>OZ026505.1:8523983-9123983 GCA_964019985.1 Aurelia sp. 4 Dawson et al 2005
ATTCCCTGCTATCTATGTTAGAATGAAAATGTTCATTATTACTCATAACGTTACACACTTGACAACGAGATTTACCACAACGAGAACACCCCTTCTTATCTGTCCCCCCATTTCCCTCATTACTCAGCCTAGCCCTAACAAGTATATCCTTAAGGTTCTTACATCTCCTAAATGCTATTAAAGGTGGCTCAGGAAACACCTCCCTATGCTCCTCCGAATTCGTGAGCATAGGATGGAGTCGCCTGGCAACCTTCCCCAAACTATTGAGTGCTGGATGGTACGTCGCAACAAGCGGAACCCTTTCCCCCCTCCCTTGGTCATTGGTCCTACTTCCCGAATTTGCTAGAAGAGTTGTCCTATCCAACCTACGTACCCTATCTATTTGTTCGCTAACTAAAGACTCTTCGTAGCCCCTGTCCTTAAGCCATCCAGCTAACTCGCCTACCCTCTCCTGAAATTGGCGATCTTCCGAACATATCCTGCGCAACCTAAGAGCCTGACCATAGGGGATCGCCTTCTTTGTGTGCCAGGGGTGGCAAGACTTCTTATGCGAGTATATATATATATATAGTATATATAGTATATAGTATATATATATATTTATACTCATAAGCTCAATCTCAATGTGTAATAGAAATAGATACATGAACTCAGAAAAAACACAATCTTGTAAACGTTTCGGCCGAGGCCTTCATCAGTATGACCATACTGATGAAGGCCTCGGCCGAAACGTTTACAAGAATGTGTTTTTTCTGAGTTCATATATATAAATATGAACTCAGAATGATATATATATCATTATACTGTTCACTGACGGCGAGCCTTGCTCATGCTTGCTCTTTTATATAAAAAATTTAACAGATATAGTCAAGGGGATTATATATACGCATATATACTTCTGAATATAATAGATCAGACCCACACCCCATGCTTTTTCCACTTCCCCCAATTCTCAGTGGAAAGGGAACAAAAGTTTGGACTCTCACCTCAATGAATTCTTATGACCCTAGTGACCTTTAAGTAGAAGTGGAACTCAGTTTTCCTCGTCGTAGGGAACTGAAATACAGGGAACTCCATGTTCTCTGGTCACTGTGATTGGCTGAGAAGGTCCTCTGGGATTACGTTGATCATTTTGATCACATGGAATTCTGAATTCATCATGCAATATCCAACATGATCAGTCTAGATGCCCTGTCGCCACGGAGTTCCCTTGAGATTTGTAAAAGTACACTTCCTGTAGCATTCCGTCTTATTCTTCTCTAAGTTTTTTCTCTTTCCTTTGTGTTAGGGAATTACAAAATACTTTATTTAACAATAGAATTGAATATTTCAGTTACGTTCTATCCAATTTCAAATTCAATTTGGCCAATCAGTAGCCTTGAAGTTGCTTAATAGGGGCGCTTTTGCGAAGGAATTTATTACATTTTGCATAAAATGACGTCTGCTCGTAAACAACTCAACAGAAAGACGGACATGGACTGGTCAAAGGTTGATGGCGCAAGGCAGCAGAAAAGAACATTAATTCTCAGAGAATCGAAAGATAAAACTTACACTTGCCCAGTGAAATGTTGTGAGAATCGAACTTTTTTCAGCAAGAGGGGCTGCAGAAAACATGTGGACACTAAGCATAGATGGTACTATTACTTTGATGAGAAACCAAGCGAGAGACTGATTGAACAGAGAGCATCAAGCAGCAGCAAGGCAGCCATGGAGCTTCAAAATTTGGGGATGGCCTGAAAAAGCGTGCAGATACAACAAAGATGCCGTATTACTCAATATCCAGTGGAATTGGAAAGAAGTACATTGATTGGCTTTGTGCTGTTTGCGGAGGGGGGATGTTAGAATCACAGGCGGCACAAAATGGGATACGAGTGATGAAGTTTCTGAAATACTGCAGTGAGGATGATGAAGAGGAGCTTTCCGAGGAACACATAGACTACTGCATTGACTCTGCTCAACACATTTGCAAGTTTATCGAACATATTGGGAAAGAATGGGGTATAGGTAGCTCGGCGCAATTTGGATACTTACAAGCAATTACAGACCTAATCGATTTTCGCAAGTCCAGTGGATTGTCGGCAACAGTGCGCGGGAACTTAGCAGTATCTGAGGTGTACATCAATAGAGGGAAAAGGGCTTTAGCACGACGAAAATTAACTGAGTGGTCGAAGAACCTTTCTGTCGAAGTTCTCGCTTCAACGAATCAGTGGGCGACAATGGACGAAATGGAGGAAGTGATCCCGTATCATTTGCCACAATACAAGGTAACTCTATCAAACTGCAAGGGATATCCGATGACGAATGTCACCGCCGCCGACTTAGCATTCGCTACTCGCTTTGTGGCTGTGTACCTGTTTACGAGAGTGAAGGGATCTCGGCCGATGACGTATCAATACTTAACAATAGGAATGATGGAGAAAGCAAAGGAAAATGGGGGCTTCGTTGACCAGACTGAATTCAAAACTGCCCAGCAGTACTCGTTTGATTCGCTAATTTTCGACGAGACGAGCACTCGCATTATCGACGACTACATTATGCATATCAGACCGTTGTTGAACCCACAATGTGACTATGTTCTCGTAACGAGGAATGGTACTCAGATAAAGAACTTCAGTATTCTTATGTCAAAGATCGTCTTCGCAGCCATTGGGAAATATGTTCACCCGACAAGATATCGGCAAATATTGGAAACTGAGAGCTCACGAAAACTTAGTGCGGAGGAGCAAGATATGGTTAGCCGAGATCAAAAACACAGTTCACAAGTGGCGAGAACATACTACCAAAAGCGGAGCTCCCGTGACATTGCAACGCATACAAGACGTGCTGTGAAAAAGTTACAAAACGGAGACGTCGACAAAGAACTGAAAAAGGTAGCATTTGCAAGTGATAGTTCTTCCGACCGCGAGGATTCTCCGGGGAGATGTGATGAATCATATGAGGTTATTGACAGTGCTACACAGCCTGAAAGGACGACGGAGGACCTTGGGAAGAAGACGATGGAGCAAGATGATGATGAGGTCATCACAAGTTACCAGCCACCTGTGAGACAAGCAAGCAAGAAAAGAGCGAAGCCAATTGTCAGGGCAAGGGTGCCTTTTACCCCTGAAGAAGATTATTTTCTAAAGAAATGCTTGAAGATTTACGGGTTTGGGAATTGGACATGCATGCTGCGTGACCCGCGGTTCAAGTTTCACAAAAAGAGGACACCAGACTCTCTTAAAAAACGAGCAGAGATTTAGTCAAGAAAATGATGTTGTGTTTCTAAATTTTGTTGTATTTAGTCATTCCTTTGGGTTCAATGGTATCATGTCAATGATGTATGGAGGGTCTTTTCCTTTGATGAGTTTTTGTAATGGCGTCATTTCTTCCTCGTCAATCCTCAAGACTGTAAGATGATTAGCTTTGGATTTTATCCATCATCGGCAAACGGTCAGCAACAATGAGCAACAATGAGCTACGCTCTCCAACAGTAAGCAAGCTTGGGCAAGTATTCCTGAAATGGAGATCAGCCTCGGAATGAATTTTTTGCTAATCATTGTTCACTGTTGGAGCGCGTAGCTCATTGTTGCTCACTGTAGCTCCCTGTTTGTGGGAAATAGATAATATTTACATTTCTTGAAGAAATGATGACCATTTTGAATTTGATGATGTAATGCTATCGTTGTTGTTGTTGCTGCTGTGTTTGTTGTTGTTGCTGCCTTCATTTTTGTCGTTGTTGTTGCTGATTTAAAGGCAGAATGAAATGAATGATTTCATTAGACTTTGGTTGGAAAAGTTCTGTTGCCAGGAATATTGATGAGCAATGGTGAATAGCAGTGAGCTACGCGTGATAACGATGAGCAACAGTGAGCAAATGTGACCCAATACGAGGTTGATCTCGATTTCATGAAAATTTGTTCATCCTTGCTCACTGTTGGAGCGCGTAGCTCACTGTTGCTCACTGTAGCTCACTGTTTGTGGGGAATTGATAATATTTTGCATTTTTTTGAAGAAATGATGACCATTTTGAATTAGATGATGTAATGCTATCGTTGTTGTTGTTGCTGCTGTGTTTGTTGTTGTTGCTGCCTTCATTTTTATCGTTGTTGTTGCTGATTTAAAGGCAGAATGAAATGAATGGTTTCATTAGACTTTCGGTTGGAAAAGTTCTGTTGCTAGGAATATCGATGAGCAATGGTGAATAGCAGTGAGCTACGCGTGATAACGATGAGCAACAGTGAGCAAATGTGACCCAATACGAGGTTGATCTCGATTTCATGAAAACTTGTTCATCCTTGCTCACTGTTGGAGCGCGTAGCTCATTGTTGCTCACTGTAGCTCACTGTTTGTGGGGAATGGAAAATACTTTACATTTCTTGAACAAATTATCACCAATTTGAATTTGATGATGTAATGTTATCGTTGTTGTTGTTTCGTTGTTTTTGTTGCTGTTTGTGATAGACACGTGAAAGAAAATGAGAGAAATTCTTTCAGATCGTATTTCGTTTCTCTATTTGAATGTAAACATATGATTCTGCTAAGAGCATATCGTAATTTCCAATTTAAACATGTGATCTAGTACACAATATAAAAACAATATTACATCAACATTAGGAAACAACGCAACAACGGCTTTCACTGTCTTTGAAGTGTTCTTCGTTGCACTCGTCTTCGTCCTCAGAGGTGCTTTCTATCCTGCGAACCTTTGCTCGACGTCGAACTATCATCGTATTTGGTCGGCGTCGTGGTTCCTTTTGTGGTGGTGTTGCTTGTGTTATGAATATGTCGTCATCCTCTTCATCAGCAGTCGCTTCTTTCTGCGAGCTCGGATCCTGGATGTAGGATCCGCGATTTTTTCCGAATTTCTTTTCCATTAGTGCTTCCCACTGTGGAAAGCGCTCTTTGTACAATTCAATATCAAAGTCCTTCCTCGGTGTGTCCTCAATAAGGAGCCATGCATCGTACATCGAATCGGGCTTGTTCCAATCGTACTTTCTTCTTCGTCTGAATCGTTCCAAATCTTCGTCACTGGCGTTCAGCTCGTTCCAATGTCGCTTTGACATTGTCACCAGGAAGACTGCTTTATGATATGAAAACTCGTTGATGTCTCCCGTTGCTACGTAGGCTTCGTTTTCCGGTCGCATCCAGTCTTCCGTGTTTTCATCTTCGTACACCAGCTACGCACGATCGACCGTCTCGCTCGGCACCATATCCCGTGGCTGCTTGTGGGCTTTCGCAACAATAGCGTCGAGATCCTGTGAGAATTCCATTTGCTCTATCTCGCTGATGTCAATGAGCTTCGCAGCATTTTGTCCTGTGAAGTCACTGTACAGGGCTCGCTGATCTTCATCGTCTAACTGTGCTGTGATGTCTTCGTCTGACCATAGAGGTGTGCCTCGCAGGCGCTCTGCTGCCCAGTGAAAGCACTGCATGCAATGTTTGCGAAGCCAGCTGGTAGCGTATGGATTCTTTTTCTTTAATGACTTCGTTTCAAACACCGTGATCCGAGCATGTATCGCTTGCTCATCGACGCCGGAAAATGGTGGGATTTCGTTGCAAGTAATGTAGATTCCTGAACGATACACGAGGTGTACTGCTTCTTTGTGCTTTTGAGGTATGGCGACGTATCCTCCTTGTAGTATTCTCTTGGCATCATCGGCTGTAAGGGCATCAGGTGGCTATTCGTCCACGAAAAGGCATTCGGTTTCGGGATTCAGCATACTGGCTGAGAAGTGGGTATCCCTCGTCACTGAGGCCAGCTTGTCTTGCGAAATTATTCCTTCGTAAGGAGCGAACCAGCTCGTCTTGCCCGAGTCTGCCTCACCAACGCAGCACAGCTTTTTCGCTTTCTGTGGGAACTTGTCCTTCAGTGCCAGTTGATACCATTTCTGTAGGAATGAGAGAAGCTCATTGTCATCAGGCATGCTGTTTCTCAAGCTGTCGACGAACAAGCGTGGGTAGGGCACGACATCCTCTTTGAACGTGTAGCTTACGTATGCCCGAGGTGAGATCAGGCCTATCTTTTCTTCTGCGATCAGGTTTTCTTTGAAAGTTTTGCGAGAAAAGCTGAAACATACGCCGTATGGCTTCACTTCTACTAGGTCGTAGTCGATGTCGATTTGCCTGACAATTTTGCAGCCTTTGTATGTAAGTATATTGATCACAGGCGTTAGCATAGGTGTGAGGACATTAGCCAGTTGCGTATTGGACAGCAATGAATGCACAAAGTCTGTCACAGTTGATGCCTTTACGAAGGCGTACTTTCCTGAATGACAAGAAAAGGAATTTTGAGAACTGACAAAGAGTACCAGTAATCAGCAATTGTGAATAACAATGAGCTACGCGCAGCAAGGGTGAGCAGTGGTGAAGAAATAGAGCAGAATACGAGGCCAATCTCGTTCTGACGAATATTTGCTCATCCTTGCTCACGGTTGGAGCGCGTAGCTCACTGCTGCACACCGTAGCTCACTAGTTGGTTATGACTAACTTGTATTTCACCAGTACAAATCATAAAGCTGCTAAATGCTGTGTTAAACTTTTCAATTCACAGTTTGCATTAAAAAGGAAGTTGTTAAGGTAATTTAAACCTACCATGTGGCACTTTCTTGTATATGTAACCGCGGTGGAGGCGTGCATCTAACCTTTCCATCACACGTTTAATGACGTCACTGGCAGTGCAGATCTTGTTCGTCGGTTTTGCTTGAAGTGGCTGGGGTGCGGATGCACTTGAGGTTGAAAGCTGTTCTTCATCCAATACCCTCCTTTTATCAACCAGGTCATATTCAAAGTTTGTATATTTGATTTGCTCCATGGCTTTTAAGAAGGCATCGCCAAACTCCTTTTTACACTGGCTAGTAATGGTTATTCTAACCGGCCTAATTCCAAATTCTTCGCTTGTTGGTACCACATCATTTGGAAGTCGCACGCCGGTGGCAACATGAATGTATGATGACGTGTACTGTTGCGCGCCATTCTTTGCCAGCTCCTCCGCATACTTCAGATTATGATCCTTGTTTGTTTGGCACAAGGTTGCATCGTAGTAACTGGCAGTATTTTCGCGGTTTCTTGCCTTTATTGGTCGGCATTTGTCGATGTCTAATCCGGATGTCAGCATCACTTGGATTATTCTATTTTCCATGACTTTTAAATGATGCTGAAGGGTGTCAACTACGATCCAAAAGCTTATTCCAGGTGATAAGTACCCTTATGCTTATCACACTGTACGATTTGGCGACGACTGGGACCACGAAATTCTGCAAAGCTTGTGAAAGAGTTTTTGAACCAAGACGTCTTGCTGGCCGCTGCGCAGCCATAATTGTATTAAAACTATTTGCAAACTTATTTTGATATAACTCTATCGAACATTTGCCTGTGCAGTAGCGATGATCTTGATGTGGATATATATATAAATTTTCAGCAGCTAGCGAGTAACCAGGATTTATTACTCGCTATATATATTTATATAATAATGTAAAAAGAAAAATATGTAGCCCGACTACAATCATCATTAGCAAAACAAAGAAAAGAAAGCAAGACAAAAAGTATTAGCTCTGGCTTAATGTATCGATATCACCTTTTGATAGCCGTTTGAAGGCATTGAGGGAGGGTGCCACTTTAGTTTCCCTACTCAAGCTGTTCCATAGTTTGGCCCCATGATCTGTGTATAGTAGCGGTGATATAGAACAGCGAATTCCAAGCACATCCAATACAGTCCCAATACAAACACAGGAGCTCGTGGCGACTTTTCAACCAAATTCTCGCCCCAGTCTTCGTTTGCAAATTAGGTACGCGGATATAAAAAAGATGCATACATCGCATGCCAAATTTTGACCCAGTATGCACCGTTTTGTTGAAAGGGCGTGTTGATCAACGAATTCTTTTGCAATAATTTCAATGTAGCCTTACGAAAATCGTCATAGTTTCGCTCCTAGATAGGCTGATAATCGCTACAGCTACGAGTCATAATCAAACCAATCGAACATCCAGCCAGAAATTGATGAACCTCACATTGATGTCGGAAGACCAGAGCTTAGGCCCATTCTACACGATCACAACTCACCAATTCTAAAACGCCTGCAATTCGTATTTTAGTTGGGGTTGAAAAGAAAACAAAACCAACCTGCGTCAAGATAAATGCTTTTTCTATGTAATGCTTGGAGATTCCTTCACTTTGACATGGGATCATCTGCTTTTAACGGCCAAATTATTCTTCGGATTTCACCAAAGCAATGGACAGCAATCCTTGTTTCATCACTTTTGAAGCCTCGTGACTAAAAGGAGGCTAATTTTGCGAATGAGGCTGAAATGTTGATATCCTATTGGTCAGTTGGAACGCAGTCAATTGTTGTTTGGAACTCTGCAATCTCATTGGTCGCGCCACTTATGCGGCGATTTTGGCTGGATTTTTAGTTAGTTTGATTATCAGGCCCAGATGAAGCGCAGTGGCGGCATCCAATGCAATGAACGAAGCGGAAACTGGGACAGAAGTAGTTAGTCTAATTTCAATGGTCCAAAAATGCATTTTTTATATCTTTGCTAATTAATGAACCCTATGGTTTTTCAAAGGCCCTTGACTTTTGCCTTAACTAGGTGCAACTCAGCTACTATTGAACAGAATTAGTCAAGTAAGGTAGGGAAGGGTGGTGGTAATGTGGGTCTACCGGGTAAAGTGAGGTTTTTGCTAGAAATATCATTCCTCGTTAAATCAAAGAAAGGCTGCCTATTTTTATCGTAATGTCTACATAATGAGCTGCCTTTGACATAAAACATTTGGGAACGGCCTACTGTGGAAGAATTTCAAAGCCCATAGAAACTTTCTTTGGTGACACCCGATGTAAATCAAAAATTTATATTATAAATCATTATTTTGAAGGTACTTAGCCCTTGTTTGCATATTAAGAGAAGACAACTTCGAGAGACATGGTAAGCTGTTGTTTAACTCCAATCGAATTTAAAGGATATGTGCAACAGTAAACAGCCTTTTCTATCGAAAAGAGCAAATACAACAATCATGTTCCGTCTGCATTGTTCCTTTGGCTGTCGTTTGTTCACAGTGCCTTATGGAATACAAATTTGAATGGGATATTTTCAAATTTTTTTCTCTCTGCAAATGCAAGCTTTTTACCGTGCATAAACCCTTTTATCACTGGGACGAGGTCATTAGGTCTTTTAATTGTGCTTCCTAGGCCCTCTTTATACGATATCATATTCAGGTTAGATAGCGTTGTTTGTTCATTGCGGAACACTTACACTATTGACCTCTTCAAATGTATGAAGGATTCCAATCTAGCGCTTAAATCAGTGTTTTTTTCAACTTGGCAAAAAGTGTTCATTCGAAAAATCTGAAAATCAGTTTTTTGTCCTAAAGAGATCAATTTTGACTTTAACGGACTAGATCTCCGGACAAAGACGGGTCTAGTGGCACTTTAGAATATTACGTCATTGAGAGGAGCGTATTTGGAATCTATATTCCAAAATACCCTAGTTTACAAAATTTCTATTTTGGACCTCTCAAAATTGTGTTGATAATTTTTGATCCTTGAAATACTATCTAAGATAACTGAATTTTCAAATTCTGGTCCGAGGAGCACCAAAGGATGAACGATTCCGTTGGAAATCACAATGAAAGGCAAAGAAATTTTAGTCAGTCGGTTATCATCAAAATATAACCTTGAATTATTTAAAAAGATAATTATATTGCTGTAATGCCGTGAAAAGTCCAAAAAGCATAGATTGAAAGCTATTAGAGCATATAAGGATGCAAATTCCATAAGATAAAAAGCTCATTTCTGGAAAGTGTTGTTGATTTTATCATTAATAGTTGAAGAGCTTTTTAAGAGCACTTTGTTGCAATTATAAGACGATAAGAAAGCTTGTAAAATGAATTTAAGTCACTTGAGGCTTAAGAATTCGTTTGAGAGCGATTTTCGATAAAACAGTCTAAAAGCCGCTTGTTTAGTTTCCTCAAGCAAAAGCGTAGCTTACTGTTATTTTTTATTGACATTACGGCATTCTTGATAGCTCTAAAGGGAATAAATCAATAGTTTTCTGCTCTGATACGTCTTACTAAAAAAAAATTTCCCACTCTTGTGACTTCCAATACAGATGAATGCCATGGGCTGGCTGCTTTTGGTACAGTTAGGTATAGCGCGTTAAGTGGAATAAGTCTTCCTTATGTGCTCCAATCCAAAATTATTTTGCGTCGAGATGTGGGCGATTACTTCCGTCACAAGTGTACAAAATTTTCATTAAAAGGCCACCACAGGATGTAAAGTTACATCATATGGAATATTTCAATCATACCACCAGTGGAAACTATAAATTTGTTGAATTAAAAGGACACTTCTTGCCAATTTGACAAAAAACACTTACTGAAATCCGGTCTGTCCGCATTTCCTTGATTATGAATTCTTTCACGAACAAAGGATCTGCTGTTTTATAGCAACCATTCTTGCGAATTTTTTATGGCAGGAATCAGTAAGCATTTGTCAGATTGACTCAAACATTGCATTGTCTTACACTCTTAGTCCAATTATATTATATGCAGAACTGTGTAAAACTTGGGAAATGGCATTGGCACCGTCTCAGAAACAGCTAAACAAATGGAACAGAATGATTCGGGGAGCCCTTGCTTAAATCGTGGTGTATTTTTTCTCTACCAATTCTAAAACTATGAGAAATGCATTTTAAGTGTGTCAATCATCAATGAAACAACGTCATCAAGTTTCCACTATGAATGGCAATTACAATGTGAATTAGTTTACAAGCAAACACAAATACGAAAACGATTACGAAGGAAAAATATAAGATATAAGAGACAAAAGAAATATGAATACAATAACGAGAGACGTGTTTTATTACATTGCTATTAGGTCTTGAGACAATCAGCCGATATTGATATGTTAACTTTTTGAAATTGTTGGGGCTTTCTTTCACTGTTAGAGCTGTACATTAGAGTTAAATACCTGAAAAACAATTGTACGTACTTAAGAAATTCAATGTGAGGGGACCAATTTTGTCAAAGATTTAAAAACACTGTACACAGGCCTCACACATTCGTATTCTAAACGCAGAATAGCATGGTTCCAATTGGCATATTTCAACTGAACAAAGAATTACGTGTCGTCTTTTGCTTGTTACCAGTTCCTTCATTTTTCCTAAACGGTACTGCCGTAGGGAAACCAGGAAATTATTGTTGCTAAAAATAAAGTTGTCTTTAGTTGTCCACAGTTCTCTTGGTTATTTTTGTATCTTCATCCCCTGTGTCCTGGATGCGTAGTACAGCCTCCTCCAGAGCCTGTCGCTGCGCAACTAGAACACAGATTAATTTTCCTGGTATCCCGTTGGCAATGCATGATGAAAAACTTTTTGAGCGTGGCTTGGTTACAATGGTTTTATGATTTAAGCAAGGCTTTATCTTGCTTACCATGGCTTTATCTTTGAAATGAGGCTCAAGTATTTAAATGAGCAGTCGTTTCCTCCCAGGTTTAATCGACTACAACTTCCATCGATTCAAGCAAGCCATCCAAGAGGTACGTCATTTAGATTTGACCTGATTTGAATCAACCAAGAACCACGAAAGATTCATTCATTTTCTTGCATGTCCTTCCTTCCTGCCTTCCATTCATCCATTCATTCATTCATTCATTCATTCATTCATACATTCATACATTCATACATTCATACATTCATTCATTCATTCATTCATTCATTCATTCATTGTTTCATTTTCACTTGTATGTAAGAGCTATGTAAGGATATGAGAATAATGTGAGATTAACACTTTTTACTCCGCAGGGCGTAGCGAGCTGCCTAAATAACTCTGTCCAGGCATCATATTGTTGCCGTTTCAAGTATCATTCAATCTGCCAAGAATTTTCAACTGTCAGTTAGACTGACACGAAGACGATTTTAAAATCGCCAGCCGTTAAAAGTGTTAAAACGGCGGGAGTTCACCAGCCATGTCTTATTTAACAGCAGAAAAACGACCTTTTTCTATAACAACAAAACCTAAAGTTCAGTTGAAAACCAGAAATACTATTTACATGTGCCATTCGTGGAGGGAAGACCTTGTGGTCATCTGGCCCCCACCATGCATTAATGGTGGGGACCAGATGACCACAAGGTCTTTCCCGCCATGAATGACACTTACAACTCAACTGTTAATGTCAAGATAATATGAAAAAAACACGAAATGAAAACAACAATGAAAGAAAACAAAATAAAAATAAAGACCAGAGAGTGAAAAAAACATCACAACAAGAAGCGACACAGAAAACGTAAGAAGCAAAAAAACGCCGAAAAAAGGAGATGCTACACAGGGTAAATGTTAGCATGCTGAGAGTATTAATGGCGCCGCTTTGTTTTACAAACATGATCTAAATATCGCATTTCTGCTGCTTTTAATTAATAGCCACCGCGCTTGCCTATTTTGCAAAAAGTGCCATTTTAACCATCTTATTTTCAATCTGGCAAGGCAAGAGAGGATCTGTAAATCAAATTATTAGATACAGCAGATTCTGCCGTTTTAGATACAGTATCTAAGAACCTACCAAAACAGGAACCTAGAGGCTGTTTTTTCTTAAATTATGCACCTTGTAATTAAGAACCTGTTTCAGTATGATGAAACACAGGTTCTTATTGCAGGGGTAGGAAAGTTGATTTTTGGTTGTTGTTATAAAGTACATTTTTTGCCATTTGGTTGTTAAGGTGTGATTCCCTTCCTCAATTAGTTATTAGGTCCATAAAAACCCTTCCAGAGTAAATAATGGGGCTGAACATCTTTTGTATAACTCTGAAAATGCCGACTAAGGGTATCCTTCAAATAAGAACGTATAGACCTTCAAATTAGTGTTAGTGCCTCTGAAATAAGAACCTTTTTCAGCCTCTCTCTCCAAAGAGTGGGTTTTTTATGCAAGGACTTACTGTACACTACGATTCGACACGGCATAATGATATACATGTTTATACAGGGTATATACCGTATTAATACTAATGCCCTTATCAGCAAGGGCAAGAACACGATGTTTGAATTAGGCCTCATTCTTCCAGATGTGCTTGATGGATGTTTGATAGTTTGTAGTCTTGCTGTTTTTATAATTTTGATATGACGGAACGCTGCACCTTTAGACTGAATACGATTGTTTGCTAGTTCGCAGATTTATCAAATCTTTTGAAACTGGCAAAGGTTAGCGCAATATTCAAGCTGATTCCAAAGTTTAGGTCCATTAGAGAATAGAGCTTTTAACACATTGCTTGCGTTCCATAAAGGTGATAAAAGATCAGTTTCGGTACTTCGCATTCTTCTGTTCAGTTGAGTAGATTTTTGACGAAAAATTCGGAAGGATGTACTAATACAAGACCACTTGGTGACTTGTATCGCTACTGATATTTTCACCTTCAATTTAGATTTCAAATAATGGCGTAGTAAGGAAATCAAAATTGCTGCTCGTAACACTTCTATTCGTGCAATCTACCGGGTGAGTCACAAAAAACGCCCGGCGTTTGAGAGGCTACTGCTCCCTGAGTATATAAGCAGTGATATTTTGCAATACCTGATAGAATAGCATGCATGTTCAATTATTTTTAGAAATTTTCCTGACTAAAATCGGTCACTTCCTTCAGATTCTGTAAGCGATTTTCTAAAATGAGCCCATTTGAGAAGCCTTAAAAACATGCAAAAATTACAAGCAAAAGTCCCTAATGTGTTAACCTCACAGCGATGACTTTCAGCACGCTTTAGCACGTGCTTTCGTTTTGGCGGGTTGAAAAGTCTTCCCCCTAGTGTGAATAACTCATTCAGGGGGATTCCATTCTCCCATGAGGACAAAATACATGTACACATTCAAGAGTCATTATTGTCAGGAAGGAGAACAAAGGGAAATTTTGCTTGCTGTTTTCACGCGTTTTTGCAGGTTTTCGAAAGGGGGGGGGGGCTTTCTACAGAAAATCTCCTATTTCGACGGGAAGGAGTAAAACCGGGTAAATTACTGGACCCAATTTGACATATCGGAGATAGAATAAGACACTTTTCAATTTCATTGCTTCGATATTCAGGGACCAGGATTTTTTCAAACGCCGGGCGTTTTTATTGACTCCTCGGTACCAGTTGTGGAGAGTCTGCAGTCAGTTGTGTAAAAGATCAGATGGCCTCAAGAACCTGTCTCCTTGATTGTTTGTTTGATCTAAGTCAATCATGTTGAAGTGGAAACTTAGATATTCGCAATCGCAGATTTTTACATTCTCAGCGCCCATTTTTACATTCTCATCTCTTTATTGGTTTCCCTCGTTCCCAAAAATAGATAGGGCACTGGAATATCCTTTAAATAATAAATTGATATTTTTGCCAACAGATCTTCGATCTCCGTCATCAGGCACGCGAAGCATCGGCAAACAATCGTATTCTATCAAATGGAACACATGGACTTCATGAGAAGAATGATGGTGCTATGGTTGTGTGAGCGTGGTTATCCACAGTATGAACTATCGTGGTCAGGGTCGGTTTGCACGGACTATGTATCGATAGCAGCTTTATTCTATTATGTGCTTGCTAGCCGAATTGTTGAACTCCAAAAATTATTCATTGCTTGCCATGTATGTTGATATAATACTAAATATTACATTTATCTTATTTCAAAGTCTTTCATGTAAAATTCAGAATGTTAAAATTTTTCGTTGCCTCACAACCAGAGGATCTGATATCTTCCTTTGAAGTCAAAATCTAGGAAGCTGAGGAAATGACATGTTCTTAGCCAAGTTGCCGAGTTTTCGCAAGTAAAACACAGTCAAGAATTTGAATTTGTGATAATATAGATATAAAAGATCACATAGCTTGTTAGAAGTATGCAAAGATCACATGGGTTGTTAGAAGTTCTGCAGGCTATGACATACCTCCATCAGTTACATTTCCTCCCTAAAGTCGTTAAGCCCCTCTCAAGTAACAATACTGCTTTCCAAGGCTTCGTGGTAAATATTCTCTGGTTGTATGGCCTTTAAAACCCCTAAATATGTTTACTGGGAGAATTGTACAGTTAAAGCTTATTCGATGCTAAAATTCAAGCTATTTAGATAGCTATTAGCTATCTATTAGAGCTATTAGATAGCTAGCTATTAGCTATTCAAGCTATTTAGGGAGATAAGATCCTCTATTTGTGAAAAACTATTAATTTTGACTTTTTCTCGCCGTAAATCTGCAACTACCTGTCATACTCAAACTAGGTATCAAATCATAAGTTGAAGTCTCTCCTATGCACGGTATGAAACCAGGAAAATTTTATGCATTGCTTCTTCCACACCCGACAACGCATCATTCGACTTTCGTTGCCTCGTTCTGATGGTAATAGTATTTTAGGAGCACAATATTTCTCCCATTTGGCCTGATTTTTGCGAAAGAAGAACATAACCAGTGTCAACCAACCTGAGAAAAACTTTTAGAAATCTTATTTGAGATTTTATTGCCAAAAATTTGTATTCATTTAATGATTTTAAAAGGTCGGGTATCAAGTGTTGTTGAAGACTGGTCATAAACTGTTCTCGCTAATCCCACATATCGTTTTGGTTAACCCTTGTTTGGCACAAATTATCCAACATCAGACAAGTCGACAAGCTGCTTCGGGAAGAAAAATATCTTGTCACAAGACTGAATTTTCCAAATATGAAACTACGACTAAGAAAATGTAGGATTTTCATATCGTATATTCAGATGTGAGGTGAAGAATGATATATACATGAATGGTAGGCTAAGAGAACGCCTCTGGGCCGTGAGAGAGCATAGAAAGTTGGAGCGGAGACCGACTGGCCTAACTAAAATGAAAAGGACGAGAGATGAACTTGGCCTGCGCCTAATTAATAGGCTCACAAACTCCAATAATAAGCATGTCAAATTTTACAGCATAAGAAAGTCAGATAATTTTTAGGTAGCAAGGGGAGTTTCTTTATTCTATAACTTGCCAATTCTGCAAGAAAAGTACACACCGTATGCATCAGATAACTTCTATTCCGTAAAATTTGACTAAACGACAAGTGATTGAATGGCGTGCAAATTAAAGAAATTGTAGAAACAAGAAAACGCCGAAATGTCATGGGACTAGTGATTTTGCATGGGAATATGAATATAGACTAGTGAGATAAAATCGAACAGTATGGGATGCCAAGGCAGCAGAGAGCAGCAAAACGTTGAAAAGTGGCCTAGCCAAAATAATGGGTGCAGAGTTCATAGTTGGCCTACGCCTAAGCTTCATAACAACAAAAATATACCAAATTATAGCTCAAAAGAAATGACTTTTGCGTGGCATAGGAAGGCTTTCTATTTTATAGGATGTAGCATTTGGAAGAAAATTGGCCCCGAGTGAAAGATTGAAAGTGATTCGACGAGCGGATTCGTTGTACTTCAACATGCAGATTTAGTGTAACTCTAAGTTCAGAAAAAGTTAAAGAATCACAATATAATTGGTTTT
This sequence comes from Aurelia sp. 4 Dawson et al 2005, assembly GCA_964019985.1. Taxonomy (NCBI): domain Eukaryota; kingdom Metazoa; phylum Cnidaria; class Scyphozoa; order Semaeostomeae; family Ulmaridae; genus Aurelia; species Aurelia sp. 4 Dawson et al 2005. Next base: position 8,540,417 of record OZ026505.1, read on the forward strand.
TTGAAGAAAGTAATTTAATATAGTTCCCGAAAATGCCAACGTATCAATCAAACAGCGAACGTTTGCCTGCAAAAGAGACAAAAAGTTCAGATGGGGACTCGTTACCCTGGGTACCGCGTTAGGGTAGGCATAAGTGAAAGTTTGAATTTACTGGCTCCTCCGCAGAGGCACTTTGTAGTTTTTTAGTTGAACTTTCTTAACCTTATTACTACCGGGGGGGGGGGCACAAAGTGCCCGCGGCGCAGATTATTTGATGCAGTGCTGTCAGTTCGAAAGATACAGAGCTGAAACTTGGTGACTTTTCCTCAAATTTAATATACTAATTAAAAATCTAAAAAATTTTTCAAAATGGTAGACACTGATCACGTGACTAACGTCTTTTCAACCCGTGGTCGGCATTGAAAGAAAAGAAGAGACGTTATTTTATCTAGAATGATCACAGGTCATTGAAAACACTACCATTGGATAGATCTTGATGAGAGCTTTCAGATGATATATAGTTTTATTCATTTTCGATGACGTCAGCAATTTTAAACTTAATGACGTCATCAATGTTTATGACGTCATATAAATAATAACAAATGTATTAGAAAAATTTTTATGACCTAAAAAGATTCTCTTAATTATTTTACATCGTCTTGAGGCATTTCAGAGTATTTACATCGACAATTAGGGGTTTAAATTAAACAATGAAAAACTGGTTTATATAAATAATGAATATATAATATCGAATATATAATATGAGAACATCGAATTGCGAACAACGCTTACGAAAAGAACCGAACCGAACAGAACGAACAGGGTAAAGGTACACCCAAGGTGGCTTAAGATTCAAGGAATCAGCCACCGGCAAAGAAGCACCGATACAAATTTGAAAAGCGAAGCTCGAACAACGATGAATGAAAAACGGAGAACAACTCTATGAATGAATGAAAAACAATTTGACGTCAAAAGGCAAAGAATAGAAATACGACAACAGGATACGACATCCGACCCCTAAAGCAACGATGACTCGAATGAAAACAACGAAAACGAGGCAAACAGCAACAACAATATACAACAAGAACATTTTAGCCTTATAAGGACAAATTTACCCTTCTGAATTAATTAACCTTATATGGACAAACGGGTCCCTATAAATAGAGGTTGATACTTAAAATTAATCAGTTGCTCTGAAGATGCCCTAGTGGGCGAAACTAGTCAGCACTGAAATAAAAATAAAAAGCGCAAAAGACCGAATTGATGCCTGCTTTCTTATGTTGTCGACCCTCTTCTTTCATCGTACACTTTATATTATTATTGAGTCTGGACGCAGACTACAGAAGATACTTCAAGAAGTAGGAAGCGCTTTAACTATAAACAACGATAAGAACATCACAAACAACAACAACAACAACAATTGCAACTCATCAACACCTGACCTTTTCACAAGGGAAAACATCCTACAAAGAATTAAACTCAATGAATTGATGTGATTCTAAACAACAACAGCAACAACAACAAAAACAACAACTGCAAAGACCACGAAGACACACAAGCGACGTCACACGACAAGAAACTGCTTAATAGCAATACTTCAAACGAGAACATCGAATTGCGAACAACGCTTACGAAAAGAACCGAACCGAACAGAACGAACAGGGTAAAGGTACACCCGAGGTGGCTTAAGATTCAAGGAATCAGCCACCGGCAAAGAAGCACCGATACAAATTTGAAAAGCGAAGCTCGAACAACGATGAATGAAAAACGGAGAACAACTCTATGAATGAATGAAAAACAATTTGACGTCAAAAGACAAAGAATAGAAATACGACAACAGGATACGACATCCGACCCCTAAAGCAACGATGACTCGAATGAAAACAACGAAAACGAGGCAAACAGCAACAACAATTTACAACAAGAATATTTTAACCTTATAAGGACAAGTTTACCCTTCTGAATTAATTAACCTTATATGGACAAACGGTTCCCTATAAATAGAGGTTGATACTTAAAATTAATCAGTTGCTCTGAAGATGCCCTAGTGGGCGAAACTAGTCAGCACTGAAATAAAAATAAAAAGCGCAAAAGACCGAATTGATGCCTGCTTTCTTATGTTGTCGACCCTCTTCTTTCATCGTACACTTTATGAATATATAATATATATATAATGACTTAAATAGATATTATACTATGGATTTTTACTTATTAATGCTTTGTGATACATTTTAGTCCATTTGAAAAAGGAATAGTCAAATAAAAACTTAAATATTGTCAATTTTGCAAACAGCAAGCAAATACTGGAATTTCCTCAATTATGACATCATTGTGACGTCATGGATGTAATGAAAAATAAAAAAGCAGCCTATCGTGTAGATTTTGTTACTGTACACCATTGTACCAAGTTTCGTTCTCATATCTGCAATATTGGCAACTTTACGAAGGGGGGCACTTTGTGCCCCCCCCCCGGTACTACAAGGGTCCAAAAAGCCCGGTATTAATAGGGTTAAGCATTGAGACTCCTGTCTGTATGCAATTGAAAAAACATTGTAAAAATGATATACTTGTTGTTTTTCGACTCGTATTTATAGAAATGCTCCATACAAAGTTGTAGATGTCATCAGCAATGGCTCTTCAAAACAGGTAGAAACAAAATTGGAACTTCAAGAGTTGGAACTACAAAGTTTCGTCACTTTGACACCATAACTACTCATTTTATGGCAATTACTGAAGTATGATGATCATATTCCTCAAGGGTGCATTTTCATGCCGGTATGAGTTTCATGTCGGGTCTTCATGTAAAGGGCCTCTAAAATTGCATTTTCAGCCCATGCTTTCCCAGGGCTTAAGACAGTTCAACAAGAAAAGCCACGAAAGGCCTCTGTGGAGGAGGCAGTGAATTCAAATTTTCTCTCACTAATGTCAGAGCACTTGTTAAAGAGGCTAAGGCCATTCAGGATTGTATATCTTAAGTCTGGGTTCCAGGATTTCCATTTATCTGAAGGTAAACATCAAAATTATGGGGGGTCTAAAGCACAGGAAGCCCAGGCAGTTTGGTAACTGAACAATGATAAGTTGACAATCTTAAAACCGTTAATTGTATACTACCTTTGTGTGTTATTTGCTGCAATTCCCCGCGGCTATGTTGTATCTCATTGACTGCTGCACTGCACTGCATAATTGTTCGAATGCGAGAGTTCGATGCAAAAAACTTGTTGGTATTCCAATAGGAAGAAACAAGGAGTGAAACTAATCTTCAAGCCAAATTCAATAAACTGTTTTGTCCTCGCTCACAATCCGGCATCCATTTCATTTTTATTTATTTAGGCACGGTAGCCCCGTCAGTCCATGAGAACTGCTTTTCATGGGGCCGTGAATCCATGCTCCAAATTCACAACGCAACATATCAAAATGTTCCTCAACCCTTGAACTATACTCTCCAATACTTTGTTTCTCCATCGTCAATGCTCAAAATGCAACAATTTGCAACTTTTTGATGCACGTCTCGTCAGATCACGTTTCTCACCATGCTCCGGCCATCGAACGGTCCCAAATCGATCGAATTTCGAATGTTTTCGTCAGCTAACCTCGCTTAGCTTTTCACTGAATGTAAACAGGGACCCCCTGTTATACCAAGAGAGCGCAGTTTTTCGTTTGAATCAATCAACAGATGGACCGGGGGATCCCTGTGCAAGGCAAAGCAAGGCAGGCAGACCAAAACATTCGAAATTCAATCGCTCTGGGACCGTTCGATGGCCGGAGCATGGTGAGAAACGTGATCTGACGAGACGTGCATCAAAAAGTTGCAAATTGTTGCATTTTGAGCATTGACGATGAAGAAACAAAGTATGGGAGAGTATAGTTCAATGATTGAGGAACATTTTGATATGTTGCGTTGCGAATTTGGAGCACGGATGCCGGATTGTGAGCGAGGACAAAACAGTTTATTGAATTTGGCCTGAAGATTAGATTCACTCCTTGTTTCTTCCTATTAGAATACCAACAAGTTATTTTGTATCGAACTCTCGCATTCGAACAATTATGCAGTGCAGTGCAGCAGTCAATGAGATACAACATAGCCGCGGGGAATTGCAGCAAATAACACACAAAGGTAGTATACAATTAACGATTTTAAGATTGTAAACTTATCATTGTTTAGTTCCCTAATTGCCTGGGCTTCCTGTGTCTAAAGTAGCAAAAAATTGGTAGTGGCGGACACATTGAAAATAACACAGTTTTGTTCCCTGCACGATCCTGAATGATTGCTTTGGCAGAGTACCTGCTGAAATGTGCTACTTTAATAAGATCTAGGTTTGGCAGACATATTCTTCCTTACTATTTTTATTTGGTTCTTTTAATTATAAATAGCGCATTTTTTGTGTCAATTTCAGGAAAATAAGTGCATTCAAGAAAAATAACAAGAAAACAAAAAAATGCGTACCAGAAGAGGCAATGAACAACTCCCTCGTAAGCTGACATGTAGTTCTATCAATCAAAACAGAGCTAAAATCGGATAACCTTGGCAGAGATATTAGCAAATGAATTTGTTGTTGAAAAGAGCATTCTGTAGAAATCTACCAAAAATTACACGAAAAGTAAACAATGTCAATTTCATCCAAATTCGCAAGCAAAATATCTCCGGACTCAGAAGTCACAAAAAGTCTACTTTTTGCTTTATTTTGATATCCTCTTTAAGATCACGATAAAGGTTTTGACAAAATTTGATTTTTCCAATATTTGTATTTTCTCCCTTTATTTTCGCATTCTGGATCACTGTGCGCACTGTGCGCATTCTTGCACGTCGTTTATATTCTAAAAGCATCTCAACATGCTTTTTCTAAACTTAGGAAGACAATAGAACTTTCATAAACCAATCAAATTTGGATCCTTGTTTCGCGGAACCCTTGAACAAGAATAGTGGCTTAGTTGCGCAGACCTCCCTCTTTTAAATCTCTTATCAAGACTTTGCATGCAGGCTAGATTACATGGGCAAGTGAGTTGACCCGCTTGCAGCGTGGCTCAAAATGCATGCGCGTACAGCGAGACAACCGGTTGTTAACTCGGTTGTTGCGAGTAGAAAAGGCCAACTCGCGTTTCATGTCATCGCAAATGTTTTATGACTAACTGAGCCGGAAACTAGTTACATGTAATCAACTCGTCATGTGATCATGTCCTAATTTGATGCATTCATAATGTTTGAAAGAATCTTTTCTATGTTTCCTTGCAGTAGTGCAGTGTCTTTCCTTTGTCGAGAGATCACAATCGATACATTTCACCGGGTTATAGGTTAAGATCAGCATTTCAACCACAAAGAAAAGCTTTGAAAGAAAATTACAGTTTTCTTCTTCGATGAAGAGTTCTGCTTTTTACAACACTTCTTTACTTTCAAAGATGGTATATTTTACGTCTTGAACGTGGGCTTTCTTGAACGAGAAGAAATCCGAAACATGGCTTTTCCGGCAAAAAAACGAATTAGAAGTATGTCAACAATTTCCTTCATCAAAACAAATAGTTTCGTAAGTTATTATTTTTACCTCGTGCTGGAGTTTATTAATTTTATGTTGATCTGGGAGTGGAGTTTCTGTTTTTGCATGTTTTTGTAACGACAAAAAACCTGTAGTTCGTTTTTGGGCCAGTGTTATGGTCCCAGATATGTATCTTTTTACGCAAGAAACTAAACTATCAGATCTCCAATAATAAAGAAACTCCAGCACTTGGAAGATATCACGATAATAAACTTTTGATAAAGGAAATCCATAACATATTTTTACTTTTTTCCGCTTGTTTCATGGATCATATTACTCGGAAGGCGAGTATGTCTAAAGGCAAAGGATTAAAAACTTTTAAGCTTTGTTAAACCACGTTCTGAAACCAAGGCACAGGTTCTGAGCATGAAGATTGTTTTGGAACCTTTAAGAAACTTCGAGTACTCAAATCTTATGATCTTAAAAAAACTGCCAGTACTGGCCCAAATTCTTAGTTTCTTATAAAAATGCACGCAATTGGTTTCTTCAGAAGTTACGTAGCCGTTGTTGAAATAGCGGCCTTAGTGAGAGAAATAAGTTGGTAATCGTAGATGACCTCGTTATGGCAGGTGCCTTCGTTTCTTCGTTGTTTCAGTATAGTAGATCTACCGAGTGTCCCAAAAAAAGTTCCGGCGTTTGATTAAACGCAGAGAAAAAATTTTGAATCAGGCAATTTCTTATCAATCTAGTTAAATGCTAGATATTTCAACTTAAAGTTTGACATATCGTAAGAAGAAATAAGTAATCTGAAAATGGAATTATGAGCTCTGACATTCCATGTCTATGTTTAAAGCAAAACCAGAGAGATAGTACGCCTTTCTTCATCGTCGCAATGAAGGAGAAATCTCCGGATGAGGAACAGACGACGAACAAGAGTTCTGCTCATTGAGCACATTCAAATGAAAGTCTGAAAATTAAATCCAATAGGGAATAGGTCTCGGGGGAACATACTAAGTTTGTACGTTTTACTACTCAATTCGATCTGCACGATGCCGGAGAATGAAATGTTGCATTGTATGGCACGTTGAACAAGGAATTGAGAACTATCTTAGTTAAAGAAAAGAACGGTGAAACTGTGGAAAAGTAAAACTCCCATTTGAAATTCCCAGTTGGCATAATGCAACAATAAAAGCACCAAACTGTTTGTTCCAAGGCATTCCACAAAATGATTTCGAGCAGGTGTCATTTTACACAATTAATAAGCATTAAAAGCTTTAACAGTAGAATTTCTGCACGGTCGGCAAATTCAACTGACTGGAGAATAGCCTTTACTTTGAATGTGCTCAGTGATTAAAAAGCTTGCCCCTTGTCAAGGTAATGAAAGCATCGTCAATTCAGTGTATGTGTTGGTCTTTGAAGGAGTCCCCTTTTACCACCATGAGGCAGGACGCCGTACAAATCTCTCTGGTTTTGTCTTGAGCATGAACATGAAATGTTAGAGCTCATAATTCCATTTTCAGATAACTAATTTCTTCCCAAGATATGCCAAACTTTAAGTTTAAATGTCTAGCATGTAACTAGAGTGAATAGAAATCGTTGGGTTTATAAACTTTTTCTCTGTGTTCCATCAAATGTCGGAACTTTTTTTGGAGACACCCGGTAATAGACCTATCTCATTCAAAATCAATTCGAAGCAAAAGATGAGATCCCCAGTACGGCAAGAAATCTATATCCGATCTACTATGTTGCAAATACACGTAAAAAAAATATTTCATGCGTTGGTGAGAGCAATGCACACTTATGAGATTTATATCCACATCATCACATCACATCAAAGGTTATTCCAGGATATATTTCGAAAGAACTGACGTCGCTGTGAAAATGGTCTATTGTCTTGCCTCGGTTCCCCTTTCCTGCTTGTGAGCCAGTGGTCTTCTTTGCTTTAGTTGCCATAGGTGACCTCGCAATTCAGGTTGCCTTAATTGTTTCAACTGAATGGCCTGTCCACAAGTTGCTCTGCAACCTTCGGGCAGCTTAGAGTATTTCGGGCCACTTTTCGTAATTATGCCAACTTTCGCAACATTGAGAAACTTATCTTTAGCAAAATTGCAACAATTCTCAATGCTTTGTTTATTCTCTGCAACAGCAATGAAAATCAAACATGTGAAGGATCTGTTTTCTGCCCGTATGAGAAAAAGCATGGGAAATTCATGGACTTCCTTAGAAAAAGGCTAGCAATTATGCCTGGCCTCCCCTGAAGGCAAGAGCCTGGAATCAGAGTAAAACTCCCGGGAGAGGCTGGAAAAAGGTTGCCTTCAGATCCAGGAAAACCCTCAGTTAAAAAATTCGCTTTCAAAATATAGCAAACAGATGATGAGTAACTGTTAGAGAGTTTGAGAGTTAAAAGATAGGAATCAAATGTTTTAGCCGACTTTGCTCGTGGCCCATGGCCGGAAACCTTCAAAGCCTCATTTTCACGGACCAATAAGATGGCGAATAAGTGAGGAAGACAAGAGATGTGTGAATGTTTTTCTCAACTTTACCTACCTTCATAAAACGCAACCAGGATAAAAACTGCAGGAAATTTCCCGAATTTTTTTGAAGATGTCTACTCACCAGATGTTTGGGTATCTAGGTTTGGATGCCAGTTCAAATACTTCACGGTTTGGTGGAGATACAGAGTTTTCTGATAGGCAACATCGGAGGAGGCTTGCCAAACCTTATTTACGCCACTTCAAGTCAGGTGATAAAACATCTTGATAAAACCTCCTTTCAATTTCATTACTAATTTCGAACCATGAAAGCTTATGCCATGAATGCAAAGAGTGCTTGAAATGTGTGAACAAACCGAAGGAAATCTTTTCAGTTCACAAAGAAATTGAAGGGGCATTGAATCTTGAACCAAAGAAACTACGGTAGAAGGACAATAGCAAAGACAATTGGAAACGTAAATATTTGCCGTTCTGGGATCGTTCTCAAAACAATCACTATTGTTATTGCCATTGTTTCTTGCCCAGAATTTCTATTGTTTAAGGTCGAGTGCCTCATCGGTTTTTGAAAGGCCATAACTCCGAGAAACCATGAGATATTCAAACCGGCATCCCAATCTGGATACCCAAACATCTGACGAGTTGATTCCCTCAAAAAAATTCGGGAAATTTCCAGCAGTTTTTTGTCCTGGTTGCGTTTTATGAAGGTACGTAAAATTGAGAAAAATTTTCACACATTTCTTCTATCTTCCTCGCTTATTCGCCGTCTGATTGGTCCACGCAAATGAGGTTTTGAAGGTTTCCGGCCATGGGCCACGAGCAAAATTCGGCTAAAACATTTGATTCCTATCTTGAGAGTTATGGGCTTTGCCGTTCATGAAAGCTTGCAAAAAACGTACATGGGGGAAACATACCCCGCATGATTAGAGTGAACTATTGATATTGATGATTCATAATGAAATGCTTTGTTTGTTCACAACAAATCGACCAGACAATTGCTATCTGTTTAGAAACAATGCCCAATCAGACAAGGTGAGACAGGATACACGAAATTTGCCCACCAGACCGCCCTCCGAGCTTTAAACTCGTGAGTCAAAAAACCTTTGGCTAGAAGTTTCTTTCCTTGAAGCAACTTGTCTGCAACACAAGTGCGCAAACATAACTTTACTGTGAGTTGTGTTTTGAAACAGTAATGCATCATTTCGGTCAGTCGCTGTGCCGTGCCTGGTTCAGAAAAGTAACAAGGAATATTATATCGATATTCGAAAACTAAAATCTACAAAATAAAAACGCAGCATACATGTTCGTCATAGGCTTATACATACATAGAAACGATCTGACCACCATGGATACTAAAAGATACGTTTCGAGATTCTTTCAACCAATTACAAGAGAGCTATCGTGAAAAGAATTGGCACAGTAGGTTTGAGTTTCGTACTGTAATGACAAGCCGAGATTGAGATAAGCAATTTGCAAAATGATCTATCTTCGTACCAACTTCCTCCACTTAGCAAAAATAGTCTAATTACTAGGCCCGTTGAGGATGCAGTTTGCCAGCTGTTACAGAAGCAAGAGAGAACTGAAAATGCTGCGCAAACAACAATGATCCTCATCTGCTTTAAAGTATTTTACGCGGTACATTTTCGTCTACGCCATAATTCCACAGATCGCAAAGACGTCTTAAAGGGAATAGACATAGCTATATCTCGTAGTCGCTATAAATAGGCTATAGAAAACTCCTACGCATTCATTGTTTCCTTGGCTCCACAATGAAGCCGCACGTGTTGAAGTTATTGAATTCAATAGATTACATTTTTAACCTGGCCCGGGCCAGCTTTTAACCATGTCGATTCCCTTTAACGGTCGCACCTCAACAGCTACGAAAAAGGATGAAATGGGGCTGGCTACTTGAATAAAGGGCACATAAGGTCATTTCTACACTGGTAATCTGGTGGCAAAGTCATGCTATCTACACCTGCGCACCTATAGAAGTATATATTTTTACACTAGGCCGATTTAAAAATTGGCGATTTTTTTCACCTTTAGTCAAATTCTTAAAAGATTTTCTTAGCATTTTCTGCCTCTTACTACTTGCTTTATAAGCAATTTCCAACAACATTCAAGGCTACATTTGAAGTCATGAACTGTTTCGTGCGATATGGTTCTATACTGTTAACTATCGCTTTTTCCCTATCACTACATTCCATTCTATTTGGGTGATGGTGTTCAGTTTCATTAAAACTGCAAGTTGATTGTCTAAATGCTACGGAATTAGTTGCCAGCGGAAAGAGAGTTGAAGACTGATTCAAATTTTTTCTAAACTTACTGAGTTCGGCAATGAGCCCGGAATGTTCGCCTTAAAAAGTATTTTGAAAACTTGCGACATTGTTTTTGCAATCGCAAAAGTCAATGGATATTCTATGAATGAAAATCCGGAATCTGCCTAATTCCTTCTGCAAGCATAAGACCCCATTTACACTGTATCACTACAACATCGCATCCATAAAAAAAGTATCGGATCAGAAGTATCGGATGAGCCCTCGGTTTACACTGCTCCCGCTGACACTTTGCTCCGTCTGTCTAAAGAATAATATCATCTTAGAGGAACGTAAACGCTCTTGGACCACAACAAATTTGTAGCATGACAAAACTGTGCTAGTAAAGTGTAAATGTGGTCTAAATTAACAACAAAATTCCATCAATCTTTCCTAAATCTCAGGCCAAGCACATGACCCTTTAGAATGCACCGCTCCCATGTTTACTGACTGAGCATTTGGTGTATTTCGATAATAAAATCGATGCGCAATCCTAGAACTGACCAAAGGAGATACACTCAGGCAGTCGAATTTCTATGATAAACAAAAAATTGGCCTTCTCAACCTCTTCTAAAATTGCTCCGTTTTGTAGAATCAGGTTGTTTCCTTTGTCTTGCTATGGTTAAAGCTGCACTGCTAAACCACTGAAAATACCTGGAAGCTGCTCATGGACATAAATCAAACAGGTATGTCTACTTCGATGAGTTGCCCACATATCTGGTTGCCAAAACAAAATATGAGGACGTTTACGGGACTTGAAAAGTGACAATTTATGTGCAATTTAAACGTAAAACTACCTCCTGGTTTCATACAACAAGCAATTTCAAACGATGTCACATTGGGCAAGTTCGCAGATTCTGATAATTTATTCGATGCAAATATGCAGGTTGTACAAATATCCGCATATCAACGTGTTGGGGAGGGACAAAACAGCTTTACTGCGGAGAAAGTTTTCGAAATGGCAAAAATCTTTGAAATTCGAGTTTGCGATTCTTTCTCGTTTTTGGCCACTTCGAGAATAGCGCATCTGCTCTAATATGAAGTTTAATTAGATAAACTTCAGACGGGCCAATGAGAGATTGAATATCATATGATGATTAAAAAATACACTATTACTTCGATACATCTTTTAATAAAATTGTCACCTGTTATTACACAAATATCGTACTGTGAAGACCCGGATATATCGGAATTGCCCTAAAACAAAGAGTATTGCAAACTGGGGGTTTTCTATCATTGCAAGTCAACTCGCACATAAGTGCACTGCCTCTGAATTCACGCCTTAATATACCAGATACCGTTATATCCGCTTCTATCCAGTAAGGATACATACTGATGAAAATTTTATCCAAAATTTGGCAAAGTTTTAGCGTATTCACAGCTAAATGGCATATATGGCTCGAAACGATGATGAGAAGTAACGCTCTTACCGAACTTATGACTGCCAAGACTCACCATAACAAGTTTCACAAAAGATTATACGAGTTTCTAGTTTCATGTAATCTAAGCCATTACCTAAAAATTTGGAACATTTACAGAAGCCCCAAATAAATAATTTCACATATTAATCTAGCTAAATCACCATAGAAAAATATCATTCTTACATGGTTTGAATATGCATAATTGTTGACAAGTTACTGTATGCAGCAGTTTGGATTTTTTTCCTTTCCTCTAAGAGCTTTTTTCGGTTTGTACTTCTCCAGATATTCAAGCTGTTTGCTGTTAATAGCTCCCCTTCGTCTTTTTCTTATGAAGTCTACAGCATCCTCATACTTCATACCACTTTCAATAAGAGCTAAAGCAACAAGGACGGGAGCTCTGCAGAGAAATGAAAACAGATTTAGCGCATAGGATGACACATTGACGTCAATCAAACAGTGGTGAACCAGCCAATTGACCCATAAAAACGTTTCCGCGTCCATTCGACACAGCTGATCTGAAAAGCACACGTCATTAGAGTATTTGACCATAATGAAACATTACAACGTATTTGGGATCTCCTTTGCTGAGAAGTTTCTTAAAAAGTGTTTCTATTTTGTGGGTTCTCAGTATATTTTCTTGGGAATTACTTTTGAACATACCTAAAAGAGAAATGACAGTTCTCTGACTCCTTTCCGTGTTTCAGTTGAACAGAACTAAAAAGCAGCATACTTTAGGGGCAGAAAGTTTCGCGGGCAGAAAGTTTCGCGAGAAGAAAAATCGCGAAATAAAGGGCATAAACTTTCGCGAATGACGTTTTTTCCCGCAAATTTCGTGACAAAACTTTCGCGATCGAGAAAAAAGATGCATTTTTGCATGAAAAAACTTTCGTGACTGAAGAAAAATGAGGGTAAAAACACAATTTCCTATTCATTTTCAATACTACTCACTGTCACGGTGACAATTTACAAGGTTTTATAGCCCAAGAGACTAAAGATCAGGGTGATTTACGTAAGAACTTCAGCAAAGCAAACACCTTGAAGAAACGAAAAGAATTGGATAGAAAAACTTTCGCGAGTCGAGAATTTTCTGTGATTGCGCCAGCAAAAACTTTCGCGAATTTTGAATTTAGATTATGCTTTCGCAGAAACTTTCGCGAAAAATGCCGAAAAACGCGAAAATCGCGAAAGTTTCTGTACGCGAAAGTCTAAAGTACCGTCACGAAAACTGAAATAGCCACTAACTTACAGTAATGAAGTAGATCCTTTTAAAAATCGGTAGAACGGATGCTCCTTCACAGTTGCTTGTATCCTTAGACAAATATGTCATTTGGAGCCGATATGGCATTTATTTTTTCCTCAACAATATTGACCTTATTTAAAACATGCATAGAAGTTGCTTCAAATGAGACGAAAAGAAACAATTTCAGACCTTTAACAAAGTTTAATTGGCTAAATAATTTCCAAGTTTCAATGTCTATTGGTATGTCACGTGACCTCTAAATATCCTGTTGCTGAGACTTGTCAAAAGAAAATCGTCAATTATCTGTTATTTCCATCCCAGTATCACCAAATACAAAGTTATATACACCATTCGATAAAGAGAGCTTTCATTTGGATACATGATCTGTCAATATCTGCTTGCAGAAACAAATTTCAAGATTTATGAAATCACACAAACTTATGCAGTCATACTCAAACAAATAAGACAGTTGATTATCAGAATTTGCTTGAAATTAAGTGATCATGGATTGAGCTGCTTAATTCTACTGATTGAGTCAAAAGGTACAACAAAATACTGCAGCTATTGCTACTAATCTATTTGGTGCTCATTAGACTTAATTGCCACTTTCAAGCATAATTAGCTCATTGCAGCATAGCTGCATTATATTGTAAAACAATCAGCAGGTGCGATAACTGTCGCTGGCTCTTTCTTTTTTTCTGTCGGTAGCATCGTATTTGACGAACGGAGGACAAATTCCAAGTGAGTCGATGGAAGACGTGAATGACGTCAATGGCGGCAATAAGCAATAAATAAACGAAGGAAACACACTCTTACAAATATTCATGAGGGCTGTTTAGAAATTATCAATATCAACGTTCTTCTGGACCTTGGGCTTGTGATCCAATTATCGGACTAGGTGAGCGGACACACTTCCCTCTGAGTTTGTGTTCGATTTCTGCAACCAACAATTTCCTTTCCATTTTACCACGCTTTTACTGAGACAGATATCACAGATAATAAAACATGAGTAAAAGAAAGCTTTTCGAGAGTTCCTATTGCAACCAGAAATTTCATTATAAATGCATTGTAGGTCTGAGATACCCAAACGTATCGTTCTTGCAGCTTCAATTTTTCGGGTTTAAACGATCTCTACACTTGGCAGAGTTTGAGGGGCATTTCACTCATTCAAAAAGCGTGCAAGGTTTCTTCAGAACAAATGATGTTTACGGACTTTTGACGGATTTTTTTTTTTAAACAGAACGAGAAAGGCCTGTTACTTTCCATTCCATATGATGGTAAAGTTTGCTCCCATTCCCCAAAACGGTGCACTCACTAATGTTATTGCTGTATCTCTATCAAATTAGTAAATATCTAGCGTTTAAGCAGAGTCGCTTGTTTTCCTCGATTTCTTTATTGTATTTGGTTGCCTAGCAACGAATCAACAGACAAATTACTAGTTTCTGCTCTTAGCATTAATTGCAATTGCTCAAGTTAGCCATGAGAATCCCTCTATTCAGTAAAAAGGGCAGATTTTGTAAAACAATAGCATCAGTTGCTTTGGCTCACTTAAATTCAAAGCGATTAGTGAATGCAGACAAAAGAAATCCTCTCAACCAGTAATTCAAAACAAACATAGCCGCAAAGTTGCCCTGAATACAGGGCGGCAAACTCTCACTTGGTGCGGGCGAAGGGACATTTCTAAGAGAAGTTACGAGCTTAAGACGAATGGAGAAGGGTAAATCTAAAGTTCTATATGGTGGATTTTGTTTACGTCATTCGGAAGAGGATCAGAAAACATTGCAATTCTTGCACATTTATTGCTCAAATGTAAACAATTACTTCTCAGCTCCTGAATCGAATAAACAAAATCCGCTATAAAGAACTACAGATTTACCCTTCTTCTTTCGTTATAAGCACAAACGTCCCTTCACCCGCATAAAAGGAGAGTTTGCCGTACTGGTTTCAAGGCGACTTTGTGACAATGTTTGGCTTAAAAATTACTGATTGGGAGAATTTCTTCTGTCTGCATTCGCTAATCGCTTTGAATTGCGGTGTGAACAAAAACAGCTGATGCTATCGTATTACAAAATCTGCCCTTGTTCTATCCAGGTTACTAATTTAATTCTTTTTCCAGGTTCATGCCAAGATCGTGTAACTGTTTGATGGAATCTACGGGGTGTCCCAAAAATTGTTCCATAATTGAAAAAATAACAATTTAATAAGGGCTCCATGATGAAATAACCCAATTCCAGGGGTTCTTAAATAATTTCTGGCACCAGAATCTTGGAAATCCGAGAAAGATCTGGTGTCACAATACAAACTTTTGAAGTTTAAGTTTGTGCAAAAGCTGACAAAAGAGGGCATTGGCTGACAATGGCATTTTTGGTAGCATCAGTGTGCGCAGCTAATTCTTATATTTCACGTTTGTTTCAGAGCAAACCAAGTGGGATTTAAAGGTTTGGATAACCTGACTCTCAAGCGTACCGATGCTTTGAGGAAAACTATTCAATCTCTCATCGATTTTGTTTTAAACTACCGTCTTTGGACATAGGCAATCTTAAGCAACTTTTGAAAATTGATAAAAGAACTAAACCACTTTCGAAGATTTATTTCGATTGCTGTGACATTAACGAGTGGTATGACATTGGATAATAACCTTTTTTCACCTCGATCGTCGAACTTGTTTGCATCAAAAGTCATCTAGGGGTCTCTGGTTTCAGCTGCCGCACATTTTTGGTCTTTTTTATAGTCAGTATAAAGTTTTTATTACCTGACCGGAGTTTCAAAAACGAGGCAGTACAGAATACCGTCATTCCTATTGGCTAATCACACATTTCCCGCGGGTTTCCCGTAGCTTTGCATAATATGATACAAGGGCGCGTTTTTTTGTCACCACAGCAACCGCTTTAGGCCTAGGCCTTTGATATTTGCAGTGAACTCAAACGACTAGATTGTAACAAAATGTGTTTGATGAAATGCGAGTCAAGATTAGAAGATGTCAGGTAATAAAACTCATACTAACCGGTTTTGTCGTTGTACAGGAAAATATAAAGCCCTCGGTCTCAAGGCACAGACCTCGCAAGCTCAGTCTGTACTTCTAAGACCTCGGGCTTTATATTTTACTGTACAACACAAAACCGGTTAGTATGTGCATAACATACAATGACAAATTACCTAAGACACTGACTACGAAGTACTATTACACACTACAAGGACGATACCACAAAGAGCAAAAATATCACGACTATCCCCTGGCATTCAACATAGAATACAGAAGACTTAAAATAAAACTAATAATACGACACAAGATGCTATTTGGCTAACACAAAAACGATTTTACAAATAAATGAAAAAGAAAATATTTAAGGAGAGAAGAGAATTTAAGTATAGGTTTTTATTACCAGCTTATTCAAAACGTTTGGAGGCCAGGCCTGGATACATTCTAGCGTTGCTGTGAGAATTTTCGCATTTGAATCAAAAGATAACTGTTAATGGCCATAGAGAATGATTTTTAGTAACTCTTCATTTGAAAAGATTTATCAAACCATGAGACAACAAAATCGCGTTTAAACTGTCGAGAAGATCATCTCTATTTGCATAACTAATATAGCAGAACAGGAAATAGTGTTCCGTATCCCCAACATCATCATTTGTTGGGCACAAAGTGGACTTGCCACAAGTCTCATTTTTTGTCGAGAGATCAGAGGATGAGACTTGTAGCAAGTCCAGGCACAAAGGGTTCAAAGTATCCCAAAAGTTATGCTTAAATTTGTAAAATTTAGCTTACTAAGTCCAACACATAGCTGCGAATGTGAATGTGAAGTTTCGTTTTTAAGCGCCAAGCGCTGGGATCGCAGAGATAGAGCAGACCTAATCGAGTCCACGACCCCTTGTCATGACGCTCAAGTGGTGGGGCCCTACCAGGACTTGAACCCACTCCGCCTGACTGTTCTGGATTACACCACGGCGTCACAACACCTTCAAGCTACAAGGTGCGCCAGGATGAATAAGCCTTTTGGGTCATGAATACAGTAAACCAGCTTCGGGGGTGGATGGATAATTGACAATAATGTTTCCTTGAAAATGTTTACAAAGCTAGCTAGTCTAATCTCAGGGTCGAGTTGTTGCCATTCCGTTAGGAAGTTGGGAAAGAAATTCGATTTGAAACCTTGTGTTGATCGTAATTGGATTCTTGAAGATGAGTTATTCGATGTCTTGTGCAGTCTGAAGTCAGATTGTTGACTATCTTATAAAAGAGGATAAGGTGTCTACTCGATCGTCGGAGGTTTAATGAATTCCCATCCAAGCTCATCATACAGCTTATCACAGAAGCACCCTTCCAAATGCCTGTTACTGTTAATGCAGCGGAGTATCGGACAGATTCAAGCAGGGAGTCAAGTCTGCATCTCAATCGTTGCCAGACCTTGGAGGCAATCAACTTTCTTTTTGCATCCAGTATATTAATGTTTTATTTCTAATCTTCCTGTTAGGCTTCCTCTCTCCTTTGTTTCACTGAAAATCGTTTTCAACAAAAATTTTGTATGTGTTTCATCGGGAGTGAATCGGGAAAAGGGAATGTGAATCGGGAGCGCCGAAGGCGCGGGAGGGGAAACGGCCATTCAATTGATTTCCATTTCATTTCATTTCATTTCATTTTGAATTCTTTATACAGGGTAAAGTCTACAATAACAATTGATTTACAAGCCGCCCTGTTAAAAATCTAATTACAATAGTTACATAAGCAAATGAATAGACAAATAGAAAGACCCTAAAAATACGTCAATGAAAAAGAAAATTAAAATTTGAACAGAAACGGTTACATCCTGCCAAAGTGGCGTCATAATAAAGACTGATATTCATAATTTGTGCTTGAAAGCCAGAAATGTGCTTGCTTGTTTTGCCTCATTGCTAAGGTTGTTCCAAATACGTGCTCCTCTGAATTCGAAGTATGATGAAGAATTCGAAAACGAGGCTCCGATTAATGGCGACTTGCGAGAGTCACAAAGTGTTGGGATGAGAAAAGCGCTGTTTTTGCAGCTACTGCTGGTTTTGCAGAGGGAAACAGCACGATAGTTTGTTTTTCGAGGGTTCTACGAATGTTAGCTTTGAATAAAGCAGTCGTTTGAGTTATTTTCACCACAGGAACAGAAGAATTTAACGAAGATTCTTGTGTGATGTTTTGCTTATCGACAAAACGCAGATTTGGCCTAAATTTAAGACAGCACTTTGTGAGAGACATGGAGTCTTACAATATGAAATCAACTGGTTTCATAGCAAACCAATTCGTCGCAACAAGAACATTTTTGATGAAACACATACAAAATTTTGATGAAAACAATTTTCAGTGAAACAAAGGAGAGATGAAGCCTAACAGGAAGATTAGAAATAAAACATTAATATACTGGATGCAAAAAGAAAGTTTATTGCCTCCAAGGTCTGGCAACGATTGATTGCCCCCAAGTCCTGGCTCTTTAAAAAGAGGACCTGCTTGAGAGCACTGTTGTGCAATGGTGTTATCCACAACTGGCATAGCCTGCACATTACAACCCCTATCACCACTTTGAGCATAATGACAATTGACAAGAGTTGCAGACTTGATTAGGTCTATTGTACAGTAACTCCAATGTCATGTTCACATTGATATAAACTAATGAAATATTATGCATTCTTGATATAGGGAGAAACGCCAGGAGTAACATAACATGTTGAGGGTATGGGTATGTGCTGCCCATATGGGTGGGTTTTTGGGTCCAAAATTCTTTAAACAAGGGTCCCTCAGATTTTCCTAAAACGTGGGTGTGTTTTCCAGAAATCGGCAAAGAATCGTCAAAAATGGGTAGTTTTCTGCCAAACTTCATCATAAAAGTGGGTATGACGGCAAATGTTGGTAATTAGAGGAGAGCAACTTCCTAAAAACCAGGCGGCAGACCCCCGTCCATCCACAAGTTATGTAACCCCCCTCCCCCGGGGGGAGAAACTTCCAGTTGAACAATTGTTTGCTGATGGAACAAGCTGAGTGAAATTCCATTAGATATGACAATCTCTCAGTCATAGAAAAACTTAATATGTGTTTCAATTTGTACTGAAAAACCATTTTTGTAGGAAAAAGTGGTATAATCATGCCACTGTATCTAACTTTTTGCATGAAATCTTGAGTAGTCCAATGTGCCAAAACACTCTAGATTGGAAGGATAATTTCAATGCCACTGACAGTTTCTGAATTAGTTTTACTATTGGGGGCAAAAGTTATGACATAGTGTCTGTGACTGCTGAGATGTATTCCTAGACATTTGAATTTGCTCTTCTTTATTCATTTATGGAAATTTTCATTGTTATAATTAGGTCTGTGATTGATAAAATGAAGACAGAAAATATGTTTTATTGATATTCTTTCAAACATTATAGAAGTCAAATTCATTTGACAAGCTTCTGTGAGACCACATTTCTATTCATATTTTGTGAAACTTTGAAAATTGACAAAGGGTTGCAAAGGGACTTTTTGAGCACACAATTTCGTCCATCAAATAAGTGTTTCCAAGGGCTTTCTGCAAGGTACTTTCTGTTTGGTTTCTATATTTTGTTTTAACTTACTGCTTTTTCACAAGAAAGTTTAATGTTGTTGCATTTTGAAAACGGTGAAAAATGTGACGTATTGGCCTCCCGTTCACACGAAAACGGCACATTTTTTGCCGGCAGATTTTGAAAACGGTAGATTTTGACAATGGAGTTGTGAAAACGGTATCGTGTGAACGCTAGCTCAAATTTTGCTACCGTCACATTTTTCACCGTTTTCAAAATGTGCCGGCATCGTGTGAACGCAATCTAAATTCGCAAATATTTTATGGGATGTTGTATATGACGTCACCATAATGTTGCTGTTGTTGTCGACTTATTTTTCTTCGAATGAATAAATAGCTTCTAATTATATATAATATGTAAAAAGAAACTGATCAAATTCAAAGAAAAAACTACTAAATAAATACACTAAGTTCGATATGGAAGCTCCAAGGAAAAGAAATTTTATTTCAAATTTGGAGGATGAAAGTTGCATTTCCATCGGAAGGCCCTTGAAAAGACCAATTCGATTATTGTAAAAAAAGACAAGTAATCTTTGATACAAGTGCAAGAGGGTCAAGCAAGCAGGATACCCAGCACACGGACGGACAACCGCGCAACAATAAGCATGCCCGCCCCCCAACAGAAGGGAGCACCAAGCCATAGGCGCAGCCATCCAACCGAACACCGGATATCCCACCGGCCAACCATCCCGCACCTGTGTTCATAAGGATTCTGTGTGCCTGTAGACGTTGCAGCTACATTTGATACCCTCCCATTCTTTAATTAACCATAATATAGATGCGGCAGGATATAGAGTTTGAACATTCCGTTGAGGGTGTGCCGCGGTAGGTATTTAGAGAGAAATCTCAACATTCCCTTTCCTTACCTGGATTTGGAAATAACAGCTTTGATGTTGTTAGCAAATAGGGCTATCCAAATGAAAGATTATAACTATTCGAATATTCGGTGCTAATTTTACCGAATATTCGGTTATTCGGCGACTAGGGGTGTGGAGAGGGTATGGTCCTGACTCCTGAATGATTGAAAATCTTTGAATGATGGCAAAGATCAATCCGTGTGCAGCAAATTGTCAGGAAAGGAATCTCACCTGGTCCAGCTGCAGTGCTATGTCCTGCCACGATACTACAACTGAATGAAGTTTGCTTCTTCAAACAGCAGACGTCATTTACAAAAATCCTCAACGAATGCAATCAAGTAAAGCAGAAAAATACAACAGGCTAAAAATACTTTTTGATTTACATAATGATGTGCCTACCATTGCCCTTTGTCTTGCTATCTATCCATTGTCTAGACAAGAAAATTTGATCTATTCAATCAGTCACACTATTCGCAATATTCGCTATGTCAATCTATTCGGTTTCTTTGACTTATCATTTGCAGTACGACCTGTCGACCAGTCATAATATCCGAATAATCGATCTATTCGACTGCTCATGTAATCCGAATAATATTATCATTCGGACTACTCGGATGGCAGCGAAAAATCGTTTCACTTCACTGCTACTGGAATGGTGATCAAATAACGGAATAGCGATTATTCGACCTTCGGTGGTCAGGTCTACTAGCAAACGACAATTTGAAGTCTAATACCACCCCAAAGTGTTTTTGCTCCTGAACATTTTTTACTGGGACTTCATTAAAAATCGAATGTCAAACAATCTTTTTTGAGACACCCTCTATAGATGAGTTCGGTTAAGTTTGCTTCGTCTACCGGATGAGCAAGAAAAAAAGTTCCCATTTTTGAAAATCCATAGCACCAAGACTACTTCACAGATTTGAATGATTCAAATTCCAGTTAAAGGCAGTCTGTCCCCTATTGTTCTGACCTTAGCAACGGCTTTATTTACCTTATTTACGTTGGAGTGAAATTCATGCATCACTGAGTCTCTATGACCTTGATTTCTTTGGATAAAGCGAATTAGCACAAACTTGTGGAAAGTACAATAGAGATCCTTATCGAGTTTATTTTCATTCTTCGAAAAGCAGAAATATCAAAGTATTTTTGTTATTTTTCTCACGGTCTTCCCAGCACTAAATGCATCGGTAAATTTAAAGTCTTACTGTCGCTATAAATATGATCATAGCCTCGCTTTTATCAATTGCTTTTAATCACTACAGGGGACGGTCATGAAACCCCATTGTTTTCGCAGAGATATTTTCGTACATATTTGTATGAATGGCTCGGTTGAATGATGCTGAAGCCTAAATCACTATTGTGCTAAAAAGTCTATTGGAAAGAGTCAAAGGGAACCGAACCTTTTCTGATGACCTTCCTCTGCACAGAAACCAATCGAATGAATTATTGGCAGCCAATAATTCGTGCTTTCCATATATAACGACAGCAAGACTTTAACTTTATAAAAATTTCATGATTGCAAAGTAGCTGAAAAGAGGCCTAAAACAATTATCAAATTGTAATGACTCTCCGTACACAGAAACATACGCAATGGGCATTTCACCTCTCTCAAGAGTTATAAGACATTAACTTTCAAACAAATACTAAAGATTTTCATCACAGTGGGGCAACATCATGACATACGCCAAAATTTGACTTGCTTCAATCACTTCCAAGCATGGCTATTTTGAAATAGTAATGGTTGGGGATTTCAAAACTTTTCAAATTTTCTTTCTACTGCTTTTCTGAAAGAATTCGTAAGCGTATAAGTAATAGCTTTCTTGCAAACTAGTACACGAAAAATTTCAGTGGAATTGATCACGGAAAATTAAGCTATCTTATCTGCTTCTGGTAGCATCTCCAGTCCATCCTGCGGGCTAAACTTCTACATCATTTTGACCTCTAACCATTTGTGGGCAATATCAATGATCTTACGGCACAAAGATTATTTTCTGATTTTTTGCTAATATTCACTATTGCGTACCACGGACCGCACTTTTTCAAGCCACCCTTTGCAAGACGCTCACCTTTAGAGTAGGATAGAAAATGCGCAGGCAAGAGCAGACAAACCGCACTAATATGCTTAAGTTGTACGTAAAGTGTCCATGATAGCATGGTACAAAGGAATTTTTGCAGAAATTTGCGGGTTTGAAGAAAAACTTTGTCACAATACCTCACTTTTATATGCAATAATGAGAAGTAAAAAGTAACGAATGCATCGTTTTGTGACTCTATGCCAATGAAATCAAATTCTAAGACAGTAAACACAATAAATATTGATGTTGAATGATTATTGAAGTGTACCAAGGAAAATAAAATCCAAATTATCGAGCACGCGAGCAAAAAGAGGGCTATAGTGGGTCTCCAGGGTACCGAGAGCAGAGCAAGCTGCATGATTTTTACAATTCAAGCCGTGAAAGTGTACGAAGTTACAAGCGGCTTCCATCTTATCCACAGCAAATGAAAATTTTATGACGCTTTAATATGTTTTGCAGTAATATCCCTTTATTCGTTGTTAAATCTTCAAATAATCATAATACTGATCATAATCACAACTGTAATTTGATACACAAAATGAAGGAAACTAATCTGCACTTTCTCTAACCAACCAATTCACCTCAGACACATTATTAACTGGTTGCAGGAAGATTTTAACCATAAATTGATAAGAATGCAAGACAAATTCTTCTTTGATAACGAATGTCATGACGCCCTGTATAAATGCCCCACTGTGTTCAGTCCCATGGCAATTAACGTACAGTGAATAGCTCTCAACCATGAATAATTGCATTTTCTTTATTGATCTTTGCAAGGAGTCCTTTATGATTTGATCAATGTTCTGGGCAATTTTTCAGTCATTTTGCAACCACGAAATTTTTGTAACGTTCAATTCACCTATACTTCTGGTGCTCGTGTTACAAGACAAATCACAAAAGTTCTTCGAGCTAAAATTTGAATCATTCAGATCTGTGAAGTACTCTTGGTGTTATGAATTTTCAAAAGTGGACATTTTTTCAGACTCACCAGGTATATCGAACCTGCGCACGAAGATAATACTAAAACGGCGCAGAAACAATCATTACACTGGCATTGCCTAACCTAATCCTCACAGGCCCATTCGAAACCATACCACACGAAATTTGAAAACATGAAATCAGATAACTATTGGATATAACATGGATAGTTAAATAGTTAAATTTTCACGCTATTAGCTGCTTTTTCATTATTTCAATATCCTTCACTTTGTAAACAGTTGATATCGATATTTCTCAAAGCATTGCAATTACAAGAGACGTAAGATTAGATGCCCATCCAAAAGAGCTGAATTTTTGGAAACCATTGTGAAACAAAAATCTCGTCAACGAAATAGCTTTATCCAGTCTTTTATTGACAAAGACGATAACGTCCATGCTGTTGTCCAAATGACTTGCAACTGCGAGAAATAGCTTAGCTAGTCGAGACTTTATAAGCGAAGTTCTCTCAATATTAAATCAGAATTGAACTTTTGTGTACACCTACTGCAAAAAAACCAGGTACCAACCCATTCTAAAGATTGCTTCAAAACCAGAGGATTTGGTCTCCGTATTTAAAGAGACACAATCAGAAATTGGTCGTGTCCGAATATCGCCACGAGACTTCTCATAAATATAACAGACACCTTGTACGTTTCGAAATTGTACTAAAATTTTCGCACGACTTCCAGAAGTATCGGAGAACAGTAAAAGAAAAGGAAAATGACATATTTGTACCCACACTTTTCTGCCACACGTTTGACAAAAGAAAGACAACTTGCTAATTCTCGCGATGTAAGTTCTTTTCTTAAATCTCGGTTAACTTAATTTTCAGCAATTGTGTCTCTTTAACTTCATGGATCGAATTTTAGCACCAAATGGCCTTAAATCTTACAGTTACGTCAGGAAACAAATTTAGGAGAAATTAATGACTACATAGCTCAACAATATTGACCAGGCAGCCTGCCGAACGCAATATTGTTGGTTTAAAAGGACTCCATCACTTTTGACATGCAAAATAACTGATGGATACATGTCATCGCCTGCAGCACTACTGTCGCACATCATCATTTTTTAGCAACCCTAGATATGCTCAATATTCTTGGTTATCACAAAATTCAATCTGTTCCACCTACAAACATCAGAAAACGGGGCGAGGTATGGTAGGTATCTTGCTGAAAACTGATTATATGTGCTAGCTCTACCTCAGTGTTGGCTCACCTGCATTTTTAGGCCATTCATGTACTGCAGGCTTTGGATTAAGCTGAGCAGATGCTCTGAAGTTTAAATGGTACGACCAAACAAAGTAAAAAGTTTGAAGGAATAATATGCACAACTATCAAATAAAACAGAGTCACAGAAACAATTTGGTAGCCATCTCAAGCAAACATATAATATCTCCTTCTGAAAGCAAATGATCCCATTCAGATACCTTTTAACTAACATTAAACTTCATTAAATCTGTCAAAAGAGAGTTACCTTCCAAGTCCAGCAACACAGTGTATAGCAATAGTTGTTCCTGGGTCAGCTGAAAATCGTTCCTTCAAAAGTTTAAGCCACATATCTACAACTTCTCTAGGAGGCGCCGCTCCATCATCAAAAAACCAATCCTGAAAGAGAAACCCTTGCTTTAATTACGAGAGCCACAATCTTGCATCAAGGCATAGCTTCATTCCGGCAATTTACACTGCCGCTGTTTCCTAACTACAAAATCAAGACAGCAGTAAGAAAACGACGTTCATACTGTCAACCGGTTGATTGCCTGTATCCTTTTCGTTTTTCTTTCCCCAAACTCATTGGATGGTTCTATCCCCTAGACCTTCAATAGAAGCGTTTACAGTCACTATTCTTGTCTGAGCAAGATCCGGGCGATAGAATGAGATTTGCTACGAACTTTGTTCAACTATCAAACGTCTGCCCACTTTCATGAGGTTGCGATGCTCGGATCGAGCTTCGGCAGATTTAAAACTGTTGAGGAGATTAGAATTATTTCATTCCGTTTGATCATGTTGTGCAGAAAAAAGAAAACAAAAGCCTCGAAGCTTAAAGTTTGGGAACCTTTGATGCAAGACCTGAACGTTTAACGGAAACTTCACTACGATTTAACAAGATTACCCAAACCAACCGATTAGCCCAATCGTTGTTAGATAGCCCTACGATTAGACTTGCCCCAAGTCTGTTTCTTCCGTCAGCCTTACCGTTCCATTTACGGTAGCTCCTACCGCCATCATTCCAACATTCCGTGCGAGAAAGTAAATCTTCCTCCTGAACGATGTTCTTTTCTTTCTCAGCATAGTGAAAATTCGTTTCAGAAACAGCTTGCCGCTCCAATTCATCAGTCTGACAGCTTGGTTTCGAATTTCGCGAGGCAGCGGGCTAGACTCATACAAAGATTCTCACAATGCAGATCTTGTCAATACAAGATATTTTGGATTTGAATTGGTGCTGCAATATATTACTCCGTACCTCTGTATTACCTTCCAAAGCTTTCTTTCAGACAAGATGTAGCGTTTCAAGATGGAACTGTCGTTGGGCAGTGGTTTTTTGGTTGCGTTGTTTACAGGTGCGTTGTCATTACTGTTAGTATAAAAGCTGCCTTCAAAAAATGCCACGACACCTGAAAAGCAGTTCTCGTGGATAGATGGGGCTACCGTGCCTAAATGAATAAAAAAATGAATGAAAATGAAAATGAAAAAGAAATAAAAAATGAAATTATGACCAAGAGTCTCTTGTTTCACTGTGCTCTTTGTTGTTGTCGTTGTCGTTGCTGTTAATTTATTTCAATTCGATATTTTACATACCTAACAATATCCCGGGTGTCCCACAAAAAAAACCCCTACTTGAACTGTTATTTTCAAAAAAGTGTGTTTATTTGATTAAGGTTTGAAATCTGCCATACAATGCTCCACTTAGATTTGAGTATTTGTTTCATTTCTGTATCTAGGCGCATTGATTTTCTATGATTAATTTCCTGGAAAACAGAATACCTGAAATGCTCAAGAAAGAGCTAAAAATGGCTCATCGATAGAATCGTTGAGCCTCCACCTAAAAATCCACGGAAATTCTATTCTTTAACTAAATTCCAACAGTACGGAACTTGAACCCCATAAAGGGGCCCAACAAAGATCATATTTGTCTGTTTTGTCCGTAAAAAAGCACGATTATGCTTGATGTTTGGACCTTTTCACGTTTTCAAGGACTTTACCAGCATGCGATTTTCGAAAAATCCATATTTTGGATGTCTCTTGATGAGCAAAAAAATCGCGTAAAATAATATGGATCAAAGTGAGCCTTTAAGTAAGAGATTGCCGTTTACATCGCTCAAAACGATGCAGTGATTGTTGTTCTAGAACTTTTCAAACGGGGAAAGATTTTTTGGGACACCCGGTATATACAGTATATAAAAAGTTAACTAATCTAAATCTAATGAAATCAAAATCTATAAACAATTTAACGTTGAATGATATTAAAATTATTGCAGGCACTACATTTACATTCTAGGCCATTAGCACTGCTTTATAAGAGTTTAAAGCTTTTTAGGTTTTCTGCGGATTTCACTTCGTTTCGTAAGCTATTCCATATATGTGGGACAACGGACTCAAGACTATTTGAGCCAACAGTTAATTGATTTGGTCTTACATGTCTGAAGTCGTAAGGATTTTGGGAAGAATAGTGTGAACATGTGAATTTCAATACAAAGAGTTCTTTGACGCGAGGCTTGCATAGTACATTTACCTGACTTGTGGATTAAGTCATTATATGGGCTCTTATGATCATTGTAAAGAACTCTTATTGCACGCTCTTGCCACTTGCCAATTTTCTGGAGCGACTTCACGGAAAAAAAAGAACAACCAATGGACAATAACTGGAGTTAGAGTCAACAAAGCTTTGCACTAGAACTTGTTTGCTCGAAACCAATAAATGATCTTAACCTTTTCAGAACGTTTAGTTGTGTCGCAGCTTTTTTACAAAGATTTTATATGTGTGTATCAAAGTTTGGCATTGTGGAGCCACACTTTCGATACTGCTGTTCCGTCTGGGGCTGCGCCGCTTTAACTGAAATTAATCAGTTGCAAAAGCTTCAAAACCGTGCTGCTAAGATAATAACAAATAGCAGCTTTAATGCCCCAGGCGGACCTCTTATCGAAGAGATGGGGTGGAAGACCATTGACGAACTAATTACGTGTGAATCTAAGACAATGGTCTTTAAGTCCCTGAATCAACTGGCTCCAGAATACCTTTGTGGCCTTTTCACTCGAAATTCGCTCTGCTCATCATATAGCCTTCGTAATACGGGGACCGACCTAAGATTACCGAAGAAAAGGTCATCAAATGGCCAGAGATGTTTCTCATAAAGAGGTGCAAAATTATGGAATGGCCTGTCAGCCGAGTCAAAGCAGGCAACCTCCTTGTATAGTTTTAAGAAAACTATTTAAAAAGTGATCCCTTTCATTTTGATTTTAGGTTTGAATTTTTCACTTCATTGTAAATAGGTTTTGAACATTGTAAATATGGTTTTATAGTTTAATTTATTTAATAGCTTTTCACTTTCTTTTTAAATTGTAATTAAATGTTTTTATTGGAGGGCCCCTTGAAAATCAACTTGTTGAAGGGCAACCCTCCTTAAATATATAAAATAAAATGAAATGAAATGAAATGAAATGAAATGAAATGAAATGAAATGAAATGAAAAGTTCAATTGGTTACCCAGAGTTACGCCTGATTTGATTTCATGACCTTACAAGCTTACAAGCTCACATCCACTGGCATCTTTCCGATCCCTTCTTACTAACAAAGCATGAAATTTCTCAGGGTTTGCAATCATTTCATTCTGTTCTCGCCGAGTTAAAGCAAAATTGCTTTCGTTCTCCAAAACACTGACGAGGTATTACACCTTTGACTTGATGATGGAACTTCGGTCAACAAAGACTCATAATATTACTCAGAAAAACCTGTCCCTATTGAGGCCAAAACTCCATGATTCCCAGAGTACCAATCAGACTGTGAGATTTGGCAAAGAACAATCTTGTCGAACTTTCAATTCGAATGATACAGTTGACTAGATTTTGAACGAAGTTGCTGCGGCAGGTATTTGGAGATTTCTCTGCTTTGTTTTGATCTTTAAAAAGTGGAAAATGTAGCGTTCAGAGACTAATGTTGTACTCACCAGGTAAAATGAAATTCCTTCTTCAGATTCATACCAAGTTAAATGTCCACCTAACGGGGTTTTAATCACATTTTCTTTCTGAGGAGTGTCTTTTGAATAGAGCTAAAGCAGTCGTTCGTTCATGATTCCGTCGATCGAGCGGAGAAAATAGGGCCATGTTTTTCATTATGGGTACCTCTTGAGCAAGGTTTACCGCAGGACAAGGGCTTGATCGTCATAAGTCTAGCAGCCACCCTAAATGGATCACACAGCAACGTTTGCATTCCGGCGTGAGCATGTGCGCACGCAGAGAAATCGACACATGAATTCTGATGCAGGAAAGGTTGGCCAAGAAGGAGAGACATCAATCGATGGAACTTCTCATTAAAAAGCAATATCTGAAGACCTCTTTTGGTCAAGGAAAAATGGCCTAATTCACATGCAACTTCCAACTGACAGCGTATGTGTATATTGCTCCAAAAATACACCGTCCCACATCAAGATCTGTACAAGAGTTCTCCCCAAGGATATCAGGAACATCGCCTATCATGTGGGTATTTCACTGTTTTTTGCATTGGGAGGTCATTTCAGGTTTTCTGGACACTACTCTAGGACCACGTCAGGCAAGTTGCAAGAGGACCAAATCCTGCCAAAGTGTTTTTCCGTCGGAAGACTCCAGTTGGAAGTCTGGCATTTGTTTGTGTCGAAAGAGCTGCTTCTTGACAAGAAATATCCAACCGTTTATATTCGTAAGTGGTAGACAAGGCAGGCAATCGTTATTCATCAAACTGCAGTCTAAAATGGTTCAACAATCTTCAGCTGAAATCGCCAATTCTCAGGTGTTTATTCCTTCAAATCAGCACCGTGCCACATCACTAGATTTTACTGATGTACTTGCAAGAGCTTCAAAAGCAGTGTGGCAGTTGTAATATTCCCCGTTTAGGGAAGGGGAGTGGGATGATATACAGGCTACATTGCTGTTGATCATTGAACTGCATAACTATACACAGACAATAGTATTTACTTGTTTCACAGTACAAAGGTCAATATGCTAAAATACTACAGCAGTGTCGGTATGTATGCACTGCTATTTGCGCTGAACGCCAATATTCATCTTTTTGGGGGAAGGTTTTGTTTAGATTGATAACGATTTGGGGAAGGAAAAGTTTCGTCCTTGAACAATCAAAGACAGGGCAAGAACTAAGTTTCATGTGTCACAAGAACCAAAAACTTCAGTACCTGATACAATCGAGGGTCAAGGGAGTTTTGCACATAATGTCATAAGATTCGCAATTAAATGTTTACTTTAGTGCTTAGCCAGACAGAGAATGCAAGGAGTAATAAATTGACGATAGATAGTCAGAAATCTACTCGACTCCTTTTTGATGCAACTACCGGGTGTCCCAAAAAAAGTATACGGATTTCATCGACCCTAGCGACAACAATATAGCGCTAATCAATCCGAAGTGATTTTCAAAACAAGCCGCGATAGCTCACTTGAACAAAGATACCTCGTTTGTTGATATCGATGCGTTGAGAGTGAAGATATCAATCTTCAAAGGACAAATTTACCTCCACCTTCAAACCAGAGCTTTGACGTTTTAATCAACGCACTTTTGACATCGTCGAATCATTCCTTGAAAAGAATTTGTTATCAGATCTCTCGAGATCAGGTTGATCACGACGTATCTTCAAATTTCCGGCGGGTGGGTCATCAACGAGAGAGGAGACATCTTTTGGCCCCCAACAGATCTTCAGACTTTCCCGTCTTGACTCCCGAGAGATCTCATAAATTCTTTCCAAGGAATTATTCGACGGTGCCAAGGGTGTGTTGATGCTCGAGGGAGTAATTTCACCGATGAACAAACAGTATGTGTAAATAAATTGTCGATATTGTGAGATGAACGACGCTGATTTCGGAGCTCCCTTGACGATAAGTCTAATATGAACTGTATTTTGGAACAAACATCTATTGTGCCGTCTTCAAACTCTGTTGATTTTATTCACTGTGCTTTAAGGATTTGTCCTTTGAAGACTAATATCTTCACTCTCGACGCACCAGTATTAACAAACGAGGTATCCATGTTCAAGCTAGCTATCAAGGTATGTTTGAAATCATTTGGATCGATTCACGCAATATTCTAGTCGCTAGGGTCGACCAAACCTGTATACTTGCTTGGGACACCCATTAAATTGTGCAAGTTGTTGATTGCATTGCTGAGAACAATGTTTCATGTTAGTTTTTGGTTACACTTTATATATATATAGGGGGTAGGAATGCCAGGGAGGGGGCATGGAGTAACTGCCCCTCCTACCCTCTTAAAGATGAGCTGAAAATTCTATTTCCTATCGTTCTGACTTGTCCAACTTCTGGCATACCTGACAAGGGATTAATGTGAAATGAGTGACAATTGTTTGCAAGTTGATTTATTGTGCTTGTCTTGCAGTTCCGTGCAACTTCAATGCATATAACAGAACGGATTTCACTTGCATTGGTTCAAAATATCCTTGACCCATCTTACTTGACTAACTTTGATCATTTATACATAGATGCCATATGGACATAAAACTGCAGTGGGATGCAATTATAGCAGATGTAACAGTTGCAAAAAAGATATTTCAGGGCCATGGAAACGTCTTGAACTTAGAGACATAACACTTCGAGGGAGCTTTTCATTAACCCTATTAATACAAGGGGGCGTTTTTGACCCCCTTACCACACTTTTCTACAGTGCTCTAAAACGGCCATTGATTTAACCACCAAACTTTGTGACTGTTAGTCGAATTTGATTGGAAATTAAATTTTTAACATCTTATTGTTCTAACTCTGATCACGTTACCACAGCAATACCATATTTGGAGAGTGGTCAACAAAAAATTCTTAAAACCTTAATAGACTTTGTCTCGTTTGCCCGATTGATCTCAAACATGCACCATTCAATTGCTTTTGACGAGTAGTTTCATTTGATATATACATGTGTTTCATATTTGCTGACATAAGCAAAATTTAATATCTATGACATCATTAACATTTATGATGGTCATTGCTCTAATGAATAAGTGTAAGATATGAAAAATTGTTGTCTATTTTGCTTCAACTTACTAATTTGATCACTTTTGAGTCCATATTTAGTAGAAATAACTACAAAGAATATCTGTGCATGGAACAAAAAGCTAACTAAAAGCTAATTGTGCTAAAAATAGATATTGAAAATATCTAAAAACTATGCATTTTAAATCTGCAATATGTTTCCTACAATTTGAGACAGATTTGGAGAAAATTAGGTGAGAGGTAAATCAAATAGAATTTTTCTTGGTAAGAACGTAAAAATTGCCAATTTTCCGTTGTTTTTTGGTTCCCAAGCAATGAAACACGTGATTAATTAATTGTCATTGTTACAATTTAATAGCCAATTTCCTAAAGAACATTAGGGGTAAGTCTTATTGTTATATCTTTTGTAGTTTCGGAGAAAAAGAGGGGGGCGAAAAACGCCCCCTTCCAGTTTAAAGTAAGCAAAAAAATCGCCCAATACTAATAGGGTTAAGCTGTTGGAGCGCTGCTTGAAACGTGCACCATTATGTATATTGCAAAATTTTTAAAGGGGCATGTACACCCAGTGCTCCCTCGATCTCTCATCTCTGAGATGTTTGGAAGGAAGATTTCAAGAGCATTTTCACAACATTTGCTGAACTACACAGCATCACTGCAGGATATTTTCTTTAGGTGCATAACTGCTTTTTAATTCTGAGAGGTGCTTTTAAGTTTCTATTGCTACAGGTAGAATCACTGGATTTGTCTGTTTTTATTTGTAAATTTACATGTGTGTAGAAATGTTCTACTTGGTAATGCAAAAGAGGTGCTTTGGAATGACCCAGAGTCACCAGAAACGACTGTTTGACCAACATGACCAAACTGGGCAATATCATCATCCTAAAAAATTGCACCTAAAATTTCAAGGGCGAGCAATTGATATTGCAAAATCGATAATCTTTTCACCACCAGGTCTCTGTTATTGCTGTTGATCCCCTTTAGTTCATTCACATCACAAATGGAGCACGCAGACTGCGCATAGTTGTCTTTGTTTTGAAACCACTTTGTGAGGCGTGCAGTCATATTTCAAATGAAACTAAGACACTTTCAGGGAATCAAGAAACTCTAGTAGAAGTAGAAGAGAAGTAGAAGTAGAAGTAGAAGGTATTTTTTTCAGTTCTCTTTAAGCATTGAACAGTGTTTCAGCAAAGTTTAGATTAATTAACAGAGCTTCGATTGCAGAAGTAAACAACAAAATTACTGAATTTTCTCAAAAGCACCGAGGGATTTTGCTAGAAAGTCAGGTACTGCTGCCTTTGCATAAAACGAAAAATCCCTACGCTTACCCTCTCATGGAAGGCCAGATCCAGGAACAACCAAAAAGGGAATGATCTGACGGACTGAGGGAATAAACTTGAAACTTGAGGCATGTCTACCCAATGATTAAGCTTTGTTCTAGCTATTTTGATTACATACTACACAACGCATACACAAGCCATAATGTCCGTAATAAAAAACAACAACAACAGAGCAGTATCATGTTATCATAGTGGCAGGGTAATTCAACGAGTTTGGAAGAAGAATAATAAACAATCAGCAATATATGCATCGCAAGAATTCATGTTTCTTCAATTCACGGAACAACTAATGTTATCTTGATATAGCATTCAGCAAGGAAGCTGCTCCGTAAGGTGCCGCGGTGTAGCTAGGCCTCCATAATACACAATTGAGCTTCCTGTGGTTTGATGTGCAAGATGTTGCATTACACCATGAGAATATAACAACGAAGAACAAATCATTATAAGTTACGAAATAACAACCAACCAGAACTGTTATCCCTTCTTTTGTCAAATCTTCTCTTGCATACGTTGGTTCACAAACTCTCACAACTTCATGCACTCCACATTTCTTTAATTCCTAAAACAGTGGAATAGATCCATTTAATGATGCTTGCACTGCGAAACTACAGGCATATGTACCTCAATAAACATGGTACCTCAAAACGCACATGGACACATAATGCTCTATAATTTTTCGATAACAACATCGGATCTGAAACTGATTGCTATTTTGTACTCACAATGCCCATACACCTAGGAAAATTGCTAACAATTGCCTTGTTTTAATTCTCTGTTGAAAGCAAGGCGTAGCATTGCTGATTCCTGATGGTAGTTAAGACTATAAATTTTCACTGAATAGCTAATAAATTCCTGTGAACTTGAATCGAAGTTAGCAAATTCAGTATATAATCTATGATTCTTAAATGTCTTTTATTTGTCACTGCAAAAAGGAATTTCTCATAGAACCAAACATTTTAAAAATATTCAGTACAAATAGGTACAAACAAGTAGCTGAATTGTACGTTTTGAGGTATACAAAGCAGAAAACTTGTTGGTCTATGCTAGATTATAACTTCCAGTCAACCAGGTCATAGTATCAGGTCCACAAGGGCAAAAGGGCTATTTGAATGCTAAAATGATGAGGATGTGCCTTTGGAGAATTTTCCAGTCTTTCTGGATTTCCCAAAGCAATTTTGAAATATAGCAAGTACCCCGCCGAGACAAAATAAAGGACTTAGCCACATGAATTTCACTGGCAAGTCTGATAAGCAAGGATTTGACAATTTTACGGTAAATCCTGGGTATAAGTCATGCTTTTTTCCTATTTTCACTCTGATAATAGGGGCTCGTTTTGTATGATGCAAACATTTTGGACTCAGAATGTGGTGAATGTTAACACTGATACAGATAGGCCTTTTCTTGAGGAAAGTTGCACGAAGGTTGCAACGAGAGTTGCACGAAAGTTGCAACAAAAGTTGCACGAGAGTTTGAGGAAAGTTGCACAAGCTTTATCATCTTCTGCGTCTGCAAACTAGAGCACGAACACTAATAGAAAGCTCTAGATTAAAAGATGGGTGGAGCTGCAACTGGCTTTCAGTGTCAAACTTAATAATATTTGACAGGGCGGTGATGATCTATAACATAATGAATGGTCTCTGCCCGGACAACTTAAGAGGGACACTTATTACCACATTTCAAATATCGAACTATCCAACAAGAAATCCTTTAGATTTTGACACTCCAAGGCAGAACCTAGAATTCTCCAAAAGCAGTTTTTTCTTCTCTGGTGTAAAGACATGGAATGAAATCCCATTAGAAATCAGGATGAGTTCCATGATTACCATTTTAAAAAGAAAACTGAAGGAAAATGTGAAATCCATAACGGATAATAGAAAGTTTTGGAAGACAGTAAAGCCTTTATTTTCTGAAAAAGTCCAAACATCGTCTGACATCACCCTCGTTGAAGATGGAACCCTCATCTCAGATGATTTCAAAGTTGCAGAAATAATGAACGATTACTTTGTAAACATTACGGAGACATTAGGGATTTCAAAAAATGCAGATAATGTGCCCCCTGTTGTCGAGGACACTGATCCTGTTGAGAGGGCTATAAGAAAATATCAATCTCATCCAAGTATTTTAAGAATAAGAACTAATGTTAGCGAGGCCAACAATTTCGACTTTCAAAAGACATCTGTCATGGAGGTCGAAAAGCAAATCAGGAAATTAAAGCCAAGAAAGGCCTCTCTGTATGAAAGAGTTCCAGCTAAGATATTAAAACAAAACTCAGAGGTGTTTTCAGTATGTCTCACTTCTCTCTTTAACGTCATGGTTGAATGTTGCAAATTTCCTGACCAACTTGAAGAGGGGGAGATCACATCACTTTTCAAAAATCAAGATGCTATGATAAAAAAGAATCATCGCCCCACAACTATCCTTACATCCGAATCCAAAGTATTCGAGCGAATCTTGTATGACCAAATAAAAGTGTTTTTTCCTTTTTCACATTATTCATGTGGTTTTCGTGAGGGCTATAGCACCCAACACGCTCTGCTTAGACTGTTGGAAACACGTAACGAGTTTCTCGATAAGAAAGGATGTGTAGGTGCTGTCCTGATGGACCTTTCAAAGGCATTTGATTGCTTAGATCACGACCTTCTCTTAGCAAAACTAGATGCCTATGGATTTAGTCGCAACGCTCTAAAGTTGATACGTAGCTACCTTTTCTAAAAGGAGACAACGGGTGAAGGTAAATGGTACATTCAGCTCCTGGTGTTACTCAAAAATGGGAGTACCACAGGGATCAGGTTTAGGGCCCCTCCTCTTCAATATCTTTATCAACGATATACTTTAATTAGTGAATGATACTGAAGTATGCAATTACGCAGACGAGACAACATAATATGTTGGAGATAAGAACCATAGGACAGTGCTCTCAAAATTAGAAAAAGACACGCTTTTGGTGTCAGAATGGTTCTCTGATAATTTCATGAAACTAAATGAAGAAAAGAGCCATCTTTTGATATTCGGAGCAAAGAATGATGGAATGACACTAAATATTGGCGCCTCGCAAATATCAGAATCTGAATCTGAAAAGTTACTTGGTGTAACATTAGATTCCAAGTTAAATTTTAATGTTCATGTTAATCAACTTTGTATGAAAGCAAGTCAAAAACTTTACGCCTTAGCAAGGGTATCCAATTACATGGATACAGACAAAGTAAAACTGATAATGAGGTCTTTTATTATGTCACATTTCAGCTATTGTCCATTAATTTGGATGTTTCATGAAAGAGCCGCAAATAGTCGAATTAATAAAATTCATGAAAGAGATTTGCGAATTGTATACAGAGACACTGAATCCTCCTTTGATGAACTTTTAGCAAAAGATAATTCAGTATCAGTTCACCAAAGAAACTTGCAGTTGCTGATGATAGAGATATATAAAACCAAAAACGGTTTAAATCCACTTTTCATGGAAGACATCTTTGTCGAGAGAACGAAAATATCATACAATCTTAGAAATAATGATGGTCTTCTATTACCAAGGGCAAATACAACTGCTCATGGTATAGAAACCATACGATACGTTGGAAGCAGACTTTGGCAGACATTACCAAGTGAAGTCAAAGAGTCTCGAACGCTAGAAATCTTTAAGGGTCTCATCAAAAGCTGGACTACAGACAAATGCAACTGCAAACTCTGCAACACATATATACCAAACCTTGGGTATATCTAGTTAGCATTTCTATGTATATTTTAGATTTATAATTAGTGTAAATAGGTTACTTTTGTGCATAGTTGGCTTTAATTAGCACTGCTACTGCTACAGTCGCCAACTTAAAATAAATCATATTACTAAAAAAAATAAATTATATTAAGGAATTCCTGAAAAGCTAGCACCCTTCCAAAGGCACGATCCCTAGGAAGACCAGCAAATTTCTAAGGTTTTATTGTATGCAAATAGATATTTGTGTAGTTCTTTTTTATTTTAGGGTTTTGTTACAATATCATAAAATGAAAAAAAAAATGAAAATGAAAACGAGAGTGCCAAAATGCTCGCGTAATTTCATTTGCGCGAGCGATCGCTCACGTAAAGATTCACAAGCACCTTTTATTCCTTGGAAAAGCAAGTTACAATAAATCTCGATATCATTATTGTCAAATGAGGATGAATCGTTGGAACACTAAATGTTAGTCATATTCAATCATATGGTAAGCACGAATACCATGGGTTTTTTCGTCTTGTCTCGTCAAAACTTATGAGTCTTTACTTTCTATCTTCTGTTTCTGGAAGTGTGTTAACTCTGAACATCGGGCAGGCAATTTTGTTGCTCCTACTTTAAAACGGTTTGAAATTTCACACCGGTCTGACTTTTGGCCAGAGAGCTTATTTTGCGTTACGTTTACAGGATGTTTTGCCCCGTTCTGAGTCCGTGTTGTTGTTGTTCATTTCATTTCAAGATTCTTTTGGCACCAAGAACACAACAGGACAAAGTGAACTTTGAACCCGATACCGCTGCATCTCACAGCGATTCGAAAACATTTTGCGTTTACATGGCGTTTTCAAACCTGGGGGACATTTCAAACCGATTTGAACAGGCGAGTTGAGTTTCGCCCCGGTTTGAGATAAAAATAGCATTTTCCGTGTAAACACTACAAGGGCTTTGACCAGACTCCGAGTTCAACTCAAATTGGGGTGAAATTTCAAACCGGTTTGACTTTCTCATGTAAGCAGGTCCTAATTTAGACCACAATTTCATCCGCTGTAATTCCGTTTAAGATAAGGGGAACAGTATGATGGTCTCATACCGAAGGACTTTAAATGGGAAGAAAGGTTTTGAATTCAATGATAAAAGTAAAGGATCGATGCACTTTGATTGATGAAATGACGAGTCTGATGTCTGGCAATCATCTTTGTACCATGGGCCCCCCCCCATATTTGTACGTGAAGCGTTATTTGGCTAATTTAGGCGCGTGATTTCGTGATTTTGGTATTTTCGACTCGTGAATTCGTGATAATAATAATAATAATAATAATAATAATAATAATAATAATAATAATAATATTAATAATAATAATAATAATAATAATAATAATAATAATAATAATAATAATAATAATAATAATTAAGGAAACAGAATTAAGGACAATGCCAATTTTGAAAAAGACCAAAAAGCCTTTTTTAAGACTTTAGAGGAAAAGACTGTATACGAAGGAGAACCGCCACCGATGGAAAAGTTTGTTGAGTTCTGGGCTGGGATATGGGAAAAAGACGAAAAAACACCAGAAATGCCATGGATGCAAAAAGTGAAAATGGCACTGCGGGAGAAGGTAAAAAATGTAAAGGAGTTTACCCTCACGGAAAAAAGAGTAGTTGGAGAGATCAGAAAGAGGAAGAACTGGACAGCTCCAGGCATAGATGGGATTCAAAATTACTGGTGGAAAACATTCAAAATAGCACAAAAAGCGTTGACGAGAGCATTTGAAAGGATGAAGAATGATAACAACCTGATACCAGTATGGTGGCCAACAGGAAGAACAGTCCAAATACCTAAGACAAAGGACCTTAGCAATGAGCAGAAATATCGCCCAATCACGTGTTTGAATACTTCGTACAAGATTATGACAGGTTTGATTGGTAAATACATGAGGGAACATGCACTAGAGAATGAGGTCTGGGATGCAGGACAGCTTGGAGCAGTAGAGGGTGTTTTGGGCACAGTTGACCAGTTAATCATTGACAGCTGTATTATGGAGGAAGTAAAGACCTACCACAGGAATTTAGCTGTAGCCTTCTATGACTATCAGAAAGCATATGACAAAGTGCATCACGACTGGATGATACGAGTGTATGAGTGGATTGGCATACCAACAGTAGTCATTTCATTGTTGAGAGAGCTGATGAATAAATGGAAAACGAGACTGGAACTCTGGAAAGATGGGGAAAAGTGTGTAAGCAGATGGATACATATAAAGTGCGGATTCTTGCAAGGAGATAGTTACTCACCGGTTGGATTTTGTATCACAGAAATACCTGTTGCTAAGCTTCTTGAACAGAGTAAAGGATATCGAATGGGAGAGCCAGGAAAGAGAGATGCAAGCCGGACACACAGTTTGTTTGTTGATGACCTTAAGGTATATCAGGAATCACACAGCTTATTAAAGGAAATAAATGAAGTTATTGTACAAGCGAGTTTAGATACAGGAGCTTGTTATGGTGTTTCAAAATGTGCAGAAATTGTGTTCGAACGTGGAAAAATGGTGAAAGGTGAAGGATTGCAAGTGTTACAAGAACGGATGAAGACTTTAGAGCCAGATCAGGAGGAGATGTACAAGTTTCTTGGAGTTGAGCAGGCAGATGGTATCAAGACAAAGAAGGTATATGAAAGGGTTAAAGTAGAAATGACAAAGAGGCTGAAACTACTAATGAAATCCGAACTAAATGATGAAAACTTGATACAAGCAATTAATTCTAAGATTGTTCCAGTGGCAGCTTATCCAATGAATGTATGCAAAATGACAAAAGGTGAACTGAATGAGCTGGATCAAATTGTTAAAAGGGAATTGAGGAAGAACGACATGTTAGGGAGGCAAGCAAGTGATGAACGATTATATCTAAAGAGAGACCAAGGCGGAAGGGGACTGAAGTCTATGAGAGATGTGTATGCAGAAACAAGAACAAGAGTCGCTTGTTATATGTGCAAGTCAAATAATAAATGGATTCAGGCAGCATGGCATAGAGAAACAATAAAAGAAACTAACACAATCATTGACGAAGCAGTAAAAGCAATGATGGAAATTGATAAGACATTAGAATTCGTAGAGAATAGTGTAAGGCTAGAGGGAGAAATATTGGAATTAGAATGGAAGCCAACATGGAAGAAAGTGAAGGCAGAATTGAAGAAGGGTGTGGAAAAGAAAAGACAGGATTCTTACGAACAGAAAGAATTACAAAGTTGTATGTATAGACGACAAGAACAGGAATGCCATCTTTGGCTAAAACAAAGATTGACACCAAGAAAGACAGCATCAATAATGACACTGATTGAGCAAATGGTGGAGACAAGAGGATGGAAGGTGGCAAGGGGGCTAATGGAAAATGGAAGATGTCGATTATGTGGTGAATTCAATGAAACTGTTGAGCACCTTGTTGCTGGATGTAAGACGATAGCCAACAGTGAGTACTTGGCACGTCACAATAGAGCGTTAATGGTAATGGCTATTGCATGGGCAAAGGAATACGGGTTGGTAGGAAAAGAAACAAAGTGGTATATGGAAAATTGGCTGAGAGGACAAGTCTTGGAAAACAGTCGTGCCAAGTTAGTCTGGGATTTTGAGTTCAACTTACGTAAAACAACAACATCCAGGAGACCAGATCTGGTATTGGAGGACAAGGAAAGAAATAAGATCTGGATATGCGATATGGCATGTCCGCAGCAGGCAAATATAGCAGCTAAAAGAAATGAGAAAGTGACAAAATATCGACAACTTGCATTTGAATTAAGAGAGAGAAGACTAGGATATGATATAGCTATAATTCCTGTTGTCATTGGTGCTCTTGGTGGCGGTATGAAAGAAGTATTGCGTGATGTGGAAAGAGTATTTAGCGAACGCTTAGAACGAAAGAAATTAGCTGAGAAAGCAGTAGCAGAGATGCAGAAAACCGTATTAATGGACAGTGAAAGCATGGTTCGAAAAGTACTTTCAGGACTCGTCCAACACGAAGATTAGATATTGACTGTTTTTTTTGTATGGAAGGTGTTGCTCATTTTTAGGACCAACAATATTTGATGGTCCTTATTGTTGGCTATTTAACTGTAGCTATTTTGCTTCAATAATAATAATAATAAATAATAATAATTCATTTACTTAAGGGTGGCATGATAAAAATAGCTAAAAAACTAATCAAGGCCAACCATTTAACAGAAGTGAAACTGAATAATCCTATTTACATGTTTTTATAAAAATCCTAAATTATTTACATAGGTCTTGCATAATCTACAGTTGCAATCGCTGAAATGATGTTGTTTTATTTTCCTCTTAAATTCTGTCAAGGTATGAGACTCTTTTATTTCTAGCAGCAACGATTGCCAGAGTTTGTGCCCAGTGTACCTAATTGTCTCAATACCATACGCATTTGTGCGTGGAATTGGTACTGACATGTGGTCATTACATCTCAGGCTATGTTCTTCTCGACAAAGATTTCACCAATGAATTTAGGATTAAGGTCATCTTTGGTCTTATAAATTTCTGTAGTTAGCAACTGTAGATTTCTTTGGTGAATGGTGACTGAGGCTACCTTTATCAACAATTCTTCAAAATTTGAGGACGTATCCTTGAAAGCGATTCTTAAAGCTCTTTCGTGGATTTTATTTATTTTGTTGTTCACGTTTCTATCATGAAACATCCAAATTACAGGACAATAGCTAAATTGGGACAATATAAAAGCATTCATCACTGTCTGCAATTTCTCCTGGTCCATGAATTTTGCAACTCGTGCAAGCGCATGAAGCTTCTGGCCAGCTTTTTTGCATATATTTTCAACGTGACACTTGAAATCTAAGTTTTTATCAAGTGTTATACCAAGGAGCTTTTCTTTGTCTGATTGTTTTATACAGGACGTGCCTACGTTCACTGAAGTGCTGGACGACTTACTTCCGAATAACATAAAATGACACTTTGCATCATTTAGCTTCATATGGTTGTCAACAAACCACTTGGATAGGAGGCTCGCATCCGCCTCTAACTTATATTGAACATTACTTACATCAGAATCGCATGCAAAGATAGTCGTATCATCTGCATAATTGCAGACCTCAGTGTCATTCACCAAAAAGAAAATATCATCAATAAATATATTGAATAGAAGGGGTCCCAAGACTGAACCTTGCGGAACACCTTTTGTTGATTCCTTCCATACGCTGAATGAACCATTTAATTTGACCCTCTGTTTTCTTTCATTGAGATAGCTGTAAATGAGCTCAAGTGCACTTCTGCTAAAGCCATATGCATGGAGCTTAGCAATAAGTAAATCATGATCAAGGCAATCAAATACCTTAGAAAGATCCATAAGAAGCGCACCTGCATGACCATTTTTATCAAGAAACTCCCTGCATTTTTCAACAAGTCTCATAAGTGCATGCTGTGTGCTATATCCTTTGCGAAAACCACAAAGATACATAGACATTACTGGTTCCATACAGGGAATTATTTGATCTTGTATAATTCTTTCATATACTTTGGAGACCGCAGGTAACACAGTTATAGGTCTATAGTTCTTCTTAGTGAAGGAATCTTCGCTTTTGAACAAAGATGATATTTCTCCCATTTTTAACTCATCTGGGAAAACACCAGTAACCAAACTGTTATTACTCAAATTTTGAAGCTGAACACCGAAAATATCAAAGTGCTCCTTGAGAAGCTTCGTAGGTAGGCTGCCTACGGGGCAAGACTTTTCCGGGTTAAGCTTATGCAGCTGTACCACCACCTCTTGTAAAGAAACGTGCTCGAATTCAAATGTATGTTCAACTTGCACCCTTTCCTTGATAAGTTTTATAGATGGGTGAGATTCATATTTCGTCAGAGCAATATCGAGTGGATCACGGATTTCATAGGTTGGCGTCAGGTTCTCACTTACTGTAGTAATATCAAGGCTATCAGTAATGCTCACAAAATAATCATTGAAGATATTTGCGACAGCTCTGTTGTCATTGACCAACTCATTATTCTCAAGGAGGGTAATTGCTGTAGATGTCTGGATTTTATCCGAAAACAATGGCTTAACAGTTCTCCAGAATTTCCTATTGTCTGTTAACAGTTTCAAGTTGAGGTTTCCATAGTAGTCATTTTTGGCTTTGCGTAGTAACTTGACGCACTTATTGCGTTGTTTTTTTAAAGCTTTCCAGTTTTCATCACTTCTCACTTTATTGTATCTATTACGCAACCTGGTCCTCGTCATTATGGCTTTCCTCAGAGCTTTAGTCATAAAAGGGCTATCATTAGCCCGCACAGTTTTCTTTTTTAAGGGTGCATGGTCGTTCAGAACATCTTCTACAATTTTGTTAAAGGCTCCATATTCAAGTTTACTTCTGTCGCTTTTCGACAAATTTTCTTGCAAGTCCCGTTTGAAAGCTTTGTTATCATACTTGCTAAAATCTCTATAATATACTGTCTTGGGACCCTTCTTTATGAAACCACCCTTTAATACTGTGAATATCGAAGACTCTGTCACGCAGCGTGAATTGCCAAAAATTTGGTCGTTATTTCGTGAAATGGACTTTTAAAGCACATGATTGCGCCTTGAAATTTCACAAAGAAATGCTGTTTTCCGTCATTCTAAAGGGCGTGGTCGCAAAAAACTTTCCGGGGCAAGCCCCCGGACCCCCATCTTTCCTCCATTCGCTCGCAATCTACCCTATATAAAGATATTTGTCTCCTAGAAAGTCTTAGATAAAAAGAGTATTGATCTTACATGAAGAATTTCTGAGTTACCTACAAATAATACATGGAACTACTTACATTGCCACTGGCAAAGTAAAAGATGCAGTCTATTTGAACGAAAATCGACTTTTTCTAAGAAGCAAATGATAGGTT
Source organism: Aurelia sp. 4 Dawson et al 2005 (assembly GCA_964019985.1). Lineage (NCBI taxonomy): Eukaryota > Metazoa > Cnidaria > Scyphozoa > Semaeostomeae > Ulmaridae > Aurelia > Aurelia sp. 4 Dawson et al 2005. The sequence continues at coordinate 8,583,910 of OZ026505.1, forward strand.
ACCAGGCTTTAATTTCCACAATGCGGCGTTTTTCGATGTTCTAGAAGGCGAATACTCAAAAACTTTTCCGGGGCTAGCCCCTGGACCCCTACTTATCTCATTTCATTCACAGTTTTGGCTCCGAAACTTTAAAATCCATGTTAAAATTACTTTGCTTTCCCTCGTGTGTCTTCGCCAGCTATGTATTTACATAGAAATATCTTTCTGGAGCATTCTTAAAAAATTTCTGCAGCGTGAACGTGAAAATGCTGTTTTATAGTCCGTGATGGCGTGAAAAGCGAATAATCAACACGTGAATCCGTTATCCAGGGGTACTACGGGGGGAGGCCTCTACCATGGATAAACGTTCCGCTACAATGTTGATTCCGCATCTGTGGTTTCTATGAGGATGATTCCTTGTCGTTTTGAAAGACTTAAACTTTACGCCAAACAAAATCTTCGAAAGTTGGTTCCCTTCTTTCAGTGCTTCAAGTCCCGTTCACGATGTTGGAATTCTCTAAATTTTATTTCTGTTACTCTTAGAACCAATGTTAAATGAAATCAACTCCACTACCGATCCCGGTCCAATAAGATACTTTCCAGCTTTAACTTTGAGCTTATAATGCAGTTATTCCTATATCAAGTTTCTATCGCATCTTAATATTTCGTTTTTCCGAAAAGATGTTTCCTTGAAGTATGATCATTTCCCCCTGAGGTCAAATCCATTAATTATGTTTTTCACAACTTAACAAAAGATTTGTCCATTGATCAAGGAGGATTAGATCCTATTGCAATCCACAAGAAAATGTTGAGAGCGATTTCCCCTAAAATTGGCAATTTTGCGAGAGCGATAAAGAGCTCGTGTGATCATGTTTGCGCGAGTGCTGACACAATCGCGAGCGATCGCTCGCGTAAAACGAAAAGGCCCGAAGTAAAAATCACTCAAATCACTAAACCACAGTCAGCAAACACAATTTCCTCCACTTTAGTTAGTTCACTGTCTATTAACTTCTTGGTCTCTCATCCACATTCCTTCACATCTTTGTTAAAAGTTACAGAATCTTGCCATTAAAGTTGTGCCACTGCTTGAATTTGATTGTATCATGGCCCATTTTAAAAATGGTGAACATTAATTGTAATTGTAAGATAAGAAATCCAGCCTGACAAAGATCATAAAATATTGTAACAGTCTATTTTCACAGCCTCAGCTGATTACTAAATGCCAAAAGTGATGCCTGGATGGAAAAGGAAGAGGCTAGCTTTGTAAATCAGCAATGAACAATAAGACCATTTGGCCATAGCTAGTGAAATTAGCCATGTATCAAGTTGCAACAGCTCAATGCACGTTTATGTCAGAAATAGACAACAGGCTTTCAAAACGTAAGAAATATGTAACTAAAAATATCCACTTTCCTTCCACAACTACATAGTGTATTACCCAGTACCCTTTGTTTTGCATTTGCAATGCCACTTGCAAAGCTTGAAGGAAATGTAATTTCCGACACTGCGAAATTTCCCACTTTTCATTTGATATGCGATCTAAGAAACACATAAGAAAACTGGGAAGAAAAGCGGTACCAAGACTCTTGTTTAAACATAACAAGTTGGTTGGACTTCTTAATACAACACCAACATTGCTGTTTGGTTGGCTAGGCCTAATGCTGTTTTTAGGCATTTGTTTGAGAACCTGAGACAACTGCACAAACAAAATAAAATAGCTCTGACTTAAGAAATTTCCGGAATGAACAGAAACCACAAATAAGTAGTTTGAGGAGAGCTCTCGAATGGGAGGATATTTTGGTATATTGGCAATGACCAGATTGTGCGAAATTTTCCTTCAACTTTTAGTACATAAGACAGGTGTGCTTCTGTCAGCAAAATCTGACGGTGTTCAAATTTCAATTTTTCCAGCACATTCTGGTGATCGTGTTTTCAACTAGAATTTACCATTATCATTTACGAAATATTATGCCATAAGGAAAAAATTGAAATATCAAGGGGCAATCTCCACTCTTTCTAATCCTCACAGGTAGAACGTCCGTGTAACACGACACTAGAGTAGTGAAGCGAAAGAAGTAATGTCACGTCATATTTCATTACTAGCAGTATTACATTACGTGTGCAATACTAACCTACTTGTAATCAAACACCGACTTTCATGGCAGGTAGAAAATATTTGTAATATGATATGAGAGTAATGAAATGAAGCATGGTGTGTAATGTGATGTTGGAGTAATGAAACAGGGTGTTTAAAATTACATCACACTTCATCAGACTGTATGTTACACCACAGGTGTGTAATATAATAGAAGAAGGCAGGAACACCACAATACGACGCAAAATAAATGACGACTATTATTTGGATTAAATATTGATTATATATACAGTAAGGCCCCGCATTTAAGAAACTACTTTTTCACACCGAAGCCTAAAATGTTTCTTATATCTTTGATACTTCTCATGTTTTAGGCTCAAGTTTCTTAAGTCCTCAGAGATGAACCAGCAGCAGCTAAGGAGGCACCAACACAAACAACACCACGCACTTACGCGGATATCCTTAAACCAAAATCCAACAACATAAAAACAACGCAACGCATCACAGAACACAGTAATACCACAGGAATACAAATGCAGATACCTACAAGAGACACCCCAACACAATTTCAACCACAAAGAAACACAAAGTCATACAAGTATCAAAAAAACGGAACAGGCCCCCAACCAAGGAACTTGGAAGGGGGCATTCAAGAACTTCTCACCACCACGATGCAAGCTTTCGAGCTCTTACGAAACAACTTCGAAAGACTCGTAGACTTAAAAATGACCCAGATGGACGAATAATAAATTTAAGCCAACACAAATTTACAGTAGATACATTTAAATTATTAAGTAAAGGTCTTAACTTCTGCCCACGCCCAGCAAAATTTAATAAACATACACTAGAAGACGACTTAAAATCATTCTTTAGACGAATCAGATTACGAGCCCATTTTGGAATATCTAACTATGAACCAACCATTTTACAATCACTTAAAGAAAAAAAACAATTCATTTACACCAAAAAACATTGACGCAACAGTCCAAACTTTTGAAATTGCAGTTATGGAAGACATAAAAAATCACGAAAAACCACATTTACTCCACGATAACTTGACAAGAAAGCAACGTGAAGCCCTTAAAAATCTCTCACAAAGAAACGATCTCATCATAACCCGAGCCGATAAAGGCGGAGCAATAGTTATTTGGGGTATTGATGAATACCTCAAAGAAGCTAATAGCCAACTAAGCAACACAGAATTTTATGAAGAACTATCAATTGACCCATTTGAAGATTACCAAAAAATAATTGTAAATTCACTTAACGAAATGCTCTCAAACAACATTATTGACAAAGAAACATCTGATATATTAAAACCGGTAAATGTAAAACCTGCTCGCTTTTATTTACTCCCAAAAATACATAAAAAGAACAACCCTGGTAGGCCAGTAATATCCTCAATTAACTGCCACACGACTAGACTCTCAAAATACGTTGATCACTACATACAACCTTTAGCCATGAAAGTCAAGTCTTACATACGTGATACAACAGACCTCATTAACAAAATAAAACACATTAAAAGAATGCCACACAATGCAATTCTAGTCACAATGGACGTCCGATCTTTATACTCAAACATAAAACACCATGATGGAATATCTGCCCTAAAAAAATGCCTTGACAACAGAATATCAAAAGAACCACCTACAGAAGTATTAACAACCCTGATGAACCACATATTAACGTTAAACAAATTTAACTTCAATGGAAGACACTTTCTCCAAATAAAAGGTTGTGCTATGGGCACTGTAGCAGCCCCATCATATGCCACTATATATATGGGAAACTTTGAAGAAACTCATATCTATCCAGAAATTAACAATGATTGCCCCTTTTATGCCAGATACATTGACGACATATTCCTTATATACACAGGTGGAGAAACAAAATTAGACGAATTCCTAACAAACCTTAATACCAAGCATGACTCCATTAAATTTGACTACGAAAAATCAACACAATCAGTCGCATTTCTAGACACTCTAATATATATCGATGAAAAAAGACAACTACAAACGACACTCTACACAAAACCTACAGATACTCATAACTATCTACATTTTAAATCCTCGCACCCACGACACCTTAAAGAAAGCTTACCCTACTCTCAAGCACTTAGGTTAAGAAGAATCTGCTCAGAGTACAATGAATTCATTAAACACAGTGACAAATTAAAACAGCAATTTACAGCACGCGGCTATTCTCAAACTTTTAGTTGAAAACCAAATAAAAAAAGCTATCGCTATCTCAAGAGAAGCTACCTTAAAGCTAGCAACAAAAGAGAGAATTAATCGTATCCCCTTTGTAACAACGTTTAATAATACCCTACCTCCATTAGCTCAAATCATCCGAAACCGCTGGGACATTTTAAAGCTAAAACCCAACTTAAAGGACATTTTTAAAGAGCCAGGCATGCTGGCCTATCGTCGGCCTATGAACCTCAAAGACATGATAGGGAGCAACACTATTTTAGATAACAAAGTTAACCGCAAAAATCCAACAATAAAAACCATCAAATTTTGCCAACCATGTAACACTAGAAATAGCCTCTGTTGCAATCACCTCAAAACTACAAACTCATTCACCAGCTTTGTAACTAAAAAGAAATATAACATCTACCACGAATCAAATTGCAAAAGCAAAAATGTTATATACCTCTTAGAATGTACATATTGCTCAAAACAATATGTTGGAAAGTCTGAATGGCCTTTCAACATCCGACTCAACAACTACAGACATAGAATCAAATCGACTGACCACCATAAACTCCTCCCTGTCGAGCAACACTTTCACCTAGCAAACCATAACTTCTCCAGAGATGCAAAATTTACAATCATAGAAAGGATTGAAAAGAACGTATCCGATGAAATAACATCGATTCTAGAATCACACGAAGATAGCTGGATCCTACGTCTTAAAACTTTATACCCAAATGGCCTAAACAGCAAACTGAACCATCCAGAAAATATATCATTATAAAAATCTGTCTAAGAAACCAAAGGACAAGCTACAGAATTACGTTCAATTATTTGTTACTACATTATTCCCCTGTAGCCTGTCATTTAATAAAACGTAGTATGTGATACACAATTTAACGTCATATTCGTAAAAGAGCCTGTATAATCCGTAGCATTGAAAATATTTCTCATTCTCCTGATGATGACCATATTGGTCGAAACTAGTTGGGAATTGAGATAAAATACATTATATAGATACATTTCCGCTCGTCTTTCTTTCTGTTCATCTTTATATATATATATATATATATATATATATATATATATATATATATATATATATATATATATATATATATATATATATATATATATATATATATATATATATATATATATATATATATATATATATATATATATATATATATATATTCTCAAAAGCTCATTCTAAAAGATGCTTTAAAATTAGTATAGATGCTCAAAGAAAAACACTTCTGGTAAACGTTTCGACTTGCGTCTTCATCAGTATTGCTTCTCAAATCCGAAAGAACGTACATATAACCAACTAGTAACTTGTAAATTACAAACATGCGGCCGGGTAGCTGAATCATAGTATTGTTGGATATAAAATGATTTTGAATGAGGAAAAATCGTCCCCAAAAGCGTAGACTTGCCCCAAGTCTTTCAGTTAGACTTATTACAGATGACGAAATAAACTCGGGGTAAGTCTGCCAAAAGTGCTGTTTTACTGCAGGGGGGGTTCTTTCAACAAGATTGCTTCTGTGGAGGATTTGAAGTAATGGAAGAAAAATTTGAAAGAAGCATAGAATTTGACCTTTGGTGCTTGGACCTTGCAGCCATGGAAATTAATTTCATTGTTAATCAAATTTGTTGTTATTGACTTGTGTTGAAAGGAAGGAACAAGAGGAAGTTGATTTTAGGATGCATCTCGAAGCAAGTTTACCAAGTCTTTGTGACTTTGAAGTGCCTGGAAATTTAAAGGTGGACTTCTTGAGCTTTTACCATGTTCTACAGAGAGAATGTTAAAGTTCCTTTGACATAACAAACTCTTTGGTGGAGAGTTTGCTTCTTATATTGAACCCATGTGGAATTTAGCTTTGATCCTGCGGAACTGAAGCTTAAAAGAGAGATGTTTTGGTTTCTTATTCTATCCACTGGTGTCGAGCACAGCTTCGTATCTCTGTAAGTTTTGGATCTTTCTTGTTGTTTACTAGGTGCCATAAAAGTTTCCACCTTCCACGTCGGCAGTTTCCAAGTATTTGCTCGTAACTTAAAATGAAATTTCAAACTCCAGCCCCTTTCCAACTTCACTGCAATTTTTCCGTGGTCAGTCGCAGTCACTGTGTCGCTTGATTGTTGCTTATTCTTTTCTTCGAGTCAGCCAATAAAAACCCTATCAATTGTTAGGCCGGCCAATGATAACCTATTCATTCTTCCTTTCAACCAATCACGTAAAGTCTTAGCATGTGACTGCAATTGTCTTAACAATTGACTAATTAGCAAGGTATGTGCTCAAATCTCAAATTCACTCAGCTTCATACAGATTAGTAAGCGCCCTTCGGCCGCAAAAATACAATAGATGTGTTATTCAATAACTTCAAACGAAACCTACCTAGTACAAGGTGTGAATGAAGCATACAGCTTTAGCGGCAGAGGAAAGATAAAAGAAAGCGCAGAACAAAGAACCGCTGGAGTCGGCGTCTGTGTCTGTCTCGCCGAAGCTGAAAAGATAGCATGTATAACAAAGAAAACGATAGAAAGATCCGAGAGCGGATTGGCAGAACAGAAAACCCTAAAAAAACAGCGTGTGTATCTAACGAAAAGCTCAGTGCAAAAATCAAAACAACATAACAACAAAAATTAAAACAAAAATGAAATCTATGTATCTACCTGCCTAGTGTTTAAACCCTTAGGGGCAAAGCAATCCAGCCGATATTGCCAGAAGCCTTCCCGCATCCTATTTCCCCCCGTTAGCCTATCGATTATCTTAACACTAATATCCTTCAGAAACCCGTGGTGGCCTTCTTCAGTAAAATGCCTGAAGAATTCCACCTGGGGTACTGAGGCCCCTGAATTAAACTTACGACTGCACGCCTTGTAATTATTAAACCTAAGCCTAAAAGGCGTGCAGGTGCTACCAACATATTGTACACCACAAACAGTACATTCCAACAAATACACAGCATTTGACGAGTCACAATTAAACGAATAATTTATCCTATATTCCCGGTTATCTATGTTCGAATGAAAATGCTCACTATTACTCATGTCATATTTCCTGAGCCACCTTTAATAGCATTTAGGAGATGTAAGAACCTTAAGGATATACTTGTTAGGGCTAGGTTGAGTAATGAGGGAAATGGGGGGAATGATAAAAAGGGATGTTCTCGTTGTGGTAAATCTCGTTGTCAAGTGTGTAATGTCATGAGTAATAGTGAGCATTTTCATTCGAACATAGATAACCGGGAATATAGGATAAATTATTCGTTTAATTGTGACTCGTCAAATGCTGTGTATTTGTTGGAATGTACTGTTTGTGGTGTACAATATGTTGGTAGCACCTGCACGCCTTTTAGGCTTAGGTTTAATGATTAAAAGGCGTGCAGTCGTAAGTTTAATTCGGGGGCCTCAGTGCCCCAGGTGGAATTCTTCAGGCATTTTACTGAAGAAGGCCACCACGGGTTTCTGAAGGATATTAGTGTTAAGATAATCGATAGGCTAACGGGGGGAAATAGGATGCGGGAAAGATTCTGGCAATATCGGCTGGATTGCTTTGCCCCTAAGGGTTTAAACACTAGGCAGGTAGATACATAGATTTCATTTTTGTTTTAATTTTGGTTGTTATGTTGTTTTGATTTTTGCACTGAGCTTTTCGTTAGATACACACGCTGTTTTTTTAGGGTTTTCTGTTCTGCCAATCCGCTCTCGGATCTTTCTATCATTTTCTTTGTTATACATGCTATCTTTTCAGCTTCGGCGAGACAGACACAGACGCCGACTCCAGCGGTTCTTTGTTCTGCGCTTTCTTTTATCTTTCCTCTGCCGCTAAAGCTGTATGCTTCATTCACACCTTGTACTAGGTAGGTTTCGTTTGAAGTTATTGAATAACACATCTATTGTATTTTTGGTTATATGTACGTTCTTTCGGATTTGAGAAGCAATACTGATGAAGACGCAAGTCGAAACGTTTACCAGAAGTGTTTTTCTTTGAGCATCTATATATAAATATATATATATTTATATACACACACACACACACACACACACACACACACACACACACATATCCTCTACTTATCCCATTATTTTGTATTTCATCACATCACCATTATTCTCTATATCATCATCATGTCACTTTCCTCCTCGACATTTTCATGTTTCCCACATCCACCTACATTCATCCCTGCGATGTAGCACAACTTAGCCAATCATGTTACGGTTAACCTTTATTTAAAATATTGTACAATTGTGATTACGTTAGTTTAGCTCTGAGGAAGCCTCGCATGCCGAGGCGAAATATCAGCTCTTATATACAATATATATAATCAATATTTAATCCAAATAATAGTCGTCATTTATTTTGCGTCGTATTGTGGTGTTCCTGCCTTCTAATATTTTCACTCGTCCTTCGCTGCAAGCATCTTTCGCCCAAGGAAGATCCGACGCACAGCCTGCCATCGTGGTTTTTTCTCGATACAATTCATGTGTAATATAAACTACCTTGTAATGTAATATCACCTTACACCACAGGTAGGAAAGTACTTGTACTATGACACAGGAGTAACAAATCAGGAAGCATTATGTTACATCATATTACTCCAACCTTTATATTTATGTGTACTATAAGCTCCATGCTATGTAAAGTAAACGTTTATTATGCGGCGTTTTTAAAAACATATGCTATTGTATTAATTGCAATAGAAAATGAGTTGTTGAGTATGATTGGCTAACGTTTTGAATGAAACGATGCGTTTGAAATTTGGTCGTTAACGATAACGATTTTATTTTGATTTCATTGCGATTGGGATTTCGCCGACCGTGACTCATTACTAAAGATTAAATGCAGTCAAGATGTGGACAAACATTGCTAGTTGAAAGAAAAACATGGACCAGCAGTTGCATTCATAAAAGTAGCATCTTTGTAGTCGAACTTGGGATGGAAAATTGAAGGAACTGCTTATTTTGTGAAGAGAACGATGGACCGAAAAAGTAGAGCCGGCCGTGTTGACGCCACGAACGAAGAAGTGGACGCAGTTCTTGATAGTTAAAAGAGCGATTAGAAAATGTTCCCTGAACAAATTTTCGACCCTAATGCTGGTTTTATTTTCAATTTTCAATTCAATTTTCAATTTTTAATTCTTTAAACACGGTAGCCCCATCAGTTGATCAGCAACTGCTTTTCAGGGGGCCGTGGCAAAGGTCTAAAAATTAAAACAAGAGACAAATAACATTGATAAGAAAAAGAAAAGAACGCGTGAGTCAATTTTTTAATCTTTTTTTGAAGGCGGCAAGGGAGGGTGCTTGTTTAAGATCAAGTTCGAGTTGATTCCAGAGTTTAGGTCCACGAAACGATATTGCGTTTTGCCCATTTTTAGTCTTCCGCAATGGTAGCGAAAGATCAGTTTCAGTATTTCTAAGTTCTCTAACATTCCGAGTTGAATTTTTGACAAACAAGTTGGATAGGTACTCAGGTACAAGTCCATTTAGAGACTTGTACATAGAAGTAGCTGTTTCGCTTCTAATAATATCACTTACAGTTGGCCAATTTAGATTGTGTATTAGTTCCATAGTAGGCGTATCAAATTTACTTTTGGTAACAATTCTCGCCGCTCGATTTTGCAACTTTTGTAGGGTTTGCAGTTTGGTCGCCCCACAGCATCCCCACACAGAACAACAGTACCGAAAATGGGGCTCCACTATCCCCCGATACATTTTACTTAATGTGTTTTGAGGTAAAAATTTTCTGGCATATTTCAAAAACCCAATTGCTCGAGAAACTTTGGTACGGAGAATATTAATGTGTTCTTCCCAACTTAAACTCCTGTCTATTATCACACCCAGATACTTTGACTGGTCTACGTTTTCAACTTGGGAGTCACCGATAAAAAACTGGGGATGATCAACAGTGCCATCAACAATTTTCTTAATTTTGGGCTGGGAACCCACAACCAGGGCTTGAGTTTTTAGGATGTTTAAGGAAAGTTTATTACCTAGCAACCATTTCTTCAGATGGCTTAGTTCACTGTTTAGAGTTTGATTTACATCTTCTAAACTCGATGAAGAATTGAATAATGAAGATGAAGAATGATTTTCACAACGTGTTCCTGATTTCTGATTACAAAACTACAAAAGGCCTCTGCCGAGGAGGCAGTGAATTCAAATTTTCTCTCACTTATGTCAGAACACTTGTTAAAGAGGATAATACCATTCAGGATTGTATAGCTCTAGTTTGAATTGCATAACGTGCGTTTGTCTGAAGGTAAACATCAAACTAATGGGGTTCCAAAGTAGCAAAAAAATGGTGGTGGACACATTAAAAATAACACAGTTTTTCCCTGCACGATCCTGAATGATTGCTTTGGCAGACTACCTGCTGAAATGTTCTACTTTAATAACATCTAGGTTTGGCAGACATATTCTTCCTTAATTTTCTTATTTGGTACGTTAAATTTCAAATTACGCATTTTTGGTGTCAATTTCAGGAAAATAAGCACATTTAAGAAAAATAACAAGAAAACAAAAAAAATGCGTACCAGAAGAGGCAATGGCCGACTTCTTTGTAAGCTAACATGTAATTCTATCAATTCAAAGAAACAGAGCCAAAATCGGATAACACTGGGCAGAGGTATTAGCAAATGAATTTATTGTTGAAAAGAGCATTCTGTAGAAATCTACCAAAAATTACACTAAAAGTAAACAATGTCAATTTCATCCAACTTTGCAAGCAAATATCTCCGGACTCAGAAGTCACAAACGTCTGATTTTTGCTTTATTTTGATCATCAATATATCATCTTTAAGACCATATATCACGATAAAAGTTTTGACTGAATTTGATTTTTCCGATATTTTGTATTTTTTTCCTTAATTTTCGCATTCTGGATCACTGTGTAACGGTACATTAATTTCAGTAAAATACAATACCGTAAAAGCTCTATTAAGCCCCCGGGGAGCTTATTTAATTTCGGACCTTCCAGAGGGGGGGGGGCTTATTTGCAAAATCAAGTGACAAGGACATATTTGGTACCTTTTCAGGTTCTTTTATGCCATATTTTACTGAATCAACATACAATTTTACAGCTCAAATACATAAATTTGACACAGTTTTCTTCCCAAACCATACTTCAATTAGCATGCAAGGCTGTGTAGCTAAATAAATGGGAAATATTTGGTAAATTCTAGAATTCTGTATAAGTGGGGGGCTTAATAGAGAGGGGGCTTATTTCAAATTTTGATTTAGAGGGGAGGGGCTTAATTGAGAGGGGCTTAATAGAGAGGGGAGGGGCTTAATTGAGCTTTTACGGTCAGACAACGAGATGACTAGCATCCAGTTTTGATTTAAGGTGGGGTTTCAGGGGGGAATAACAACCAATCATATCATACAAAGCAGCTATATGGAGCAGCAGCATGTAGAAATTTAAAAACCTTAAAGGGTAATTCTACTTCAAACAGGGACAAAAAATTAACCATGTACTCTCAGATTTTGCTAATATTTAGTTTGTGACTTAAGCATCTTGATAGTAGCAAAATATCCAAATTTCAGCTTTCTACCATTTGTCGTTCTGGAAATATTGTAACTCAAAGTTTTGACATTTTTGGGCCTAAATCTTTATTGGCAGCCATTTTGAATTAACCTTTTTCATGAAAATAGCTATCTTTTGATCAACTCCTCAGAACTGTGTCATACAACTGTGGTTTCCATACAAATGTGCTTTGGCGAGCACAAAAATAGCCTGAAAATGGTGTTAAAACAAATAGATATGGCCATAAAATGCACAAATAAATCTAGATTGCACAATTTGCTTTTGTTCATATTTCACTAATTTTTTCATGTTGCTTGACTTTGATCAATTTGATCTTTTGCAAGTTCAAAGTAGACAGATACACCTACTTTCCTGGAAAAAATCTTCTTGGACAAACCTGTCATTAAGGATGTATCCATGTTTAAACATTTTGGAATATATTTGCATTGCGCACAACAACAGCAACAATATTTGTATTGTAGCATTTTGTTGTGACGTAGTTTTATTGTTGTTGCACGCAATACAAATATATGCCAAAATGTTTAAACAAGGATAAATCCTTAATGACAGGTTTGTCCAAGAAGATTTTTTCCACAAAAGTAGGTGCATGTCTCTACTTTGAGCTTGCAAAAGATCAATTGGGTCAAAGTCAAGCAACATGAAAAAAATTAGTGAAATATGAACAAAGGCAAATTGTGCAATCTAAATTTATTTGTGCATTTAGTGGTCATATCTATTTGTTTTAACATCATTTTCAGGCTATTTTTGTGCTCACTACCTCACATTTGTATGGAAACCACACTTGGATGACACAATTCTGAGGAGTTGATCAAAAGATAGCTAATTTTATTAAAAGAGTAAATCTTAAATGGCTGCCAATTAAGATTTAGGCCTAAAAATGTCAAAACCTTGAATTACAATATTTCTACAATGACAAATGGTAGAAAGGAGAAATTTGGATATGTTGCTACTATCATCATGCTTAAATGACAAACAAAAAATCAGCAAAACCTAAGAGTACATGGTTAACAAGCTGTCCCTCATTGACAGGGAATTACCCTTAAAACAACTGCATAATCTTTTTTGACAATGATGAATCTACTTTGAAGCATTATCTATCGCAACTATGTTGAAGGTACAATAACTGTAAGCTCTGCCAGTTTGCTTGTGCTGACCATATGGCAGAATCATCCATGTCCAGCTCTTGGGAAAGGGCAGTGCGATTGGCCAGCAGTTTAAGTTATCAACAAAGAGCAGCAGCTTACAAAAGTTTGGTGCAAACTTTGCAGGAGGCATTTCTGCAAAAAACTGCTCTATCTTATTCGATATTCAGCCCAGCTCAAACGGCAATTCAAGTTCAAATTCAAGTTCAAGTTCAAGTTTCATTTTTCAATTCCAATTTTACAAATTTCATCTAATAACAACAACAAAAAATATAAACATAAATAACGATGTAGAAAGTGATTTGTAGGAAGTTTGTATGTTGGAATTTCTTAAGCAGACGTTAGGACCTGCAATGCTGGTCTTCGTTTATTTTTCTGATTCTTTTCAATGATTGATCATGACAAGATTCTAACTGAAAATTTTTAGACAAAACAGCAACACTGGCTCACTCGATTTCCAAGAACTTTCCATTAGGTTTCCCACAACGACAAAAATAACCTAGGAGCTTGATCAAGCACCTAAATGAACTTGGGAGCCAGCTTCAGCAACCAAGCACCTAACATCTGCTCATTTCAAGGCCTGCTTGATGCAGGAGAGCAGCACCTGCATCAAAATTTGAATTTGATGAACTTTCATAAAGAAATACATTTCTCCATATCACTCAAAGTAGATCTACATTTCATCCAACATAGAACTATATTTTATACTTTTGCATTGGATTATAACTGATCAATTTCTAAATCCCCAAATTGCAGCAAAAACATTCTCTCTTTGTCCACTCTCTCTTTGTCAAGTCTTCAGAAATTCAATCAACATTTTTTGACCATTTTACAGTGTTTCAAAATTGAAAATTTTAAGAAGCTCGCTTATAGCTCAATAAAAAGAAGACTAAAAAATGTACAAAAATTACCAGCATCTAATTGAAGACCTTAGCTAATGATAAATTAATAAATCTTCCAAAAATGATCCAATATCCAATTTATTGTGCCCTGTCAAAAGCGCATAGTTTATTTGGTGAAACATGGTACACATACTGTATAGAAAAAACCATCCAAAGATTGACTTACCTGTACAAAGTGTGCAATATTTGCTTTGGAGGGACGGTCCATGATAAGAAACCTCATGTTCTTGAATTCTACCAATGCATGGCCAAAGTCTGGCACCCTCTGAATATCTGCAGATGCCATTCCTACAATAGCCATGAGTCTTTTCTTTGATTTCAAAGTTTTCTGCACAGTGACTGCTGATAATGATCTAGTTGCTGTACCAAATTCTAGATACCTTCTCAATTTAAAAAGGAAACAAAGTTCTGTGTACTTGGCAGTCTGCAAATTCACCCCATGGGAATACAGCAGAAATGATGTGATGAACTAGTCTGGATCTTGAAAGAACAATAAAGCTACTCTACATGTTGAGCCTTGCACCATTCAGCACTGTCTTTCAGGAACTCCATAAAGGTCTCACCAAAACACTTTAATTGCTGCAAGAGAAGGTGAAAAAGAAGATCAATCACCTAAATCAAAACAAATCCATTAAAAAGCAGAATGCTTCTTCAAAAACTGCTGCACAATTATACAACCAATAATTTGCAGATGTTTTGTTGCCTGCCTCAGAGGTATTTTCAGTTTAAGTGATATTCTTAACATTTTTACTTTAAAAATTACTGAAAACCATATGAAATTTTCAACCAAATTCTCCAAAGCATTTCTTATGAAAGGGACTTAGAAACTGATTGGTGTAACTTCCACATGAGCAATAGTTTAACAACTGGCCTGTTGTACAATTCTGCATATAGTTGCAAAAAAGTGACATGCCAAGCCACTCCTTGTTTCACAAATTTAACAATTTTCTTGCTTGTCTGACCTCACAATACTTCACTGTGTGTCTTTTTGACCCCCTTGACATGGGAACGCAGCCTACACTTAGGGTACATGCAATGAAAGGTTGCTTGACAACAGCTGTTTTTTGGAACTGTTAAATTCCTGGCTTATTGTAATTTGCGTAAGCATGCGTAAGTTACGTATCCATGCGTAAGTTACGCATTTTACAACAAAATGCGTAAGGAGATGCGTAAGATGATGCGTAAGATAGCCTCGATGCGCAAGATGATGTGTAAGATAATGCGTAAGATAGCTTTGATGCGTAAGACGATGCGTAAGATAATTTCTATGCGTAAGGTGATGCGTAAGGTGATGCGTAAGATGATACGTAAGATAGCTTCGATGCGTAACTCAATGTGTAAGATAATTTCCATGCGTAAGATGGGGCACAAGATGATGCGTAAGATGAAACTATCATCATCTGAAGGAGGATATAGCAGATCGGAACAGCACAAGACATTCGAATGTCATCTACTGGCAGAAAATATTTATTACCTGTCAAATTAAAAGACTTCTTTTCAGAATTGGGCCCATCAGATTTCGGAGAAACCACACCAAATGGTAATTTAGGCCCTTTTCCAATTTCTAAAGACGAACATACCTTTTCATATTGAGTTTGTTCAGTTTCACGTCTTCTTTATACAAGAGACATGAAATACAAGTTGCGAAGGAATGAGTTCCGGTCTTATTTCCAACTCTCGTTGCAGATATGTTTCTTATGTATGTATGTATGTATGTATGTATGTATGTATGTATGTATGTATGTATGTATGTATGTATGTATGTATGTATGTATGTATGTATGTATGTATGTATGTATGTATGTATGTATGTATGTATGTATGTATGTATGTATGTATGTATGTATGTATGTATGTATGTATGTATGTATGTATGTATGTATGTATGTATGTATGTATGTATGTATGTATGATTTTGCCATCAAAGTAAAATACAACTATTTAAAAAGAAAAGAAATCTAATTACAATATCTACAATTAAAAATAATTACAGGCAAAAATTACATATCTTATTAATAATCTAATTTAAAAACACCCCATGGTAAACGATGGCAGGGATAGCATTAAAAGGTCAATGCAACCTTGTTTCCATAATGGTCCCTCCAGGAGTGCTATTTAAAAGGAAAATGAAAGAAAAATGTTTTCGAGAAAAGAAAATAAAAAGTTTTCATAGTAAATAAAGTTTTGACTAGACCGGAAGTAGAATCGATGATTTCAATGACGAATAAGTATTGTTATTGGTTATTTTTGGATTTCTAATAATATATATAGGGGCTTTCATTAAGACTCTGGAGATTTTTAAAGAATTAGTCTTTGATCTTGTGTTTGAAACTGTTGATGTTTGTTGCAGATTTCAGTTCTGAGGACAGGCTGTTCCATATTTTAGGTCCTAAATATGAGAGACCATTTTGCCCTGTATTGCTTTTTCGGAAAGGTTGAATTAGTTTGTTTTTAGATCTTCGAGTTACTCGGCTCTGGCAAACTGGTAAGAACATTTCCGACATATATGATGGGGCTGCATTATCAAAAAAGTTGAAAACCTTTTGCAGCAGTGCATTGCTCAAACCTTTCTTTAGTGGGGAGCCAGTTAACAGTTTTAAATTCATCTATTCCTATATGCGCTCTGTTACTAAGGTTCAAGCAGAATCTGATACATTTATTTTGAGCCGTCTCAATTTTTTTGGTTAATCGTTTATTCAACATTGGAAGCCAAGCACTGCATGCAAAGTAAAAGTGGGGTTGAATTAGTGCATTGGCCAGCAATCTCCGAAGGGAAGAATCAAGAAAAGTTTGCTTTCTGTAAAGGAATTTGAGCCTGCCGTTGATTTTACCAAGGGTCCGGGTAGCCATTGACTCACCAGACAAGCCCCCGTCCAGGACACAGCCCAGGTATGTGACTGACGTATGTTGTTTGATCTTAACGTCACCTCTTCTGATGTCTAGGTTTTTACTGCCGGTTCGTTTTTTTTTCTACCAAAAAGTATCGATTTTGTTTTATCCTCACCAAAATGAATGCTTAATTTGTTATCAACGAACCAATCACAAAGAGAATTAAAGTTTCTGTTCAGCTGTTTTTCTATTTCATTGACATCATTGTCTCGGAATACAAGACAGGAGTCATCTGCATACAAGAGTAAGTCACAATCCACTGACTGGGGCATGTCATTAACATATAAGAGAAAGATGAGTGGGGCTAGAATAGAGCCTTGCGGAACACCACACGATAATTCTCCGGGCGATGAGGAATCTTTGCCTATGTTTACGTAGAAAGTTCGTTTGGTTAGGTATGATCGGAACCAGAATATGAGCGAGTCAGCAAAGCCAAGATATTTAATTTTTTCAAGGAAAATTTCATAGTCAATTGTGTCAAACGCCTTTTGAAGATCGATCAATATCATGCCCGTAGACATCCTGTTTTCCAGCCCCTGTATGATTTTATCACTAAGATATGATAGACACGTGTCTGTTGAGTGGAAAGGACGAAACCCAGACTGGTACCGGTAAAGAATTTTGTTTTTATCTAGGTACTCTTGCACCTGTTCATGGACAAGTTTCTCAATAACTTTAGAGATCTGCGGCAAGAGTGAGATAGGATGATAATTTTTTGGATCGTCCTTGCTTCCCTTTTTAAAAAGAGGCTTCATTTTGGCTTGTTTACAATCATCTTGACATAGAACTCGGTTCTAAGAGTTCCTTAAATTTTCGTCCATCGTACTATTATTTCTTATTTATAAAGAACATGTATCTCGATATGTTTAACATTCATAAAGCTACAATGGATGTTATATCTGTTGTTGAATTTATCCCCTTTTTGTGACACTTTGATGGCTGTTCTTTCATTTTGCAGATTGAATAGGGACAATTCTGCAAAACGAAGACTTGCAATTAATTAAATCTTTTGAATTAAGTTTATCCATCAATCTATTTTCCAGAGAAAGATCTATTTGAAGTGAGTGTTTAAAATCTACTCTGTGTCTTATTATTGTTTATGTCTCTTACTGTTCGCGTCTATCTTGTCATTGGTATTTGCTTCAAGGGCATCAAGTCAGGTTAAATAGCGATCCTCTACATAGTTGCCTCTTAGAGTTAGCCTATCAAATTCAACATCGCTTTGCACGTGAAGATATCAGATTCTCAAAATTTTAGATATAACATAGGCCTAACGCTTGTGAAAATGGGTGGAAGGCTTAAATTGGCGTTTGTTGTGCTTGACAGGCAATCAGGATTGCATCGTGAAGAGTGGTAAAAATAACAGAGCACTGAAGTTATCATATACTATACTAAACCTGATAAGCCCAATTCTGAAAAGAAGTCGCTTAATTTGACTTGCAATAAATACTTTGTGCCAGTAGATGACATATGAATGGCTTTTGCTGTTCTGATCTGCTATATTCTCTATGGGATGACGATATTTCCATCTTACGCATCATGTTATGCATGAAAGCTATCTTACGCATAATCTTACGCATCATCTTACGCATCATCTTACGCATAGAAATTATCTTACGCATCATCTTACACATTGAGGCTATCTTACGCATCATCTTACGCATCTCCTTACGCATTTGGTTGTAAAATGCGCAACTTACGCATGGATGCGTAACTTACGCATGCTTACGCAAATTACAATAAGCCAAATTCCTAATGCTGATGTTGTTTTGTGAAATCATGCACTTGTGACGTCACAATGACATTCACAGGAAATTTGGAAATATTAGCAAGCCAGCAATAGACAGGTGCATGGCTAGAATCTTTCGTATATGACAAACGGATATATCTCCAGACGTTTTTCCTGCACGAAGTTTAGTGCTCTTTCAGAATCTGCTTGTCACCACTTGATTATGTGGTGGGTGTGGCAAGGCGTGGTCATGTGACGTCACTCGCTCCTTTCAAAGGGAATATGTCCGTAAGAGTTGCAAATACAAGCCAAATTGAGCAATCTATCGATGAATTTTGTCCTCTTCTCGATGTTGGATGTTAGTGAATGGTTAAGTAGAGGGCGTGGCAGGGCGTGGTCATCTGACGTAAATGCTAGATCCTAACAACGATGTATGGGAAATTTGTTCACTTGCTAAGAAATTGCGTGTCTACTTGAGTGCAAAAAAGCAAGTTATGTTTCATTAATTGATAAGTACATCAATATTCTATCAACCTCGACATTCAGTATAGAAATTTCGTAGAAACTCAGGCCTCTTCCCTATTTGATGCAAAACAAAACGTTAAGTTGCTGTTGCTAAGCTAGTAAAGGGGAATTTGAGGCTCGAAATCAAAACGAGGATAGCTCAAATGTGCTTTTGGCCTAGTTTGCAGTGTGACTTCTTCAGTCAGTTCAGAGGATTTAGCGAGTCAAAAGGTAAGCAATGAATCATTCTACTTGTCTAACACGACAAAAGATAGTTTGGTAACATTATTCTGAGCGTTATCTTCTATTTAGGATCATTTTGTATCATATTTGCATGCCCTTAGTGCTTTTAGTCAGTTTTTTGTACAGGCCTAGATGGATCTGGCCAAAGTGCAACAAGCATGCTGTGAAAAAACAAGCATGCTGTGAAAAACAGCTGTTGAATGATGAATATACCGTTGACCGTTACGTTGTTTTGAATTCTTTCCAGGATAAACAGTGATGTGAAAATATCGTAATGGCTTCATCTTCAGCAAGACCATTTGCTTCATTTGAAACAGAATTACTATCAAATGTGTGCTGCTTATGCCAAGAAACAATAAACAAATCTGAAAAAACCCAAGTAATTAAGGAAAAGGGGTATGTTTACAATTAGTATGCTTATTTCTATTTGCTTCTAATTTAATGAATCTCCCGTCATATCTCCAGTTTTTTATGCAGACCATGAATATCTTAAAAGTCAGTTTTTATTTTCTCAGGTTGGATTCAGTCAAAGAAAAGGCTTCACAATGGAAAGTTGCCACAAAACCACGGCAATATGCTACAAAATTTCCATATGTGTATGACAGTGTGATCAAGTATGTTGCCACGAAGGAGTCTCCAGAGATAAGATGTCATACCAAATGCCGCAAGTATTTCGGGGATCCAGAAAAGCTGGAAGCAAATCTCAACGATTCTATGCCTCCACCTGAAAATGAATGTATTTCAATGCCTGATGATGACCTGAATCAAACATTTAGTAGCACATCTGCAGGAAGCACACTTACGACGCGAAGTAAAGTGGTTCACCTTCCGTCACCTAGCGATCAAGAGAGGAAGTGCTTTGTTTGCAACAAAAAGAGGAAAAAGGTTTGAGGTCGTGAAGAAAGTTTGCTGAAGCTAGAAGAAGAAAGAGCTGAAGCAACATTGGTTGGTTTCATGGATGCAAATGAAAATTCAGATGACCCAGTGCTTCATAGTGCTGCTAAGCGATTAAGAATACACCACACAGGAGGAGACCTACTTGCTAGGGAACACGAGTAAGATAAAAGCTGTTATACATTTTTTACAGTGCGCCCCACAAAAAAAACTTCAGTTTGACGTTTCTTTAGATACCATAAATGGTCAATGCGCTGAAAGAGAATTCCTTGACTTAGTTGAGAAGAAAGTAATTGTTGAAAAATCCTGTTCTTTTCTAACTGATTTATTGGAGGATATGCAAAGCTTGTACGTTTATCATGGGGTTCCAGCAAGGTCCCCCAAAACGTTCACGAGCCAGATTAAAGATTTAATTTCATCGAAGTTCAAAGAGAAGGTAGGATTTAAGAGAGCTTCAGGAATTCATGGTGCTGGTAATATTCTTCATTCCACTGATGTAAATCCTCTTGATTACTCTTTGGCAACTATTCGCGGTGCTGGTCTGAGAGATGATGACATAACCAAAGCTTTTGCAAGGATGATTCTCCGTAAAATAGCACGCAAAAAGAACTGTCATGATGATGAGGGCGCTGCCCCTGTCCATGTTTCATTTGAGAACTTGACTGAGCAACTAGACGAGCATGAACCCATGCCAGAAATTTACAATGCTATTTCAATGTCAATCAATCCTTTCTGCAAGAAAAATGATCATGGTTTTGCTGTTATTCCACCATCGCAGGCCACTAAAGTTTGGTCAATCGCTGGACATTGGCAGCAGCTGTTAACAGGAGATCCATCACCATCTGCCCTTGCACTGGGGATGGTTATCCATCGAATCACAGGTAGCAAAGAGGCAATTAATCTGCTTATCAAGTCTGGCGTCACACCCACTTACACTACAATTCTCGAAACAAGCAAGAAATGGGCTCAGGATACTACGACGGAGTTGAAAAGAAGGAAAGCACCTCCTTGCATGCAGCCTTTTAAGCCAACTCGTATAACTCTTGATAACAATGATGGAGGGCAAATGACTCTAACTGGTGTTGGAACAACCCACGATACAACAGGGACAATTAATCAGCCAGTGCTCCCTGGTGAAGTAGAGTACCAGTCGTTTGAACCCTCAGAAGAACGATACCTAAGCATTGATGATGAAGAGCAAATTGATTATGGAGATTACAAGGTTGGGAAACCAAGTGGTCCTCCCATTATCAAAGAGTATGAGCCAGACAAAGATAAGAGTGAGCTTGAGGGTAGACTTAACAAAGACTTTGCATGGGCTTTGGCTGCTGCTTTATGCAACCAAGGGATAAAAGGGCAAGAGCTTCTCGACTTAGACAAAATTGAAGATGAAGAGAAGACAAACGATTTTGTTGGTTCGTGGACGGCCTTCAACAAGGAAGTAACATCAGTCGAGACAACGAAATCAAGAAATGAATACCTTCCCACCATTCCCCATCCTCCAGATGATAGCATATGCAAGTACTACCTTGATTACATCATTGATTTAGCTGACAGTCTTCATCTCGAGCACATTTTTGTGCATTGTGACCAAGCAGTTTTCTACAAGATGTCACAAATCATGTGGAAAGAGTTAGGCAAGTACAACAAGATAAAATGCTTGATGGGAGGTTTTCACATTCTCTTAGTTTGGCTGAAGGTCCTTAACAAGCAGTTTGGAGCTTTGGGATTTCGTAATTGGTGGTGTCAAGCAAATGTCATTTCAGAGGGCTCAGCAGATCAAGCAGCCGAAGGTTGATACTATTCCCGTTCTATGCGTCTTCACAAGCAATCACTGGAAGCTCTGCTCAGGTTTAAGGCGTCACAAGTTAACATTTCCCAGACACTGCAGAAAGAGCTAAACATGCTAAAGTCAGAACCATCTACACATTGATTGGAAAAAGTCACTTTGTGCCCTGATTTCAACTGCGCAAAAGCTGAAATGCTGCAGAATAGTGGAACAATGGGAAAGCTGGTTGGAATGTAAATCATAGATGTAAGTGCCATGCTTTCTTTTGTTGCAAGCTTCAGAGAGAGAAATAAGGAGCTCCACCTCCAAGCTTTGCAGCATTTCATTCCCCTGCTATTTGCCTTCAATCATCCCAACTATTCGCGGTACTTGACATACAGCCATATCCTTTTGTCAAAGTTGAAAACAGATGACGCAGATGCATACGATGATCTGTTTCTATATGGCCCTGGAGTGAGCCTAAGCGGAGAGAAATTTTCAAGCATTCCAGGAGATTCAGTGACAGAAATTGGTCCCAATCGTGAGAGTAAAATACATGGAGGCCCAATGAGGGGTGGCTACAGCACGTCACCTGAAGCTGTTGATAGATTCTACAAGAACTCCCACAAACTGGCAAAACTGAGGAAGCATGTAAAGGATCAACTTCTTATCAAAACCTCAAGTGCTAACAATGAAACATCTGCAGGAGCAAAAGCGAAGCATGAAAAGCAAGTGTCGAGTTTGATTGAAAAGTTACATACATACTATGCCCCATTCGAAGGACCAGCACGCAATCTTTCGACAGGGATTGAGCTGGAGCCAGCTATAGTCGATGGACTAATTGGAGCAAGGTCAGTTGGTGAGGAAATGCATCGCATGTTTTACACAGACCATCTGCTGTCATCCGAAGTAGATGTTTTTGCGCCAATTAAGAGGAGCACCATAAAAACGGGTCTAGAAAAGAAAAAGAAGCAAAAGCTTTATCTGTTTTGAAAGAAGATCGCCAGGCACTTGGTATGATTGTGGCAAAGTGTCACGACAAGCGAGAGGCATTCTCACATTGCCTAACTAAGTATCCTCTCGCAATATCGACACCAGATGGCAAGCTATACCAGCCAGGTTCTAAGGCAAAATTCAGAAATTACTTGATTGAGCAAGCAGAAGCAGTAATGGAGTCTCCTCCTTGTCACGCAACATGCATCTACAATGGGATGGCCATAATTAGAGCATCAAGTCCTGCTGCAACATTAGGCTGATACATGTCAGATCAGCTGAAGGCATTCACACCTCCTGCAGCTTGGTATGCCAAAGAAATTGTCGTGGTATTCGACAATTACATCGACAACCAGGAATGCTCCGTCAAGGAAGCAGAGCGGCTTGAAAGAGGTTGCAGTCCAAGGGTTCATCTTGGATCAAATGATCAACGAATGATGGGGAGTAAAGACCTCCAGAGGTTCATCCACAACAAAGAAAACAAGGACAAGTTGATCAAATGATTCAATGACTTCGCTGAGCACCCAGAAGCGAGGAGTCATCTCAAAGTTCCTTTAACGATGAACCATAGAAACATAACTAAAAAGATCACCAGGGATTACGTTCATGTCACAGTCGAATTAAATCATGAGGAGGCAGATACTCGGGTAGTACTTCACACCTTCATTTCTGAGGGTCCAGTTATAGTTAAAGCAAAAGATACGGATATTCTTATCCTGATGATATATGCCTATACTTTGAAGAAACCAGAGGCTATTTGGTGCATGCAAATTGATCACAATAAATATGTTAATGTTGGAAAGATTACCCAGCTTCTCGATGATCCACATGTTTGCAGCTACCAGCTTTTCATTCTCTGACAGGTTTTGACACCACTAGCTACTTTTATCGCAGCTCAAAGATATCAGTATTTGAAAAAGCAAGCAAAAAACAAGTCTCTCCATCTACTTGAGCAGCTGGGAAATGAAAGAACAATGGATGAAGATGGAGAAGCCAGTGTCACCAAATTCATCCACGAGACAATATACAACGGTAAGCGAGGTGACGACCTTGTAACAACGAGAATGCGGCAATATGACAAACTGCCAGTAAAGACAACACAGAGTATCATACCAGATCCAGAAAGTATAAGACATCTGATTCAAAGAGCAAATATGGCCGCATACTACCTGAAGGCTTTTAGCTATCCTGTTATCGAGAAGATTGATCCCTGTGAAAGTGGCTGGCTGAGAGATGAAAATGGCTGTTTGCTTCCTCTCTGGTACCGTGGGCTACATGCCTGCAGCTATACGAGCCGTAAGGAGAAGAGGGGAACGTAGACATGAAGAGCTCCAACAAATGAATAGGCAAGGCATCAATCCAGATAACGAGAATGCCCAAAAAATTTTAGCTGAAGAAGGAAATGATTTCGTGGGTGAGCAGTATGCGAGTTCAGAAGAAGACAATTGGGAAGACTTCCATTCAAAGAGCGATGGATATGACAGCAACGACCCAGAATATCTACCGTGACATTACAGTATGTGCAATGCTGAAATGGTTTGAATATTTGATTTTAGTTTACGAATAAGTCCAATTTACCTAATATAAAGACAAAATCGGTATATCTTGGGTATCAGCTACAGCAGTCGTGTACTTAAAACCAGTTGACCATTAACGCTATCATCTCACATTGTCATACAAACTAGTAACGCAATTTAATAAGCACTCAAATTTCGGTACCCAATGTGCAATCTTTGAGGAAGTAAGCAAGTTCTCCATACGTGTTATCGTTAGAACAAAGGATGGATGCTTAGTCATCTGTTAGCATTCAAAATCGGAAAGAGAACAAAATTAAACAATGGAATGCGCAATTTGGCTGCTATCTAGAATTTTTACGGACATATTCTCTTTGAAAAGAGCGAGTGACATCACATGACCACGCCTTGCCACACCCACCACATAATCAAGTGGTGACAAGCAGATTCTGAAAGAGCACTAAATTTAGTGCAGGAATAACGTCACGAGATACATCCGTTTTCATATTCGAGAGATTCTAGCCATGCACCTGTCTACAAGCCGTATCTTCCCTACTCTAAGTACCAGAGGCCCCTGTATGTAAATGGTATCAAGGTCCTCTTTGCACCATTTGATTCACAATCATTATCCTGCAACATTTCCAAACTGCTGTAAAATCTACTTTGAGGCAAAAGTCTTCGAAGAGGACTTAGACACTGAACTGCAAGCTTTGTACATATATACCTGAAACTGTAAAATGTGCTCAGAATTTAAAAATCTTGCACAAAATCAGATGTATATATATATTACTGATTTTGATTAAGGCTTTTGCCGAAATGTTTAAAGAATGTGTTTTTTATGAGTTTTTTATATCTATTTTAATTCACATGGAGAAGGAGCTCATGAGAATATATTACAAAGAATACAAAACAATAGCCTAAGCGGGTCCTACCTATTACAATGCGTAATCAAAAAGTGTTAACGCAGCCGGTAATTACAAAGGTAGTGGGAGAAAGATCAAAGAAAGCACAGAGTTGAGAACTGCGGAAGTTGGTGGCTGTGTCTGTCTCGCCGAGGCTGAAAAGATGCACTGTGATCCACGCCATGTAATTAATGTGAAAAAATGAACTTTTTAGAATCCAACCGAATGTATTTTTTTCTTGTTCTCCATACTCTGAAACATATAAAATTGCAAACTATTTTCAAATCAAGCAACAGGAGCCCGAGAAATCATTTTTTGAAGTTAGGCCTAAATTGAGTAGTGTAAGCTTCTTGCTAGACCGGACAAAGTCACAAAGTAGCATGAATTTTCAAATTTCCATTTCATCGTTTGTATATGCCCGATTTGAATGATCTTTGAATGACCAATATTTCCTTTATGCTTCTTCTTCTTGAAATGATGGAAAATGTTGTCTCATCAAGCATCCATCCTTGCCTGCCGTTAAATTACAGTTATCAACAAAATTTGTCATAAAACCAGTCCTCACTTGATGTCGTAAAAAAATCGCAAAAATACTTTACGTGGAGCCTCTACTTAGCGCTTTGGCAAGAGTGTCAGCAATAGGCTGAAGTCCATTTTAAAATAGGTTTTCAAAGTTTTCTGAAACATAGATTTTTTGTATTCCGTGTTGAAATCGGGCTTGATAATTCAGGCAACGTGATTTTCAATACTTGGTTGCCATTATGAATTCAAAAAATTTTCACTTTCTAAGGCCATAATCGTTGATCAACGGATTAAAGTCATGTTCTACAAGGTTCAATCTGCCAAAAAAAAGATCATTCAAATCGGGCACATACAAGCGATGTAATGGAAATTTGAAAATTCAAGCTACTTTGTGACTTTGTCCGGTCTAGCAAGAAGCTTACACTACCCAATTTAGGCCTAACTTCAAAAAATTATTTCTCGGGCTCCTGTTGCTTGATTTGAAAATAGTTTGCAATTCTATATGCTTCAGAGTATGGAGAACAGGGAAAAAAATACATTCAGCTGGATTCTAAAAAGTTCATTTTTTCACATTAATTACACAAAACGTGAAATCTGGATCACAGTGAGATGGCATGTTACAACAAAGGAAAGAACAAAACAAAAATACTTTCAAAAGGAAACTCAGAACAATAAAGGATTTAATTTTGCAAGCTACCTTCAACAAAGAGAGTGCATTGATAACAAGTAAGGACAACGCTTTTATTTATTATTGACCCGTTTTTAACTATAACCTTTTACTTTGAGATTTTTATTTGTAGGTGTATTGGATGAGATTAATGTTAAACTAAGATTAGAGTATTGCAGGTCCACATCAGCATCTGCTGCCTTAAGTTAACCTGCGTAACCAAATATAATATGTATGTATGTATGTATGTATGTATGTATGTACAAAACAAACAATAGAAAGATCCGAGTGTGGATTGGCAGAACAGAAAAGCCTAAAAAGCAGCGTGTGTCCCTAACGAAAAGCTCAGTGCTAAAATAAAAACAACACAACAACCAAAATTATAATAAAAATGAAATCTATGTATCAACCTGCGTAGTGTTTAAACCCTCAGGGGCAAAGCAATCCAGCCGATATTGCCAGAAGCTTTCCCGCATCCTATTTCCCCCCATTGGCCTATCGATTATCTTAACCCTAATATCCTTCAGAAATTCTGCTCCGTTAACCTTAATTAATGAACAAACATAAATCATGCAAATTAAATGCTAAAGTTTTTGATCTTCGTTTTACAGAAGGACCCACTCAATCTGCAAAACGAAGACAGACTCCAAATGCTACGAAAGTGTTTAAATTCAACCAAGATGGTAAACATTTGCTGTGCTTCTTCAAATAGGAGCAAGGAAACAGCTATTGCACTGCACGGACCATAAAAAGATTATTTGGAACATGTCTTTGTTTTGCAGAATAACCCCCTCGATTTGCAAAACGAAGACAGACTTCAAAATACAAATTGAAAGGGTTATTCTGCAGAACAAAGACATATTCCAAGGCCAGGTGAAAACCGCGGACCTCGCGGACTTCCAAATGGCCATTGTGCGGTCCATGCAGTGCAATAATTGTTCTTCCTGGTAGCTATTTGAAGAAACACAACAACTTTTTACCATCTGGGTGACACTATTGCAGCATTTTTAAGTCTGTCTTCGTTTTGCAGATCAAGGGGGTTATTCTGCAAAACGAAGACATATTCCAAATAATCATTTTATGGTCCGTGCAGTGCAATAATTGTTTCCTTGTGCCTATTTGAAAAACACGGTGACTGTTTACCATCTTGGTTGAACTTAAATACTTTTTTGGTATTAGTCTGTCTGCGTTTTGCATTTATATAGTTACATGATTAAATAAGTCATTCTGTAAAATGAAGACAAAAAACTTCAGTATTTAATTTGCTTGATTTACATTTGTTCATCAAGCAAATAGCCATAGAAAGGTCTATTTGAACTGGATGTTAAAAATCTACTCTGTATTGAATTATGGTTGTATGCCTTTTTGTCTTCGTTTTCTATCTTTCGGTCTTCGGTCTTCGTTTTATAAACACCCTTGCAAGTGTGTACTTTTATCAACGCTAACGCCACCTTGGCAAATGGAGAAGCTATGGCAAACTCCCAAATTGCTCATTCAGTTAATGTAATTTACTATTTGGGACCCATTATGAGTGACAGTGCAACTTATTATGAGTGACAGTGATAGCTCTGGCCACCAGGGAATGATACAATTATTGTACCGGACAAAGTCAAAATTCTAACTATCATTATGTGCTTGAGCCCTTATCATGTCAACATAAACTAGGATTATGTGAATAAACCTATATTGTGTACATATAAACTATGATTATGTACATAAACCTATATCATGTTGACATAATATAGATAACCCATGATAACCCATATTACACATAAACTACAATTATGTAGCATATACATAAACAACCTATATTATGTCGAAATAATCATAATTTATGTACATAGTCCTATCGCAGTAATACATAAACAGACTCATGTTTGTTTTGATTTGAGAACTATTGTCAATTCTAACACAGCGCGACTCTCTGAGCAAAGCCCCAGTAAACCCAAATCACCCCCACGCTGCTAAATAATCAAAATAAGATCTGCTGAATCACAAAAACTTATGCAAAACTTTTGACACCTTTGCAAGTGATTGAACTTGAGCTCCACAACGATTTGTTGACAAAAATAGATCGTACGGTAGCGTGAATGGAAAGCTTGGTACACTGTCAGATCATAATCAAAGCTTTAACCGGAGAAAGTCTTGACATTGAAGCACTGGAAATATCAAATGATTCTTCGACACCACTTATCCAGCTCCTGAAAGTATAGACTTCATCACTTGCTCTGCTGAGCTGCTGAAAAAAGGAAATCGACCCAAATTACGTCCTTTACCCAAATTACCTCCACCTTGTCCTAGATGCTGCTAACGCAGGAGATAAAGCAATGTAACTATGACTGAGCCTTGAACAGAGAAAGGTAAGCTGGTAAGAGTCCATGTAGGCCAAGGCCGATTTCCTTCCTTTCTGAGCTTGTTGATGCATATTCCAGGAGCGCGGATTTTCACAAAGTCCTGAAGTTTGTCACTTCCCAGTTTGTTTTGCGTAGGATCTGGAGGGTAAAATGTCTTTTAATTCAGTTGGTATGGAAAGCACGATGTGAAGCTGACTTCACTGTATAGGAAACAGTCCATGCTCTGCAGAGGAAAATATAACATCTCATATCTGGACTCAATGGTGGCATGGGTATGGTATGCCATGTGGATCCTCATTTTCTGCCCTTCAGTCACCAACTTCTGCCATTCTTGGCCTAAGTTATGGCTCCATAGCTACAGCTCCCAGTTGGACAGCTCCATAGTTGCTGTTGGATCCAGACTCATTTTCTGAGTCTAGCCTTTAATTAGAAGACACTTGAAACTCAGATTAATTGGTATCTCGCGTTTTGAAGCAACCCTAGCAGGATAGCCTGCGTGCAGATTTTACTACTGCTGTGCAGGCTATCACAGAAGTAAAGTCTGAGCACAGGCTATCGCAGGATGTTTGATCTTCTCATGAGCTCTACGTGGGTTGATTCTCACTGACAAGAGCTGAGCGCTGCATTTGGGGTCATAATTGTGATGTCACGCCTGAAGGCTTAATGTCGCTTTGAGAGCCAATCTCCAAAACGGAATTTCGCCCCCTTTTCGAAATGATAGTGAATGAAATTTGGTATCAATCAAATCAGTAAAGTTTGGATATTTTGAAAACAGTAAAAAGCAAAGTCGAAAATTTGGCTGCATAAGGCCTTTAAAAGTAGCATTATTTTCCTACGGATAGAAGACAAACCATGAAATGATTCAAATGTAAAGTTGTACTTTCTACTGCATGAGAACACTATCTATCCCACTTATCCCTTTCTTTATCAACCACGCCTCTCTCTTCAAAAGCAAAAATGGATGGGCATGGAATCATCCTTGGATCGCTTTGCAAAGACTTTCTGTTGATACAAGGACTCCGGATGAATGACAGTTTACTTGCCCTGTCCGCCCGGGCCGCCGCAAAATTGCAGTGCCGGTACAGTTTGTCTTTGTATTTCAGCATTAAATGATTGTAGAATCACAATGTAATTACTTTCCAACTTTATGATTGGGTGATATTCTGATGCTGAAGAATTGCCATGGATCGCCATAACATTTGGCCTATCAGCAGAAAGACAATCAAGGCTACTTTTTTAAGGCTCGGTAGGCCATTTTGGTTGTTGCACAAGCGAAAGCTTTTGGCCAGCACTTATACTCCGCAAAGTTGCGATCAGAAGATAATTAAGGACACATTTGGTATAAAGAAGGCCTTCTACTACTTACCAAGCGATAACTAGTCATTGATTGCCTATGTAATGGGAAGTTCTTCTGGCCAAATGCACGGATGTTAGATTTGTGTTAAGTTGCGTTTCAAACTATTTCGAGTTGTTCTTTCCAGACGGCATGCCTGTGACATCATAAGTTGCAATCCATAACCAATCAGGGCAACGGAATCATTTGACGTACGCTATACTCAGCCGCTCCATAGGAACGATTTTCATCAACAGCCAATCAACGTGGACAAGTTACCATATGCAGCCTACATCCTCTCGTTTCCCATAACACACCTATTGGCGATTCACGACAGGAAAATTAAACTGGTTTGGTTCGATCAAATGAGCAGAAAAGTTCTGTAAAAGCACAGCTGACCACCGAGATGAATTGAGCTTGAAAATTATACGAAGTCTTTCAATTTTGTACCGACCATGTTCCGTGTTCATTTCAAGGGGTAGCATTGCTCTTTTTCCCTACCAACTCAAAGCGGGGCGGACAGGCACTATTTTCCTAATGTGGCTTCATAGGTGTGGCTATTCGGTAGACAAATGTCCTCAAGTTTGGGACTTGGTGAGACAACCTTCTATTATTGCAGAGTTGCCTTATTATGAGAAATCAAAGCTGCTAGATAATTTTGAATGCATATCCTCACAATTGACATGACTTATGCTGGAACGTTCAAACGTATGTGTGTTCTTTGAGCATTTTTAGATACGCATTTCGCATTTCATATGAGAATTTCAACGATTACACCAATGAGAGGCTACTTGGAATCGGAGGAAGCGTTCACAAAATTTCAGCGCGCAGAACAGAACAAAAATATGTCGACCAAAAACGAAAGAAATGCTTTAATCCACCTTTTCAAGATAAGAGTTGCAAAAACGGAAGTCTTTTGTTGTTTGAGATGTTGCATTTTTGAGGTTAAAATCTTGTTCTACGTACGGAAACAAATTTTTACTATCATATCTGTCTTCGTCTGGAAATTATGGCGACTTCAAGAATTTAAAGTTGTAAGGGCTATAACCGTGAAATCATATGGGGGTATATGTATGGCAAAATTCATAACATGCATATTGATTGATCCATCACTCCAAAACACTATTCCATAATTTCAATTCACATGGTTTTTGCTTGAATTCTCTGACTCGTCGTCCAGTAATACATCGATTCGTAATGTTGAATTCATGACACTTGAAGTCGTTTCATATCATTCATCAATTCATCATCATCGACTCATCATCATCTTTCGTGCATGCATCGTGTATGAATCGTGTATGCATCGTGTATTAATCGTTAACACATCGTCTAGTAATACATCGACTCGTCACTCTGCAGTTCTGGAAATGTTCGACCCAGTATCTACCAGACGTAGATCTACCACTCGAAGTTATTTACCTTGCCGCGCCTGTGCTTGCCCCATTCCGAGAACCTGCCGCAAGCGTAAGTGACTTCAACGGCGGACAGCCACAAGCGCCAAGCGGGACCAAGCGGTGAAAGCCTGGTGAAAGCCTTCTTGAAGAGGAAGAACCAGCACCAGGGAGCGCCTAACGGAACCAACCAACAAACCAACGGTAGGTGCAAACGGTCAAAGTTACGAGTAACGATATCGATACTCTTTCTAATTAAAGATGATGTTTATTTCACACAGTCCATTGATGCGTCTAAATTGATGCCAGAAGGCAAAGCATTGCCAGTCTGTGGGCCGATCCATTCTGCCATCGATGGGCCTAAAAAGAGCACCTGCAAAGAGCACAACCTAAAACAAAAAATGGATTTTGGTCAGACAACTACAATCCTGGGGAAATTTTTTAGAGAAAAATAGCCGTTTTCAAGGAGTATAAGTGACCTCTGATAGCACCTAGGATTCATGTCGTGCTGTCAGGCCCCCTCCCCCTTATTCAATGTTGGTTCATAGAGTGTAAAGCAAATTTTGTATCCTTGAAACTGTGATGCCTTCTGATTACGAATATGAAGAAACTTGACAAATTACTTTGTGCGACAAAGGACATTCTTGATATATTGTTACTGTTTGTTTTCATTCATCAATATTACTGGGAAGGCCTACTTCAGGAATGTCTAAACATTGGATGGAGAAAAGCTTTACAAGATCTTGTTTTGAAATTTTGACAGGGGTACAAATAGTGAAACATAAATATTGCTATGAAGCTTTTAAGAAACTCATCAAAACCTTTGAATACTTACAATTCGATAATTTTAAGAAACATTCAGCTGGCCAAAATCAAAATGGTTTTTCTTACTTTAGAAATGGGACCTCATACTGTATAAAATAAAATCAAATATATACAAGACTTATACAAATATAGTGTTATTAGCTATTACCTAGATAAGTTCTGAGATTTCTTTTGTCCAATGACACTGCTTTCTTTTTCATGTTTCTTTTTCTTCCAGATCACCATGAGTCAGAAAAGGGGAATAGGCAAGTTAAAAAAGCTGGGTATGAAAGAGAAAGGTAAGATTACATTGTAACATTTGGCAACATGCATGTTTTGACATATTATCTATTAGGAAAGAGGGAGATACCCTGACTGCTTTTTATGTTGCATGTTTGGAAGATCTTTCTCACACTTTTTCAATCTCAACAAAGAAAGAACAATGGATTCATTATCCCTAAAGCAATAACCAAGTGTGCATTGCAAACTTTGCATAGTTATCAGTCTGGGGGAGATACTGAATGTATTGCAGCATTGTGGTTCCAACCAAAAATGTTATATACCCCAAATTTTTATTTCAATTTGATCTCCTTCCAGAGCTATTGGTAGTTTTGGTGGAGACTAAACTAGTCAAGCTGGCAACTGAGGGCCATTACCTGATTAAGGAAGAAGACATTGAGTGCAATATACCAGGTCTACTAAAGTATTACAATCTATTCTCAAAAGTTGAAATCAAGAAGCTACAGCCATATTTTGACAAGAATGGTTTTAAGCAGCTTGAGGCTGTAGCAACCCATGTAAAACTTGCAGGAGGTATGTATCGTTAATCTGTAAACATTTTCCTTGAAAATGACTACATTGTTAGATACTCAACCTGCCCTATTCAATGGTAACCTATTCTTCCATTTATTGATATTCATGATCCCTTGTTTGTAGCAAAATATAAAAAGCTTACCCTAAGGGCAGCACATATTTCCCACTTACCAAAAAATATTAAGAACTCCCAGATCCATGGCTTTTAATTTGCAGATTGAGCAAGACACCTATTGTCAAGTTTTGTAGCTTTGGCAGAAAGTGCAAACTTTTTGAATGGTAGAAGCTCCATCAGAAATTCCTTGAGCACCAAATTGGTCAATAACCATGTACTGTACCAAAGCTAAGCAAAACTGTACCTGTAATGTATTGACCACAAAAAGTTCTTTGAATTTAAAGATCTTTTAGCTATTCTAAAAAAGACTCTGACTCAAATGATATTCTGATACAGTATTTTGAAGAATTTTCAAATCGACAGAAGCTCTAATACCACTATCATTCAAACCTCTTGCATGAAAATGTAAAAATATGTACATCGTTTGATTCAGGCTCGCATGTAGACTAGCTCAGGTTTATTAGGGCATCACAGTTTTCAATTGTAGATTCTTTGATGTTGCAGTCTTCCATATGCTGCAAATTTCTATTGTTAACACCCATAAATTTCTTTCCAGAACCAAAACAAAGGAAACGCGTGCGGTTTCAATTGCCTCAAGAAGTCCATGATAATAATTTATCCACTGATGGTGGTATGTCACTTGTTTTGATTCTATAGACTTTAGGAATAAAATAGTGGTCATATTTGAATTATGGAAGAGTTGCATCTGGCACTGCAATAAAGGATACTTAAAAAGGGAATATATTTTAATGTTAACATCACAACATTTTTTATGTATAGTAATGATTATTCAGAATTAAAAAATATGTATTTGCAGAAAATGTTTGGAAGATGCTGCAAAAAGTATGTACTGTGTACAGAATGCTTGGAAAAATTCCTATTGCTTTCAAAACATTCTGGGGTGATAAACTACAGTATTATTACTTGTTATAATCACACTGTGAATAATTTGCTTTAAGGAGAGTTGCATCCAAAAAAATATTTTTTAGTATTTAATGTTAATAATGTTCATAAATTCACAAAGTATGGATGGTTTGAAGACAACTATACTGTAGTATGGTCTGAAGACAACAAATAGAACCATTTCAAAAAAACAAACAGTAAAATACTGCACTGTATACTGTATCCTGAAATAAAGGTCACAATTGCAAAAATGCTTGCTACAGCATTTGGTTGTCATAAAATATAAAAAAAATGAGTCGTACAACTCTTCTTCAAGGAAAGTAAGCTCTGCCCTTGGAATAATGAATTCCTATAAAAGAAAGAACTGACTGTCCTTAAAGAAGAGTTGATCAAGAAATCATTTTTTGATATTCCATGAAAATGCTATAGAGAGGATTTTTGCAATTGTGATTAAATTCTTATTTCTTTACCAGGTAGCAATTTAGAGGACAACAACAATTTTTCAGATGATTTTCCTGCAAAAAAGGCCAAAGCAAGCAAATCAACAGTAGGGCAAAAGAAGGCAAACCAACAGCCAGATGCACCAGATGTGTGCAGTGACTCAGTTGTAGTTGCTAATGTTCCCAGTTTACTGAGTTTCAATGATGACAAAATGCACTGTAAAAGATATGATATTACTGCTGGCGAGATAAGGAGACGAGTTGGTTCTCCAGAGCATCTGTCAAAGACATGTCTCAACGAATATTTGAGAGTTGGGAGGAGTGGGAATAAAGGAGAAGAAGTCATGAAACAATGTGCTGCATCATCTAAAAAAAGAGCATCACACTTTTCATTGTTATCAAAAATTTGCGAGGATGAGGCTGCAGCACTTGCAGAAAATGTTCATCAAATCAATCAAGAGTTTTTCCCAGTTAGTAAAATTGCAAGTTGTTTGGGCAAAGACTGCTGGTCCAAAGAGCCTAGTGGTGATCATCAAGCCAGTTGCAGCAAAGCATTAACAGAAGTTGAGGCAGCTCGGCAAGTTGTTTTGTAATATTAATTTTTTGTAACATTGAAGGAGTTTTTGTTTTTAGCTTTCACCTGAATGTGCTACTTTTGAAGTGCTACTAACATGAAAAGCCTTTTCAAAAGCATCAGTTTTATAATTGTCATGTTTTTATAACACTTTACCCTATTCCTTTGCAGTAATGCATGATTGCTATTATAAAACTACTGATCTACATTCATGCATGATTGCTATTATAAAACTACTGATCCCCGCTTGGCAAACCTTTTTGAGAAAGACACCGCTAGAAGCACAAGAAATAACAAACTGAAAGTGATACGACCAAACATTGAGCTAGGAAGATTATCCCTACGATACAGGGGACCAACTGTATGGAACTTTTTACCAAACGATTTAAAGACAGTAGAAATCCGGGAAATTTTCAAAAATGCGCTAACAAGACAAACCAGACATATAAATATGATTTCATTTACCAAAGGGACAACTTTCAACCACAACAAAGAGAAAGATTTTATATACTTTTAATCTAAAATGGTCATCTTTCATGTTATTTATTTTACGCAGAGCTATCATATTTTGAATTAATTGCATAGAACCAAATTGTAATAGGTAGGTAGAGCAGGCCCACATCAGCAGTAATGCTGCCCGTCCCTGGCCTGCTTCAACAAATAAAGATGTATGTATGTATGTATGTATGTATGTATGTATGTATGTATGTATGTATGTATGTATGTATGTATGTATGTATGTATGTATGTATGTATGTATGTATGTATGTATGTATGTATGTATGTATGTATGTATGTATGTATGTATGTATGTATGTATGTATGTATGTATGTATGTATGTATGTATGTATGTATGTATGTATGTATGTATGTATGTATGTATGTATGTATGTATGTATGTATGTATGTATGTATGTAAGGGACAATTCAAACACAGGGAATCTACTTGTCAGGGCAAAGGCCAGGCCCTTAACTTTGGAACCTTTTTGCAAATGAGCCTGTTCCCTTTTTCTAGTCAAATGTTGAGATTTTAACTGAATCAGTTGATAAAAAGACAAGAAATTGATCCAAGAAACTTTTACCAATGATTGAATGAAGATGAAAAACACTTAATGATGGACTTGTTGTAAAAACTGTAACACTATATACACCTCTCTGTGGCTCATGTATTACTGTTAAATAACATCAATATCAAACTTTCTTTATTTCATACAAATTACAGTGCACTTCTATGCAGGAAAAATGCCATTAAGGAGCATTACTTGCAATATATCAGTATATTGTCAGTTCAACTATCCAAGACACCTTCATTGAGTATCCTTTACAGTAGCTCCCTTATTTCACTCACAGGTTGTATATCACAAAGATAAGCAAGGTACTAGCTTCTAAGATGTTGGTCAAGAATTATGAGCAAGTAACACATGGTTTTGGGATCAGCAATATTCTTGGAGTGATGAATCTTCTGGAGTCAATTCTGCGGGAATCTGAATGCAGCCTAAGATATCCTGATCCAAACCTCGTGCGTAGCTGCAAATGTGGCCAACCAAAACTTTTGGATCCTGAATCGTTACAACTTGGATGCCAAAGTATGGATGGGAGCATTGACCATGATCTACCAACGCAAGTTCAGAAAGGAACTGAGTACAGAAACCTGTCTGCTTGGAAACCATTTCTCAAAGAACAATAAAGATACAGTATGACAATGGTACCCAATACTTCTTACCCACAGTTTTGTTTTAAGGTACATTAAAACCAAAAGCTTTTTTGGGTGGTGAAAGCATGACATAAGTTTGTTCAATATGTTTGCTTAGATTACAATGCAAAGCGGCTTGAAATTTTGCTGGTATGAATTTAGCTTATGATGGTGTGATTTGAAACGATTTGCCTAGTTTTGAATCTTGACATTCCTGATATCTTAATTTTTCAAAACTAGCTGAAACTGTCTGATCCAGATATGGAAATTTCTCTGTCAGAAACATTTTGATTTTAATTCAAGCTGTGAAGTTTCTTACTGCTTTTTGTTAAATTTGTTTGTGTTAAAGTATATATATACTGCATACATGGAACCTATTATCTGATTATGAATGCCCCCACATTGAAGTGTTATTGTTTGACCCTGAAAGTGAATCAACAAAATCTGTCATATGAAAGTGAGCACTGATTTAAGTATTTTATTCGTTTTTTGGTCCCTGTTCATGCTACTCTGCATTCATGTGAAAACGGAACAAATCCTATTGCTTTTGTCTTGGGTTCACACTGCCCAGCAAAGAAAACGGTTCAAAGATGCAAGTGAATATGAATACCTTTTAGTATGGGGGTATTTGGTTTGACAACAGAAATTGGGATTTTTGAATATGCTGATGATAGCAGCAACTTGAAGTAATTTGCAGTGCAAAACTAAAAGACGAATTATGATAAAGACACGAGAAAGCATTCTCTAGCTTTAAGTTGAAACTTCTCCAATGCCAACAAAGGGCTGCTGCATTTGCGAACCCCTCTTGAAAGGGTTCAAATTCAAAACAAGGTGCAAAGTATATTTTTATAGGGGCAACGTAAATGCCAATCACGTTCATTGAGGATTTATTAGACTTGCCCCAAGTCTATTTCTTTTCTTCATCAGTATCTTACAAAGGAAATAATGGAAGGAAATGTGAAGGGGCAAAAATTGAAAGTTATAAGATACTGATGAAGAAAAGAAATAGACTTGGAACAAGTCTAAGTATTCATTGGTAAGACGAATGGTGTGAACAAACATCGTTTTAGTCAACAAAAAGGAATGGAAATGGATACAAAGCAGTATGAATGAGACCTTAGTTTTTCCGGCAATAATTTGCTGTAACAAAACTTTGGTACTTTGAATTCTGAAAATCCTTGGAAAGATGCAAAGGCATCGTATCAACTTAATCAGTTACAGATACTTGAAACAAAGCACATACGAAAGATACCGTATCTAAGAAAGATATATATTTACATATCAAACATGTACTCGTGTCGAGAGAAAGGAAACCCGAACCTCATCTGTCTCATCTGTCTTTCCAAAGGACTGCAACTTTTGATGTTATTTCTTTGAAAGACTAAGGAAAGAGCATCCCTTTCTCTCAAGACATATCACATGTTTTTGTTACCATGGGACTAACTGTTTGTTTGGGCAGAGTCGTTTGGGAAACTTTATCTTAAAAAAGCATACTCACATGGTGGAAAGAACACATTGTTAACTAAAGTTACCAAACTGTTAACAACTGTAAACTTTACACAAAAAAGGAAATCAGCTCATTGCGACATAACTCTTTGCAGTCAGGAACAAAGCTAAAGAGCCTTTCCAGATTCTCCATGATTCCATTCACAAAGATTATTTGCAAAGGTCTGTGTCGTGGGAAAATGGTGCACCTCTCTTTCTGTACGTCCAAGTACTCCTTGATGTTACGCGGTACAGTCAGTCTGGATGTGATTGCAATAAGATCTTGCTTCTTTTTCTTTACTTCTCCATATATTTGATATCCTTTACGTCTTTTTCTCATCAGCGTCTTCGAAATTGTGGCCTTGAACTTGGTATTATCAACTGATTCGTTGTTTGTCTTCTTCCGTAGTATTTGTTTAATGCGCGGTTTTGTATGGAAGTCAGTGCTTGCCCTTTGCAAAAGCTTTGTAGTCATGGATCTCTTGCTTTTCCTGCTGGGGTTTAAAACTTCCATTTTCCTCTGTTTTGTTGTACCATCAAAGCAACTAAACTGAGAATTATAGGCTTCTTCAATGTAGGTTGCTGCCTGGAGCGTTAATTGATCTGTCTCAGCATGATGGAGAAGCCTTTCCAATCGACGAACAACACTTGGCTTTTCATTGATTACTTGCATTGGTATATCGCTGTCATCTGTTCCAGGGGTTGTAGTATCAAGTTTATCTAGATCAAAATGTTGTTCCACAGATCCTGTCAAGTTCGCATCACTTTGTGTTGGACCTGAATCCTCAATGAGATCTAATGAGGATGAGGCAATTGATCTGACTACTTCCAAACAAACACACCAGCCAGCATGAGCAAAGTGGTTGCATGTGCAGATGTTACTTGTTACTCTGGCCATATATGTTTGCTGGGTTGCTGGGCTTTGGACCACATATTCTTCCACTGAATTTTCTGCACATTTGACAAGTTTTTCGTTTATGATGTTCCTTTTCAAGTCCTTTTGTAGGATTTCCTTTGTGGGCACTTTTGAGTTTTTTTGCAGACTAATCAAGAACAGCAAATGTAAATGCTTGCACACACGGCCACCACTTTGGTTGTATGAGCAGGAGCAGAATTGCTCCGCTGGAGCTGTAAGATATGTTTCTTTCCCACCTTCACTTGGAACATGGTACGCTCCACCTAATCGTTTTGTCACTCTGTGGATCCACCCCTTTGCTATTAGTTGCTCAGCTCGCTGTCTTATGGCTGCCATACTTTCATGCCGTCGACTTCTTATGCGGCCAGTTGTCAGCAAGTTTTCTTTTGCAATGAAATAATTTGCAACATCAACTAACAGAACATTCAGTAGTTTGTCAACACGCCGATTTTTGACCATTAGCATAAACTGGTGCTTTATTCGAAGAAAGAATCTGGAAAGAGATGGAGAATATATAGTCTTCGTACATCCACATGTTTTGGTATACGTCCTTGCTAGTGCATTGAATGTTCCAATATGTTTATACAAAGACATGGTAAAATTCAACCTTCTTTAGTTAGAAATAACCAACCAGTTTGGGATTGGGAGAGGGCTAGGGAACAAATCTTGTATGAAAATGTCCTTTATAAGATACAGTCTATGAATTTGTACCTTTTAATATCACAGATATGGTTATTGGAATGCCTTTCTGCCATTCGGCCAATTGAACAGGCTTGTGCTTCAAAGGAAGACCATTGTTGGGAATCTCAAATAAGTGAATTCATGAACGGAAAGATAGAGCCTTCCCAAAAATTAGTGATTTCTGTATTTCAACAGTTACTTGATGAATCAAGAGACAACCACTTTCAAAGAGGCCTCTTTCAAAAGGACGTTTGCACTCCACATGTCACCTTGACAAAAAGCCATTCAATGAATGAAAATTTCGAAGGAACGAAGAAACTAGAAAATGTTCCAGCTACCTTTCAGCCAAATTATTCGTCTCTGCCTCTTCGTGAAAAAATTTTCTCCCAAAATTTGCCCACATTCTTCCAATTGGGATCCAATTTTCTTTCAAGTATTCACGAACTCTTTTGGCTTTTATTGTCTTGAGGAACTGTTTGCTTGCAATTTTGAATTCCTTCTCCTAAAGGAGTGAAATTTGTATATCAGAGTTTAATTAAAAGCAGTAGTACCTTGAATGGAGTGAACCCTTCATGTTAGAGTAGTATCAAAAGCAGAGGTACCCATTTTGCGGGATGATAGAAAGTTCGTCTCTGAAACTTTGTATACGGCATTCTGATATAAGTAATGCACCGCAAATGCTTCTTAAATGCACTTTCTCACCCAATGAAAGGGAACAATAAGACACTTGAGCACTTTGTCAACAAAATATACTAGCATTTAATCACACTTGGCTACAGTAGACATATTACCGTGGTTAGATTTTTTAAGTTTCTCAAGCCATTGATGACATCAAGTCTCTTGTTCAGATTTGAAGGTCCTCCCATTCCACTTTGCTGTCTGTTAAGCCAGCGATAAATAGCCTGAAACATAAATACCAGCGGGTACAAAGAAGAATGACCTTCCCAGTAAATATGACAACATCGATACAATATGATACCAAACAAAAAGATAATAACAAAACAATGACAATGCAATAACATTGATACATCAACCGTGTTAGATATAATGACTACTCCTGGTAGATATGTCATTAAATCTACTTCTAGTAGATGTAATGTCTACTTCTGGTAGATTTGTAAACCGTCTACTCCTGGTAGATATGGCACTAAATCTACTTGTGGTAGATATAATACCTACTTCTGGTAGATATGTCACTAAATCTACTTGTGGTAGATATAATATCTACTGCTGGTAGATATGTTAACTACTCCTGGTAGATATGTTAACTACTCCTGGTAGATATGTCACTAAATCTACTTCTGGTAGATGTAATGTCTACTTCTGGTAGATATGTCACTAAACCTACTTCTGGTAGATGTAATGTCTACTTCTGGTAGATTTGTTAACTACTCCTGGTAGATATGTCACTAAATCTACTTCTGGTAGATGTAATGTCTAAGTACTTCTCGTATATTCATTAACTACTCCTGGTAGATATGTCATTAAATCTACTTCTGGTAGATATAATATCTACTTCTGGTAGATATGTCACTAAATCTACTTGTGGTAGATGTAATGTCTACTTCTGGTAGATTTGTTAACTACTCCTGGTAGATATGTCACTAAATCTACTTCTGGTAGATATGTTAACTACTCCTAGTAGATATGGCACTAAATCTACTTCTGGTAGATGTAATGTCTACTTCTGGTAGATTGGTAAACTACTCCTGGTAGATATGTCACTAAATCTACTTGTGGTAGATATAATATCTACTTATGGTAGATATGTTAACTACTCCTGGTAGATGTGTCACTAAATCTACTGCTGGTAGATATGTTAACTACTCCTGGTAGACAAGTCACTAAATGTACTTCTGGTAGATGTAATGTCTACTTCTGGTAGATTCGTTAACTACTCCTGGTAGATATGTCACTAAGTGTACTTCTAGTAGATATGATATCTACTTCTGGTAGATATTTTAACTACTCTTGGTAGATACGTAATGAAATCTACTTCTGGTAGGTATAATAATGCCTACTTCTGGTAGATATGTTTAACTACTCCTGGTAGATGCTACTACTCCTAGTAGATATAGTAACTACTCTTGATAGAAATGTCACTAAATCTACTTCAGGAAGAAATAATAACTACTCCTACATACAGATTTTTTTAATCAGATGAACATCCCACCAAGGAAGCCTTTGAACAGTATCTCACCTGTGTTACGTGAAACCAGCAAAGCAATATTTGTGCATGTGGAAATACTTTTTGAATTGCACTCCATTCTGCCATATCTTTGTCAACCATGAATGCCCTAAAAGAAGATGTACGGCTTAAGTTTTTCTTGAATGTTTTACATGATAACAAGATCAACGGGTGAAACCTGCAAAACCATGTTTATTTCCCTACCCCATTGTAACCATGTTTTAGTTGGTTTTGATATCTTCAAGCTGTTAATTTAGGCTGAATATTAGAAGGCAAAAGAGGAAATACCAAAATTTTCTTGCTAGAAAAATGTCTGAAAACAGCAAAGTCATGTTACATCAAAACGAGAAGGAGTTTGAACTTAGCCGTGAACAAAACACTCAAAGATGATGATGATATGTTTGTGTTTCTTCTTCAAAAAACACAAAGCAAAAACACTAGAGTTCTGATAATAGAATATCTGATAATGTAGTTACTGTATATCTTAGCTTCAATATCTGAATATAATATATAGACTATGATAACCTGACAGGTGTAATACTTAATCACTAGAAGTTACAACATATCTTATAAGCTATATCCTTACCTGGGGCATAAAGAAGATGCATACAGCCTTAGTTTTTCTAATGCTGTACTTAAAGCTCCATCACTATATGAACTTGAAATGATGTATGCAATTGGGACCCCAAATCCAAATTCATCTCTAACACACAGTGCATGTAGGGAGAATCCATACTGAGTCAAAGAGTGAGTTGCATCAAGAAACACCAAATTTCGAGCACAGCTGTTCATTTTGTCCTCCATCCATTTTGCTTGCAAGACGATGATCAATGGTGTATTGGTAGCTTTATCAAACTTTTGATAATACACTGTTTCTTCCTTAAACACAGTTTCTAGCATTTTGTAAGTACTTATTGCATCATTTTTGTCAAGACTAGCTGATCTTGACATTTTCCTTTTAATCTCTGCAATATCTTCAGGAGTCACATAATAGGATTTTCTTGAAGGATCAAAATGGCCATGCTCTTGAGCCCAGTGATGGGCAAGAGTAAGAATAGTGTCATTTTTCACTCCAAGACGAGCAAATTTTTCTATTTCCTTCAAGAGGTCTTTGTCAATTTTTCTGTAATTGTTATCAAGTTCATCATGTCCTGAATGATAAGG
Source organism: Aurelia sp. 4 Dawson et al 2005 (assembly GCA_964019985.1). Taxonomy (NCBI): domain Eukaryota; kingdom Metazoa; phylum Cnidaria; class Scyphozoa; order Semaeostomeae; family Ulmaridae; genus Aurelia; species Aurelia sp. 4 Dawson et al 2005. The sequence goes on from OZ026505.1 coordinate 8,627,258, forward strand.
GAATATTGTTTCTATGACAAAAACAATGTTCTCTGTTGTCTTCTTCTCAAAGGAAGCATAAAATTTGCAACCAACAGATTTTCTCTTTACCTTGCCTCTTCCTTTGTTTCCTCTTATACATTTATATAGAACATAGTGGGACAGTTTCTCCTTATGAGGCTTGCTCTGAAGTATAGTGTTGTAAGATTGTTCGATGGATTCTTTTCTATCAGCCACAAATGCATGAAAAGATTTGCCATCTTCAATTGGTATTACCTGAACAATTGTATTTTTTTTTCTTCTAACACGAGCCTTAATCAATTCGGACAGTTCCTTGTAATGATCCATCCAAGTGATGAAGTTAACATTTTGTTTCAGTACATGATGATACTATGGCCTACAAGAACAAGAAATACTTTGTAAAAACAAGCCTGCACATAATTTCATATTTTCATTTTCATTTTCATTTCATTCATTTAGGGAGGGTTGCCCTTCAACAAAGTTGTTTTTCAAGGGGCCCTCCATTAAAAACATCTACAATATAATCTAAAAATAAAAGTATTTCAAACCTAATTACAAGAAAAAAACCATAATGTTAAAACCTATTTACAATAATTGATAATTTACACTAAAGAAAATATTTACAAAGAGAAAACAAATTACAATTTCAGGGCAAGGGTAGACCCTGCAACGCCGGCAGCAGCCACCCCCGATCGACAGGCCAGCCCAGAGCAACCGACGACAATAGATCCAGTCACCAGTAGCTCTGACCCGGCCGGCCAACCAAGAGCACCCGCCGCCCCCGCCACAAAGTCCACCCCTGCCCTCATCTCTAGATAGACTTTTTAAAGCTATTCAGAGAGGATGCCTGTTTTGACTCAGCTGATAGGCTATTCCATAATTTTGCTCCACGAAACGAAAAACATTTTTTCCCATTCGCAGAATTTTTCTTTGGTAACCTCACATCAGTGCCGGTATTACGGAGGGTACGGGTGGAGCATTGTGAGTTTTTTGTAAATAGGCCACACAGGCATTGCGGAGCAAGCTCATTGAGTGATTTGAAGACCATTGTTTTAGATTCAATACTAATAAGTTGTTCAATGGTCTTCCAACCCAGTACTTCGATAAGTGGTCTGCTTGGGGTATTAAAGCTGCTATTTGTTACGATCCTGGCTGCCCGGTTCTGAAGCTTTTGCAACTGGTTTATTTCAGTAGAACCACAGCAACCCCAAACAGAACAACAATATCGAAAGTGAGGCTCAACAATACCTGTGTAGAGAGTTTTCAGAGTTTCCCTTGGTAGAAAATTCTTGGCATGTTTTAAAAAGCCAACAGCCCTTGAGACCTTGGCAGAAACAGCCTTAATTTGTTCTTTCCAATCCAAAGAACAGTCAATTTGTACTCCAAGGTATTTCGTTTTTTGGACTACTTCCAGCTCATTTTCACGAAGATTTAGATCCAAATCCAGATTTGTATCTTTGAGAATGTTACGTTTCTGCTTGGTGGTAATAAGCATAGAGTTTGTTTTTGCAACATTCAAGGAAAGCTTATTGCCTTGTAGCCAGGTGTCTAGATGCCTTAGATCATTGTTAATAGCCTTATTCAGCTGAGTTATATCATTGGACTGGTGGCACAGACTGGTGTCATCAGCATACATGGACACAGTAGAACCTTGGACAGCCTGTGGGAGATCATTGATGTAAATGAGGAATAGAAGAGGGCCAAGACATGAGCCTTGCGGCACACCAACTTCAATGTCCTCTATGTCTGAAGCAACACCATTGACCCTGCAAAACTGTTTCCGGCACGTTAGGTAAGACCTAAACCATGATAGCTCCCGATGCTGAACACCATAAACTTGGAGCTTTTTGCAGAGAATTTCATGGTCAACAGTATCAAACGCCTTTTTCAAATCAATGAATACTAGTCCCACAAGCTGACCAAGGTCCAGCCCATTGTACCATTCCTCAGTATTTGTAAGTAAACAAGTAAGTGTAGAATGAAGGCGTAAGAAGCCAGACTGGTCAGGAGAAAAGAGATGGTTTTCTTTCATGTGCTGATACAGTTGGTCAAAAACAAGTTTTTCAAAGAGCCTTGAGATGACAGGTAAGACTGAAATTGGGCGATAATTGGACTTTTCTGTCTTATCCCCTTCTTTAAAAATTGGGGTGACTCTAGCAACCTTCCATGAGTCAGGAAACTGGCTTGTTTCAATTGAAGTATTAAACAAGGCAGCCAGAGAGTTTCCAATGTAAGGGAGAGCAAGTTTCAAAAAATAGCTAGAGATATTGTCAATCCCAAAGCTCTTTGCAGTCTTAATCTTGGCAAATGCAGCCCTGATATCTTTAACCTCAATTGTCTTGAAGTTAAACTCAGCCCTATCTTTGTTAACTTCATAGTCACCTGACAGAAGGGGATTGGGAACAGGGGCAATTTTGTTCGCAAGATCCTTACCTACAGAGCAAAAGAAGTTGTTCATTACATTAGAAATTTCTTTTTTGTGAACAGTTTCAGTACCCAAGTCTTTGAGACATTCAATGTTACTAGACTTTGATCTCTTATTAAGCAGCTCATTAATTGTCTTCCAAGATTCCTTCATGTTGCCTTGACAAGACGAAATCTTGTCAGTATAATATTGTTTCTTAAGATGACTATTCATAGCATTGACCTTATTACGGACCTGCCTATATGAGTCCATTAGAAATTGGGACTTTCTTTTGGATGCAGCCTTTTTTAGCTTATCCCTAGTCTGCATTAGGGCCTTAAGGTCTTTATCAATCCAGGGGCAATATTTCTCTGAGACACGCATTTCAGTTATTGGGGCATGTTTGTCTATTATCAGAGAAAACAAGCTGGACCAATAGTTAACAAGAGCATTGATATCATCAGTTTCACTGAACATCTGCTCCCAGCATATGCCAGAAACATCAGCCAAGAATGCTTCCTTGTCAAAATTTTTCATTTTACGAGTATTAATCATTTTATGGCCCTTTTCAACTGCACCATTAAATTTACGAATGCAGTACACCATATAATGATCACTCAAAGTAACTTTATGCACTCCAGCTTCAACAATGTTCCTGGCACATGTTGTAGCTACATGATCAATGATAGAAGAGGTAGTTAAAGTGACCCTAGTTGGTTCCTCAACAAGCTGTTTGAAGCTGAATAGCTCATACAGACCAGTCATGTGTTTGGTGTCATTATCAATGGGCTGTTCAGCTTGTTTTGTAGGTAGATCACAATTTGTGTCTCCTAAAAGGATAATTTCTTTCCCCTCCTTGTCCAAATAGGAAAGGACCTTTTCTAGCTTATCAAAAGAAGCAACAGGGTCACTAGGTGGCCTATACCAAGCAAGAACAAGAAAGGATTTGCTTTTGGGAGGTTCAACCTCTATACAGATGATTTCTAAATCATCAGCTGGGACATCAGGCCGAGGTTTGTATTTGATGGAGTCCCTAATGTAGATTGAAACTCCACCACCATTGCAAGTCCTGTCCAAGCGTTCCTGCTGGTAGCCAGCCACATTAGTCAACTCTTTTGGGTAGTCTGGGGCAAGTTTGGTCTCATTTAGAGCAAGGATATGAATACCTAGGTCTGTCATCAATATTTTAACCTCATCAAGGTGACTACGAAGACCATTGACATTCAGGGATGCAATTGCCATGCCCTTCCTGTAGCCCATATGCTGATGACACCCTGTCTTTGAGACATTATCTTGACCAGCATTTTTAAAAGTTTCAGGTTTACCTGGTGCCATAGTTTTGTTGGCATCCTCTCCTACTATGGAGCTACCTAGACTTACAAGTATTTCACCCTAAGTTCACATGATTAACTATGATCTGTGTAAAAAGTTTGATTCCCTGGTCATTCAGATGTAAACCGTCGTGACAGAGATGGCGAAAGGTGATATTTGTGTGTTCTAAAAAGTCATACCCATGAGATGAACAGAACTTCTTTAGCAGCATATTTGTTTCCAATATTGTAATGTTCAGGGATGTCTTGTCTTTCCTGAGCATAATTGATGAAATAGTTATTCTAACATCTGGGTTCTTTTCTTTGATCCTCTCTGTAATATCATCAAAATTGTCTACGATTTGTTTTGGAGTGCTAGTTGCTACATCATTAACTCCAACATGCAAGATAACTTCTTTAGCCTTTGGCACATCCAAGGATAATTGCTGACCTTGGCGTTTTACCACTTGGTTTGATCTCAGACCACCAATTCCATGTGATTTCACATTGGGCATCTTTGAATCATCTAATCTTTTGACATGAGAATCCCCCAGGACTAAAGTGACGTTATTACTATTTGCAGATGGCTCCTTTTGAATGGTGTTCCTCTCATTTTTCCCTTTTCTCTTTCCTTGAACATTGTTATTTCGCATATTATTTGATCTTGCTGGGTTTTGGTACTGCCCTTTTGAAGAACCTTTGTTTGGCCTATTCTGATGACTTGCTGGTAGCCAGGGTTCAGCTGCATGCTCTTTTTCATCAAGAAGTTGATTAATGAAGGTTTGCATTGTGGTGAGACGTTCTTTAAGGCTGGAGTTTTCTGATTTTAGCTTAGAAATTGAGTCCGCCTTATCTGAGACCTGTGGATTGCACTTTTTCGCCTTGATTGATTCATTGTTGGTTTGACTTTGGTTAAAGCCTGTTTCTTGTGACTCATTATCCTCATCAATAACCAGGCAATTAATGCTGACATCTTGGACCGACTTCTTTTTGTTCACTTTAGGTACTGGCCCTCTATTTTCAGCCAAAAGCTTTGTCAAGTTTGCCACTTGATGTTTCAAATCGTTTATTTCAGTCTTAACAGCATTCATATTCTTTACACTCATTTTGCATCCATCACAGAACCATGGAAAGATACTTTCAATGGCAGTTTCATCAAGTCCATCTAATCCAACACACGAAAGATGCTGCCAAACATCACACATGTCACATCTTATCATCTGTTCAGCAGACTCGCCTCTCTGGTCAAATTTGCAGGTCACAATGCAGTGCTTTTCAAGAGCTTGTAGTGATTGAGCCCTTGATGACAGCGCAAAATAATGTGTTATCTTCCTCATCCCATCCACAATGTCCGAATCGGTAGGAATGGGAGGTGCACTGTTCTCCTGTGGAGGCTCCTGCGACTGTGTTTGTATGATTGTTGTTGTGCTTTTTGCAGTACGACTTCTGGTAGATTTTGGAGATACTTGACTTGAGCTGCCATGGCTGACTTTCGTTTGGGGCTGTTTTGACTTTGCTGTTTCTGATGTATCAGTCTTCTTTGTCGTTGTCTTGGTATTCTTCGCAGCTGGGGCCTTGTCTGAAGCTTTGCTTTTCTTTTGATTTTGTTTAGCTTTTGCTTTTCTTTGCCCCTTCTGTTGTTTTCCGCCTTCAGCTTCGTTCGATTCATTGCTGCAGGTGTCCTGCACGCCTTCGCCTAGGCCCATTATTAGGCCATCACTGGCCTGGCGGCAAGGAGAATCAGGAATACCTTCATTTGGGGCAGCGTCCTCTTCAGCAGTCGAGGGAATGCTATCTGTTGTATCATCCAGTTTGATTGAATTCTCCATGAGTGAAACATACAATGTAGGCTTTGTTTAGTAGTTATTTATTCATTTACTCAAATGCAAATTTCGAACTCGTGTGTATAGGACCGTCCGCCTGTTGCAATAAGGAACACTTCTCATGAGAAATTCAGCGCTAGGACCAAGTACCCCCAGGAGACTATTTGATGGAAATTTTGCTCTCTTGACGGGTTTTTTGTGATATGAATACCTACTTTTTGACAATTTTGAGGAGAAATAATGCATATAACAATTGATTTATTATTGTTAAGCGATAAATTCCAACAGGAATCAGTGCATTTAGGGAGTATTTTTTGTAGACAGTCACTGACTGTGTGAAATCTTAGTTACTGAGGAGTTAGCTTGGCCATTTAATGGATAGATTTAACCTATGTTCCAACAGCTGTTGCTGTTGGCAGTTGTTGTTGCCGTTGTTGCTGATGGTTTGTCATCAGGAAATTTTGGTTCTTCAACCCCCTATGCCATCATGGCGGTATCAGAGCCCTGATCATAAAAGTTTAAGAAACTCCAGTTTTTAAGTATCTAATTTGATCCATTATGGAAATTCAGATACCATCTTCACTTTCTTCTATGTTATCATATTTAGGCCAAATATAACTTTCAGTCAGCCAAAATATGACTCTTGTTCAGTCAGCCAATGCTCTGCCAGAGGCAATATGACTCTTGTTCAGTCAGCCAATGCTCTGCCAGAGTCCACAAAATTTTGGCATGTTTCATTGAGTAGTATTGAGTAGCAAACACACAAATAGGGGGCTTAGGATTTTGGCTCCAAGGGTAAGGACTTATTAGAGAAGGGGCTTAGCAGAGAGGGGCTAGATAGAGCTTGTACAGTAACTGGATCAAAGCTTGGGAATGGTTTGGCCTAAAATGTGTTATGATATGGTGATATGATGGTTGTCCTTCGTGGATTGTGTTACGGCTGCTGCGTAGGTGATTTTTCAAAATTCATGCACACAATATTCCACTCAGGTCCACCTAGCTAGTTTAGCTTTAAAGTGAAAATCAAATACCTTCTACTGTGTGCTTCTACTTGAGAGCAGACGTCGGTCAGATCCATCACGAGTCCTTGAAACTTTCCCGCCAATTTCCAACTCGTGTGACCACTGCGAGGCTCGAGCAGTGCACATGACAGTTGCAGTGTTATCCGGCCAATCCCGCCTATCCCGCCCCCCCCCCGCCCCGCAAGTGTGCGAGTCGCGTGAACGGTAAGCGGCATACAGCTCTCGACGTCGCGCACGGCAGCGCACGGTAGTTGTGTCTCGTTTCAACTCAATGCAAAAGCAGAAACGAGGCTTTCTACGTCTGGCAGATACTGGGTCGAACATTTCCAGAACTGCTCGTCACTCTTCAAGTCGTTTCATGTCATCCATCAATTCATCGTGTTCCCATCCTTCGCATCAATACATCAGATCATCACCATCGACTCGTCATCATCCATCGTGTATCAATCGTGCATGAATCGTGTATGCATCGTGTAAGTATCGTGTATGAATTGTGCATGCATCGTGTTTGAATCGTGTATGCATCAACTAAGTCATTGCTCTGTTTTGGTAATAGTGCCCTTGAGCCAGGGGCGCAAATGCAAAATTTTTTCAGGGGGGTGTGCGTTCAAAGGACCGAGTTTTTTCCACGAGGGACCGACTTTCCAAAACAGATTCTGTTGCCAAAACGCCATGATTTAATGAAAATACAACTAAAATAACAGGCATAATTATTTTCAGAACTATCGACACGAACCAAACATGATTGTAACTAACCCTAAGTTGTCTCTGAGTAGTATCTTTAGCCATCTCCCCTGAATAAGGACACGCCCGTTGAGACAAAACTTGGGATGTTGAAACCAAATGCGAGTGAAGCGAGCAAAAATTGGGTTCGGGAGCTTGCCCCGAGGGAAATTTTTTGCTACCACACACTTGAGATCGTTGGAAAATGCCCCATTTTGTGAAGAATTCGCCTTTTAAAGGTGCAATAGAAGTCGACCAACAGAAGGCTTTCCCGGTAAATTCTGAAAAAAGAACTTGAAATCACTTAGTAATAGATTGGTTTTTACTGTAGTTCCATGAAGTATACGCATGATAGTTTGATATTTCTAATGAGTTCCTTGCATCTTCATTTGCTTTAATCTTCTTTTCCGTAAGTCTGACTTTCAGAGCCTTCTTCCGTGAAAAAGGAACAAACCTAGCGAATTATTTTGGGGACTGCGACGGGCCGAAAGGAATTAGGATGGTTCTATCAAAACCTCAAAAATAAGTATGCATTTTAGGCATGCAAGCAATATCCTTTTTGTTATGTTGACCACGACTTTGTGTTGGTCCTGGTGAAATCACCAAATGCCACATGTGGCAGGACCACCGGGAAGATTAATGTGCCACGGTCCAAAGGCGTTTACGTGGTAGACTTAAGTCAGAGGCCCACCGTCCAAGGGGATGCGGAGGTGTGCTCCTCTGGTAACAATTCTTAAATCAAGGTGACTAAAGTGTAACCAAAAAGGGGGCCTATTATAGGTTTGCGACTTCACGGCTTCGACCCCATTTTTACGTGCGGCCTGCGGATTTGGCAATGGTTTTTCTACGGATTGCGGCTTCAGCATAAGATGCGTCTTGCGTCTTCAGCTGTGAATTGGCAACGGTTTGCGGCATTTGGGATGCGGATGCGGCTTCTAGTCGAAAGAACGGCCTGCGGTCAGGTCATTGACTTCAACCGCAATGGGGTTAAAAAGATCTCTAGGTCGCGCAGAAATATAATAAGAATATAATAATAATAAGGGATCAGTGTTGATTGACAGTTGACAAGCAATAGACGATAGTGCTCAAAATGGCATCGAGGAATTTTTAACTAAGATCCTTTGCGGTATTGAAGACATCGGCCACTCAGATCAATCGAGGTTCATTGTGACGCAAAGCTTCATGGTAAAAATTCATGTCCACCATCTTTAGCACTATCGTCTATTGCATAATGATTGCAAGACAAAGGAGAGAGGTGAATTCAAAACAATAGCTGTAGTTATTTGATTGAAAGATGCTTTATAAGCAGAAGTAGAGACTGCACCCTAAAAAATTTCCTGAGGTGCTCATTCATAAAGAAATAACTACAAAATTTGGCCGAATTCCCATTTTAGCAGTGGGAAACATAACGTCGAGGGGGGATTTTAGGCCAAGTAAAGGGCGTGGCCCTATGAAATTTTTTGGAGCTTCGCCCCAAGAACCCCATTTCGTCACACCTTGGGCGCGAGATGTTGCACCCTCAAACGCGAAAACGCTCCTTCAGGCCTGGAAGAAGAGGATAGTACTACCATCATCAAAGAATTAATAAGATTCCTTTTTGGTTAAGTCATGATTTGGTCGTACAGAAAGTTCAATTAGGCCTGTCGGAAGCGGGGGGGGCTAGAGGGCGTTAGCCTCTCCCACAATTCGCTTACATGTTTTCCTTTTTCACTGAAAAAAGCTCTACAAGTCAGGTTAATGGCAGCAAGATTTAAAGAAATGAAGATACAAGGAAGTTATTGCAGTTGTCAAGCTTTCATGCCTGTATGCATAGAAATACAGTGAAAACCAACCTACTTCTAAGTGATTTCAGTTCTATTTTAAAATTCGCCACGAAAGCCTTCGGTTAGTCAAGTTATGCTGCTCCTCAAATGGTGAATTCATCACAAAAAGGGGCATTTTCCAACGCAATAAAGGGTATGGTCACAAAATACTTCCCCCGGGGCAGGCCCTCAGACGCCTGTTGTGTGCTTACTTCTCTCGCACTTAGTCTCTGCCGCCCTTCGTTCCAAAGGGCCTATCTCTGTCAGACTTGTTCAGTGGAGCTAAAGTTTAAGTTGCACTTTTGTTTTCTGAATTTTGATACATTCATGAACGATAAAATCATCGTTTTCAAATGATTCAATGTATGAATCTGCGCCACATTTTCAAAATGCGACAATTACCTTTCCACAAAAATATGCATTCAGTAGAAGGGTAAAATGGATACAGCAGCTCGTTCAGTGAAAAAGAGTAAGAACCATAAGATCTACAAAGCACGGATACTTGTTTTGCCTTCTCCCTGTTCTTTGTTGACGGGTAGTTGGCTATGTTTTGCACCAAAAGGCATGTTTTCCATTGCGGCTGCGGCTTTGTACTTTATTTTGTTGCGGATTACGGCTTTTAGCCGATTTTCGCACGGTTTCGCGGCTTTTGGACCCCCTATAATAGGCCCCCCAAAAACTGTGTAGAGTTATGTCGACTTTGATTTGTTGAATTCGATAAAGTCTGACCGTGAAAAGGCAAAAATCGGATGACTGATGCCATGGCCAGACTGTCGAACTCGATTTTTCAGGAATTGGACGTGTTCTATCCATTCCTTTCGCTATATCGAACGGAAAATGAATGAATTTTTTCCTCACCCACGCTGAAGGTCATGGTTCCGCACTGCAATGCTTTGGAGATCACGTCATTCTTTGTGATTCTTTGTGATTTCGTCAAAATCTTCGCCAGTCATCCTCAAGTAATTATTATGGTGCTTTTCCTCCGTGAAACGCAAGACTTTTAACGGAGCATCGTAAGTCAAAATCGGTCCACACATGGCATGGACTGCTCGTTGTAACTGCCATGCCTTTGTCCATTTTTCTCGATTTTTCTTCTATTTTTGAATTTTTTTGGGCACCAAACCGATTATTTGCTGAAGCAACTTCTTCGTCCATTTCTTGCTAAATTTACAAGGAATACATTTCGATTAAATCTGACCATGTAAAAGCTCACATTCGAGTCGACAAATCTGAAGGAAAAACTGATTCGACAAGTCGAATTCGACAAAATCTGACCGTGAGCGGCTTTAAATGGTTTTTGGCCACAGAACTACCATTATTTTGCAGAATGACACAAACTAGATATCATTTGAAATAGTTTAGTGAGCGGAACTTGATTCTTGCTAGAATTGTAACATTTTGTCTACTTAAGGGGGCTTTTGAAAATTTTTTGTTTCATCTCTCGACTAGCCATTATGCAGTAGCAAAGGTTCGATATGGTGATAACTAATAAATAGCCATGTTCTATTCTATATGTTTGTTAGGGCATCTTTTTGGGGGCTGCTCAAATTTCTAATTACAGCACTCTGGAGAAAATTGAATTTACTGAGTTTCAGTCTTTAGAATTTCGAATGCAGGAAATTTGTTCTCTTGCTCACCCGTTTCATGTCAATAGTTTAGTTGGTTTCTTTAACTGCTACTCCCCATCACTGTCTCCGCCCCTTCTCGATTTTCAGTTCATCATAGCTAAATGAGAAATTCTTGGTGCTTCATTTTTGATCACGGACTGTGGTATAGAGACCCCTCAGTCATATTCTGAAGAATGCTATGGTCTTAGAGGAAGACTTTGGCAAGTCCAGGGCCCATATGGCTATGAGCTACAGTTTTTGAACTCTCTCATCCCCTCTCTCGGCCCTGCAAGCGTGCCCCGGCCAGTCTTGGTTATTCAACTCCTTCCGTACAAAGAAGCAGAACTACTGGACATCACCACCGTACGTTAACGCAGCCGCATTGACTGGGACCGACTCCCGGACATAGTTCGTTAATTGGTCCTGCTAAAGAAACAAGATCACTATGGCTCACTTCGATACAGCATGGAATTAAGAGCAGAATCGGGACCGAATTCTGCTGTAACGCAGCGTTGTGGTACAACTCTGTTAGGAACCATTGACAAACATTAAGCGGTTCAAGTTCAGAGCCGGATCGGGACCACAGAATAGCGACTAGGACCGGATGGTGAAATTATTAGGGGGTGTCACACCCCCCACACCCCCCTCATTTGCGCCCCTGCCTTGAGCCAGAATCCCTTCCCAATTTTTTTCAGGGGGTGACTTCAAAAATTTACAAACCAAAGAGATCAAATGCCAGTACCAATGACATTACCAAAGACAAGTTCCCGATCAATCTCCTCGAGAAATTTTCCTGTAAAATTGTGCAACAAGGGCTGTGATGCTGGATATACCCAAGTAAACATCCATCTAAAATCCTTTAAAATGCTTTGTTCTGAAAGAATCTCGCACTCATTTTGAAGAAGTGAAATGCCCTTCGAGCCGGAGATTGTTATGAACGTCCTAAGGAACTACAGATCTGATATTCTTCGGGTACTTTAGTGGTTTCTGGCTCAAATTTTTAGCTTCTCTTCGAAATTACCTCTGAAAGTTTTCTTCAAGAAATTGAGAGAAAGATTACTTTTGAAGAAAGATGTCTCAGGGAAATATTTGAAAAAGAGCTTCAATTGCAGAAGCGGTTTATGGGAAGCAATTTGGATATTTGCATCTGTACTAGGAGATTATTGAACCCCTAAAGCTACACTGTGGTTCACGCATCAATCATGTCATAAAACCAATGCAAAGTTTGTTAGTGCTTTCCTAGTAGCTGGAGAAAGCAGGGTGGCCAGGGTACATTAAGTAGGGCATGTAAAGGAGGGGTCTGGGGGACGAAGCCCCAAGGAAATTTTTTGGGGTCACGCTCTTTACTTTGGTTTAGAATACATATCCCAAGATCATACTTGCTATTAGCAGTGAGGAAACTTTTGTTCTTCTGACAGTTATGCTATAAATCAGAGAGGAGGGAAATCTTTTTGAAGAAAAATTTTTTGCAAAGAAAGCAACCCCTGATCCAATATTTACCAGAGCTAAAATGGGACATTTGACACATTGGTAACTGTTATCTTGTATACAGTATAAGTTAATGTGAGCCTCTACTTTTTCTTTTTATTCTTTCGACGCAGATAATGACTCCTCCTATCATTTCTCAGACAAATTCTTATCCAACCTATGCCCGGCATTAGCTCTTAGGTTTTAGAGGAATCTCGAGGCCCTCCATAACAGCAGCGTAACGGAGAACCTCGCGGCCTTTAGTATTTCAGCTATGCAGGGGCCCACTGAGGTGGCAGATACATGAAAAAAATTGTGCAAATTTCCGAAATCACTTGTCTTTGTCTGCAAATCATTTTTAAGGCAAAACCTGTAAATCAAAACATCAGGGCTTTAGGGAGGTTTTACATATGAAGGGACGTTGGCACAAGAAATATTTTGGAAATGATGGCTGAAATCAAATGCAAGGGAAAGAGTCAGATTTTGAGCTCAGCGTATCTCCTCAACTCAGGAACGTTTGTGCCAACCATGCAATTTAGATCAACGAAAAGCGAATTACTCGTATGTTATTCGTCGTCGAATGGAGAAAAGGACTGGAATCGACTATTGGCTTCCTCAGGAAATTTTCGAAAATTAAGCTTAACGATCGTACAGAAATGGATTCTTCACTGAATGATCTGCTAAAAGCGTTCAAGTCCTCCAGAAGAAACAAAGCATTATTGGACAAGTTTGCAATTTATAGCATTTCATGATGATAAACTTGCGTCTAATTCACTTTACTAAGAGTCTTTGGGTTTCTCTAGAGAGCCCCTGAAGTATGGTGCAAAATCAAGAAGCTGTTCCTCCAAAATCAAATTAGTACTTTACTGAAAATCGTGAGGGGAATCCGTTCGGGGCCCTTATAGCTCTGGGGCCCTTAGAAGTTGCTCTAACCCCGACCACCGTGCGTTACACCACAGCTCCATGCTCCCTACTCCGTATCCACGCCACTAGCTGGCGATTTAGACCAGGAACAGCAAGGAAATGCATCTATTTATGAACTTGTCCCTGTATCTCCGATTTCAAGTTGACCAATACCAATCTTGAAAATGTTCTCAGCACAATAACCCATAGGTTATACTAAAGACAAAATCTAAAGCTAATTTTGCATTAAGGGGCCTATTTGGTCACAGTTACTTGATTAAAACACTTTCTTGATATGTTGAACTTGGTATTGTATCGCCTATTCACTGAAATCTTGGGGTCAAGTAGCTCTCAAGTATATACAGTACGTCAACAAGTGATCTCTCTTTCTATTATCAAAGTACTTTATTACTTTTATTGAACATCTTCATTCATGGAGTTTTCTTGGCCCCTTTTAACTCAGAGGCCCTTGTGAGTTGCACCAAAACCACCTTTGGCATATGCAAATGGTTATAAATCTATATATAGAATTCAAAATTTTTTTCTTATCAAGGGCCCGCTTTTTAACATTTTCGAAGGGCCCGGGTGGCGATCGCCACCTAGCCATCCGGGCCAGTCCGCCCCTGCTTTACCCCCTGGAAAATATCATTTTCTGCCATGTGCCCGTGTTCCCACTTACTTACCAGTTCCTTGTTACGACCTTTTTTACGTGTCCATGTTCCGTGTTTATTGGCAAGTTTTACAATTTGATTGGCTTAACGGGCTACCAGGCTGGGTAGCCATGTCCATAAGTTGCTCAAAATTTCTCGCAAAGTTGCTCAAAATTTCTTCAAAAGTTGCTCAAGAGTTGCTACAATTCAAAACGATTCATAAACATAATTTTTGTATTATTATTATAAACTTTGAAAAATGGTTATTCCAGGTTCCTATTCGTTTTTCCGAAGTTAAGCACGTGTCTTGGAAAGTTGCAAGTCGATATTCCACTTCTTGATTCCGATTTATGGTTGTTCATTCGTTGTCTTAGATTTGTTATTTGCCCAATGTAATTCATGTTACATCATGTTGTTTGCTCAGTCAGCATCAAATAAAAGGACTCTCCGAAAAAAAGTAGTTTGCTATTAGAACATAGTACCGAAAATGAGATGGAGAAGGTACATTTGAAATCTTGCAAGATGATTCTTGGGGTAAAACGAAACTGCTCAACGTTAGCAGCGTTGGGCGAATTTTGAGAATTACCAGTCACAATAGTCAGGATTAGTCGAATGGTAACTTATTGGCACAGAGTAGCTACATTGGACGAGGACAACCTAACTAAAAAAGCTTACAGTGCTACAACTTCATTGACGGGAGAGAAATCCGACTGAATCTCGACAGTTAGAGCCATTTAAAAAATGGTCAGGTTAGATTTTCTATTTGATAATCCAGCACAAATGAGTACATCGCAATTAAAGCGCGATTGAAATCAAACCTAGCAGAATTACTTACGAAGGAATTTTATTATTATTATTATTATTATTATTATTATTATTATTATTATTATTATTATTATTATTATTATTATTATTATTATTATTATTATTATTATTACTATTATTATTATTATTATCATTATTATTATTATTATTATTATTATTATTATTATTATTATTATTATTATTATTATTATCATCATCATTATTATTATTATTATTATACAAAATTGCAACCTGAGCAATGTTATGAACAGGCCTTTGCCCTTCATCCCTGGCTATATGTAGCATAGGTCGGGAAAAAAACCTGAGTTTCAATATACTAGAGGCTTGGGTTACACCTGGCCAAGGATCAAGGCTGTCAGGCCAACAAGATTTGGTAGCCCTGTTTACAACAGAAGCTCACAAAAGCTAACCTACTACGCTAATTGTTCTAATTTCAGTCTTTCTGGATTATATCGGACAATGTCTTTCTCAGCATACTTTCACTTTCGAATAGGACAGTCTTCAGCATTTCATTACATGTCCATCTTATTCCTTCGTCTTCCTTTATGATCTTTTTCACCTGACTTTCCACTTACTTCATTCCTCCTCCCAAACAGCCAATCACAATGGGTACTATTTCAAGTCTATACTCTGGTCTTTTCTCTCGTATCTCGAAGGCCAATTGCTGATATTTATTGAGCTTTTCACGGTGCTTCTCACCAATGTTCTTTTCATTAGGGCACGCCATATCCACGATCCATAACTTCTTTTCACCATCATCTTCAAGCATTAAATCTGGTCTTCTTGCATTGGTTGTTTTTATCATGGTAAACTCAAAGTCCCAGCAGATCTTCTTACCATTTTTCTCCAGCACAGTTCCCTTACTCCACTTTTCCTTATACCATACAGAATCTCTGGATAACAGACTCTCTTGTTTTGCCCATTCGACTGTGAGAACCATTAATGCATTGTTATGCCGCTTTAGATAGTCACTTCCTGCCAGAACCTTACAACCAGACAAGATGTGCATTACAGTTTCCTTATGTCCGTCACATAGTCTGCAATTCTCCGCTATCACATTCAGCCCTCTGCTTGCTTTCCATCCCAGGGGCGGACTGGCCAGTCGGGCTACCGGGCGATCGCCCGGTGGGCCCTCCAAAAATTATGAAATTTTTTTTTTCATTTTGTTATTAAATGGTAACTTGCCTTGTTTGGAAGTAACTGGTCTAGCGTCTCTTCACTTGCCGTGTCACTTTGCCGCAGAATATCTCGAGATTAATGGGTACAAAGTGAATAAAAGATCAATTTCAGTTATTTCGGTACTGGAAAGTTGTTTTCTAAAATTTTGAGGCCCCTGACATGCACGATTTATCCTTGGCCAAGGGCCCACTGGTCCATATGCGATAAAAATAATACTAAACTGGAATGCTAAAATGTAAGGAGTTTCTCTCTTCGGGGCCCCAAATTTAAATGTTGGCAATTCATCTTAAGTTTAATTGCAATGATTTGTTTTAACTTTTTGTGATTGAATTTCTAGAAAGGTCAATAGCAGTAGTTTTATCAAAAAGTATCTACAAAACTTGAAAAATCAATCAATTCGAAGAACGTTTCAGGAGCTAATTCAAATATCCGGCTTATCCGGGCCTATATAAGATAGATGATCCAAAATGTGCTCTTATATCAAACACACTTGTCGTGAGATTGCCTTGAGTTTCCTGTTATGCTTCAATCTTATTGGCTAATCAGATCATATTTCTAGTTCATAAGCCCACCCAATCAGCGAATCAGTAAACTGTCAGATATGCTATAGTTAGAGCATGAACTAACTATTGCAACACAGAGAGCTAACTCCACCGTTATGATGGAGCAAAATGAGAACGAAGACAAAGAAAAGAAGAGAAAATATAAGAGTGGTCATCATAAGCGTCAAGAAAAACTTCTTGCTGGTCTGAAGAAAGATGCCGCAGGGAGCAAAAGTATCACAAGTTTTTTTCAGTGTTTATCATCGTCTTCAAGTACAACAAGTGAAACTGCATTGAGTGAAGCACCAAATAATGACCAGAATTGTGAAGGTAAGGGAAGAAGATCAAATTATTCAAGTCAATAATTCTTATCCTGCTACAAATTCTTTTTTCTTTATATTACTTTGTCATGTACGAGAATGTAAATTCTTGCATTTCATGTATCCAGAAGAAAAGATAATAAATTTGGATGGGATAATATCTTAATCGTTAAGTGTTTGATATTTTCTACATATTATGCTGTTCTTGTGGTACGCGCAACGCAACATAAGAGTCAATTAATTTTAGTAAACCAAATTTTAGGCCCAAACTCTGGTGGTGGAATCTCATGGTGGCATCACCCTTGCTACCCTACGAGATGTAAATCTGGATAAACGTTGTGTGGCATTGCCACGTTATATCGTTTATGTATATGCACTACCAACAATCAATGTCTTACTCAAATTAAAATTTTAGAAGTAATCTTTTAAGATAACTCCACTTTCCGCTCTAACACACAGCGAGATGTTGTTTCACACATCCAATCTCCACAGAAAACAGTTAATTTCTCCAATATTATTCGGTCTGTCGAAAAGCGGTAAACAGGATGTTGTATGGTCTGAGAAATTGAAAGATGTATAAATCGCAATGTTTTTGTCAACGCTGTCTTCGAAAATCCTGGCTCGAATCTTTTTGTTGATTTCAAAAAATTGGATTTTTATCAAAACTACCGGGTGTCCAAAAAAATGTATACGGATTTGGTTGACTCCAGCGCTGTGAATTTAGCCTCAATCAATTTTGTCTAATCACTCTAAAAATGTTCCTCGATAGTTAACTTGAGCAAAGATAAGATACCTCGCTTGCTGATATTGGTACTTTGAGAGCAGACATGTTAAGCTTGAAAGCTCAAAATTTCCTCGTCCTGCAAACCAGAGCTTTAGCCTTTTGGCCTAAGCAATTTCTAAATGCACAGCGTATAAATCAACGACAGCCTTGATAAAAGTTGAAAAATATTGGATCTTTTGTTATTCTGTTTTCCAGAAGTCACCCCTCAGTCATCCATTGGGAAGTTTCTTAATTTTTCATTAATTTCAGTTCTTAATTTCGATGTGCTTCAGGAATTTGCTAAGGCAAAAAGGCCAAAGCTCTGGTTTGCAAGTAGACGCAAGATTTAAGCTTTAAGATTGATATCTCTGCTCTCAAAGCACTAATACCAACAAACAAGGTATCTATGTTCAAGTTAACTATCGAGGAGCATTTTGAGAGTGATCAGCCATTGATTAAAGCTAAACTCACATCTCTGGAGTCTACCAAATCTATAAACATTTTTTGGGACACCCGGTACTCGAAAAAATTGCAATTTTTTTTCATTCCATCTTCTGCTGGGTAGTTGATCTACAAATTTGCAAAGTCTGCTTGAAAAAGCTTGTCTAGATTTCCTGCAATCGAATTTTATATTTCTGTTTACTCCTGACATCGAAGGGGAAAAGCGTTTGGCCAACAGATCACCATGCTATGATGCATGAAGCATGCTTGCTAAAGCTCAGGCTTGAAATGACTTTCGGAAATGTTTCCATTGGGAAAAATAACAACTAAATATTTTCTTTTCAATTTTCAGACGACCCGTTTCAGTTGGCACAGCCCTGTGATGACATCAGTATGGATCAAGATGCCTGCTTGGAGGAAGGTTTAGAATCACAACCCCCACCTTCGAAAAAAGCCAGATTATGCGACGAAAGAGCTGAAAATGCACAATCAACAACGGAAGCAAACATAATTGGCCACCTACAATCGTCAACTTTAACAGTGACTGAAGGAGTGCAATCATTGCAATTCCAACGTCCTTCTTTGACAAACTTAGATCGCTTTCTGCAGCAACATCCAATCCAGCCGATTGAAGATATTGTCTTCAACCATGAAATTGCTTATAATCGTACATCAATCAACGGTGAAAAAGTGCCAAGGCAATGGGTCAGTTATTCGACAAACACGAAAGCTATATTTTGCTACATCTGTTTGTCATTTTGCAATGCCCAAGATGCACCCTTTTCCATAAAGGTCTCTGACAAAAAGCATCTTTACACTCGACTAACAGAGCACGAGCATTCACATTGCCATAATGCTGCTGTGGAAGCTTACATGAGGCACCTTTCAAAAGTTGGCACTATATCACATATGCTTGGTAGTCCTTCTGCTGAGCGCAAGCGGCATATGGTGGAGCACCGTCGTGCAATATTGCACCGGGTTATTGAGATAATCAAGACACTTGGAAAACAAGGTCTAGCATTTCGAGGGAAAAGGAATGAATCCTCTTTTACACTGTTGGACGATGCAGTCAATCATGGTAACTTCCTGGCAGTGGCTAAGCTCATTGGTAAGTTTGATGAAGTGATGCAAAACCACATAAAGGCAATCGCTGAAAAGGGAAGACAAAACGCAGAAAAGAGAACTCTCCAGCAAAAACAAGGCAAAGTTGGTCGAGGATCTTTCATCACATTCCTGAGCAAATCAACAGTCACCTCTTTGGTGCAAGTGATGCGAAATCTTATCCAAGAAAGAATAGCCAACGATGTTCGAGCAGCTGGAATTTATTCTATTGAGATGGATTCAACACAGGACATTACAAGCCAAGATCAATGTTCTATCGTCATACGTTATACCAGTAAAGGGGAGGTACATGAAAGGCTCTTGAGCATTGTGAAGGCGAATGGTTCCTCTGGGGAAGCCCTCTTCAACCTCCTAAAGTCAAGCTTAGATCGTTTGCAGCTTAACATCTCAAACTGTGTGGGAGACAGTTTTGATGGGGCCGCAAATATGTCTGGTGAATATAAAGGTGTTCAAGCAAGAATCAGTGAGGTTGCTTCGAATCACATACATGTTTGGTGTTATGCACACACGTTGAATTTGGTTCTCGGTGACGTCACTTCATTGAATGTATCGTCTATCAGCCTTTTTGGGCTATTAAACAAAGCTGCAGTCTTCTTTCGAGAATCCCACAAACGTATGAATGCATGGGAAAATACACTACAATCAAAGATTGGTACTTCAAGGATGAAGAAGCTAAATACGATTGGAGCAACGAGATGGTGGGCAAAGTCAAACGCCATTCAAAAGATTTTTGGTTCTTTTGATGACGATGAAGCAGCAAGCAAAGGTTTGTTTTCTGATGTAGTGGTAACGCTCTCTGTCATACGTGACAGTGCAAGCTTCAACCAGACCACACGAGACCAAGCAAATGACCTGGTTGGCAAATTTTTGCAATTTGATACCGTGCTAACAGCATTTCTGTACAACAGAATCTTCAGCATCACATCTCCACTATCTGAGTACCTCCAAACCCGTGGTATCGATTTGCTGCAAGCATGGAGGATGGTGGAAAGTAGCACAAACTGCTTGCAACGAATCAGCAGAGATTTCTATACTATCCACGATAGAGCGGTCAAATTTTGCAATGGTGTCAACAGGATCCTTTCTTTGCAAGCAAGTGAAGATCAAGAGATTGAGGTTTCCACTTCATTTCCAAACAAACGAGTAAGAAGAAGAAAAGCACGTGCAGACGAAGAAAGAGATGAAGACGTGATTTCATCCCCTCTTGAGCAATATAGAGTGGAAGTATTCTGTGCAGTGATGGATGAAGTTGTGGGAAGCCTTCGTCGACGATTTCTACAACAAGGTGATCTCTACCGAGATTTTGCTTTTCTTGACCCAAGGCGATTTGCTGAATTCAGAAACAAGGAAATCCCTACGAATGTGCTATCAAAGCTTTGCAATATCTCTGGCTTAAACATCGACAGAGAAGTTGTTAAAGAGCAGCTGATTAGTTTTTTTGATGCATTCCCAAGACTGGCAATGACACTGCCTGATGAATATGAAAGAGATTTCCTTGGCGAACATCCTGAAGATGAAGAAGCATCAGAAGATGAAATTGAGAATGACCAAAATGGGTGCGATATGGCTTCAAGTACTGAACCAACCAATTCGAAACAAGATTCCGACACAGATTCAGATGAGCATGTTGCAGAGGAGAGAGATGATCGCTGCTACGGAAATTCCTGCAAATCCTGCTTCTCGTGCGTTTTTAAGGTCTTGTACCAATTTGGTCTGCATAGCACAGCCTACTCAGAGCTTTACTGTTTATACAAGCACTTGATGACCTTGGCAGTTACTCAGGTTGAGTGTGAAAGGAGCTTCTCTCTCTTGAAGATAATAAAGAGTAGGTTAAGAAGCATGTTGGGTCAAGAGCAACTAGAAGCTTTTATGCTTCTAAGCATAGAGCGAAGAATACTAGATGGAATATCTAACGATGAAGTGATAGAAGAATTTGCAAAGACGTCGAAAGAACTTTCTAGGCTTCTGACTTTTTAACTTTAATACTAACTATATAGACTGAAGAGTATACATCGAAACAATATGTTGATGGGCTTCGTTATCATTGAGAGTGCAACAGACAGTAGCTGTATGAGGATAATGCTATATAAGGACCGGTATTGATTGGCAAGAGACACTGATCGTGGTCAAGGAACAAGTAGTACCGGGTGAGTCAAGAAAAAGAATCCCCGTTTGGAAAGGTCATGGCTCCGTAGATATCAAGAGGATGATATCGACAAATACATAGTTTAATGGTAGACATGCTCAAAACTACTTTAGAATTTACCTCACTGAAATCGGCTACTCCGTTCTGAAGTTATAAGGGATTTTCTCGAGAAAGCACCGTCAAGAAACCTTCAAAACGTGCCCAAAATCACGAACAAATTTCTTTGACTGTTCTGCCTTGCACGGGCCGTACAGCAATGACTTCTGTGCGCTTTAGCACGTGCTATCCTCTTGGGAGGATGAAGAAGTCTTCCCCCTGGTATCAATAAGCTATTCAGAGGAATTCCATTTTCCCAAGGAGGACAGAATACATGAATACATGTATATGTCATCATTTTTAGGAAGGAGCGCCATGAAAAATATGGTCCTTGTTTTCACTCGTTTTTGCAGGTTTTTGGATGAGGCTTTCTTCAGAAAATCCCCCATATCCACGGGAAGGAATGGCCAATTAAAGTCGGGTAAATTACTGAACCTAAGTGAACAAATTTACAATAAAGCAAGACAGTTTAGAATAGCATTGCTTTGATATTCAGGGAGCAGTGGTCTTCCAAACGGGGATTTCGACTGATCCAGTAGAAAAGAGCTCCTGTAAGTGATACAATTACAATGTTGATTCTAGCAGTTTTCTAGCAGATCTCATTCAAAGAAGTTGAAACCATCCTATGAGATGGCTCTACGAAAATCACTTAATATAATACAGCAGTAAGAAATGCAGTTTGTCGTAACCCATTTGAGTTAAATAAAAGCAATATTTCTAATAGCATTTTAAGCCTATCTGAGATGTGTTGCTGCAAAAAAGTTTCCAGCGAATATCTGCAAACTTCGTTTAATCTTCGGGGCCCTTTCTCGTTGAAATTGCCCGGGCCCTAATTTTGGAGCCAGTCCGCCCCTGTTCCATCCTGTTCCATTTGTTCTTGCATGTTGATGATATCACTAACCTTCCTTGCATCTATATTACATTCTAACCATTGATGGCTCTCCAAAATTTGTTTAATTGCCTTATCAAGCTCATCTATTGGATTTCTAAAACACGCAAGAAATTTTCTCCCAATGGCTTCTTTGAAAACTTTGTACTCAGGTATTGTGGAGCCCCATTTTCGATACTGCTGCTCTGTATGGGGTTGTTGTGGCAACACTGATATCAATCAGCTCCAAAAGCTTCAAAATGGAGCTGCTAGAATTGTAACGAATAGCAGCTTTGATTCCCCGAGTAGACCATTGATTGTGAGCCTTGGTTGGAAGACAATCCGTGAGCTTGTCGATGAGGAGTCCAGATCAATGGTCTACAAGTCTCTCAATGGGCTTGCTCCACAGTACATGCGCAATCTTTTCACTAGGAACTCTGCTTGTAACTCTCGTAGCCTCCGAAATTCGGCAACAGACTTGAGGCTGCCGATGAAAACATCTGCTAATGGGCAGAAATGTTTTTCCTTTCGCGGTGCTAAACTTTGGAATAGCCTCCCAGCTGAGACCAAGCAGGCATCCTCTATTGATACTTTTAAACATCTTTTATGATGGACTGGGGGTTTTTCCGGGGGGCCGGGTGGCTGGCGCGCTCGTTGTCCCTGTGTTTGGTGTCGGCTGGGTAGGGAACGGAGATTTATCTTTGGGTTTTCGTTGTCGGCCTGGTGGGCGGGGGTAGGGGGCGGGAGTCGGGCTGGTTCCTCGGTCGTTGGGGGAACTTGTAGTCCATTTGCTTTCAGGTACTTTTCTTTTATTTTTATAGACTTTTGGTTAGGTGTATATATTCATTGTAATCAAGTTTTAGCTGTTTTTAACATTTTTTTTAATTTTGTAAATTTTCATATGGAGGGCCCGTTGTAAATCAACCAGATAGTTGAAGGGTCTCCTTCCCTAATAAATTGAAAATGAAAATGAAAATGAAAATGAAAATGAAATCTATCTTCTGCTTAGTGAAGGTGCAAACGTTCATCACATATCCAGCGACTGGGATCACAGTTCTATTTATAGCCTTGATGAGATTCTTATCGTACAGCTCTTGCTGAACTAAAACATTCGTTCTTTTCTCTGTTTCTGCCTTTACCCTTGCCATTACTCGTTCCATATCTATCTTTTCTGCTTGCTCGCATCCTAGAAATTTATAAATTTCTCTTTGCTCCGGGTCTAAAGCTTTCATCTTCTCTTCGATAACATTAAGTCCTTCTCCTTTTATCATCTTTCCTCTTGTAAACACTATTTCAGCACATTTCTTGACGCCATAGCAAGCTACTGTGTCAAGACTTGCCTGTACTGTGGTCTCATTCGCAACGTCTAGTTTTGCATGGTTTTCTTGGTAAACCTTTAGATCGTCTATGAAAAGGCTATGTGTGCGGATCACTTCTCGATTTCCAGGTGAGGCCATTTCGTATCCTTCAGTTTCTTCTAGTAACATAGCAATTGGTATCTCTGTGAGGCAGAAGCCCAATGGGGAATAGCTATCTCCTTGTAAAAACCCTCTCTTGATTTCTATCCATCTACTATAAACTACATGGTCCTGGTCCGAGACTTCCAGTCTGGTCTTCCACCTTATCATTAGTTGCTCTATAACTTTACAAACTGATTTGGGTATCCCCATCCATTCATACACTCTAAGCATCCAATCATGGTGGACCAGATCGTATGCTTTACGATAATTAAAATAAGCAACTGCTAAATTTCTTTTGTGGGTTCGAACTGCCTCCACTATGCAATTATCAATCAGTAGCTGGTTTACTGTCCCTAAAACATCTTGGCATGTCCCCATCTGATTTCTATCCCAGACCTCATTCTCTTCCGCATGCTCTTTCATGAATTTCGCTAATATTCCTGTGAACTTGTAGGATGTATTCAAGCATGTTATTGGGCGGTACTCTTCTTCTGATGACAAACCCTTGATTTTTGATAACAAAACCGTTCTACCAAGTGCTATCCATTGTGGTATTGCTGTGTTATGATCCACCCATTTTTGCATTGCTCTTGCAAGTGGCTTCCTAGCAGCTGGCAATGTCTTCCACCAATAATTTGTTATTCCATCAATTCCTGGGGCTGACCAGTTCTTCCTTTTCTTTACCACATCTTGAAGATCTTTCTCCGTCACTTTGAACTCACTGGTGGTCTTAACCCTCTCCCTCAGCCTCTTTTCAATTTCTTTCATCCACTTAGTGACGGGTGTTTTATAGGCGTCTTCCCAAATTCCTGCCCAGAAATCGGTAAATTTATAGATGCTAGGTAACCTTCCAACGTGTTTTTCCAGCTTTTTCGTCTGCCTGTAGAAACTTCCTTCGTTTTGCACAAACATGTTGTAATTATTTATTCTTTTATCCCTTGCAACCATTTTATCTAATTTGACCTTCCTTGACCTTAGTTCGTCTAACCACTTTTCTTTTGCGGCTAGCAACTCCCTCAGAGCGGAGAGATCACTGTTTGTCATTCTTTTGAGATTTTCCAACATCTTCTTTTCCTTATTTGTGGCCTTTCTCCAAATTTTTCTCCGATGGATTTCATTTGCTGTTCTTGCAATGCATTGCCTCAGCACCTTCATTTTGCCTTTTAACTTAGGCACCCTTCTGTTTTCACCTCTTACTCTCTGCAATCTTTCCTCGTTCATACCCATTAATTGTTCAATTGTTTTTGCCATTGCGTATACTGCATCAGTTATCTCAGCCATTGAATCTACACTCTTCAGATGATTCTCTAATATTGCATTTGCTTCTTCTTTCATCTTCTCATCTATTTTCAATTTTCTGAGCCTTTTTCTTTCTTGAAATTCTGTCAATGTGTACTTCATTAATGTATCTAGCTGTTGAGAAAATGTATCCTGCATTTCACTTTGTTCCCCCCTGCCTATTACCTGCTGCGATGCTTTCATCCCTACCTCCTTCTATTAAGCTTCTGTCAATTTGTTCGTGGTCCAAGTCATTTTCTATTTGCACTCCTTCTACAGATTCCTCCTCTTGCACCTCCTGCGCAATTCCCTCATCATGTTCTACAGGTTCCTCTCTATCCCTCACAACCAAAAGATTCAGCAAGGCAGTTTCCTTTTTAAATCTATTGGCATTGTCTCTTAAACTCTGAGCGCTGATGTGATGCATCTGTGGGAACTCATCATCCCACCTAATCTTCAATCTGCTCATGAAACCTCTGCCTTTGCTCCTTTCCTCTTGCTCCATCTGCACAAGTTTTGCCTTCATTTCGTTGGACCAAACTGTCTTTGATCGTTCTCTTCTTGGTTCATTTGAGCCCACATTGCTTGTTAGGATGCGATCATTTAAAACCAAGATGGATAACTCCCTGTCCTCTCTAAACCTTCGAGCATTATCTCTAAGGTTTTGCCTACTGTATTGCATCTTTTATGGGAACTCTTCGTCCCATCTACTTTTCACTCTATTCATGAAACCATATCCCTTAGCACGTTCTTCGGTATCAATCTCTACCAATCGCGTCTTCTCCTGCACTGTCCAAATCACACTATTATTGTGAGTTCTGTTGTCCAAAGGTGCCCGTTGTGAATCGGAAGTTGCTATACCTGCCACATTATGATTCAGGGTCCCTTGGTTTTGGTTTTGTTGAAGTTGATTATTTTGATCAGTATCTCCCATATGATTCTTGTAATTACGCACGGGATTCAAAGGTCCATCCTAAGTTGCCCGGCTCATAGGACAAGGCTCTTTACTGTCAGGTTTCGCCACCTCCCTCCAGGTTCTGTTTGAGACTCCATCACGTCGTAGCCATCCATTCCTCGGCACGGTGAACACCTTGAGTTACGGATTTGTAATCAGGGTTTACTCCCTTAGATCCGCCGTGTTCTGCTTGACACAGGGTCACCTCGAGTATGATGTAGCTTTTCACCACACACGGACGCTCTTCACCATGGAAAGGCTGTGTTAGACGCTTCACATGATGCTGGTTGTCAGGAGACCAGTCTAGGGCGCCAGAAGAGGCCATCTAGGAAAGGTACTACTCCTCAACAGATCCTTGACCCTTTATTATTATCATAATCATCATCATCATCATCATCATCATTATTATTATTATTATTATTATTATTATCGTTATTATTACTATTATTATTATTATTATTATTATTATTATTATTATTATTATTATTATTATTATTATTATTATTATCATCATTATTATTAACAATTTGTTTAAAGTTGGCAACTTATAGCTATAACAAGTAAAAAAGCTAATTCAAGCCAACAAATCAAATACAATGTTACATAAATATATACAAGAAAAACAAGTCAATAAAATTACAAAGTTCATACCAATTTACAAAGTTCATATTAAAAATAGTGTAAAAACTATAAAAATCTGAGCTGCGCAATGTACTGCCTGCAAAGTCTGCAGTCGCAGCCTTTTATTTGATTTTATTCTTAAATTGTTGCACAGAATTTGAATCCTTAATTTCCTGTGGAAGAGAGTACCAAATACGCTGCTCTCTGTATCGGATTGTTTCAGTACCATGATGAACTGTATGTACCATAGGAAGTAAAAATGCATTGGTATTTCTCAAATTATATGTAACACTTCTTTTCAAGAAAATTTCGTCCATAAAACTGGGGTTTAAATTCTTAGTAGTTTTGAACATTTCAGTCATTAGTAACTGCACATTTTTCTGGTGTATTGTTATAGATCCATCTTTTTCCAATAAAGAAACGAAGCTGGAAGTATAGTCTTTTTATGCAATTCGTAAGGCTCTTTCATGCAGTCTGTTAATCTTGTTATTCATTTTTCTGCTATGGAACATCCATACCAAAGGACAGTACTGGAACTGGCTGGTTACAAATGCTCTCATCAACAGTCTTAATTTACCAGTTCCTAGATATGTGAACATGCGTGACAACGCAAATAGTTTGTTTCCAGCCTTTTTACGAATATTGCTGACATGCTTTTCAAAGTTGAGATTTGAATCAATCAAAACCCCTAAAGGTTTCTCTTCTTGTGAATTATTGACAGTACAGTTGCCGATATTCATGCCGACATCTTGATTTGTTCTTTCACCAAAAATCATAAAATGGCATTTGTCTTCGTTAAGTTTCATGTAATTATTTCGAAACAAGTCAATTGTGATTTTGGAGTCATTTTCTAACCTAGAGATTACATTTTCTAGACGCATATCGCACGTATAAATGGTTTTGTATCGTCCGCATAGTTATTATTATTATTATTATTATTATTATTATTAATATTATTATTATTATTATTATTATTAATATTATTATTATTATTATTATTATTATTAATTTATTTCAAGTTGGCAACTTACATAGCTATGTGAAATTAAAAAGCTAATTCAAGCCAACAAATTAAATTCAATGCTACATAAATATATACAAGGAAAACAAGTCAATAAAATTACAAAAATTCATATCAATGTACAAAGTTCATATTAAAAATGGTGTAAAACTATAAAAAGCCGAGCCGAGGAATATACTGCCTGCAAAGTCTGCAGTCGCAGTCTTCATTGGTCCAATATTTGATTTTATTCTTAAATTGTTGCACAGAATTTGAATCCTTGATTTCCTGTGGAAGATAGTGCCAAATACGCTGCCCTCTGTATCGAATTGTTTCAGTACCACAATTAACTGTATGTACCATAGGAAGTAAAAATGTATTGGTATTTCTCAGATTATATCTAACACTTCTTTTCAAAAAAATTTCGTCCATAAAACTGTGGTTTAAATTATTTATAGTTTTGAACATTTCAGTCATTAGCAATTGCACATTTTTCTGGTGTATTGTTACAGATCTATCTTTTTCCAACAAAGATTCGAAGCTGGAAGCATAGTCTTTATATGCAATTCGTAAGGCTCTTTCATGCAGTCTATTGATCTTGTTATTCATTTTTCTGCTATGGAACATCCATACCAAAGGACAGTATTGGAACTGGCTAGTTACAAATGCTCTCATTAACAGTCTTAATTTATCAGTTCCTAGATATGTGGACATGCGTGACAACGCAAATAGTTTGTTTCCAGCCTTTTTACAAATATTGCTGACATGCTTTTCAAAGTTGAGATTTGAATCAATCAAAACCCCTAAAAGTTTCTCTTCTTGTGAATTATTGACAGTACAGTTGCCAATATTTATGCCTACATCTTGATTTGTTCTTTCACCAAAAATCATAAAATGGCATTTATCTTCGTTAAGCTTCATGTAGTTTTTTCGAAACCATTCAATTATGATTTTGGAGTCATTTTCTAACCTGGAGACTACATTCTCTAGACGCGTATCGCACGTATAAATGGTTGTATCGTCCGCATAGTTACATATATCTGTCTCCTGAATCGACAACAGAAGGTCATTGATGTAGATATTGAAAAAGAGAGGTCCAAGGACGGATCCTTGGGGAACACCAAGCTGAAGATGCTTATAGCTACTGAAAGATCCATTGATTTTTACTCTTTGTTGCCGATTTTCCAGATAGCTGTGGACAAGCAATAAAGCGTCACGACTAAATCCGTATGCATGTAACTTAGCGATCAGTAAGTCATGTCGAATACAGTCGAAGGCCTTTGAAAGGTCCATGAATATGGCTCCAACTTTTCCACCCTTGTCGAGGCACGTTCTCCATTTTTCAATTGTCCGTATCAATGCATGTTGAGCATTATAGCCCTTACGAAAGCCACAAAGCAGACATGATAAATACTGAGACATATAAGTTGATATTTGAGTACCCATGAACCTTTCAAATACCTTCGACACTGTTGGGAGCACACTGATAGGTCTGTAATTACCCTTGAAAGTTTTGACGTCCTTTTTAAAAAGAGAAGATACATCGGCTAATTTCAATTCATCGGGAAAGGAAGAATGTTCTACTGAGTTATTAGATATGATTTGCAAGGGTTCAGAAACTATTTCCGACTCAGATTTTAACAACTTTGGAGGGATACTCTTGAAAGTGGTTGCTTTAGAGGGGTTTAGTTCACTAATCCCATTTTTGATATTTTCAATTGAAACCTTTTCAAATGAGAAAGAACCATTGTTTACATCGAGAGAGCGAATTTTTTGAATACTTGGGTGCCTCGAAAATTTAAACACTATTTCATCGATGGGGTCACTAAAATCTTCAGAAGCAAGAATAATATTTTCATTTTCGATAATTCCAAGAGAATCAGTGATTGTGACAAAAAAGTTATTGAACGTTTCAGCCAGATAGTTAGTTATAGATAGACAACTAGATAGACAGATAGTTACATATATCTGTCTCCTGGATCGATAACAGAAGGTCATTGATGTAGATATTGAACAAGAGAGGTCCAAGGACGGATCCTTGGGGAACACCAAGCTGAAGATGCTTATAGCTACTGAAAGATCCATTGATTTTTACTCTTTGTTGCTGATTTTCTAGATAGCTGTAGACAAGCAATAAAGCTTCACGGCTAAATACGTACGCATGTAACTTAGCAATCAGTAAGTCATGTCGAATACAGTCAAAGGCCTTTGAAAGGTCCATGAATATGGCTCCAACTTTTCCACCCTTGTAGAGGTACGTTCTCCATTTTTCAATTGTCCGTATCAATGCATGTTGAGCATTATAGCCCTTACGAAAGCCACAAAGCAGACATGATAAATACTGAGACATATATGTTGATATTTGAGTACCCATGAACCTTTCAAATACCTTCGACACTGTTGGGAGCACACTGATAGGTCTGTAATTACCCTTGAAGGTTTTGACGTCCTTTTTAAAAAGAGAAGATACATCGGCTAATTTCAATTCATCGGGAAAGGAAGAATGTTCTACTGAGTTATTGAATATGATTTGCAAGGGTGCAGAAACCATTTCTGACTCGGATTTTAATAACTTTGGAGGGATACTCTTGAAAGTGGTTGCTGTAGAGGGGTTTAGTTCACTAATCCCATTTTTGATATTTTCAATGGAGACCTTTTCAAATAAGAAACAAACATTCTTTTGATTGAGTGAACGGATTTTTCGGTGCCTCGAAAATTTGAACACTATTTGATCGATGGGGTCAATAATATCTTCGGAAGCAAGAATAATGTTTTCATTTTCGATAATTCCAAGAGAATCAGTGATTGTGACAAAAAACTTGTTAAACGTTTCAGCTACATCAGACTCATTCGAAACTATTTTCCCTTCTTCAACCAACGTTACATATTCGTGATTTTGATAAGCTCTTATCCGAAATAAAAGGTTTGACCGTTTTCAAAACTTTTTGTTGTCTGTACTGCTGAAATGTCAATTTGATTATAAAAATCTCTTACGGGATAATTTAACGCAAAGATTGCGCTGTCTGCGGAAAGCATCCCAGTTTTCAGCTGTTCTGTTCTTATTATACTTATTCTTTAGTCTCGTGCGTAGCATGAACGCCCTGTGAAGAGTTCGGTTCATAAATGGGCTGTCATTCGTACGAATGTACCTCTTTTCATCGGTGCATGCTTATCTAAGACATGTCCAAAGGCACTCTGAAAAGATATGTAAGTCAAACGTTGTACATGAAGGTCAGCAATTTCTTTCTGAAGATCCTGTCGAAATACTTCTTCTCAAAAGTTTCTATAGTCTCTGTAGTTGACTACGTTTGGTTTTTGGTTGTCAAAAGAAGCTTTCAAAACTGTAATGACCATTTTGTGAAAATCTGATAATCCAGTTTCAACAGCCGTTGTTTGTTGAAAGTTCCTCCCTCTATTTGTCAACATCAAATCAATGCACCTTGGGTTACTGAGGTGCATTGGGTGATCTAATCTCACGAAATTACTAAGGGTGATCTAATCTGATCATTACTGAGGGTGATCTAATCTCACGAAATGATCACTGAGATATTGAGGTGCAAGAGAGTTGAGAGATTTGTAAACCATAGAGCCTGTTTCTTTATATATCAGCTTTTGTACAGATGGCCAACCAGGTCTCTGGAGAAAAGGAGCTGCAGATGCATCAAAAGTGCTATTTGTTACTATTCTGGCGGCTTTATTCTGTAATTTTTGAAGCACGTCTAGCTTTGAAGCACCACAAGAGCCCCGTACGGAGCAACAGTACCTGAAATGTGGCTCTATGATGCTTCTATATAAATTTATCAAAGTATCAGTTTGAACAAAATTTCGCGCATACTTCAATAGACCAATTGCTCTGTAGATCTTCTTTTGAACAGCACAAATGTGACTTTCCCAGGTAAGGCATTTATCAATCACGACTCCGAGGTATTTTGTTTCATTTATTAGGTCGATTTCCTCGCCCCCTACCCTGAAAGAAGGAAGAGTGCTAGAATCATTTTTTTAATTTTTGGCTTAGAGCCAATTATCATAGCTTGGGTTTTGACAACATTAAGGGAAAGCTTATTGCCCTGTAGCCACCTTTCAATGCATGAAATATCCTCATTGATTACTAGGTCCAGTTCCTCACTTTTATCAGAAGAATAGGAGATGGCTGTGTCATCGGCATACATAGTAGCCTTAGCCTTCTTTAGAGCAAATGGCAAGTCATTTATATGCAGAAGAAAAAGAAGAGGCCCTGGGCACGATCCCTGTGGCACTCCGATATCAATATTTTCGATGCTAGAAGTTGCGCCATTGACTCTACAGTACTGCTTCCGATTATCAAGATAAGAACTGAACCATTTGTGTGCACGTCCAGTAATTCCATAAAATTGCATTCTATCTAACAGTATTTGATGGTCAACCGTGTCAAATGCTTTCTTGAGATCTATGAAGATCATCGCGGTATACCTTCCGTTGTCCATATCGATGTACCAATCACTGGTTCCTTTTAGCAGACACGTCACAACCGAATGCAGAGACCGAAATCCTGACTGATGAGACACTAGGTACTTGTGCTTAGGTACTGGTATAACTGATCATATATAAGCTTTTCGAAGAGCCTTGACACGACCGGTAGAACAGAAATAGGCCTGTAATTTGATCGGTCATCAGGTTTCCCACCTTTGAAAATAGGGGCCACGCGGGCTATTTTCCAACTATCAGGGAAGGATGCTGAGAATATGGAAAAGTTAAAGATATGACAGATGGAATTACAAATCACGGGAAATGCAATTTTAAGGAAGTTACTCGCAATGCCATCAGATCCAAACCCGAGAGATTTTTTCATTTTACCCAGAGCTCTATTAATAGTAGTTGCTTCTACAGGATGAAATTTAGATTTAGTCGGTTGCTCAGTTGATTCATTATTTTGTACTCTCCAGACAAAAGTGGGTTGGGTTGCTGTGGTATCTTAACACTAAGATTTCTTCCCACACTGCAGAAAAACTTGTCCATAGACCTAGCGATATTTGAGTTCTCAGTATTGACCTCCCCATCAACATTAAGAGATTCAACATTGGTCGTTTTTGATCT
Source organism: Aurelia sp. 4 Dawson et al 2005 (assembly GCA_964019985.1). Lineage (NCBI taxonomy): Eukaryota > Metazoa > Cnidaria > Scyphozoa > Semaeostomeae > Ulmaridae > Aurelia > Aurelia sp. 4 Dawson et al 2005. The sequence continues at coordinate 8,659,658 of OZ026505.1, forward strand.
TTTTATTTAGCAAAAGATTAAGCGTTTTCCAAGTTTCTTTAAGATTTCCCTTTTCAAGGGCAATCTTTTTGAAAAAGTATTCCTGTTTCAAATTTTTGTTGAGATTATTGACTCGGTTACGAACGTGTCGGTATGAAGCCATTACAATTGAAGATTCATTCTTGATGGCCATGTTCTTAAGTTTATCCCTTGTACGAGCAAGGACTTTAAGATCCTTAGTCAACCATATGGAGTACTTGTCAGAAAGTTTAAGTTCTGTTAATGGGGCGTGTTTTTCAATAACTAATGAGAGAAGATATGACCACTTGTTGACTGCCTCATCAATATCTTTACTTGAACTTACTATACTGTCCCTATCAATCTGGCCTAGGTCCGACAGGAAATTGTTGTTGTTGAAATTTTTCATTTTTCTCGTGGATATAGTTTTACGTTGACGTTTTGTGGAGCCCATAAATTTTCTGGTTACATAAACAAGATAGTGATCACTTAAGGTAGAGTAGTTGATGATGAGAATAAGAGTTGACAAGAGTAAGACCTGATGAGAGTAGGCGTTGAAGGATTGTAGTTGAGAGTTAAGACCTCGAGAGACAGAGAGGTGTCGATGTTCATATGTAAATATTACTGACATTTTGTTCGCGCATTTATGGACGCTCATAGCTACCTTTCGATTTCGCCGAAGCACGTTATGGTTTTAGTTTTGGAAAGTTTCGGTGAACCCATAATCCATTTCAAGGTTGGCGTGACCCGGGAACAGCTGATGGACGATTTTGCAAGTTTTTACTGGGAAGAGATGTCGTTGTTGAAGAGAATATCGATCGCGAGGACTGGACTTCGAACGTGTGTTGGAAACACGGAGCCGCTGCAAAAGACTTGTTGGAAAATTATAACTATTTATTACGAGATGAACTTCTGGCGAACAGTGCATCTATTGAAGAACAGTTACGAGAATTAAAAACATTTAATGTCGAATTGCTTCAGTATATTTCTGAAGAAAGTATTGAGAAAGATGTGATTGAGATTGCAGACTTCGCTGCAAAGCACTGCAATCTGTTGGCTAGAATCAAATCGAGAACTGTGGGTACTCCTGCATTGCATCAAACTCCGTCTGCACCCAGTCAAGTACCGAAAAGCAATGTTGTAAAAATTGCCGTTTTTACATGTGCAAAAGTTTGGAGGACATCCAACTGAGTAGAGCTCATTTTGGGATGTTTTTGCGTCAGCGACTGACAAGAACGATGAACTGGAGCCCGTGCGAGAGTTCAACTATTTGAAGTCCTATATGTATGGGGATGCCGCGCGTGCTATCAAAGGTTTCAAACCTATTAATGAGACTTACGTCGAGGCCGTAAGATTGCTTCAACAAAGGTTCGGAGACAGACAAGTCATCATCTCCGGACACGTGAGTAAATTTAAAGAGATTAAAGAAGTGAAGAGTATCGTGAATGTGAAAGATTTGAGAAATCTTTATGATAAAGTTGCGTCGAATGTCCGTAGTCTGGAGAGCGTTGGAGTTTCTATGGACACGTACGGTACATTCTTAGCGCCAGAAATATTGAAGTTACTGCCACAAGAATTGCGTATTGTTTTGGCAAGACAACTGCCCGACATGCGGGATTTAGGATTGCTGTTAAAAGAATTACGAGAAGAACAAAATGTTAGAGGAAAGTGTATGTTCGCTCGTTTAGCAATACCCGCAGACAAGCAAGTGTTTACCCCGTCTGTTCACCCGTCGCGGGTTCGAAGTCAGCCATCTGCTCAAAGGGAGCCCCCTTAAAAGTAGCGAAAACCAGACACAATGCGTGCTCTACCCGTCCTCTAACAGTGAGACACATCAAGCGAGCGCGACATCTGCGAAGGAGCAGTGAAGACGGAAGAACGGAGCGAGTAAGCATCCGCAATTGCTAACTCACTCCGTTCTTCCGTCTTCACTGCTCCTTCGCAGATGCCGCGCTCGCTTGATATGTCTCACTGGTAGAGGACGGGTAGAGCATGCGTTGTGTCTGGTTTTCGCTACTTTTATGGAGGCTCCCTGTGATCTGCGTCTGCTTTGTATACAGGAGTGACTAGAAGTGGACATACTCATAATAGAGAGAAATCGAACACGTTTGCTTGCATCTTTTGCAGCAAAGATCTGTCGGGGTTATAAATTAGTTCTCACCCTTAAATGTCATAACGGTAGAGGACACTAACAACAACAACAACTGATGTTTTTACATGAAGTAATACCCAGAGCATGTGAATAGGATGAGTTGAAGAAACATGGTTGTAAAATGGTGTTTGAAAGTGATGAAGTCTGGTCGAGTCTGGCATATTTTGTTACTAAATTCATCGTGCTCCTTCTTAATGAACCGGCCCAGCGAGGGGCACGACATTTTGGTGGCCAATGCAAAGGTTAAAGCCCTTCTTTCCTGTTGGAGGAGAGTGTACAAGTGGACTTTGGAGATTTTGTGAAGTTGCATGACAAAGTCTTGGGTATGCCAGGGATGAGACAGATATTCTGTTGGAAAAGAAAGGTTTCTTATTACCAATACGTAAGAAATGAATTTACAACAATCATGTGGTTAGTTTTGTTTTGATTTCATAATATGGTTAATTGAAATTGTCTTCTTGATTGTGGTTAAAAGTTGGCTTTGTCTGTGGACAGTTTGACAGAATATTAGAGGGTCTAAGGTCATTTCCAAGCATGAGCGAACCAGTTAAATTTGAGCTTGAGGCTGAGCAGCTCATGATGAGCAGTTCTCTCAATGATCTGGTAAAACTGGCACATGATTTAGGCATTGATAAGAAATTTTGGGAGAGAAAACCAAACCTTCTTGTGATCAAGGCTGTAAGGAAATGTTTTGATGTTGACGATGTTGCAGAAAAAAAAGAAACCTTAGATTTCATTGTTAGATTATTGAAAGAAACTGTTACCACAGGCTCTTTAACTGATACAAGTGAAACATCCCCACCTAATGAAGAAAATCCAAGTTTTTCTGCCTTTATTAACAACTCAATGTTTAGGCGTGAATTCAAGATACAGGGCCAGATTTGAGAAGCTCACCAGAGGGATAAGATTTCTTTCATTAGTCTAATGCGTCAAATAAGAGAGGCTAAAGCAAAAGGGTATGATGAGAAAGAAATTACAAGTGCAATTTTGCGTGCGTTCACACCAGGGTTTTCAGTGAGAACATATTTAGAGACTGTTCTTGACCTGACTTTAACAAGACTTTTGCAGATTTTAAGAACACATTTCAAGGAAAAGTCTGCTACAGAATTATACCAGGAGCTTAGTACTATGACACAAGAGCCAGTAGAAGATGCAAATCAGTTTTTAATCAGGGCACTAGAAGTAAGGCAAAAAGTACTCTTTGCATCTGAGACTGATGAGGGGGTACACTATAATCCCACTTTAGTTCAAGGTTTGTTTTTTCAAACATCAGAAGTTGGTTTGATCCAAGAAGCAATCCGTACCAAGATACGCCCTTTCTTAAAACCTGAAACAAGTGATGAAGAATTAATTCATCAGATGGGAAAAGCAGTATCAGCAGAAACTGAGAGGGGAAAGCGGCTACCGAATCTTGCTCAGAAGCAGAGTAAAACAGCAGAAGTTCAAAGTATTGAAAGCGCACCTGTGGAGAAAATGCACCCAGAAAAAGCTGCAAAAAATGATTTTACTCAGGCAGTACAAGCATTATCTCAACAAATGGCAGCATTGACAGCAGAGGTTTCTCAATTAAAAGCACAAAACAACATCAAGAGTCCTGCTAGACAACAACACACAAGGAGAAATCGTTGCCAACAATGTCAAGAGAAAAACAATCAAAAATGCAGTCACTGTTTTCTGTGTGGATCAGAAGAACATCTGGCTCGTGGTTGCAAGAAATCTAAGAGACAGGGAAACGATTAACGGCTACAGCAAGGGGGACAGCTGTAATCGGGGAGGAACAAGTGTCCCACAAGTGTAATAATTGTTTTAAAAAGGGAATAAAGAGTGCAACACTCCTTAGCTGTGCTCAGTGTGAATCTGTTGTCTACTGCAGTAAGAAGTGTCAAAAAGAAAGATGGGCAGATCATAAGAAACTTTGTGAGGCCATTAACTTTTTGGAGATGCAGGGGAGACAAAAACTAGCAATTATTGGAACTTTTGTCAGTCAAATTGATCCTCAAAAACATGATAAGCTTATTAAACTTGTTGGGAATCGTTGCTTGTTAAATTGTAAGATTGATGGACAGAAAACACAGCCTCTTTTTGATAGTGGGGCTCAAGTTTCAATTCTTCCAAGATGGTGGTTATCACAGTATGAACCCCTTCTGAAGATCAGAAATGTTTCAGAACTTTTGGATGAAAATGAACACTTAGTTCTCAAAACAGCTGATAATTCAGATTTGCCTTTTCTTGGATTTGTAGAATTAGACTTTCAACTGCCACACTGGAAGGAGACTCAGGCCATAAAAGTCCCATTTCTTGTCCCTGAAACACAGGTTGATAACATGATAATTGGGTATAATGTTATTGAAGAAATTTTGATGAATCCAAACAAATATGGCTTAGCTGCATCAGACATTTTGTCAAATTTACAAAACTTGATGCCAATTATATGTCAAAATAAAGTCAAGGGTATTGTCAAATTGATCCAAACCCAGAACAAAGAATTTTTCTGTGATGTGAAGACACCAAAGAACATAGTCAAACTTCCAGTTGGCTCTAGTATCAATGTCCCTTGCAGAGTGAATACAGGGCCTATGAAAGCAAGAAGTCCTGTCATTTTTGAGCCTGCAGTTGCTGATAATTTACCTGATTGTGTCACAGTTGATTCAGTTTTGTTGACTTTAAAAGGTGGAAAAGCAAGTAAAATTTCATACCAGTAACAAATAATAGCAAGTCAGAGATATTTCTGAAACCTCATACAGTTATAGGACACCTCCAGCTAGTTACATCTGTTACACCTTTGAATGATAAAGTTGATCATTTGCAAAGTAACACAAAGAATGTACCAACTCAGGCAACTGAAACGAAAATAGAGGTACATCAGAGGAAAATGAATTAAGTGAGAGAAGTAACAGCATTAAGAAAATTGACTTGAGGATGTTAACAGAAGAACAAAGACAGATAGTTGTTGAAATGTTGCAAAATGAGAAAGCAGCATTTTCAGAAAATGAGGATGACACTGGTTGTATTGAAGAATTTCACATGAAAATTAACCTTTCAAATGATAAACCTGTGCAGAAAAGGTACAATAGTATCCCAAGACCCTTGTATCCAGAGATAAAGAATTATATTCAAGACCTTCTAAATAGGAAGTGGATAGTGAAATCAGAATCCCCTTACTCATCACCAATCGTTGCTGTTCGTAAGAAGGATGGTGGTTTGCGTTTATGTGTTAATTATAAAGAGTTAAATGAAAGAACAATCCCAGATAGACATCCCCTCCCAAGAGTGCAGGAGACTCTCGATGGCCTTATAGGGAACAAATGGTTCAGTGTCTTAGACATGGGGAAAGCATATCATCAAGCATTTCTTCACCCAGACAGTAGGCATCTTACAGCATTCATTACACCGTGGGGACTGCTAGAATGGCAACGTATTCCTTTTGGCCTTATGAATGCTCCTGCGCAGTTCCAGAGGTTCATGGAGAGTTGTTTAGATGATGTTAGAGACAAATTCACTGTTCCTTATTTAGATGATGTTCTTGTCTTTTCAAAAACGTTTGAAGAACATGTATCTCACCTTCAGATAGTACTGCAAAAATTGAAGAGTAAAGGAGTAAAGCTGAAACTTCAAAAATGTGAACTTTCAGAGACAGAGTAAAGTACTTAGGCCGTATTGTCACATCTGAGGGATATTATCCTGATCCCGACAACAGTAAAGTTGTTAAAGCCTTGAGAGAGCAGTCGCCAAAGACTGTTGGTGATTTACGACACATTCTTGGACTTTTAGGATACTATCGACGCTACATCAAAGATTATGCAAAGATAGCAAGACCATTGTTCAATCTTTTAGAAGTAAAACAGAATGAAAGAGCAGACAAATCGATTAAAACAAAGTCTGGACAGTTACCATCATCGACTTTGATTTCATGGAAGAACATACACCAAGAGACACTAGAAACTTTAATTGATGCAATCACAAGTGCTCCTGTGTTAGCCTACCCAGATTTTGAAAAATCTTTTATTGTACACACGGATGCATCTGAAAAGGGACTAGGTGCTGTTCTCTATCAAAGACAAGAAGGTAAACTTAGAGTCATATCTTACGCAAGTCGCAGTTTAACACCAGCAGAAAAGAATTACAAGTATCATAGTGGCAAACTGGAGTTTCTTGCCTTGAAATGGGCTATTGCACTCAGTTCAGAGACTACTTGTATCATGCAAATCATTTTGTTGTGTACACGGATAACAATCCTTTAACGTATGTTTTGTCCATAAGCAAGTTAAATGCTACGTCGCAACGATGGGTAAACGAATTGGCAGACTACAACTTTACCATTAAATATCGTCCAGGGACTGCAAACAGAGATGCAGACAGTTTATCCAGATTAGGCCTTAATGAGTTGATGACTAGTTGTACAGAGAACATACCTGCTAGTGATATTAGTGCCATGGTATCAGGTGTTTCAGTACAGTCAAATAACGATGAGACCTGGTTCACATGGTTAGCACAAGTTGAAGCACAACTAGGTAATAACAGTACGGAGAAGATATTGAGCTTGTCAGAAATCAAGAGTGCTCAGAGAAATGACTTAGCGATCAATCGCATTATCCAACTCAAGAAACAAAATCAGCGGCTAGGTACGAAAGAAAGGAAACAAGAGATTGAATGGACAAGATGTTTGTTGAACCAATGGAACAGATTGCATCTTGATGAAAATGAGATCCTAAGGAGAAAATTTCGTGATCAAAGTCAGTTAGTTTTACCAGCAAACTTAAGATCATTAGTGTACCGTGAACTCCACGACAAGATGGGACATTTAGGGGTTGATCGAGTTACTCATCTTGCACGTGAACGGGTATTCTGGCCAAAGATGGAATCAGATATTGTACATTACGTCTCTAACGTGTGTCGCTGCTTGAAACAAAGACGACCGCATCAGAAAAAGCGAGCACCGTTGCAAAGCATCACATCATCGAGCCCAATGGACTTAATTTCGATTGATTTCGTGCATTTAGAAACAAGTTCTGGTGGCTACGAATACATCCTGACGATTGTAGACCATTTTTCAAGATTTCTACAAGCATACGTTACGAAGGATAAATCTGCCAAAACAGCTGCAAGGCATCTTTACCAAGATTTTATACCTCGATTTGGAATTCCCGCACGTTTGTTACACGATCAAGGCAAAGAGTTTGAACATGGACTTTTCCATCATCTAGAGAAACTATGTAGTATTACTAGATCACGTACTGCACCGTACCATCCAGAAACCAATGGACAGTGTGAAAGAATGAATCAAACAATTATTGCAATGTTAAGAACGCTCGAAGAATCTCAAAATCGCGATGGAAAGACAGCTTAAAACATCTTGCTCATGCATACAACTGCACAAGAAGCTCGTCAACTGGTTTTTCTCCACATTATCTTCTATTCGGTAGAGAGCCAAGGCTACCAATTGATCTCATTCTCCAAACGAAATTACCACCGAAGAATATCAGTCATAATCAATACTTGAAAAACATGCAAGCATCAATGAAAGAAGCATACAAGATCGCAAGCGACAAGTCAGATCAAAGAAAGGCTAGCGACAGAATTAGACACAACAGTACTGCAATTACACATAGATTGAAAATCGGAGATAGAGTGCTTGTTCGAAACATGGGAGAGAAGGGAGGTCCGGGAAAGTTAAGATCATATTGGGAGCAAGAAGTATACACAATGGTAGATTGCAAAGGCGATTCAGGAGTTGTTTACTCAGTAAGACCTAAAAATAAAGAGAAAGAAAGAGTTAGAACTGTTCATAGAAACATATTACTACCATGCGAACATTTGAGCTCAGAGAACACAGAGATAAGTAACGTAGGGAAGAATGACAAAGGGATAGATAAAGGACAAAGTAAAGAAAACACGGGGAAAGTAAAGAAAACAGATCAAAATAAAACATCCAGTACTAGTGCTAGCAGTACAGAGGAGAATTCACGTGATGACGCGGATGATTTCGAAGGGTTTTACCCGAACACTCTCAATGAATTAGGTAATCCATATTTCATATATTTCATATTTAATTCTTTTAAGGAGGGTTGCCCTTCAACTAGTTGATTTTCAAGGGGCCCTCCGATAAAAACATTAATTACAATATATAACATAAAAGGGAAAAAGCTATTAATTAAATTAAACTATAAAACCTTATTTACAATATCTAAAACTTATATACAATAATGTTCAAAGTTTACGATAAGAGTGAAAGGAAGCATCTGCTTCTAAATAGTTTTTTTGAAACTATACAGAGAGGTTGCCTGCTTTGACTCGGCTGAAAGGCTATTCCATAGCTTAGCACCTCTATAAGAGAAACATTTCTGGCCGTTTGTTGACCTTTTCATCGGTAACCTCAAGTCGGTTCCCGTATTACGAAGACTATATGATGAGTAGAGCGATTTTCGGGTGAACAGGTCACACAAATATTGTGGAGCCAGCTCATTCAGGGACTTGAAGACCATTGTCTTAGATTCACTGGAAATCAGTTGGTCAACGGTCTTCCATCCCAGCTTTTCGATAAGAGGTCTGCTTGGGGCATCGAAGCTGCTGTTCGTTATTATCCTAGCAGCACGCTTTTGAAGTTTTTGTAGCTGATTAATTTCACTTGAACCAGCGCAGCCCCAGACAGAACAGCAGTATCGAAAATGAGGCTCCACAATACCTGTATAGAGAGTTTGCAAAGTTTTTTTCGGAAGAAAAGACTTGGCATGTTTTAGAAATCCTATTGCCCTGGAGACCTTGGCAGAAACTGCCTTGATCTGTTCTTTCCAATCCAAAGAACAGTCAATTTGCAAACCGAGGTATTTAGTCTTTTTGACTACTTCCAGCTCGTTATCACGTATTTTCAATTTCAAGTCTTCATTTTGACCCTTGAGAATACTGTTGTGTTTCTGCTTGGAGGAAATAAGCATAGAATGAGTTTTTGCTACATTCAGGGAAAGCTCGTTACCTTTTAGCCATATGTCCAGTTTCGCAAGATCACTGTTAATAGCCTCATTCAGCCGAGTCATATCGTGAGACTGGTAGCACAAACTAGTATCATCAGCATACATGGACACGTTGGAATCCAGGACTGCTTGCGGGAGATCATTGATGTAGACGAGGAAAAGAAGAGGGCCAAGACATGAACCCTGTGGAACACCAACTTCTATGTTCTCGATTTCGGAATCAACACCATTAACCCTACAAAATTGTTTCCGATTCGTTAGGTAGGACTTAAACCAAGAGAGTTCACGATGATGTACACCGTAAAGCTCAAGCTTTTTGCAGAGAATGTTATTATCAACAGTATCAAATGCCTTTTTTAGGTCAATGAACACTAGACCCACAAGGTTTCCAAGATCCATTCCATTGTACCAGTCGTCAGTATTTTTAAGCAAGCATGTTACTGTTGAATGAAGACGCAAAAAGCCGGACTGGCCGCATGAAAAGTGGCCGTTATCATTCATGTACTGGTACAGCTGATTTGTTACTAATTTTTCAAAGAGCCTTGAGATGACAGGCAAGACTGATATTGGTCGATAGTTGGACTTATCAGCCCTGTCTCCATCTTTGAAGATCGGAGTAACTCTAGCAACTTTCCATGAGTCGGGAAAACGACTTGTTTCAATGGATGTATTGAACAAGAAAGCAAGCGAGTTTTCAATAAAAGGCAGCGCAAGCTTCAAAAAGTAGCTAGAGATGTTGTCAGTCCCAAAGCTCTTTGCTGTCTTAACAGTGGCAAATGCATCCAAGAGCAGAAGCCAACCAGATGGAACGACAGACGGAGAATAATCCAAATTTTGAGACTTCAGTACCAGAACCAGCATCTGACGACATTGATAATTCATCTGAGGATACTGACACGAACGCGCAAGCTCACAATGTACGACCACAGAGAGAAAGAAGACCGCAGCAAGTTTTGACTTATTATGGACCCGGAAGATCATTTGATTTACGCGCAGGCGACGTTTTAAGTATCAGTTCTGCAAGTCATCCGTTACCAGGACAAGAGATACGTTATCAGAGTTTTCCGAACGGTTATACAGGACGTTATCCCACACCGATGTTTGTGGATCCAAATCAAATGTACTTTAGGCCAAGCCCAATGATTTCTAACTTTAGGCCATCGCTCACGTACCCGGTGCTACGATTTCCTGTTCAGCATCAACAATGTTTTTAAAGATTCTTTATAACCACGAACTGAGAAAGGACTCACGAAATATTACATGTTTGTTTTCGTTTCATAGACTGAGATTTAACTCGAACACGCTGCTTGATTTATAACTATAAACATATATAAAAACAAACTACTTCCAACGATGAAGGATTTGCCAATTGTTGAGAACAATTCTTGAAGGAACCAGAGTATTCAGAAGACAGAAACATTTGAATCGTTACAAGTATATTGAAACGGCCGATCGATTATTTGCAGTTGTCATGGAATGACTTTACGATTTTTGAACAATGCGTAGAAAGAAGCGGTATAGAGCTTTGAAGGACTAAAGAGGGGTTGAAAACAAATGACAAGGAACTCTTCTGTAGATCAATCGAAGAAACTGAAAGGACAATCCCGGAGGACTCTTTTGAAGAAGGGGCATATGTCAGGGTTATAAATTAGTTCCCACCCTTAAATTTCATAACGGTAGAGGACACTAACAACAACAACAACTGATGTTATTACATGAAGTAATACCCAGAGCATGTGAATAGGATGAGTTGAAGAAACATGGTTGTAAAATGGTGTTTGAAAGTGATGAAGTCTGGTTGAGTCTGGCATGTTTTGTTACTAAATTCATCGTGTTCCTTCTTAATGAACCGGCCCAGCGAGGGGCACGACAGATCATTTATCGAGAAATTATGACATTGTAACAGATCACAAAGCTCGCCGAGACTTCTTGATACAGTAATGCAGATGCTTTATTTTTATATGCATAGTGGACATCTCGCACGAGACTGACGATCACAATTTGGATGTTTTAAATGCAAAGGAAAAATTCTTCTGCTATATGCGATTCGTATAAGACACCCAAGGAAACACCAACGACTGCAGCACCGAATACTGCAGAACCGAAAGCACAAACGACCACTGATATGCACATTTTGAGCAAAACGAGTGTAACTGCAGACCGCGAGAGCGGGAATTTCGTCGCCAGACAGCGACGCAGAGAACGGCAAGTGTAAAACGCAAGTTTGCAGGTTGTTAAAACGCAGGCTTGCAGGTTGGTAAAACGCAGGTTTCAGGACAAAGGGCTCTGGCTGGAGGCGAGGAGCCCATTATTCAAAAACACTCGTCTCACGACTGCCTCATGGAAACAAAGGATCAGCTTTTGAAGTATCGATGGTCCCCTATTGTTCTATATGAGTAAGAAAAACAAGGCATCAATGACAACATTTGTATCGATTTATATTGAATTAATTGGAGGGTCCTTGGGTGTGTCGAAAGTTGCATTGCCTCAAGAAACTTCGCTGTAAACTATCTCATATGAATATAGAATTTTATAAAAATTCCTATGAAACTCTTCCGAAAGCTTGAAAACTCAGGAAACAAAACTTGAGAAACTTCAGCACTGAGTCAAATGAGGGGCATTTCACTCATTCAAAAAAGTGTGCAAGAGCTTTTCAGGACAAAAGGATTTTACGGAGTTTGAAGGATTTCTCTTGGAAAAAAAGAATTTTTGTGGATTTCCAAAGATGTACGAGATTTTTGGGAGTGAATTGCCCTTTTAGAGACAAGTTCAAGCTTCTTAGAAACAGAAATCGAGAAGGCGCATATCTTTCTAGGATTCTTCATGAGAAACCAGTCATCTACTCTCGACTCGCGGGGCATTTCACGCTTTTGAAAAGCGTACGAGAATTTTTAGAACGATAAGATTTTTTCACGGATCTTTGAAAACAAGAGGACTTTTGCCAAAAGCGTACGAGATCCTTTGGGGGTGAAATACCCCTCGTTTGACTCTCTACTTTTAGTTTGCTTATGACTATATCACTGAAAATTATATCACTGTTTTTCCTTTTTTTAAGATTCCGGCTGGCCAGGAACTATTCTCCAAGGGTGGTATAAGTCGTGTTTGTTGAATAGGTAGAGCACTTATATCGATTAACCACAGTTCACGCTATGCCCGAACTTCCATTTAAGAAAATAACGTCTCTGTTTGCATTTCAAGAAGATACAAGCAACTGTAGTGAAGAAACTGGTACTGAAAGAAGTATACAAGAACCAGTGACAAATCACTTTGAATTGCAAGAAACAGATACAGGAACAGAGGGGCTTCCCCTGTCTTTGGAGTCCAAGGATATAGAGATTGCAATGAAGACTTGAGTCATGAAAAGGAAGAATTCAACAACGCTCCTCGGAGATCCAATATCACACTGTTCATGTTCTCAAAACCTTTATCAATCAAAACACATGTTGTGGCAGTTGAAAGATGGTCTTCAAATGCAAATGTATGCAATGAAGAATCTGTAGAGCAGGGAGATTAAGTTTCTGACAGATTAAGTTGCTGCAGAGTTTCTGGACAGTTGAAGTTTGCTCCCCAAATGCTGGTGTATGCAATGAAGAATCTGCAGAGTTTCCGATAGTTGAACGTTGCTCCTCAAATGCAAGTGCATGCAGTGAAGAATCTACAGAGTTTCCAACAGTTGAAGGTTGTTCCTCAAATGCAAATGTATACCATGAAGAATGTGCAGATTTGCCGATTAGTGCTTATTCTGAAGTAACACCAACTGAAGGTGCAGTTTAGGAAGGCCCCATCCTTTCTATCTGCACTGCTCGCTGCTGTTCAAATGATGCGCCATTCATACCTACAGAAGATGATTTGAAGAAACATCACAAAATCAGACGACGTCCAGTGGCAAAGATCCAAAGCGGGGGGGGGGGGTACATAGCATGTTGAGGGTACGGGTATGTGCCGCCCATATGGGTGGGTTTTTTGGCCGAAATTCTCTAAACAAGGGTCCCTTTTTCCGCAGATTTTCCATAAACATGGGTGGGTTATCAAGAAATTGGCAAAAAATCGCGAAAATGGGCCCTTTCCGCCAAAATTCATCAGAAAAGTGGGTATGACAGCAAGTTTCGGTAATTAGAAGAGTGTACCTTTCTGAAAACCGGGCGGCAGACCCCCGTCCATCTGCAAGTCATGTATCCCCCCCCGGGATCTAAAGATTCGCAAAGGTACATTATCAGTCTTTGCAAAATACCCCTGGGCAAGCTACTGTTTAACAAAGGGTAAAATCGCATGTTTCTATTGTAGAAAAGCATCGAATATGGGACTTCTTACGTTCAGCTACCACAAGACGGAGAAGCTATTTTGTGACGTGAACTTTTGCAACTGGAAGAAAGCTTGGAAAAGTTGCACAAGCACGTATGCTCAAATTGCCATTCTGAATCCGTTGAGAAAGTGGAGTCCCTTAAAATACCTCACTTGAATGTCGGAGCTGTTCTTGATAAGGAATATAAATCAGAGCAGGAAATGCGCAGAGATATGTTGTTACGCCAACTTAGCAGCCTCCAGTATTTAATTCGTCAAGGAGAAAGGAAGGAGATCATGAAGGAGAAAGTGATCTTTATCACCTGTTAAAGACAAGATCAGAGGATGTTCCAAACCTGACAAGATGGATAGAGGAAAGACAATACACAAGTCCTGTTATTGTTATCGAATTAATTGAGATGATGGGTAATGATGTTCTCCGCTCTATCCTTGAAGATGTCAGAAGCAACTCTAGTTTATTTGGTTTGATAGCAGATGAATCACGAGACAACAGTAATAAGGAACAGCTTGCATGTATTTTACGGTGGGTCTCAGTTCCTGAGCTTATCACACATGAAGAATTTGTAGGGATGTATCACATAAAGGAAACCGATGTTGAAACAGTTACAGACTGTCTCAAAGATCTTCTCCTTAGATGCAATCTTTTGCTTGATGACTGCAGATGGCAAGCTTATGATGGTGCAGCAGCAATGAATGGCCTTTTGAATGGAGTTGCCGCAAGGATGAAAGCTGAGAATCCAGCAGCTCATCGCATTCACTGTGCCAACTATAGACTCGATCTAGCACTCAAAGGATGTGCCAAGGAAAGTGAAATTGTCCGCGAGACTCTTTCATTTGTGCAAGATCTTGCAGTTTTCATACGAAATTCACCCAAAAGAATGTCAAGCTACGAAGACATTGCCAAAGATGTAAGTTCAGATGGATCAGTAGACACCTTGCATCTATTGTTCGACCCGATGGACTGTAAGAACGAAGTCTGTTTCTGCTATTCTCAACAACCATTCAGCCATTCATGCAACCCATAGCTCAGCATAGGCAATGAAAGTTCAATCCGTGAGGTGTCAGACAAGGCATATGGATTGGCGGCAAAGATGGTGAAGTTCAAGACCTAATTTGGACAAAGATTTGCCTTGAACTTGTTCAGCGTATGTGAACAGCTTGCCAAAACACTGCAAAGTAAAGGGATATCAGCACAAACTGCAATGGTTGGAGTTACTGCACTCAAAGAAAACTTACAGCAGCAAAGAGAAGATTTTCCCTCTTCTACCAGAAAACGACTGCTCAAGCTGCAGAATTCGATTTTGTCAAGGAAGCAAAACTTCCAAGTAGGAGACAAGTTCCAAGGCGCCTGCAGATTCTTGAGGCTTCACAACACCACCATGAATCTACAGAGGTATATTACAGAGCAAGTTACTACGAGGCCGTCGATGCATGCATCGCAGAGTTGAATCGAAGATTTGATGAGACTTCGTATGCGCCACTGCAGAATCTCGAAGAGGTCTTTTTAAATGCTGCCAACGGCCAGCCTTTTCAATTTAGCAAGCAAGTGTGTGAAACCAACAGCAAAGAAGTAGATTTCGAAGAAGCAGGAGCACAGCTGAAGTTCTTTCCATCCATCATACGACAGTATTGCCCTGGAGTGAAGAAAGTCACTTCAATGGAAACAATCTTTTCAGCAATGTCAAGTTGCTCAAACAATCAAGTGTCGTTGTCAAGTGTCATGAAGCTTGCACAGATTTACCTTTGGCACCAATGAGCGCTGCATCCGCAGAACGATCTTTTTCAGTGCAAAGAAGGATAAAGCATTATAGCAGGAATAGAATGACAGAGCAGAGGTACAACAATTTAATGGTGCTGAACATTCACAAAGAGAGGACGGACGCAATTGATCTCATCAAAATTGCCAGGGACTTTGCCCAAAGAAGTGACAGGAGACGGACTTTTTTTGGAAAGTTTTAAGCTGAATATTTAGTTGAACAGAAGAATGTTGTTGTTATTATATTTTTATTGTAGTGAGCTGCTTCATAAAATATGAACCTAATAAGAGTATGAAGAGTAAACTTATTTTTGGCCACAGAAATGCTAGGGTCTGTCCTCGCGCGATGAGCGCACAATCAGAGGCAACAGCTCTTATGCTATTCTACTGTGCTTAAGCAGATTCTCTAAGCAAAATGAACAACAGTCTGATGCCGAATTTGTTTTACAACTGATAATCGAAAACTTCAAATCATACGTAAATCCCCCTGAAGTTAACAAATCATGAAACGCTTGAAAGATTTAAGTTCCAGTTGTGAAGCTCTTTAAATGATTCCTGGCTTGCAATATTTTGCAATATAAAATGGCAGTTCTATGGCCAAAATAATTTTCGATTTTACCCCTTTTGGTTGTACTTCAATTTTGATTTATATTCGTTTGGTTATGTTCTGAAGTGAAAACACTCTGCCTTAGGAATTTCGCACCATATTCTGCTGTGTATCACAGTATTCTCTCTCAAATCCAACGCATTTGACAGTGCCCTACTAGCGGCAAAAGTGCCCTTAAAGTGTCGTGCCCCCAAGTTTAAGATGCTTCTTACGTCCCTGCCCAATAAACAAGAACCAATTCAGTTTGATATTTTAACCAGGCTCTTAATAAAGTTATAAAATTTCATTCTTTCATGCACTGGGAAATAAATCCAGCCAGGGTGAGAAGAGTGTTGATGACTAAAGGGACTGGTAAAGCATGGTGGGACCTGAGGGAAGACAAGTAATAGTTCACCAAGCTTTTCGAAACAACCGGTTGTCCGTTGACTATAGAAGGGTCAGGAGATGAGAAAATTCAGCCCCAAGAATTAAAGGCTGAAATACGCGATCCATTTAAACTGACAGCAAAGACCAGTTCTTCGCAAATCAAGACGTTGAATCCCAGCCTGACCAGAAAAAAGATGTTTTCCATGTCTAAGTTACATTACTGTTGCAAAGAAAAACAAAGCATCATTGAAATTTTTGTAATATTGCTACAATAAGATTAAGTTGCTCAATGTCGCAAAAGTTGCCGAAATTCCTGAAAGTTGCCCAAAAGACTGCAAGTTGCGTGAAAGTTGCCGAGCAAGTTGTGGACCGGGCTACAAGGAAAGGGAGCTTGGGGTATCGAGGTGCATTTATCTCTCAAGAAAAAGAGAGGGAGATTTTTCAGAAGAAATGGATTTTTACGGATTTTTGTGGATTTTTTGAAAAACAAAAGGATTTTGGCCAGATGTGTGCGAGGGGTTTTAGGAAGTGAATGCCCCTTGTGGGTATGAAGAGCTGCTGCCCCACAAATTACATTTCGAAGGCCAGCCAGTTCTCATCCGAAGCAACCTTATTGTTCCGAGCAATGATACAGAAAGTCTCAACCTCGTCCCCATGCCCCAAAAGGAGTCTACGCCAACCTATTTGGGCCATGGTACCGGTTGCCGAAATCGTGGTATATTTGACGCCATTTTGTTTTGCATAAATTATCAGCTGCACACTTATTACAAACTCTCTTATTCTCTCTATAGTCAAAATGAGTTTACCAGCATAGACCATTTGCTAAAAGATTTTGATGCATAACATACTATGTAATAAGTCCAGAAAAAAGTTGAGGAAGTTTAAAAATGTGACGAAAAATGACCGACCTTCTTCCACCGATGCAGCGGTATATAGTGCCAGAAACTGAAAACAAATTCTTTGAGGACCTTAATTCAACCCTTTTTAAAGTATTTAGACAATAATCGGAGGTTAGCAAGTGCATTTACTAGGAAAACGAGCACGATTTCTTTGGAGTGAAAATGGGCCTAAGTTGGAAAATTAGGGAACTTTCACCGCAGCTTCCGAAAAAGAATGGCTCGTTATTCCTCGAGTTTTGGAGATAAATTGCAGATTAAAGCTGCAATAGGTAAAAAATGTGGTTTTACGTCGATTTTTGACATGCCGAAGTCGTTTTCCCGGCGCAAAACGGAGTTAGCGCACAAATATGCACGGGCCAAAATTTTGCCCCATTTTTGAGCCCCCCTCACGAAGCCCCCAGGGACAGTATCGCACCCCAAATGGTGGCAAACAACTTTCAGACGACCATTCTCTTGAGATCTTTTTCCGTTCTAAAATCGGTTGAGTAACCATCGAGCATCAACTCCAAACGTAGCCTCAGGTCGAAAAAAAAACTTTTTTTGTTTAACCCCCATTTATGACGTCATAACGACCCCCAAAATTCTTGAAACCCCAAAATTCGGATGCACCGTGGTCCATTTCCCCTTTTCAGTCTCCCATTATCCCCACACATGCAACAGATTTTTCAAAATAATCGTTTGAAATGGGACCATTTTTGAATGGGAGTCAATAGGAATGGTCCCCAAAATGACAAAATATGGCGAATTTCTCCCACATGCGAAGACGGAAAGAGCTCAAACCCCATCAACTGGGGCACAGACATAACATCTACGTATACCAGCGATCCTTTTTTCAATTCTTTGCCCTCTTTTCCCGTGACAGCGACCCAAAGTTGACCAATTTCTCGCCAAAGCCAATCAATAACACTTTGGACTAATTAGTGAGCCCTCTGTTATCGAATAGCCAATCAAATTGCGAATTTGACCTGGCCGGTACGAGGGTCAGTACTGACGTAGGAAACTGGCCCTTGGAACCAGGTTGAGAAAGTCTATGATTCATGACATAGCGCAAGTCTTAAGACAGGGATACCTCTCGTTATCTATAAGCTACATTTGATGAAAAATCTTAAAGATTTTTGTAGCTGACAGGAAATTCGGCATTGAAAATATTCAATTAGTGATGTTGGTATTCATAGTGCATTAGACAAGCCATTATATATTAGCCTCGTAATGATGTAGAGGAGTTCGGTGGATGTTCGGAGTGGCGTCTTACTTCGTGTGCTCTATCAGTCTAGCGTTACGTCGCGGCGGATCTTAGGCAGCGCGCGCGTAGACACAACATAATATGGCGACGAGTATTCTCAAGAACCCGAAGAGAAGGAATAGAAGTAGGTATTTTAAGCCACAGAATTTGCGTCATGTCAGACGACGAGAATGAATTAGGCCAACAAGCTCAACCTCAAACAGTAGCGATTCATTTACCTCCAGTTAAGGAATTTGATCCCATAGGAGACCCATCTACGGTAAGCCAGAGATGGCAGAAATGGAAGAAATCGTTTGTTTATTTTCTGAATGCAACAGGTATTCAAAATGATAACCAAAAGAGAGCAGCACTTTTGCATCTTGTAGGAGATGAAGTGCAAGATATATTCGAGATATTAGGTGAAGTAGGGACAAACTATGAGCAAGCAATAGCCAACTTAGATAGTCACTTTGATATTAAGAAAAATATTCCATTTGAAAGATGTGTATTTCATGAGGCAGGCCAAGAACCAGGAGAAAACATAGATTCATATGTCACTAGATTAAAAAAGTTGATTATTCATTGTGAATATGGAGTTGCAACACAAAATGAAATTAGAGATCAAGTAATAGCAAAGCGCAAATCAAGTAAGCTTACGAAAAGATTGCTACAGGAACAAGATCTCACATTAGAAAAAGTTCTAACAATAGAAAAGCTCATGGAACAATTTGATCACCAAGCAAAGAAGATAGAGCAACAAAATTGTGCAGGATCATCAACTGACACTGCACAAGAATCTTTCTCAGACCTGAAAAAGATCAGATCAAATAAATTCCAGCACAAAAGTAAACAAGGAATAAACACAGGAAGTCAAAGAAACACTCAGCAAAGACAACAATGTGGAAGATGTGGAATGAAAAATCACAAAAGTAAAGACTGCAGAGTTACCAAAGGAAAAAAGTGCATGAAATGTGGAATCATGGGACATTTTGCAAAATATTGTAAGACCAAAACCCCAAAGAAATCAGAGAATCATGAAGTAAAAGCAAATGAGATTACAACTGAAAGCTCAAGTGACAATGAAGCATTTGTATTCAAAATTGGAAGCAAAGAAAGACCAGTATACCCAGTCAATGTGGATGGTACACCAATCAACATGCTCATTGATAGTGGATCAACATTAAACATCATGGATGAAGTATCACTTCAGAAATTGAAAGAAGAACCTCAACTTTCAAACAGTAAAGCAAAGATATTCACTTATTCAAGTAAAGAGCCTCTGAAACTAAAAGGAACATTCATAGCACAGATTGACGCTTTTGGAAAAGAAGCTCAAGCAAAATTCTATGTCACAGAAGGTTCAAGAGGAGCAATGCTAGGACAAAAGACAGCAGAAAAGCAAGATCTATTAAGAGTAGGCCCAGCTCCAGGTTTAGAAGCAGACACAGCAAGTTCACTTCATAAATCTGAAAATGAAGTCAGCCAAAATAGTCAAGATAAACCAACTGAACACAAGATAGACCCAAAGATTCAGAAAGTCCTAGACAACAACAAAGAAGTATTTCAAGGCATGGGTAAATTCAAAGATTACAAGTTGAAATTACACATTGATGAGAATGTCACGCCAGTGCAGCAGCCAATCAGAAGATTACCATATCACACAAGAAAGAAAGTTTCTCTAGAGCTTGAAAGATTAATGAAGAATGATTGCATTGACAAAGTTAAAGGTCCAAGTACCTGGATAAATCCAATTGTAGTAGTACCAAAACCAAATGGAAATATAAGATTATGCTTAGACATGAGAAGCGGCAATGAAGCCATAGTAAGAGAGAGACACCAAATCCCAAAAGTTGAAGAAATCCTCCCAGAGCTGCACAATGCAAAGTATTTCTCAAAGATTGATTTGAAAGAAGGTTATCATCAGATAGAGTTAGCAGAAGAATCAAGGCACATCACAACTTTTCTCACACATTAAGGTTGTTTCCAGTCAAAACGTCTTGTTTATGGAGTAAGTTCAGCCTTTGAGCAATTTCAAAAGGTAATCGAGCAAAGCATTGCAGGTTGCCCAGGCACAAAATCAATATCAGATGATATTCTAATATAGTCATCAAGCATAGAGGAAATGGCAGAGCGTCTTGACACGCTATTCAAAGCATTAGATATCAGAAATTTAAAGATCAACCCAAAGAAATGTGCATTTGGAACAACAAAGCTGACATTTGCAGGGTATTGTCTAACAGACAAAGGAATATATCCTGACAAATCCAAAGTAGATGCAGTCAACAATGCAAAGACCCCAACAAATGCAACAGAAGTAAGAAGTTTCTTAGGGCTAGTCAACTTTTGTTCACATTTCATCAAAGATTATGCCACACTGACAGAGCCGCTGAGGAAACTCACAAGAAAAGATGTTACATTTACATGGAACAAAGAACAACAAACCAGTTTCAAGAAGCTAAAAGAAAGTTTAACAAATGCAAGCACAATGTGTTATTACCAACCAAACGCAGACACAAAAGTCATCGTAGATGCATCACCAGTAGGTTTAGAAGCAATCCTAACTCAGAAACAAGAAGATGGAAAGTTCAAGCCAGTAACCTATGCATCATATGCATTAAGTCCAACAGAATTAAGATATTCTCAGACAGAAAGAGAAGGCTTAGCCGCATATTGGTCAACACAGAAATTTCATTACTATTTGTATGACAGAGAATTCACAATAGTAACTGACCACAAGCCACTTGAAAAGCTGTTATCAGCAAGAGGAAGCCTTACACCAAGATTGCAAAGATGGTTACTTAAAATGCAACCATACAAGTTTTCAGTCCAGTATGAACCAGGACACACAAATGCATCTGACGTTTTATCAAGCTCACCTCTACGAGCAACAGGAAAGCAGTTAAGTGATGACACAGAACATTTCATCAATTCAATGGTATATGATGCTATTCCCAAATCGGTCACACTAGAAGAAATTCAAGAAATGTCAAGGAATGATGAAATTTTGAAGAATGTCAAAGAACAGATTAGCGCAGAAAAATAGTCAAAAAGCCCAGAATACAAACCATTTTTTCTGAACAGAAAACAACTGTGGATCAAAGATGATATAATATTGAAAGGCACAAAGCTAGTAATTCCCACAGAGCTAAGACAAAGAATCCTTGCCACAGCACACCAACATCACTTAGGGATTGTGAAAACAAAAGGATTATTGAGAGAAAAAGTATGGTGGCCAGGAATAGATCAAGAAGTAGAGAAGATGATAAAAGAATGCCATGCATGCCAAGTAACAGGATCAAGCAAAGTCAACTATGAACCACTTGTAGCAACAAAAATACCATCAACAAATTGGCACACATTAGCTTTAGACATTCAAGGCCATATCCAACAAAAGATTATTTGATAGCACTCATAGATTACAGATCAAGATACCCAGTCGTTGTTCAAGTCAAAGCTATCAGCACAAAAACAGCAACCAAAGCATTAGATAAGATATTCTCTATGTTTGGTTATGTGCACAAGTTAGTTGCTGACAATGGAAAACAACTCATTTCAGATGAATTTAAGCAGTATCTAAAGCAACATGGAATAAAGCTAAGGAATGTGACACCTTATTCACCATGGGTCAACGGAGAAGTTGAACGATTCAACAGATCACTCAAGAAAGCTAGTCAATGCGCACATGCAGAAGGAAAAGATTGGAGAAAAGAGCTCAATAAGTTTTTATTGCTCTATAGAACAACCCCACATGCAACAACAGGACAGTGTCCAGCAACTGTATTTTTTGGACGTGGTATTAAAAATGACATACCAGAATACAACAAGGATGAACAACAAGATACAGAATTGGATAGGAAAGACAGGGAAAAGAAAGAGAAAATGAAAGAATAAGCAGACGGCAAAAGGAATGCAAAGGATAGTGAAATTCAGGAGCAAGACAAAGTGTTAGTAAAGAATCTCTGGAAAAATGATAAATTGTCTCCAAATTGGTTAAATGAGAAGTTCAAAGTAATAAAAGTTTACAGGAAAAGTGCTTTACTAGAAAATGAAAGAGGAAACAGATATTACAGGAACAAAGCTCACCTCAAGGAATATTATGAAAATGAGACAAACAGACACACAGTGATTCGAAAGGAGAACACAGATCAAGAAGAAGAGATCACAGAACTACCCACTGACAATGCGAACGCGCAACCTGTCGCAAGCCCAATGCGTTCCGAGCGCAGACCGATTATCACAAATGCTAATGACGCTAATGGCAATCCTATCTCAAATGAAAATAATAACAATAGGGTGCATGAAAATGATAATTCTAACATCCAAGGAAGCAGTGAAAATAGCTTGAATGAAGAAAACATTGAGGATCATTTGAATGAAGAAAGCAGTGAAGACTCACAGGAGCATCTATGCAATGGAACACCAGTTTTTGTACCAGATACTGTACCAACAGCATATCAAGAAAAAGTGCAAGCAAAAAGATTGCCGGTAAGAAGACGTCACAAGAAGAAGAAGGAAGTTAAAAGGACAGCACTGAGGTTTGTAAATATTGATGGAACAGTGCATTGAAATTTTACTTTCATGTTCTCAAAGTCAAGATGATTGGAACTTTGGAATTATTTGTTTCGTTGATGAATGGACATCGGTTACTCATTTACTCATTTACTCATTTACTATTATTGGACACTGAAGAACTGTTGATGGAAGTTGAAGTTTATTTGCGCCGAAGGACTAACATTGAAGAACACTGTTTACATTAAGTGCAAAAAATTTCGGCGTGACAAACTTTCGGACAAAGACTTGTCCAAAAATTTATTTGTATGAAATTTAGGATTGTCCGAAAATTTGTCACGCCGAAAATTTTTGCACAGACTGCGCATGCGCAATGTGAATTGACGAAGAAATGGAAATCAAGTGATCTCTGAATCCGAATTCCCATCATGACACGAAACGAAAGGTTGCAATGCTAAAACACGAGTTTGAGTAGATCTGCAAAATAGTAGTGTTTCTAAGCTAATATCAGTCCAAGCAAATAACATCGTTATCGTTCTCGTGGTCTATCAAAAAGTCACCCTCGACACTTTCTTCTTCTCCTCTTCCGTGTCACTGAACTCTTCAAGACCAACAATGCCTTGGAAAAATGACTCATCATAATTTTCTTTTATCATTGAATCTAATCTTTGTAGAATGTCTTGTTTTGTTGCTGATATCTTGCAGGTAACTGTCAAAGCTATTTCCAGACCACCTTTTGGAATAGGAGAAGGTCGATATTTCTCGTCAGCAACTTCCCCACAAACTTCACCTCAATATTTCAAAAACTAATAAATAGGTCTTGATATCTCACGAGGGACGTGACCAACTGTTTGCGGCATTACCTTGTCGTGGAACCTTATTTTCCAGGCAACAGCACATGGATCGGATTCCAAAGCTTCTTTTTTTCCACTTTCATTGCAACACTTTCTGCCCTTTAAAAGGTTTCTTCCAAGTTGTCTTCCCATATACATGCCACCCTCTACTTGCAATTTTGTGCACAATGATACTCTCCATGATGAATATGATTAAAACAAAATACATTGAATCTCTAAGGAAGAAATATTTGTTTTCATGTCAGTCTTATCATTTCGGGGGTTGGTACTTCAAGATTTAAACTTATCATTTCGAAAGTTCTGCTGCAACCCTACTATACAGGTGAAACTAATTTTTGGTCGAGCTGTCAATAGGTGGATGGCAAACTGGTGCTATGATTTCTTAAACCAGCAATCTGGAAAACAGCATATCATAGATACAAAAAACGTGGGAAGCGGCCCCCCCCCCGATATCTTTGTCCAGGGAAACCCTTGCATTGTCATTTTCAGGATCTACGTTTTTTGTTTTTACACACAACACCTGTTGTGATTGATTGAAGTAAAGATGTCCTTGCTGAACTATTTTCAAAGAAAGTCCAATGCCGCTGAAAATTCGTTATCGAAAACAACTGCCGAAGCGTGCGATCCTGGTTTAACTGACCGAGAACGCGAAGAAGTTATAAAACAGCTCAAGCCCAACAGCGAACAAAAAGGAAGGAAGCGTAAAAAGTACTGCACTTGGTCACCTCAGCAGCGAGCAGAGATAGGCCAATATGCCGCTGCAAATGGTAACAAGGCAGCAATTGTGAAGTTTTCCTCACAGTTTCCCAGCATTAAAAGGCAAACTGTAAGTGATTTCAAGAAAGCATATTTAGAA
Source organism: Aurelia sp. 4 Dawson et al 2005 (assembly GCA_964019985.1). Taxonomy (NCBI): domain Eukaryota; kingdom Metazoa; phylum Cnidaria; class Scyphozoa; order Semaeostomeae; family Ulmaridae; genus Aurelia; species Aurelia sp. 4 Dawson et al 2005. The sequence goes on from OZ026505.1 coordinate 8,684,146, forward strand.
TGCAAGAAGAAGAATAATGGAAGTGAAGTTACAGCAATTGAAAAGAAAAAGCTGGCCGTCCAACGTTGCTACCTGATGATCTGATGAAGAAAACTATTGAGACAGTTTCAGCTTTGCGTCTGAGGGGCGCCCCGGTGTCAGCTTCTGTGATCAATGCCGTAGCAAAAGGTATAGTTCTCGCAAATGATTGTTCACTGCTTTGTGAGAATGGGGGCTACATCTCGTTAAATGCAGACTGGGCGCGTCAAATTCTCTACAGAATGGATGTCAGTGGTCGTAAAATGTCTCCTAGGATGGCAACAACTGCAAGAATTCCTGTTGCTCCAGGGATATTGAAGGAAACAAAGCTCGACTTCCAGCGGAGAATAAAGATTTTGCAAGAGAGACACCAGGTACCGGATGACTTGATACTAAATTTTGACCAGACACCTTTGCCATATGTTTGTGTTTCAAATCATACTCTCCATGAAAAAGGCGCTTCCAGTGTACCTTTAGTTTGAAAGGGCAAGAAAAAGCAGATCACTGGAACTTTCACTGTCACTAAGTCCGGAATTTTCTTGCCGATGCAATTAATCTACGAAGGCAAAACCGACCGATACCTGCCAAAAGATGTTACTTTTCCTGAAGGATTTGATCTCACATACACTCAAAACCATTGGAGCAACGAAGAAAAAGCTTTGCAGCATTTGATCAAAGTTGTCTTTCCTTATATTGAAAAGAAAAAAGCTGAACTGAATTTGCCTGCTGAGCAAAAGGCGTTATTAATTTTTGACGGCTTTAAGGGTCAGAAGACAAAAAGGTACCAAGATCACCTTGAAAGCTTGAAAGTAATGGGTGCGCATGGGTTTACGTTCCCGCGAACCTGACAGATCAGTTCCAGCCCTTAGACGTCACAGTGAATGCCCCTGCTAAGGATCGAAGAATGAGGACGACGATAAGAAAAGACATTTTGTTGCTTCGGTTACTTTGACAATCCAGTTACGTTAAAGAAAAATTTTTTTGACAATCCAGTTGAAATCCATTAAAGAGATATTTGACAATCCATGATTAGAGAAAATTCGACAGTCCAGTTGAAAAAAAATGAAGTAATTAGTTATTATGACATAATTCAGAACGTTTCGACTCTGGCTAGAGTCATCTTCAGCAAAGAAAATATGTGCGCGAGGGCCTTTTAAACTAAAACGGAAACACAGCATGCAGGAAGGGAGAAATACCTAAATAAGGTAAAATAAACAACAAAACAAAGAAGAAAAAAAACTAGTACTAAAATGTGAGATAAAAAACAAGACCTAATAAGGCAAAATCAGAATAAGACCATGGGAATAGATGACGTTTGGGAGTTCAAAGAGGGCGTGTCTCGTTTTATTAAAAGACTCTCGTGAATAAGAAGGTCAAAATGATTGTCTGTTTTGCTAATAATTTCAAAGTCATCAAAAGATGCTTTGTGGCCAAATTTAGAAATGTGGTCCCCTATGGACGAGGAGTTAAACTTTATCTTTTGACCTGCTTTGTTAATCCCTAGGTGCTCTCTACATCTAACAATTAAATGTCTTTTGGTTTTACCATAGTAAGTAGCATCGCAACCACTGCACATATATTTATAAATAACATTTGAGCACATTAAGTTTGAAAAGCGATCTTTGAATCTAAACAGTGAAGAGAGTCGTCTAGGGGATTTAAAGATGACCTGAAATTTAACATCAGGGTAGCATTGCTTGAGGAGCTTGACAAGTTTGGTTTTGACCTGTAAGCTAAATTGACCTAGGAAGGGGAGGGAGAAGAGAACGACTCGTCTCTCTTCACTGTTAGATACAGGTTTCTTAGGACAAAATTGCTTATCTAAAAAAGATTTAATTATACGATCTACAATACTTTTAGGAAAGCAGTTTTCGCTGAGGATTGCCTTGATTTTAAGAATTTCCTCATGAAAAGTTTGGTACGTAGAACAAATGTGAAAAGCACGGTAAATAAGCACAGTAACCAAATTGATTTTGTACTTGTTTGGCGCGAGACTGGCAAAATCTGTATAAAGTCCAGTAAATGTTTTCTTCCTAAAAAGACTGGTGGAAAAACAGTGAGACTCCTTTTCGACAAGAACATCCAAAAATGGCAATGTGTTGTTGTTCCGTGATATTATTGAGTATAATGGTTGTTCCCTTGATTGCGAAAGTTTTCGCAAATTACTGTGTTCCGCTGTGAGGGAGAATCATTTTATTTTCGATGGGGAACTTTATGACCAAATTGATGGTGTCGCCATGGGTTCTCCCCTAGGGCCTACACTTGCCAATATTTTTATGTGTGCCCTGGAAAAACGTTACTTGAATGATTGTCCTACACAGTTTAAACCGGTGTTATACCGTAGATATGTTGACGATACTTTTTGTCTATTTAATCGGAGAGACGACGTAGACAGGTTTCTTCAACATATCAACAGTTTTCACCAAAATATCAAATTTACTTTCGAGATCGAAGAGAACAACACATTGCCATTTTTGGATGTTCTTGTCGAAGGGAGTCTCACTGTTTTTCCACCAGTCTTTATAGGAAGAAAACATTTACTGGACTTTATACAGATTTTGCCAGTCTCGCGCCTAACAAGTACAAAATCAATTTGGTTACTGTGCTTATTTACCGTGCTTTTCACATTTGTTCTACGTACCAAACTTTTCATGAGGAAATTCTTAAAATCAAGGCAATCCTCAGCGAAAACTGCTTTCCTAAAAGTATTGTAGATCGTATAATGAAATCTTTTTTAGATAAGCAATTTTGTCCTAAGAAACCTGTATCTAACAGTGAAGAGAGACGAGTCGTTCTCTTCTCCCTCCCCTTCCTAGGTCAATTTAGCTTACAGGTCAAAACCAAACTTGTCAAGCTCCTCAAGCAATGCTACCCTGATGTTAAATTTCAGGTCATCTTTAAATCCCCTAGACGACTCTCTTCACTGTTTAGATTCAAAGATCGCTTTTCAAACTTAATGTGCTCAAATGTTATTTATAAATATATGTGCAGTGGTTGCGATGCCACTTACTATGGTAAAACCAAAAGACATTTAATTGTTAGATGTAGAGAGCACCTAGGGATTAACAAAGCAGGTCAAAAGATAAAGTCTAACTCCTCGTCCATAGGGGACCACATTTCTAAATTTGGCCACAAAGCATCTTTTGATGACTTTGAAATTATTAGCAAAACAGACAATCATTTTGACCTTCTTATTCACGAGAGTCTTTTAATAAAACGAGACACGCCCTCTTTGAACTCCCAAACGTCATCTATTCCCATGGTCTTATTCTGATTTTGCCTTATTAGGTCTTGTTTTTTATCTCACATTTTAGTACTGGTTTTTTTTCTTCTTTGTTTTGTTGTTTATTTTACCTTATTAGGTATTTCTCCCTTCCTGCATGCTGTGTTTCCGTTTTAGCTTAAAAGGCCCTCGCGCACATATTTTCTTTGCTGAAGATGACTCTAGCCAGAGTCGAAACGTTCTGAATTATGTCATAATAACTAATTACTTCATTTTTTTTCAACTGGACTGTCGAATTTTCTCTAATCATGGATTGTCAAATATCTCTTTAATGGATTTCAACTGGATTGTCAAAAAAATTTTTCTTTAACGTAACTGGATTGTCAAAGTAACCGAAGCAACAAAATGTCTTTTCTTATCGTCGTCCTCATTCTTCGATTTATAACAAAGCTGCGTTTCCCAGAACCCTGCTAAAGAGTTTTTGAAGAAAAAATTCGAAGAGTGGCACGCAAAAGAAGTATCATCCCAGTTGGAAAGAAAAAGGGATGTTTATGAAGTTGAAGTTCCCTTAAGCTGTCGGTGATGAAGCCAACACACGCTAGGTGGCTCCTTGGCTTGTATGATCATATGCGCAATTCAGGTGATATCATACGAAAGGGAGTTAAGATGGCCGGAATCGATGACGCTATTGACTTGGACATTGAACCAGAAGACCCCTTCGATGATTTAAATGTCTAAACCATATAAGCACATATACGTGTAAACAAGTGACCAAAATATGAACGTAAACAAGAAGATTAGTGATTTTTTCTTTCCTTTTCTATTTTAAAATAATTCTATTCCATTCTATTTTATTCAATTACCTGACGTGGTTTTCCTTCAAGATTCAAAAGACCGGTCAATATTTTGTCCGAAATTCCAAAAATATGTCCGAAAATATTTTCGCCGAAGTTTATTGTCCGAAATTTTATCCGCTGAAAATTTTTGCACTTAATGTATGCTGATTGTTTTGTTTGGTTACAATTGAAAAGGAACTACATTGGAAACTCAAGAGGACGATTTCAAGAAAAGGGAGAATATAGTGTATTAGACAAGCCATTATATATTAGCCTCGTAATGATGTAGAGGAGTTCGGTGGATGTTCGGAGTGGAAACATGGCGTCTTGCTTCGTGTGCTCTATCGGCCTAGCGTTAGGTCGCGGCAGATCTTAGGCAGCGCGCGCGTAGACACAACAGTATTTTCAAAGCAGCTTACAAGGTGACGATATATTTTGCTTTATGAGCGAGGAGGGACTCTGAGGACCAAAAGCGTCTCTTAAAATACATTATTAGTTGACAGATGACAATTGCAAAGGCGCATAATTAGTATGGGGGCTTTAATGCATGCATAAAATGTAATGGAAGAAAATATCGTGTCATGTGCTCAAAAATCTTGATTAAAATTTACTAAAGCCAACAATCTATTTAACTACAGCACTAAAGCATTGCCGGGCGAACAAAAATCCCCGTTGTAAGGTATTCTCTTTTAGCCACTAATCAAAACGGGTCTGATAACAGCTCTGCCAACAGCCAAATTCAAATTTACTTTGAAAAAGGCTGAAAGCTCAATCATATTTCTACGATCCTTCTGCTTCACGAGACGATGACAGTCAAAGAGTCTACGCCCCCCCCCCAGGGAGGGATAATCCATAACTTTCAATATGCATGGTGTTACCTTTCAATGTCCATGCCAATATTTGGGCCCCGTTCACATGGGAACGCAATCGTGCCGTTCCATATCGTTCCGTTCCGAAAAGTGGAACGCTCAGGGGTTGCGTTCACACGGGAACACTTGAAATTACACCGTTCCGTTCCAAAAGTGGAACGATGAAAAAAGTGATACGAAAAGTGGAAAGATACGCAATCGTTCTGTTCCGTTCCCGTGTGAACAGGCAATGAGGTCAAAACTGGTCCAAAAAACGGAACGATAAGATTTGTTTCCCTAAGCGCATGCGTGGACGTAGTTGTTACTGAGGAAAATGGCAAGGACTGAAGAAAAAACTGTGGAACGGAACGATTGAGTTCCCGTGTGAACAGAAAAAAAACCGATACGCAATCGTTCCTTTCCCGTGTGAACAGTCTATTTTTGCGTTCCAGAAACTGGAACGAAGATGGAACGGAACGATAGCGTTCCCGTGTGAACGGGGCCTTGGGGTTCAAAGTTTTAAGTTAAATCAATATTTGGGGTCTGCGAATTACAACATGGACAAACATTCAATATTTTGGGTCCACAAATCTGAGAAAAGGAAGAATCGCGGAACTTGGGTCTCCAAGATATTAGACTCAATATTTGGGGCCCCCAAAACATTAGGCTTAATATCTAGGGGTCAGCAAAGTAACAGTAGCATGGAAGTTAGGGAGTACACCCCTGGAGTCTACCCGGTATCCCAAAAAGTTCCGACGTTTGATTGAACGCAGAAAAAACTTTCGAATATGGTAATTTCCATCCATTCTGGTTCCCTAGTAGACTTATTACGTTGAGTCCTAGTAATCGCTACCACCCACCCACCCTCCGCTCATACTAGGACTCATGGCTTTCCAGTCAAAAGGTTGGCCCTATTTAGGCCATTTGCCACAAGATCTTGTGGTACTAATCACAGAGCTTCATTTTGGTCACATGACCTGTTTTTGTGGTCACATGGCATTTTTCTTGCTAATGATCGGTTTATTCCTAGTCAGCGCCAACTGGAGGCTAAGCATTAGATTTTCCGGACCACTAATTGGCAAATCGTAAAATGGCGGTCAAAGATTTCGCAAAGCTGCGAGCCCGAAGGCCGCAACACTAGCTGTCGAGGACGAACGCTCCACAACAACAATCATCTTTTTTTAACAAAATGATGAGCTTTGATATCATTATTGCTGCAGTTGCAATCATTGATGTGGAGCACTACTTCTGTAAGCAAATGAGTTTCATCTCCACAATGTTGAAAAAGTTTCCTTTGCTTGATCAGTTCAAAACGGCTTCGACACCTTCACGCCATTTTTTTCTAACCCAGACCTGGAATCAGACCGTTTGGAGCCGTTGTGGCGTGGCGCGAAAGTATTCGTCAGCATTCGTCATTTCATATTTTTTTAATGCCATGGAAAGTCAAGCAGAGATGAATACTTCTTGGGAATTTTCGACGTGTTTACAAGGTGATAATATTATTGAAATGGACAAACAAACCACTAGTATCGTGAAACTTAAATAGTTGGAAGGTTGGATGAAATGATGCTCGGAAAATAAGGGATAATTGGCCTAGCGACAGGCCTGGACACAGGCCTGATATCATTTTGAAACAGTTCCTTTGTTGAAATGCTTGATATTTTGGGGATAACTTGACACTAACTTGCGATTGTACTTTCCAAAACTCAGTGAAGAAATATCTGAAGCAGGTATGTCAATAGTAGAATTTTCTACAAAATTTTCATGTTTATTTCCTGTGACTCGGAGATATTTTAAAACGATATTTTCCCGCCTTTTCGAAGCCTTCCATGCTCAGAAAATAATCAACTACCTTTCTCGAGTACAGTCTCTTGAATTTTGGGATGCAAAAGGATTAGGACGATGGATCAAATGGTGTCGCAAATGTCCTACCTCCCATTTGCCTTGTAACTAAACAAACCATTTTCTCTTCAATCAAGGCCTCAAATTAAAACCTTTGGCTGGAAAATATTCGTCATTCCTTTGTCTTTCTATCTGAATCAAAAGTTGAGTTGACATCAATGTTTTCTGACTTGTCGAGGTGAGAACTTTGGAGAGGTCGCCTTCAAGGGCGCCGGAGCCACGGGGCAGTGGGGGCAGCTGCCCCCGTTGCCCTAGTGGTGTGGGGGCAGTGCGGGGGCAGCCAAATGCCCTTTCTGAAAAATTGGTTTCGGAGAAACGCCAATGCCATATAGCAAATTTCATATAAATATCTAGATGCTAACGATGTCTGGATTTCGAGTGTCTCTTGAAACCTATGTGCAAGAAGAATGTCAATAATTGACATGTTGACGGAACTGAAAATGAATTTGCAAAATCGGAAATATAAAGATATCGTTTATCATACTGAATAGATTCCAGTTTGCCACCAACGAAGTTTGAGTAGTTCTCTGTCAAGGTTAATGTTGGCTCACATCGCGTGCTCGATTTTTTCTGTCAAGGGATTCATATTCAAGACATTTAGCATTCAAGACGTTTATACATAGGCGTAGGAGACAGGGGGCTGGGGGGGCTGCAGCCCTCCCAACTTTGGAAAAATTTGCAAAAATCAGCAATGATCGGGCAGAAAATCGGCCTAAAGGTGGGCAAAACTTACGTAAACAATGGATCTTCTATCGGGCAGCCCCCCTAAATTTTATTTCCCCCTACGCTTATGCGTTTATACACAGTGCAGTATTCATATTCGACGCTTTTGCTTGAAATTGGTAAGCAGCACTATAATGTAGAAATATTCTTATGAGGCAGTGTTGACAGTTTCTTAAAATCATTAGAGTTTCAGTGCTTGGAGATTTTTGAGTTTCTCCTGTCTTAATGTTGTTTCGTGAGCCCTGGTGAAAAATGAAATTTCAAAAACCAAGTTTTTGAAAGTCTTTCCAGTGTTTATAAATTACTCGAGTACCTTGCAAGTAACATCATACCGAAAGCAAGTGAAAAATGTGTAAAAACAAAAGTATGAAAATACCTTACGTTTAACGAATGTCTTATCGATGATGGTAAAATCATGCTTATTTTCGTAGTCACCTTTCTGTTTATCAGTGCTTTTCCTTCTCTCAGATACATGGCGTCTGTATCTTTTCAAAAACAATGTTCAAGCTTATTTTCTAGTGGGTAGGCCAAAGAAGTGGCCCCTAAAATAAAAAATTCTGAACCATTTTCTGAAAACAAGATTTTGAAATGGCTTTTACCTATCTTGAAGTGACCGTTTGGTTCTCATTCACTCTGCTTGCAGCATTAACGAGAAGTAAGTTCAATGAACGGACAACAACATGTCAGTAGTGCCCTTTTTCATAAACTTCGAAGCTCAATAAGGCCCCGTTCACACTGCTCCGCTTTAGTTATGATGCGTTTTTGTTGCATCAAAGCTACCCGTTCACATTACACCGTTTTTGTACAAAAACGGAGGAAAACATCCGTTTTGGGCCTATTTTTTAATTCAAAAATCTGTCGGATGGACATTTGATACTTTGGAGCTACCCACTGCCCAAACCTTAAAACGCATAGCTGCCTGAGCTGTAATCCTGTTTAAGACATCTGGTGTTCTACAAAATAAACCTGATATACCTGCATTCTACCTTCCCTGTGCGTCCTGTGAAAATCCAGGTTTTGCTCGTCTGTCGGACGGACTAGATTGAACGCTAATTTTTGGTGCTTGTTTTTCAGTTGAATTTCTTTGCTGCTAAAAAGTATTTTCCTGTAAAGTTTTGGTATCTACGTATAGCTCAACTCTTCAGGGTTGCATTTCGATCCATCTCTTTGCTTAAAATCATTATTCACATAGCATGAGCATACATTAAATATATGCAGTCCGTCTGTCGGACGGACACTGTCGGACGGAAAAAATTTTCCTATCCTTTTGGCAGCGCCTGCATCATACCGGAGAATCATATGCCTATATAGAGCTACTGCAAGTAAAATTCACCATAATTCCATGCTAGAATTGGTTCTCAGCTCCATACCAGCTGAAAATGTCGTTGCCATTTAGCACCGTGAAAACAAGTTCAAAAATGGCATGATTTTGATCAAAAATGAGTTTTTACGCAGCAGAAATTGCACCGCACGAAGTTTTCGTGAAACTAATGATAAAATGAGTCACTGTCAGTCACCTGCAAATACTGAAAACAGTTAAATTACTTTGCAACTCACAGAATATCTGTTATTAGCAAAATACGATTTTTTCTGAGCGCGACTAATTTCAAGATAGGCCCTTTTGTGCGTTCACATTGATCTGCATGATAAAAAATACGGAGCCAAAGATATCCGTTTTTGTGCATTCACGTTGATCAAATGCGTTTTCAAAAACCTCCGTTTTTGTGGATATCCACTTTTGATAGCGTTTTCGAAAACTTCCGTTTTTGCGGCATTTTTGTGCAGATCAGTGTGAACACTTTCACAAAAACGCAGGTTTTTCTCTCCGTTTTTGTACAAAAACGGAGCAGTGTGAACGGGGCCTAAGTGTGCCATGGGGTCCTAATAATCTCATCCACTATATCCTTTGTGCAGAATTGTTATGCCACGTGCTTAAAGAATTAGGAAAAGCACAGCAAAGAAATTGCTTCAGGTTGCCCAAGAAAAAGGTCAGAAATCAATTTCTGGCTTTTTTAGAGGTAGTGACAATAAGCTCAATGCTCAAGAACAAAGAGCCACAGAGGATGTTGTCACAGTCGTTGATGATACAGTGGAAGATCCAGAATCAGACAGTGGAGGTCCCTTCCTGCAAAGAGAAGCCAAAGATGCTGTAACTTCTAGTATAGCAAGCCCATGGATCAAAAATGTGACCGATTTCACTTTGAACGAGAAGAAATGCAGCGAAAACTAAGGAAGATATTTCCAACCCGACTGGTTGCAAATCTATAGATGGCTATGGTATCACCGTGATAAAAAGGCTGCCTTCTGCGGTATCTGCACAGAGTACAGACAGCCGCATGATGTATCACCCTTTGTTTACACAGATCACTTCACTGGATTTCGCAACTGGAAGAAGGGAAAGGAACTATTGGAGGACCACCATAATAGTGATAGCCATAAACTTGCCGTGAAAGATGCAAGTAAGATGCAAGCTACCATTGAATGTCAGTTTGATGATTATACGAAAGAAAAACAGCGCCTGCGACGACAAGGACTTATCTCTCATCTGAATACTTTGAAGACACTCCTTCGTCAAGGTATTGCTATACGAGGACATACCGACGAAAATTTGAAAATCTATCAATTTAACAAAGACGAGGCAAATGATAATGAAGGGCTGAATCTCATTATGAAAGAAAACCTATATCTCTCCCATGAAATTCTTTCCGAGCAAGAGGAGATCTTGGTTCTGGCTGCCAGAAAGCGTCTGATAAGCGATGTACTTGCAAACGGCTTTTATGCTATTTTATGTGACGAGTCAAGTGACATTTCTAAGACCGAACAGATGTCCTTCTCCATTCGCTATTGCAATGATGCATATGAGGTTTTCGAAGAATTTGTTGGCATTCTTCCGTGCGATGAAGGGGTTGCGTCAGAAGCCCTACTGAAATATGTCCATGACATTTTGACAAGATGTTGCTTTCCTACTAGAAAGATGGTTGGATTGATTGCGGTTCTCATCCGCAATCACACTAAAGATCCCTTTTGCTTGCAAGGTCACGATCACGGTCTCACTGTGTTCAGAAATGTTTGCTTAGGACAATAGGCCTATCCCGATTTGTTTCAACAGCAAACTCTGACACCATAAGGTGCCCTTTCTGCGGTTTCTGCCCCCGCCGCATCATGAAGCGTCCGGCGCCTCTGGTCGCCTTATTTTGAAGGGAACAAGACTGATGATATGCCTAGTTGAAATTGAGATGAAACACTATTTTGACTGGAGAAAGTATTGGTTAAATGGCGTTATTTTACGCAGTTTGTGTTGGACTTTTTACTTCTGAAAGAAGATTCGAAGGACAATCTACAAATTTAGATATTATCAGCCACGAAACCTAAATGTGCTTCGAGCAGGTAAATAAGGATTATTTTCATCGGCCAAGTGCAAATAAAATTTCAAACTATCTGCAACTTAAATTGGTGTTCTAAATTTTGGAAAATTAAGGCAATTGAGCATTTAGTCTTCGTACAATTACTTTGTTGAAGACAAGGAACCAAAATCTTCTTCTGAAGAACATTATGAGGAAACAGTAAAAACAAGTCAAAAAAGAAAATGTTTAGAAACGTTACTTGCTCGAAGCACATTTAGGTTTCTTGGCTGATTTATCCATAGTCGTAGATTGGCCTTCGAATGTTTTTCCAAAAGTAAAAAGTCCAAAATAAATAGCATAAAATAACACAATTTAAACAATATTTCCTCCAGTCAAAACAACTGTTTCATCTCATCTCAGTTTCGCTTTTGCATATCATGTTTGGTTCCCTTCAAAATAAGGCGACCATTCCGAAGTTCTCACTTTGCGAAGTCAGAAAAACATGATGTCAACTCAAGTTTTGATTCAGGTAAAAGACAAAGGAATGAAGAATACTTTCCAGCCAAACATGTTTGATTTTGAGGTCTTGGTTAAAGATAAAATCACCTGTTCAGTTACGACGCGAATGGACGATAGAACATTTGCGACGCCAGCAATCCTAACATTTTTGCACCCAAAGTGTAAGTGTATTTTCTTTGCACTGGAGTTTCTTAAATTTTTGGTGATCTGAGATTTTAATTTCTTAAAATTTCATGAAAGATGTCTCCTTCACTTGAAACATAACTACATGCAGCTAGGCAAGCCGCAAGTAGATTTTTTGCTGCATATTCACAAGCAGGGGACAAAAATTTGCTAAGCCTGCCCTTTTCCTGCCCTTTCCTCAATCAAATATGTTTGTTGGTCCCTATCCATGGTCAAATTTCACTGCTGGGTCCTCTCTTCTGAGTCCACCGAAAAATTGTTTGTTTTAAATGAATCCTAAGGTTACTTTATGATTAATTGAAAAACCTCTTCCCCTCCCAAAATGAAACGATACCCAATTCCTTATTATGTCACTCTTGTTTAGCCTTGTTGTAACAGTTCTTGAAGAGTGGATTATGAGTTCTTACTTCAGATAAATCACACCGAATTAGAATTGCAACGTGGTATGAAATGTGAGACCCTTGAAAATTGCTCAAAGCATTCCCCGAATAATGTATTGATTTTTCTCGTTCTTTTGCAAATATTTCAACCTGGTTTGAGGCTTGCTGCTTTCATATCACAAGTTTATGTACAAGAAAAACAAGAAAATGTTATAAAATTCACAAAATGTCAATTCCTCTTCACAGTAAAATCAACTACATATTGAAAACATTATAAATCCAGCATTACTCAAAATACAACACTTCTGTTGTTACGGTGGCCTAGATGGCCTAGATGGCCTAAGATGGCCTAGATGAAGCGGCCGCCACGCCCGCGAACGTGCCTGCAATAAGAACAGCAAAAAAGAACAGCATTCTTTACAAAGTGCCAGTTAATAAGATGACTTCATGCTCTAAATCAAGCACAAAGAAAAAGGTTTCAATTGAAGACATTACTGACCTCTCAGCAGACCAGAGCAGTATCGCAGAGCCAGAGAAATACGTCCATGTAGACGAATACCTTGACTTCAAAAAGTTCATCCACTCCGAAGTACAGTCAATAAAGGCAGAGATTGAGTTTGGTGCAAACGATGTAGCAGCTGTGCATTCCTCTGGTATGGATCCATTGGTAAGCATGTTAATCCAAAGTCTAAAAGACCGGATTGTTTCTCTCGAAAAACAACTGGATGAGAAACAGAAAATAATCGAAAAGCTCATGGATAGGCCTATTTTGGAGATTTCAAAGGATCAAAACAGAGAAGTCGAAGTGAATCCACCATCAAAAACAACAAATCCCCCTGAGACTGGGAAAAAGGCCCAAAGCAGCTGCCCTAACAATGAAAATATTGAACAGAAAATTCCCAAGACACAAGAAAAAGAACTTCGAAACACGAAAGAACAAAATTCAAAGGAAGTTGGAAAAGAACAAGATGTCAGAAAAGAAAAGGCAGAAAAGAAGGCAGAACGAAAGAAAATAATTATAATTGGAGACTCTTTGCTGAATGGCCTTGAAGAAAAGAAAATGAAGAGAAACCACGACATCCAAATAAGACCACACTCTGGAGCATCATCCCTTGATATTTCAGATCACATTAGACCTGTCCTGAGACGAAACCCAGATTGCATCATTGTGCATGCGGGCACAAATGATATCACGAAACACGAGGATACGATCAAAAATATCGAGGAAATGGTAAATGAAGCGAAAAAAATGTCTCCTTCGACAAACATTGTGGTATCAGAATTGGTAGTCCGCCATGACAGTCAGCAGAGAAAGGAAAAGTCAGAGGAATTAAACAAGAGGATAAAAGACCTAGCAAAGAAGTTGCAAATACCCGTGATTTGCCACGCAAACATTAATAGCCGTTGTTTGGGAAAGGGACAGCTACACTTAAACCAAAGAGGTAACGGTTTCTTTGCAAGAAACCTATTGGATTTTATTGATAATTTCTATATTACAGAATCTACTTGAAAAAATGACATTGTCACCCCACAAACTGATCGATCGAAACATACTTCTTCCACTGTACTATCAGACAACACTGTTAATACTGATAATATACATGGTCTAGACTACATAGAGTCTAGTCCTTCTCAAAGTGTGGGTTACATAGAGCCCATGCCTCTTAGTGAAAATCTGCCTGAAACCGAGGCTGACGGCCTCGAAATGATGAACAGACTCAGAATAAAATATCCAAAAAATATAATTATTGGGTATATCAATATAAATTCGATACGAAACAAATTTGATGGTTTTTCTCAGATTATGAGTAACAAAGTAGACATACTTATAGTCGCGGAGACAAAACTCGATTCGTCATTTCGAAACGGCCAGTTTATGATAAACGGTTTCGGGAAACCTATCAGACTAGATGTTTCATCAAATAGTGGTGGTTTACTTGTATACATTAGAAACGGGATAATTTCTAAACAATTGAAGGATCTAGAGATACCTAATGATATCGAAGTAGTTCCTATAGAGATTAATATCCGAAAACAGAAGTGGTTATTACTGCCCTTATACAGAAATCCGTTGCAAAATCAAACGTATTTTGTTGATAATATTTCAAGAATCATAGATCGGTATTCTGCTGCTCGTGAAAATGTGTTGATACTTGGTGATTTAAATATGGAGGCGAACGATAAGGCTCTGGTCCCACTGGTTGAAGCGTACAAGCTTTACAGCCTTATCAAGGGACCTACATGTTTCAAATCAGAAAGGGGGAGGTGTATTGATCTCATGCTCACCAATAGGAAACACTCTTTCATGGGAAGCCAGTCTTTTGAAACAGGTTTCAGCGATCACCATCATCTGATTTACACAGTATTAAAGTCGACATTTGTTAAGTTGCCCCCCAAAATAGTGAAATATCGTGAATACAAAACATTTTGCGAAGAAGAATTTCAAAAAGATCTAGAGATGAATTTAAGACAAAATTTTCCAACAGAATATTCTGCATTTCAGGCAGTCCTTTCCCGAGTACTTGAAAAGCATGCCCCGCTTAAACAAAGGGCAATTAGAGGGAACAACAAACAACATTGCAACAAGAATCTGAGGAAAGCAATGATGACGAGGTCGACCCTGCAAAATAAATCTAACAAATCAGGCAAAACTGAAGATTTTGAGAAATATAAGAAACAACGAAATCTGGTTGTCAAAATGAATAGGAAAGCAAAATTTGACTTCTATCGCTCGATTGAACCTAGGTCCATCGCTAATGAGAAAACATCTTGGAAAGCGGTTAAACCCATGTTTTCAAATGGAAATCCAATGGGAGAAAAAATCGTTTTGATTGAAGACGAAGTGATTATATCAGATGATGCTATGATTGCTGAATGTTCCAATTCACATTTTGTAAATATTACGGATTCTCTAGGGCTGGACCCTATGTTTAAACAAATACCTAACTGTATAGAGTTAGATGAGAAAGTAGAAGTTGCTCTAATGAAATACAGAAACCATCCAAGTATTATCGCCATCAAACATAAGGTCAGGTATGAGAAGAAATTCCAGTTTTACCATGTCTACCCTTGGGATGTGATGAACTTTGTCGAGGCACTGGATGCCAGCAAATCCACTAGTGGAAATATACCCACTAAGATAATCAAGATGGCCAAAGATATTTTATGTCCATATTTGACTGACTGCATAAATGCAGCCATACAAAATTGCTCGTTCCCAGACGAATTAAAGAAGGCTGATGTCTCGTCAATTTTTAAACAGGATGATTCCAGCTGGAAAGGTAACTACAGACCAATTAGTGTCTTGTCAGCTCTGTCAAAAGTTTATGAAAGAATTATTGGAGTACAAATGGACAGGCATTTTGCCACAATTCTATCTCACCTATTGTCCGGCTTTA
Source organism: Aurelia sp. 4 Dawson et al 2005 (assembly GCA_964019985.1). Classification (NCBI taxonomy): domain Eukaryota; kingdom Metazoa; phylum Cnidaria; class Scyphozoa; order Semaeostomeae; family Ulmaridae; genus Aurelia; species Aurelia sp. 4 Dawson et al 2005. The sequence goes on from OZ026505.1 coordinate 8,699,520, forward strand.
GGCAAGGATACAGTACTCAACATGCCTTGTTTCGTGCTATCGAATCCTGGAAAAGATGTCTTGATACCAAAGGCATTGTTGGTACTATCCTGATGGATCTGTCCAAAGCATATGATTGCATACCCCATGATCTACTCATAGCGAAGTTAGAGGCTTACGGACTCGACACTTGTGCGCTGAAGTTGGTATACAGCTACCTAACTAATCGAAAACAGAGAGTCAAAGTAGGTTCAGCATACAGCACTTTCCAAAACATTTCTACAGGCGTTCCACAGGGGTCTGTACTTGGTCCTCTGCTTTTTAATATCTTTATAAACGATCTGTTCTTCACAGATTTGGAGTCTGAGATATGTAACTTTGCTGATGATACAACAATTTATGCATGTGACACATCTATAGATGCCGTCACAATAAAACTAAAGGACGATTTACAAAAGCTTCTAGATTGGTTTAAAAATAACGGAATGTGTGCCAATCCAGCGAAATTTCAAATGATGTTTTTAGGTCTCAAGAGTGACAAATCGTTCATCCTCAACATCGGTGGACAACAAGTAAAGCAGAGTGAGCAGGTAAAGCTCCTCGGTGTACAAATAGACAACTCTTTAAAATTTGACGCACACGTCAAGGAGTTATGTCGAAAAATAAACCAAAAATTATGTGCGTTTTCAAGAATAAGACCATTCCTCAATAAAGAGAAAGCTAAAATGCTACTAACATCTGTTGTTATGTCAAACTTTTCATACTGCCCCTTAGTATGGCTGTTCTGCAGCAAAACTGCTAACAAAGATATAAACAGAACAAATAAACGTGCCTTGAGGGTTTTGTACGGAGATTACGACTCATCATTTGATCAGCTTTTAGCCAGGGCTGGAAGCGTTACAGTCCACCAAAAGAACCTACAAAGTCTTATGATTGAAATTTATAAGACCATGAACCATCTAAATCCTTCATATATTTGGGAGTTCTTTGTTAAGAAGGATATTTCTTACAATCTCCGCACCAAAGAGCTATGTAGGCTTCCATCAGCAAAGTCACATCGCTATGGACTAAATTCTCTTTCGTTTAGAGGCAGCCTCCTGTGGAACACTCTAGATGATGAATTAAAGAGAGCTGATAGCTTGGGAAGTTTTAAAACGGGGATCAAAGAATGGGATGGCAAAGGATGTAGATGTTTAATTTGTAAATAATTTTGTATATTGTAAATAGTTGGTTTAAATTAGTTTTCAGTAACTATGCTTTCTTTTAACCAACTGTAAATAATGTTATGATGATGATGATGACGGTCTCGGCTCTCATTTGTGTGTTCAGCCATGGCACAGTAGAGTTGTATTCAGTAAGATTTTCATGAGAATGAACTTTCTTGTTTCTTCATAAACCAAAGTTATAGGATTGTTTCTTTCGCAGATGTACTTTTGTCTCTGTGATGAGCCAGGACTTTGATCTGTCGATGAAATGCATTTAAGAAAATTTAATGTGTCAGAATAAGATACATGATGTAAAAGTATCCTTCCTCAGTTCCCTTGGCCTTTCATAATAGCGAAATCGCATACTTAATTTTGCTGTGACTTCTTGATAGTTATTCTAAACGATTTTCTACTCATCTGCAGCATTATCAATTGTGTCTTGAAGAAATGCTCTGACCAAAGCCAGTCCAAAGCAGTTTGACTGCGATAACACGAACTGCTTGCCAAACAGTTTGATGCAAGAGAGAGGGCAGTGCCAAACTTTCATCAAATCATGACAAAACGATATCAGTCTAGCTGTATTATTACTGTTTAATAGATTTCTAAGCAAAACATGATCAAAAAGAACTTATCTTACCTTCTTCTTATAGCTTCTTATCAAGATCGCTCCATGAAAATGTGAATTCGTGACTTCATGAAGATTGTGCACGATGGCGGTTGGCCGGCCGGCCGTTGTTGCTAGGTTGTTGCTGTTGTTGCTATACACCCGAAGCTGTTCTGTAATTTAGCATTGGCCAATTTTGACAGCGAGGCAATTCCTTTACAGGGCCAACCTTAATCGCTACCACCCACCCACCCCCCCCCCACTCATACTAGGACTCAACGTAATAAGTCTAGTTCCATAGTAGACATTTTCAGCTTAAAGTAAATGAACGGAGATATAGCGACATAATCTAAACATAGCACAGAAGAACCGCATGCGCCACTTATCTTCCTTTTGTTTCATAGATCGAAAACATCAAATAAAATAGCTTATATCTAGAGTACCCAGTCCCCCTAGCTAAGTATGCTTTTAACCCCGTTGATTTACTTTAAAGTATGGCATATTATAAGAAGAAAGTAGCAATCTGAGAGCTATGAGCTCTAACATTCTATCTTCATGGTTGAAGGCAAAACTAGAGAGATTTGTACGCTTTCTTGCTTCATGATGGATGGCAAAAGGGGACTCCACCGATGACCAACACACAAATCGGGTTGAAAATCCCTTACGTTGCAAGCGATCGGAAATTGTTTTATTCACAAGAGAAAACCTCGCTTTTATCAACAAAAGAAAGGTCAAAGAGAATTCAGGTTTGAACGATGTTAGATATTATATAAATGAATCAAATATTTTTCGGGAAAAACGGTTTGTTGATGTTGTTGTTGCTCTGTGTCAACTGGGAATTTCACATATTCACTGTTTCACGGTTTGACGGAATAGAGCAAATTGCCTCTTCCTTAAAGGACAAGTCCGGGGTTGATAAAATTATTGTTACAAAGCAACCTTACCAACTGCTGAACAGTAGTCGTGAAATCTTTTCAAGTTTTCAAGCCTTGAACTTTCATAAATTCGACGATTAATTTTCGTAAGTTAGGCCAAATATCATCACCACTTCGTAGTTTGTACGAGTGTGGGAAGGCGCAATAAGGAGACTAGCAATGTGGGTGGTATGATATCAATACATTTGGCAGCCTCGTGCAGGTCACCGTGAAGTGATGTCAAACAAAATGACGTCATTTCGCACTTCTTAACAGGTTGAATATGTGGTTTCGCAGATTAAAAGAGAAAAAATTGAAAAAAGTACTACACACCAATCACAACAAAGTAATCTCTTGAATAATCAACAATTATACCAACCCCGGACTTGTGCACTTTTCCGTGTTCGTGCAACTAAATTGAAAACTAAAGTAAAAACTTAGCATTCCTCCAAGGCTTACTTGATTCGATCCCTCAAACCGACGACAAAGATGCTCAACGAGCAGCACTCTCGCTCGTCATCAAGGTAATGAATGTAAATATCAACCCAACCCAAGCCAGCCATTTTATTCCTCACCCGGAGGAGATTCCCTTTACCGCGATGATGCAAAAAGGCGGAAAAATATCTCTGGTTTTGCCTTGCACATAAATGTTAGAGTTCATAACTCTATTTTCAGATTACTTCGTTATTGATTTGCGCTGCGGAGCAGCATGCAAATCTTTAAAATGCCCTTGAAAATAAACAAGAGGCTTTGCGCTAATGGCTGAACATTGGTAAGACCAAATAGATAAACAATTGTTAAAATAAAATCTACGTAGGGAGGCGCAAAACAGACAAATACGACACAAGGGCACGGTCTCAAATGCGTGCACACATATGGAACGCTCAGAACAAACATTTTCTTTGTTTTGAAACAAGTCTGCTTGCAGTTCAGTTGATGAAGCAAACTTCCAGAATCGTCGAACTTACAATCACAAACTATTGTTGTGGATGCATCCAAAGGAAGAAAGCTAAGCGAAGTAGAAGCGAACGAATTTGAGTGATCGTTATGTTGAAATTTCAACTGTTAAGTGTAATGAATCAACAAGGCAATTTTTGTTACGTTGTAGAAGGACGGCAGAATTTTTACAAAGTTGCTGTTTCCTGCATGATTGCTGTGTCCGCTCAAAGAACTAGTGAAGGAAAATATTGATTTCTGACAGTGCAAAAGTTGTTTTGTTTTGGCCTATACTCACCTTCATGCGCTGCTACCGTAAGCAACCGTGAAATCCTGACTGGCCAGGCCGATCTTCGCCAGAAAATCGAGAAAAATCATTCTGTTAGGCCCAGCCACAACAGTCGAAACAGAAATGCGAAAACAAAATTCCAGTTTGATTATTTGTCAAACCGTTGGGCCATTTTTTGACAATGTCAGTTGGATGTGTATTGAAATCAACTGACGCCGCTTAAGAGGCGGACACTTCACCTTGATAGGACACCTGAACCGTGGGGCAAATCACTTCCCAAAATACCGTACGTGATTTGTGCGACTTTGTAATCTATTTGCGATTTCATTTATTTTTGCCGTGATTTCTTTTTTAATTTAGTAATTTTTCCGTGATTTTTGCGATTCTTTAGTGATATTTCAGTGATTTTTGTATGTGATATTTGTGTGTCATTTCTTATGATTTCAAGGAAGGCGTACGAAAAAATTAATAATTGCCCCTCGACCCGGACAGGGAATTTCAAGCTGAACTTCATTTCAATCCATATTCGTTATGCACGATAACCTTGTACTGCAAGCATTTAAATTCAAACTTCGGATTGAAGGGCACAACTCATAAGATAGTAATGTCTCTTGTTCCTACTATATGCCAACTTTAAGTTGAAATGTCGACCATGTAACTAGAATGAATAAATATTGCCAGATAGCGAACTAGTTTCTCTGCATTCAATCAAACGCAGGAACCTTTTTGGGACACCTGGTATATTCTTTCTGAAAATGCAGATCTTTCTTTACAACGAGATACTAATATTTAGTAACCAACTGGGCTACCCAGCCGCAGTCGAAAGAAATGACAAGAAACATTCGATAAAACAGGGAAAGTTCTTATGCCCATCCGGTTGTCACATCGTTTTACTGCATAGCTAATTCATTTTCATTCCAAGAAATAGTGCATGTTTCTTTTCAGCTTTTTGAGCACGAAGTGCTTCCTTCTTCCTCCTTTGCTCATTAGTTCGTATTTCCCTTTCAATTCTGCGTTTCTCTTTCAAAATGCTCGTCGCCTCTTCCGACAGATCTTCATTTAATTCATCATCCCAGCCAGTAGAACTTTCTGTCCATGTGCCAAGTTCCGACTGGGAAGAACAAGTAGTATCAATTAACCGGGGGATAATGCACTAACTAACACAAAATGGAAAGGTGCCCCTTCATTCTAATGGCTGATTTGCAAGGAATCCTCCACAGAAAACTTACGGCAGATACAAGATATAAGAATTAATCACAACTGTCTGAACATAAATCATCAACAGTTTAAAAATCATTACGACTAATTAAACAGAAAGTAAGTTGGCATCAAATCACTAAACAAGGAAATATGGCCCTAGCATTGCACGCTATGAACGAGAATCGGGCCAAGAACTTCTCTTTGTCAGATGGAAAATGGATTATGCAGGGTGTCCCAAAAACCGCTGTGGAGCAGCTAAATATCAATTTTTCCCATTTTTGACTCACGAGGACAAAGTACAAGTGAGGTCTATGGGGTGGACAAATTCCTGTGAGTGGCGTCCAAATTTTGATTGTTTTTTAACAAACGGGTGATTGTTTTTGTGATTGTTTTTGAACAAAAAATACTCGTGAACATGCTTTGTGACTTTCCTTGTGTCCAGAGCGAGGATTGTTTGAAGGTTTCATTTGATTGGTTGAGAGGACAGACTAAAACAGACTGTATTCTTACATCGATGTCATGGTGAGATGAGCACTTATGATGAGATAAAGCATGGACTCAGTGACCCAATTTTGTCTACGGATGACATACATCAGGTGATTCAAGAGGCAGCAACACCATTTGCTATTTTGCAGTTTGCGGACGGCAGTTTGTGGTATGTTGTGTGAACTCTTGCAGTGAAAGATCTCATACACTCACAGCAAAGTCATTTGAATCGCAGTGTCCAAGTCATAGTCTGTTTGCAAATTTTTGGTATCAATCAAAGTTTTTGCCTATTGTTACATTCAAATGCCGCTTGCAAACTAGACGAAACAATCATTAAAAATAAATTTAAAATAGGACCACAAGATTCAGTTATTTATAATACAGTAAATGGGAAAACAGTAAATTTTCCTCTTTTACAAACTTCACTTAAATGTAAAAGCATTATTGACTATTATCAAAAATGTCGTGAATCAATGAACTTGTTTGTTTATTTTCTTATTACGCTGAGCTGAAAGACTGAACTCAAGCTTAAAATCAATTCAGGCTGAATTCTAAGAAACACTTAACTACGCATTTCTGGCAGAAAACCTAAATCTACTCATGAAACATACAGTCCTTTAGCTAAATCTATCGCCATCCAGTTATTGAGTCTATACTCTACCAAGATTCTAAAGTCAAGACCAGCGCAGTGGAAGAAATTTCCGACATTTTGATCAACCGACCCGGATATCGACGAAGTCAGTGGAGGAGTGAAATCAACGAATAGAAATCTATACGAATCAAGTCTATTGTAAGCAATTCATTTGCGAAGAAATCTATGCGAAGCGAATCTTTGAAGCAATAAATCTACGAAGGAATCTCTCTTGAGTCCGGAATCTGGGAAGAAATCTAACGAAAGAACTGCACGAAAGAGGTCTACAAAGTAAATCTAGAGCAACGAACAAAGACAAGTCAAGTATCAACGAATCTATAACAGATCAAACAAAATCTATGAAAGTCTCAACTATACCCCCTCCTAATACCCTCCCCTCCCCTCCTCTCCCCTCCCCTCCTATCCTCTCCCTTTCCCTCCCCTTCCCACGTCGTCGAAATGGAGAAAGTCTAAATCCTAGGAGAAATAAAAGCAAAGAAAACTTCTATCAAAACTCAAAGAAAATCTATCAAACTCTAAATAATACCCTGATATTTCCCTTCCCCTCTCTTCCCTTTCCTTCAAGTCAATTTCCCTGAAGCTGAAACCCAGAAAACAAAACAACAAGACATCTATAGCAGATGAGACAGAGGCGGTCACAGGGAACCAACAGTGAATCAAGAAGGTGCAGGGATGCAGGAAATCAACCAACCTGGATGATTTTTTGGGCTGAAGACGCCAGAAATGCAATTGGAAGAAACAACGAAACTTCAAAATGTAGCTAAACAAACTTTGGAAACTTTTCACGCGAATATTAATGGAACAATACAGAGAAGGAGACCAATCGAAATGCAAAGAACAAAAAGGCGGATTGAAGAGCAATTAGAGAATGTAAAGCAGCTTAACAAGCAAATGACATACTATATGCTACGAGCAGGTGTCTCATGTGAGAAGGTAGCAAATTTTTCATACCAAAGCGATCTAAGCCTCAACATTTATGAAGATATGGTTTTACAGCTAGCAGAGGAGAGGAGTTGCAGTCAATAGAAAGTAGCAAAGACGAGCAGTCAATCAGTGAGCCATCAACGAATGAGAGAGCTAAGGTACCAAAGCTGGAGCTGACTACTTATGAAGGAGAACCATTAAAGTGGCTGGAATTCTGGGAGCAATTCAACAGTGTTATACACAAGAGCAGTTTAGCAACAACCATGAAATTTCATTATTTACGCAAAGTATTGGTTGGACGAGCAGCAGCTGCGATTAAGGGACTTCCTACAACTGAGGAAAATTACATGGTGGCAATCGACAAGTTGCTGAAAGAGTTCGCAGATGATTCTAAGGTGCGAAGTGCTCATGTTAAAGCTATTCGTGACATACCGTCAGTGTCAAACGCTCATAATCTATTCAAGCTGAGGAGATTCTACGAAGTGATTTCAAGCAACTATGCATCATTGGAATCAATGAACTATGAAGAAAAAGTTATGTGCCTCGTAGAAGAAACTGTGAGGCAGCTACCACGCAGTATACGCTATGAAATCACCAAAGACGACCGAAAATGGACATTATGGAAATTCCCACAATTCCTGGATAAGCTCTGGAACTATCTCAAGGAATGCAAAGAAATTGAGCCTATGGAATCACCAAGAAACGTCAAAGACTCGCACGAGAGATCTGTAGCGCACATAACAATGAACAGAGCGGTGGAATGTGTTTACTGCAAAAGCACAGATCACAAGTCATTTGAATGTACAAGTGATGTCAGCGTTGCAGAAAGAAAGGCTATATTGTAAGGTCAGAAGAGATGCTTCAACTGCACTTGACTTGCTACAAGTCTCAGTTTTAATCTCAGAATATCCCAGACCGCGTAAAAATGAAGGGATAAGAAAGGAGGGAGAGAAACAGAGACTTGTGCGACTTAGCAATACATAATTGGATCTTGTTTTCATGAACTGAACAATCAGATCAGTCCAGGGGGTTTACATGAATTAATCCTTTACGGAAACTTACTTTGTCTTGTCCCTAATTTGATTAATGAATCAAAGACTGACGGTTATTTCTCAATCGGACTGGCACGCGTAGAGAAATGAATCGCTGCTGTAACCCCCTGACACAATCCGATGTTGAAAATAATTCTAAATTGGATCTGTTTATGCGGAGTTCAGTTCCAAATAGTCATCCTGAAATCCAGCGAAAGAAGTACCCACATCTCAAAGAAATATGGTTTTCAGATGTTTCAGGAGACAATGAACTGCTGATACATACGATCCTGGGAGTCAAAGACTATGCACACATTAGAACTAGACGTATTCTGAAAGGAAATCAACATGAACCAATTGCAGAGGAAACCACACTAGGATGGACGCTGATGGGTGAAATTCAAGAAGATCAACGGGACAGAGACAGAAGCAGTATTAATGTGATGGTGTAGAAACCAAGCTCAATTGCAGAAGACTTCAAATTATCATACGATTTGGACATGCTTGGCATCAAAGATAACAGTGAAGATGTGTACGAAGAATTCAAGGACAATGTAACGAAATTAAGTGATGGTCGCTATTCAGTGAAATTACCATGGAGGAAAGGCCAGTACTATCTACCAAACAACAAGCAATTGTGTGAGACAAGATTGAGGAGTTTGCTGAAGGAGTTAAGAGGAGATCAACAAACAATCGAAGCCTACGATGCAGTTATCAAGAATCAGATAGAAGAAGGAATAGTGAAAGTGGTTCCAGAGCAACCTGATGGTCAACGAGTTTGATACTTACCACATCATAAAGTGATCAGGAAGTAAGCTGAAACAACGAAGCTACGCATTGTTAATGATACCAGTGCAAAGCAGCGAAAGTATGACAAATCTCTGAACGAGTGCCTTCACATTGGTCCTCCATTGCAGCCGATGCTTTATTGTATTCTACTACGATTCAGAATGTTTCCAGTGGCAATTTTGGGAGACATCTAGAAAGCATTCTTACAAATTGAAGTTAGCAAAGAATACCGAGATGCAATGCGATTCTTATGGGTGAAAGACATACATCAAGAACCTCCTGAAATCTGTGAGCTACGATTTACAAAGGTTATCTTTGGATCAGGACCCAACCCATTCCTTCTTGGAGGAACTATCAAAGAGCACATGGAGAACTACAAGAACGAAGATCCAGAATTTGTGAACCTCGTCACAAAGAGTTTATTTGCTGATGATCTAGCAGCAGGAGGCAAAAATACTGATGAAGTTGTAGTGCTGAAGCAGAAGTTGAAAGAAAGATTCAACGAGGGACACTTCAATATGCAACAGTGGAAATCAAATGAAGCAAGTCTACGTAAAAAGATCAAGAAAAGCCCAACAGAGGAAAATACCGCAGTCAAGGAAGGTACTCAAACGAAGGTTTTGGGAGTCAGCTGGAAGCAGAATACAGACGAAATGGCAGTTGACTTTGAGAAAATTTGCAGCCTGGAGCACGAGCCAGCACAACGAGAGATATTGAGAACAGTTGCAGCAATCTATGATCCACGTGGTACAGCAAGTCCAGTTAGCATTGTGGCAAAGATTATGTATCATGATGTGTGCATGCAGAAACAAGGATGGGATGAACCAATCAATCCTGACCTTCTGAAGAAATGGGAGAAGTGGCTAAAAGAACTAGCAGAACACAAGATGATCACATTCAGCAGATGTCTACTGGCATATCCAAAAAGGATATCATCAGCATTCAACTACATGGGTTTGCAGACTCGAGTATAAAGGCATGCTGTGCAGCAATCTACTTGGTGATCACACAAACCAGTGGCACATACGCAAAATTGCTAACTGCCAAATCTAGAGTTGCGAAGCCAAACATGTCAGTGCCACGATTGGAGCTTATTGGAGGACAGATGATGACAAAGTTGACTCAAAACGTTAAGAGTGCATTGTCAGAGGAGATTCATGAAACATATGGATGGCTAGACAGCCAAACAGTCTTATGTTGGCTACAGAACAATGGAGAGTACAAGCAGTTTGTCAGAACGCGCATTGATCAGATTCTTGAAGCAGAAGACATCAACTGGAATTACGGTCCAACGCAAGACAACCCAGCAGACCTTGGTAGCAGGGGAACGACGTCTACGAAGCTGCAAGAGAACCAAACATGGTGGAATGGTCCAGCGTGGCTAATTGATGAGGACCAATGGCCAGAACAACCAGAGTACCTAGAAAATGAGACAGCCCAAGAAGAAAGAAGAGAAACAATGATTTTGACAACCACGACAGTTCAGACAACTGGTTTGAGCAACTGCATTGACACCAATCGATTCAACAGTGCTTTAAAGATGTTCAGAGTTACAATATGGATACTACGATTTGTCAATAAAGCAAGGAAGAAGTCTATAGAGACATCAGAAGAGCCAACTAAAGAGGATTGACGCAGCAGAAGTCATGTGGACCAGAGAAAGTCAGAGACTGTATCCACCGATCGAACAACACATCAATCAGTTAGGTCTCAGGAGTGACAAACACGGAGACCTTAGATGTCATCGAAGGTTCAATCTTCAAGAAGAACAGCAGCCAGTCTATATCCAAAACAACATCAACTTGCCTTCAAGCTAGCAACAGATGCACACAAGCGGATGATGCATATGGGGGTGGAAACCACATTAGCATACCATTGCAGGCCATGTTTTTTTGGCAGCAATAAATTTCACTGAGAATGACTAGTTGACTGGATGACTGCATTGTATATTGTCCTGGAATATCATTGATCATAGGAAAATTCATATTTGAATATTCAGTTTCTGGGATGCTGCAATTTTTGGCTCTGGTCTTCTTATTTTTTGGACAGAACCAAGAAATAAAACGGACACAGAACCACGGAATGACTATTTCTGTTCAAAAAACAATTGTAAAATTGTCCAAAATATTCTCAGAACAAAAAGGAAGGCCGTTTTATCGGTTTGATTAAAGGGTTTGTGCAAGGTTACAAGCTTGCATTCCGCCCTTTGAAGGTATTAGGCACGAAAGCGGAAGTCTTTTGTTGTTAGAGACATTGCATGTTTGAGTCTAAGATCCTATTCTACTTGCAAAGTTTAGTGCACAGGCAAATTTTCACTTTCACTTTCAATGTTCAAATTTTCACTTGGGCAAATTTCCTCGGTTCTGGGTCCTGGGTCGTAGGTCCTAGGTCCTGGGTCCCGGGTCCTGCTTTAGGTTCGTGGGTCCTGGTTTTCCGGTATGTATGCCCTCTAAGTTGACATCAGGCCTATCAAAAGATTTGAAAAAAAGAGTCAATTTAGATTTATGGCTCTTCCTCAGTAGCCATTGAAGCAGCGTACGTGTTTTTGGGAAACCCTGCAGACGATTTTAATAATCTGACTGATGCATCGAGATCTTCTCAGCGAAGCCTTAATGGAGTGCCCGATATTTCACAGCAATGTCATGACACTTTATTGACCGAAGCGACATATATGGTGTTGTTGTTGTTTGTAAAAATGACATAAGGCTGGCCCAGTGGCTGTCTTTCCAAGGAAATTTCGAAATTTTCTATGTAACCAGCAGTCTGGAGGAGTCCTGGTGGCAACAGCAGAATTAATGCAGAAAGGCAGGGCGTATTGAAGCCGGGTGAAAACTTCAATTTCTCAGAAACGAAGCCATTGCATTAATGAAGTGGCGATTTCCTAGAAGCCAGATTTGCGTGCATTCATTTGAGGGACAATCTTTCAAATAAGATATTAAGAGACATGTAAAGAATAAAAGAGAACAAATGTCAATATGATGAGGCACTTCTTTTAGACATTGTGTACTTTGAATCGTTTGCAGGTAGAAGGAAACTAACATGTATCTTTAAAACATTATAATTTTGCCTGCATACGGACTTATTTGCAACAGAAAGTGAAGGGAGGGGAAGCTCCTTACTGTGAAGACTTTGCACTGGCTTTTCTAGTTCTGCAATCAACAACAACAATAAGCTTTCAAAGTAGCAATCATGCCATGTGACCAGCCCATTTGCCCCTTTATGGGGAAATTAGTAAACGGCAAGCCTAAGCAAACACATGGTTTTATGATTTCTGTGATATTACCAATTCAATGGCCCAGCAAAAGGTTAGAGAAAACAAGCTGGAACGTGCAAGGTATGCTGGCTACAAATGTCCCTCTTCAATAAGCAGGTACAGTAGAAAAGTACCGGGTGAGTCAATGAAAACGTCCGGCGTTTGAAAACATCCTAATCCCTCAACATCAAAGCAATGATGTTGAAAACTGTCTTGTTTTATCCCGGCATGTCAACTTAGGTTCAGCAATTTACCCGGCTTTAATCGGTCACTCATTCCCGTAGATATAAGAGATTTTGTAAAGAAAGCCCCTTTCGAAAACCTGCTAAAAACGAGAGAAAACAGCAAGCAAAATATCTCTTTGTTCTCCTTTCTAGCAATAATGACTCTTGAGTTTCCTCGTGTATTTTGTCCTCATGGGAGAATGGAGTTCCCCTGAATAAGTTATTCACACTAAGGGGAAGACTTTTCAACCCGCCAATACGAAAGCACGTGCTAAAGCGTGCTTAAAGTCATCGCTGTGAGGTAAACACATTAGGGACTTTGCTTGTAATTTTAGCACGTTTTTTAAGGTTTCTCATAGGGACTTATTTTGGAAAATTGCCTACAGAATCTGAACGGAGCGACCGATATTAGCCAGGAAAATTTCTGAGAATAATTGAACATGTTAGCTATTCAATCAGATATTGCAAATATCATTGCTCATATATTCAGAGAGCAGTAGCCTTTCAAACGCCGGGCGTTTTTTTCTTTACTCACGCGGTATTACCCAATAAAAATTTTTATTTATTTTCTCCATTTCTAGAAGTCTGATTGATATTGTTCATTGAACTTTATTGCACTGCTTTAATCAAAGGAGGCGAAATAGCTGCATACTAGCCAATTTTCAGTTTATTTCTAAATGGAATTCTTTCTTAGCTTCTGCAGGTCGTAGCTTAATGTAAATTATGTTTATTCTGTGAAGCATTGTTCACGCTTCCTTCAAAATCATTCTACCTTGCTACGATAAACAATAAATTAATAAAAGGAAAAGTCCCTCAAGCATACAATCAATGCCACTTAAGTCCCCGGAGATAGAATTTCCATAAGGGTTAACTCTATGTGAAACATTTCATGTTAATAAGTGCAAGTTAAGTGCTTGAGCATACCTGAACCATTACATTTGTTGTGTCTATTTGTAGTCTACTTTTCACCTCCAGTTTTCCTTGCAGTTCATTGTCAGTTGCAACTTTCAGCTAAGAAAACAAAATATCCTTCAAGAATATCCTTTATCAAAGGTGCTGTCTCCCCAATTGTTAAGACGGGTGAAAGAAGACCGAGATGCAATGCGATTCTTATGGGTGAAAGACATACATCAAGAACCTCCTGAAATCTGTGAGCTACGATTTACAAGAGGTTATCTTTGGATCAGGACCCAGCCCATTCCTTCTTGGAGCAACTATCAAAGAGCACATGGAGAACAGAATAATGCTTCTTCTTCATCAGGGGCAATTTCCGACCAATAAGTGTGCTCTCTTCTCTCTCCAAGCTATATGAAAGGGTGTTGTCACAACAAATTATACCCATTATGGTTCCTAATTTCTCCAATTTACTTTGTGCATTTCGAGAGAACCACAGCTCACAACACGCACTTTTGAGGCTCGTTGAACAGTGCCGAAAAAGCCTTGATAAGAAAGGGATAGTTGGAATTATTCTTATGGAACTCTCCAAGCATTTGATTGTCTGCCTCACGACCTCCTGATAGCAAAGCTTGAGGCATATGGTTTTGGAATTGGTAGTCTACGACTTATTTTCAACTACCTAACATCTCGGAACCAGCGTGTTAGAATTAACTACCGGGTGTCCCAGAAAAAAGGTAACAGATTTGATCAGGGCTAGCGTTAAGAATTTAGCTTGAATCAATTGGAAATGATTTTTAAACTAATCCACAATAGTTAACTTGGAGATAGATACCTTGTTTCTAGATGTTGGAGAATTGAGAGAGGACATTTTGATCTTGAAAGTCTAGATTTGCTTCCATCTCAAAACCAGAGCTTTTGGGTTTTGGCCTAAGTTGTCAACGCGCTTGCTGTGGAATCTCCTGAATCGTAGCGAAGTACAAACAAGAAGCCTCGTGCTTCGAAAATTCTTAATTGAAATCCAAATCCAACTCGACAATCAAATTCACGAGTTTTGTCCCGAAGAGAAATCCCTGTTCATTCTACAAAGGCTGTTAAACACATGTGCCGAATAAAAGTTATTCATCAGCGACATAATTCCCTTAGGTGTGAAAAATTCTTCATTATTTGAATAAAATCCATTTGCTTTGATAGAAATTATTACAAAACGAACAATCACATATACCTAAAGGATTAAAAATACACAAGGATAAGAGCATTGAGAGTGCTAAGTCGTGATCAATGGTTTCTTGTTGTTAATTCATTTTAACTGAAGGAAGATTTTCCTTGGCGACTATATTGAAATATTCGACTATATTTCCTTGGTGCCTTAGCACATGGGTCCTTGTCCAAAATTTCCACGCTATGTCTACTCTTTGAGGAGATTCCCCAAGACAGCGCATTTGTAGTTTAGGCTAAAACCTGAAAGCTCTGGTTTGGAGGTTGAGGCAAATCTGGACATTTAAGGTTAAGATGTCTTCTCTCAGTGCTCCAATGTCAACAAACAAGGCACAGTAAAAACCCGCACATAAGAACCTAAGATTTTGAACTCAGCCTGTTTAGGTTCTTATGCTATGAGGTACATCCCACAATCTGGGTATAGGTTCTTAACATAGGGTCCAAAAAAATGCAAGAAAAGAAAGGATAGTTGAAGGTTAGCATTGAGAACATGATGGCAATATTACAAGCAACGCAAAGCTCTACGTTAAAAAGCATAGTCCTTTGGTCCTTTGGGCTGAATTTTCTCATCTCCTGACCCGTCCACAGTGATCAGACAACCAGTTTTTTCTAAAAGCCTGGTGAAGAATTCCTTGTCTTCCCTTAGGTCCCGCCATGTTTCACCAGTCCATTTAGTCATCAACTCTTCTCACCCTAGCTGAATTTATTTTCCATTGAATGAAAGAATGAAATTTGTACCCTTTATTAAGAACTTGGTTAAAACATCAGGCTGAAATGGTTCTTATTTATTGGGTATGAAATATACCATTTCAGGCTGTAGGTTCTTAATAAAAGAAGGTTCTTATGTGCGGGTTTTTACTGTATCTATCTTCAAGTCCAAGCACAAAAACATGGAAACGGTGTAGGCATCATTTTGAAGAAGAAATGGTCAAGATCAGTACAAGGCTTTATTCCAATATCAGATAGGGTGATGATGTTAAAAATTGAAGGAAAACCTTTTGATGTTGTAATAGTACAATGTTATGCACCAACACAAGATCACAGCGATGAAGTAATTGAAGAATATTACAATGAGATACAAGAGTGTTTGAAACTAGTTAAAAGTACTGATGTCCTCATTGTGATGGGAGACTGGAATGCAAAGGTAGGGAAAGAGAAGACCGCTCATATAACAGGCAAATTTGGTCTTGGAGATAGAAATTTAAGAGGAGAGAGACTAAACCAGTTTTGTCAAGAAGAGAACTTGATTGTCACTAACACATTTTACCAGCACCATAAACGTAGGCTTTACACATGGATGAGCCCTGGTGATCACCATCGTATTCAGATAGACTTTATTTTAGTAAAAAAATCGTTTCAAAAATCACCTCAAAGATGTTCGTACATATCCAGGAGCAGATGCAATGTCCGACCACAATCTTCTTGTCACAAAGCTAAAACTTAAGCTGAAATTACAAGAGAAGTCCCAGCGAAAGGATAGCTATGAAGTAAATTTGTTAAAACAAGATGAATATAGAGAGCAGTTTGCAATTGAAGTTTGAAATCGTTTTGATGCTTTGATGAGCAAAGAATTAGAGCAATATGAAAAAGAGGAAGATAAAATACATCAACAATGGGATAGCTTCAAAGTTAGTATCATTGCAGCGCAAGATAAGGTACTTCCTAAGAAGAGGAAAAAGAAAGATAAGATCTGGATAACAGAGGATATACTAGAAATGATGAAAGAGAGAAGGGAAAAGAAAGGAACTTCAGAGTATAAGCGAATAGACAAGACGATAAAAAAGAGATGTAAAGAACGCAAAGAGGAATGGTACAATTCATTATGTAAAGAAGAAGAAGATCTTGAAAAGTCCCATAAAGTGAAAGAAATGCATAAAAAGTGAAAGAAATCACGGACAGGAAGAGAGGGATCAAAACGTCGAGTGGATGTATCAAGGACCGGAACGGTCGTGTTCTTTTTGACAAAAAGGAAGTTGCAAAGCGATGGGTAGAACATATCAAAGAACCGTATGAAGATGAGAATAGATCAGACTCTGAAAAAAGTCAAGTAGGAGAAGGGCTAGAATTACTTAACGAGGAAATTATATTAGCGATAAAGGGCAAAAAACAGGAAAAGCAGCGGGGGCGGATAATATGATGATAGAGCATTTAAAGGCGTTAGATGATACAACGATTAACATTGTAGTAAAAATTTGTCAAGAAGTTCACAAATCGGGAGTTATGCCCCACGATCTCACCCATGCTATTTTCATTAAAATACCAAAGAAGAAAAAAACGCTGGAATGCTCAGAACATAGAACAATCAGTTTGATAAGCCATGTCACGAAAGTTATATTTAAAGTGATCCTAAAAAGAAATGAGAAGACAATAGATCAAGAGATCGAAGAAACACAATCAGGTTTTAGTTCAGTTGTAGGAACGAGAGAAGGAATACTAAATCTAAGGCTGATTTTAGATAAATATTTGGAAGTAAAACAGAATGTATTTGTCTGCTACATTGACTATGAAAAAGCTTTTGACAGGGTCTATCATGATCAGCTAATGAGTAAGTTAAAATCGTGTAACATAGATCAAATGGATCTGAAAATAATACAAAACCTTTACTGGAATCAGACAGCCAGCATAAAGTTAGAAGAAGGAGAGTCAGACAATTTTGCTATTCAAAGAGGAGTGAGGCAGGGATGTATTCTATCACCAAAATTATTTAATTCATATACAGAAGATACATTCAAGGAAGCCGACAAGTTACCTGGTGTGAACATAGGAGGCAAAAATATAACAAATCTTAGGTATGCAGATGACACTGCCCTAATTGCGGAGTAGGCACAGGGTCTGCAACTAATTGTAGACGTAGTTAAATCAGAAAGTTTAAAAAGAGAGGCCTAAAAATGAATATAAAGAAGACAAAAACAATGGTAGTCAGTCGAGACCAAGTGAATCCTAAAGTCGATATAAAGGTGGATGGAACTACTCTAGAGCAAGTGGAAACTTTTAAGTACCTGGGGCAAACGACCACACCTGATGGTAGATCAGATACTGCAATAAGACAACGTATTGAAATAGCAAGACAGACTTTCCTTAATATGAGTGATGTTTTAACATCAAGAAACATTGAGATTGAGACAAGAAAACGCTTAGCCAGATGTTATGTTTTATCAACATTTTTATATGCAAGTAAAACCTGGACGCTTAACGCTGATATATCTAAGAAAATAAACAGCTTTGAAATGTGGATGTATCGAAAAATGCTTAAGATCTCATACACAAGTCACACTACGAATGAGGACGTGTTAAAACGTATACATGAAAAGGATCTTTCACTAGAAAAGAACATAAAAATGAGAAAGACACAATATTTTGGACATTTAGTAAGGAAAGACATGATGCAAAAATCATTGTTGGAAGGAAAACTATTTGCGAAAAGACCAAGGGGACGTCCAGGTAAATCATGGATGAAGAACATCATGGAATGGACAAAGTTAAACTTTGAGCAATGCATAAGAGGAGCTGAAGATCGTGACTACTGGAGAGGAATAACGACGAATCTTCTGACTTGAAGCAGTCACCGAATGATGATGATCTTCAAGTTAACTATCAAGGATTAGTTTAATGATTATTTCTGATTTATGAGAGCAAAATTCTTCGCGCTAACCCTGATCAAATCTGTTACCTTTTTTCTGGGACACCCGGTATAGCAACAGCTCTTGACTTGAGATCACATCAGGTGTAGAACAAAGTTCAGTCCTAGGTCCTTTGCTATTCAACATCTACATCAACGATCTTACCTATTTCATAGCGGACTTTGCAACTTTGCTGACGATAATACCTTATATGCATCTGATTTCAAACTAGAAGGAGTGATATCAAGGCTAGAAAACGACATGCAAAAGACCCTCGTCTGGTTTGAATCAAACATGATGGTTGCAAATCCATCCAAATTTCAGTTTATGTTTATGGGCTAGGAGCATGACAACAAACTTTGCATGGAGATTGATGAGATGGTAATCACAACCGTTCAGCAAGTCAAATTACTGGGCGTCATTATTGACTCCAAGCTGAAGCTTGATGACCACGTGAAATCTCTCTGTCTTAAAGCTAACAGAAATGCTGCTAAGTGTCACAAATTTATGTTCAGTCGAATATTGTGTTGTTTGTTCCTGTCTTTTGTTTGGTATAGCGCATTGTCTTCTTGCATTGTTATTTGTTGTAAGCCTATTATGTAATGGCTTTTGTAGTGAACGCCATCAATGACTATTGAGAAGAGGCCTCAAGAGGACTGGACGCATATTGTCGATTTGATAGAAGGTGTGATTTGGAACGCAACGTGTTTTTTGATGAAGTTGTTTATCGTATTAGAATTGGAGTTGTTTAACGTGTTGAAAACATGTCGTTCGTTTAGATTTATCCGTAAATCGGTTTCTTGTTTGTAATTCGCTGTAGGCCATTCATTTCGTACTAGTGACACTAAGGTCATTGACCAACCTAAATGTAAATTGCTTTATATTTCATTTGTCATGTCAAAGTTCAGGTACTGCCCCCTCGTTTGGATGTTTTGCGGAAGAACTACTAATAAAGAAATTAACCGGTTCATAAACGAGCACGTCGTATCCTACTGAAAACTTTGACAATGCTTCATTCGATGAACTGCTCAATAGAAATGAAGAAAAACTGTTCACGTTCAGAACTTGCAGAAACTCATGATTGAAGTATATAAATCGCTCAATCATGAAAACCCTTCTTTCTTATGGGATTTATTCACAAGGAAAGAAATCAATTACAATCTGAGAATCAAAGATATTCTTACTCTTCCCAAGGCATCTACTGCGTCGTTCGGTACAAATTCGAAGGCTTTCAGGGGTAGCATACTTTGGAACAATATACATGATGTGCTAAAAAGCAGCAATACAGTCTCCGTTTTTGGCAAAAACATAAAAAATTGGGCTGGGGAGGGCTGTAACTGTAATATTTGTAAATAGTGTCCCTGTAAATTAGTTTAATTTAGTTGGTATTTATTAGTTTATACGTTTTGTACAAGCTACATTGTTATCCAACTGTAAATAAAGTGATCATAATTATTGCTGATGTCCACGGTTAGTGATAGTCTCAAATTAATCTAACCGGAATATGCCTTGAAACCGGGTCCAACAAGTTCCTTAGGTTTCAAGAACCATTCTAAGTGTCATGGCAGTTCCCAACAGTGCTGACTTTTGCAACAGTTCTACTCTCGTTGTAACTTCAATCTCTTTTAAGTATCCATTCAAGCCTTTTGGTATGGTTCCGAGTGCTCCCATAACGATTGCTATAACTTTGGCATAATAATAATAATACCAATAATAATAATAATAATAATAACAATAATAATAATAATAATAATAATAATAATAATAATGTGGAGATGTGGAGCGTTAAGGCCTGGGTGTGCCAATCGTTTAAATATCCATTCAAGCCTTTTGGTATGGTTCCGAGTGCTCCCATAACGATTGCTATAACTTTGGCATAATAATAATAATACCAATAATAATAATAATAATAATAATAACAATAATGATAATAATAATAATAATAATAATAATAATAATAATAATGATAATGTGGAGATGTGGAGCGTTAAGGCCTGGGTGTGTCAATCTCTTTTAAGTATCCATTCAAGCCTTTTGGTATGGTTCCGAGTGCTCCCATAACGATTGCTATAACTTTGGCATAATAATAATACCAATAATAATAATAATAATAATAATAATAATAATAATAATAATAACAATAATAATGATAATAATAATAACAATAATGTGGAGATGTGGAGCGTTAAGGCCTGGGTGTGCCAATCGTTTTTGGAGCCCTTGAGAATGAGAATGAGAATGAGAATGTGCATTGTGGAATGAGAATTGAGAATGAGAATGTGGAGCGTTAAGGCCTGGGTAGTGCCAATCGTTGTTGGAGCCCTTGGTTGTACAACAAAGAAGCTTGGAGAATATTTAAAGAACATTGGACTTCCTCGGATAAATTCAAGCTTACAAATGTCTGCCCTATTAGGAACAGCCAATATCCTGAGGAAAACCCTTGATGTCTGAGGTACGCAATGTGCTTGTTTCAAGGAAGAAGAACTCCTTCCATAACTCAGTAAAATGTATTGGAAGTGTATTTGGAATGACAATAATAATAATAAGGCCCCTGCCGCCCTCTTTGCGGGGGAGATAGATTCTATCAATATCAGCTTTTGGGTGATGCATTCTATTTGTTGTCATCAATTTTCTTGTTTTAGTGTCCATGCGTTGGAGGTCACTTAAGTTCCAGTTGATGATGTTACAGTTTTAACATCATCAACTGGAACTTAAGTGACCTCCAACGCATGGACACTAAAACAAGAAAATTGATGACAACAAATAGAATGCATCACCCAAAAGCTGATATTGATAGAATCTATCTCCCCTGCAAAGAGGGCGGCAGGGGCCTTATCCAACCAGAAATGTCTTACAAGACCACTACCATAGGACTCGATACTTACATCCAAAATAACTACGACTGGATGATACAGTTAGTAAACCAACATGAAAGAAATAAGAAACTCCACTCAGTCACAAAAGAAGCACAGCGATATAGAAGAGAACTAAACTTAGAAGATAATGACAACGTAGAAGCAACAATACCAACAAAAGCAGCGAAAAGTAGCAAGGGAAAAGCTAAACAAGAAATTCTAAAAGGAATGTGGAACCACTGGCAGGAAAAGCCACTTCATGGCCAATACCCTAAACGTACCAAGGAAGCTCATGTAGACCAGGAGAAAACGCATCAGTGGCTATGTAGCTCAGGACTGAAAGCAGAAACCGAGGGCTTTATCTTAGCGGCACAAGATCAATGTTTGCTTACAAGAAACTACCAGGCTAATATCCTACACAATGGAGTAGATTCCAAATGTAGACTCTGCGATGAGGAAGTTGAGACCATCGACCACATTATTTCTGGATGCTCTAAACTTGCCGCAACAGAATACGTAACTAGACATGACAGAATAGGCCAGTATCTGCATTGGAACATTTGTTCTCATTACGAAATTCCACACCCTAAGAACTGGTATGAACATCACCCACAGCCAGTTACAGAAGGAGATAATGTCATCATTCTCTGGGATTTTACCATCCATACGGACAGGCAGATTAATGCGAATAGACCCGATATTATTATCAAAGATCTGAAACAAAAAACTTGCTTCCTGATAGATATGTCTGTGCCAGCTGATCGAAACATCTCGGTGAAAGAATACGAAAAGTTAGCAAAGTACAAGGACTTAGAAATAGAGATAAACAGGATGTGGCAGCTAAGAACAATTACATTGCCAATAGTAGTTGGAGCATTAGGAATGTTAAAGAAAGGAGCCGGTGACTTTATTGATCAAATCCCGGGAAAATCAAACATCTGTGAAGTTCAAAAAATTGCACTAACATCGACAGCCCATCTCCTGAGGAAATTTCTTTCAATGTAGTTATCGATTTGCGGAACCATCAAAACATTACGACACTTGGTCAACTTTCCAGAAGTAATGTCATGACATAGTTGCTAGCCTTAAGTCTCTGGTAGTGACTCGGCTGGTAACTAAAAATGACCTGAAATCAAAGCTAAAAATTCAATTCATAATAATAATATAATTAGTATTATAATAAACGAAACCACCATCACCAAATAACAGAAAAAAATGAAAAGAAAACACAACTGTTAAAATTTGTAGACGTTTCGATAAAAATCTTCTTCAGCACAAACTTTCCAAAGGGACAACCGAGGATTTATACTGGACGTGATAAACAACCTAAATTAAAAGTAAAGTACAATTACATTTTATAAAAAGAACCCCATCCTTAGTAAACATGACTGCTATTGAAATTAAAGCCAAGTGGGAATGAAAAATCACGTTTGAGTTCAAAGTATTTGAAGCCTGGTCCACACGAGGCCCCACGGGCCGCCAAGGCCGCCCAAAAGGACCCAAGGACAAAGGACCCAAACTCTAAGTCGTTGTCCCCTGAGTCCCTCCGAGCCACCCAACGACCCAAGAGACCCAGTGCGACCCAGGCTCCAATCCTAAACAAGAAAATGAAATTTTTGGCTAATTAGGGATTATTCACCCTTTGAGACCAGTTGAATCACAGACCAAACCTCCAAGGAATCCACCAGGCAACCCCGCAGCCCTCCCATATGACCTTTCAATGATTCGCAAATTGCTGAATCTTGAATGGCTTGATAGGGAATTCCACCCTAACGCCACATGCAAAAAACATGAAGCCAAATAAAAAGACGACGGAGCATAGCCAACTGAACACCCTAGAGACACCAGATACAATGGCATGAATTAGACCACGCCACACGCAAACATATCGAGTTCCACATCTGCCGCCCGTTCATTCAAACCCTTGGGTAAAAAAGTTCCCAGCCTGTATTGCCAAAATAATTCCTTACGTCGTAACGAAAAGACATTATCAGCCCCATCACTCATTTTAACCCTAACCTCAAATTTCCCATCGTGATTCCCCTCAAAGAAATGACTAAAAAGGTTTGCTTGTGGGATTACTTTTCCCCTGTCGAGTGATCCCTCGCTATGTTTGCGTGCGTAAGATCTGAAATACGATTTGTACACGTTGAATCTGTTTTTGACTGATCTATTGTCGTCCGCATCCTCAAAAATATCCCCCTCCGTTATGACGTTGCATATCTAGCAACTTTTCCTGCCATTGCAAATGTAGGTACCCTTAGCCAACGGAGGCTCACCAACACCCGGTGATTTAGCTCTAACGACTCCATCTTTGAGACTTTTGGCCTTCCGAAATGACAAAAATATATTATTTTGGAACACTTCTTTGTGTTCATCATCTACCAAAAGGAGTTTTGAATTATCTTTTAAAACCTCATAGACTTTGTTAAGAGCTGGATGATACGTAAGTACGAGAGGTATTCTCTTGTCATCCTCAGTTTTTGGTTGCCATTCCAAAAGACTTAAACGATCGCGGTTGCAGACTTTGCTGATTTGTTCAAGAACCTCATTTTCACCATAGCCCCTGTTCAACAGCCACCATTTAAGTTCCCCTACCCTCTCATTGAAAAATCGATCCTCAGAACCAATCCGCCTAATCGGCAAGGCCTAGCTACAGGGTATACCTTTTTTGGTGTGACCAGGATGACATGAGGTACGATGAAGGAGTTGGTGAGTAAACAAATCTGTGATTAATCGATCGCCCTCCCTTATCACCTGAACATCGAGAAAATTTATCTTCTCCCTTGACCAATCCGCAGTGAATTTTATCGAGGGGTGTGCCTGGTTAAGGAAGTCTATAAATAGATGCAATTTCTCTTCACGGTGATGCCATATCAAGAAAATATCATCGATATATCTCCACCATAACCAAGGTCTATCAGGAGCTTGAGACAATAATTTTTCTTCCAATGCCGCCATAAAAGGGATCGCATAAGATGGAGCGCATTTTGTCCTTAAGGCTGTACCCCTCAGCTGATGATAAAATTCACCATCAAACTCGAAAAAATTATTCTTAAGGACAACGCGCGCCAGTTCCATTAGAGAATCAACGGAAATACTTTAATCTTCTCGATGTTCAAGAGCTGCCTCCAAAGCTGCCAGCCCTTCTTCGTGTGGAATACCCGGATACAACCCTACAACGTCTATAGCACAGAGGAAAGCGTCATTGGGAATTTCTCCTAGTTCTGAGATTTTGTGGAGAAAGTGGTTAACGTCTTCTATGTACGATGTAACTTTTTAAGCCAATGATCAAGATGATCAAGAAATTCCGAAATATTCTCCGTAAAATATCCGCAATTCGAGATAACCGGTCTCCCAGGGACGCTATTCAATCTCTTATGAATCTTCGAAAGCAGATAAAACTGTCCCAGTTTGGGACGGTTTTATTATTTTTATTATCCAGGGGTAATGTAGCGTTTTCACAGTGCAGAGAAGACACACAAAACAGACGTTCGATCGTTTGCGTTCCAAAATCTATTCCCACAATTCGACCGTAAACATGCTTATTTATGGATACGTTTATGGGTACAATTAACATTAATGGATAGGTCATTTGGCAATATGCGAAAGATCTTTACGTCACTACATATCGTTACACCTTCCCCTCCCTTGTAAATAAGTGATAGAACACGAGGTATAAATTTTTCTAATGAGTAACAACATCTCCATATCTAATTGGCGGATTAATTACTTGGCGGAGGTTTTGAGGTCTAACCCTCCTCTGAACTGCACCTTGCCCTCCCTCTCCCTGTCGAATATGTATCTCTGGTTGTTGAATATAAATATCACCTATTTCGGGGACGGGGGCAACTGGTTGACCTTCTGAAGCAGGCAATGGGCACAGCTTAAGCTGGTCATGGTGTGCGGTGGTTGTTTTTCCAAACTTCGAAATTATTTTATAATTAACACCTGTTCTTACAATAATTTGATATGGCCCAATCCATTTTTTTCCAAACTTCCACTTTTTAGGTCTTCGAAGCCACACCCATTGACTAGGTTCAAAAGGTTGCCATACTTTCTTTCCCCGATCATATGATAATGCTTGTCTGTTCTTAGCAACTTTAATATTCTTTTGTGCTATGAGTTGAGCACTCTGAATAGATTGCCGAACGTTTTGACTGTATTCAGACTGGGTGCTTGGATTTTTAAGGGGAACACCAAGATCCACCTCCAAAGGTAAACGTGGTTCTCGGCCAAAAACCAGTTCATAAGGGGAAAACCCAGTTGTCTCATTGCGGCTGGTATTATAGGCATAAGTTGCCATATCTACAAAGAGATCCCAGTCAGCGGGATGCTCAGCTACGAAGGATGATAAAATCTCTTGTATGGTTCTATTTTGCCTTTCCACCTGACCGTCACATTGGGGATGATAAGCAGTAGTTCTAGTCTTATGAATTCCCATGATATTATAAATCTCATGCATCAGATTACTCTCAAAGTTAGCACCCTGGTCTGAATGAATAGCATCTGGAGGACCAAATCGTGAAAACAATTTAGAGACTAGAATCTGTGCAACGGTTTCAGATTTTTGATTTTTAGTTGGAAAAGCTTCACACCATTTGGTGAAATGATCTCCAACCACAAGGAGGTGTTTATTTCCCCTGGATGTTTCAGGAAGGGGACCCATATAGTCCATAGCCCAAAAGACAAATGGCTCACTAACGATAATTGGTTGAAGTGGGGCCTTCCCTTGGCTACCACAGGTTTTACTCTGCATACACTCAGGGCAAGATTGCACATATTGGGAGATAGTTTCCTGCATTTTTGGCCAAAAGAAACGTTCTTTTGCTCTGCTGAGGGTACGTCTGATACCCATGTGACCCCCTGCAGGTCCTGAGTGTAGGCTAAGCAATACCCTTGGAACTAAGCACTTGGGAAGCACAATTACCCTTTTATTAGTTCCATATTTAGAAGGGATTGATCTAACAAGTAGTTCATCAGATAAATGAAGTTCATCCCAACAATTCCATAAAGAACGTAACATAGGGTTATTGAGCCATGCAAATAATGGAGGCTTTGGCATCTCATTTTTCTTAAACTGGATAACGAGTTGTATATCTGGATCATTTACCTGTGCATCTTGCAAATTGAAATGAGGAGTCAGAGAGACAAAACAAGTGGGAGCAGTTAGCATACTATCCTTTTTCTGCTCCTTCGCTGGACTAATTGACTCTATTGTATCAGGGTCGGTGACAAGCCTAGACAATGCATCTGCATTTAAGTTTTTCTTTCCTGGTCTATGTGAAACAATGAAATCAAATTCTTGCACATCCATTACCCATCGCGCAATTCTACCTTTAGGCTCAAGAGAATGAAGCCAAGTTAGGGCTCTGTTATCAGTAACTAAATGAAACTGACGACCCAATAAATATACCCTAAAATGGTTAATTGCAAAAACAACTGCCAGAGCCTCTTTTTCCATGGCAGAATAGTTCTTTTCACGATTATCAAGAGTTCTACTTGCATATGATATAACCCGTTCCTGGCCTTGGCTATCAACTTGTGCTAAAACAGCACCAATACCATAGTCAGAGGCATCTGTTTGCAATTTAAATGGTCTATCAAGCTGAGGATATGCAAGAACTGGAGCACTACACAAAGCTTGTTTAAGTGTAGCAAATGCTTCGATTTGAGCCTGACCCCAGGAAAAAGGAATACTCTTTTTCGTAAGCATTGTCAATGGTAGGGCAACAGTCGCAAAATTTGGAATAAATTTGCGATAGTACCCAGCTAGGCCTAAAAATGACCGTACTTGTTCAACATTAGACGGAGGTGATAATTTCATTACTGCCTTCACTTTATCCATGTCAGTATGCACACCCGCTGTAGAAACTGTATGTCCAAGATATGAAACCTTTGGCGCCCCAAATGTGCATTTTGATGCCTTAACTTTCAAGTTATGTTGTTGAAGTCGACTCAAAACAGTTTCTAGACGTTCACAGTGCTGTTCAATTCCATTGGATGGTACTATAATGTCATCAAAATAACACAGGCAACATGAATAGTTTAAACCTGACATTACAAGTTTTATGGCACGGTCAAACGACGCAGGAGCCCCGGACAACCCGAAGGGCATGCGCAGAAATTCCCACAGTCCTGCAGGAGTAGCAAATGCAGTTTTTTCCTGGTCTTCCGGTGTCATACTTAGTTGCCAATACCCTGAACGCAAGTCTAACGTGCTAAAGAGGTTATAGCCCTGCAAAGATTCTAATAGGTCATCTACACGTGGTAATGGCCTTGCCTCCCGCTTTGTTACAGAATTTAACTTTCTATAATCAACACAAAAACGATATTTTCCGTCTTTCTTGCGAACTAACACAATTGGAGAAGCCCAAGGGCTAGCACTAGGTTTAATCACTTTCTGTTCTAACATTTCTTCAATTTGTGATTGTGCATCCTGGCGATAAGCATAAGGCATACGACGTGGACGTTGACATATTGGTGGTGAATCGCCAGTATCTATTGAGTGAGTAACCACTGATGTATGACCAAGTTTATTATCAAAAACATCAAGATACTTTGACAAAGTAGAAAGCAAAGCTTTCTGATCGTGTTCACTCAAGATGGGGCTAATAGCCGACTTTAATTCGTGAATGGTTTCCTGATTTTCCTTAAAAACACCACCAACAACTTGAGTGTGATCATTATTCTGATCACTGTTTGATGGTTGATAAACTACAGGGCAAAATTCTGCAATTTTTGCACCCTTTTGAAGTTCAATTCTCTCTTGTCCTGTATTCAAAAGTCTTATTAGTAGGGAGCGATTATTCGAATTGCATACCGAATAAGCAGAATGCAAATCAGAGGGCCCTGAAGAAATTGGTGTTACCATCCCTAAAGTATTTTTGGCACTTTTAGAAACCAAGCCAGCGACTATAATTTCTGTCCCAGGTGGAATGACTATACTAGACACAAGCTTGACTTTTACAGGGCCTCTCGTTGCACACTGCTCAAAGGTTGGAAAATCACATTCAGCCCCTGACTTCTTACTGGACTGAACAGGAGTCACAGGTGTATGGCCGTGATGCCCAACGATGAAATACTGTGACTGATCAAGTGCTAATTCTAAATGATTAGATTTAAGGAAATCCCAACCTAAAATGCACTGCAATGGTTCCAATAAGTTATCACAAACAAGCAACGGTATGTCATAAATATGACCCCCATCAGAAAATTGTAACTGACCCTGAAACTCCCCATAGGATCTCAACGACTGTCCGGTAACAGAAACACACTGATTGGAGCAACTGCTATTAATAACGGGCGGACTATGCAATGAAATTTTATCAAAAACTGATTTATGCAAAATAGATTTCATCGAACCCGTATCAATCAAAGCTTCAATTTGCACTCCATTCAAGGAACATTTTACCATTGGCTGGTTGGAAGTGTTATCTTCCATTCTACTGTTTTCGTTATTAGCAGTAACTCCAACAGTGAATAATGAGGGGTGACCAGCACTCCAGCCTACTGGTGCGGCACCCCTTGGCAGTTTAAAGGAACACTTACGTCGACTACGCCTGACTGACTGCTAAAGTTCTTATTCATTGTCCAGTTATTTGCACATTGCGAAGCAAAATGTCCAGTACCTTGACATAATGTGCACTTAAAACGATTGAACTGCTCTCGTTTTTTGTTTGCCATCGAAATCTTTTCTTGTTTTTCCGGACAATTTCTAGCAATATGTCCCATTTCTCCACAGAAAAAACATTGCACTTGACTTATCTTCGCTGGCCTGGGTGCAGAGTACGACGGCCGATCTTGCAGCGTTGCTACCAAGGACTGTTGCTGCACTGCCATCTTTTCCACCACTGTGGCCAATCTGTCTATAGCACAGTCCTTTTCAGATAGTGACTGCTGCAATTTAGGCTCACTGTTTATGCTGGAAATCCCGGCAGAAAAACTTGTAAGGGGTTGTTCTTCCTTTTTCTTGATGTTATCAGCTCGAATGGCGATGAAATGTTTGCAAAATGCCACCATTTCCGCCAAAGTTGGTATCGGATTTTGCTCGAGTAATTTGAATTTCATCTGCTCTGGTATTCCCCGCATAAACTGTCGGCTAAGAAGGGCATCAAAGGCTTCTGCATCCAAATCAGGATCTGCTTTTCGTAAAATTTCTTGTAATGACCATAAATATATTGCTGGATCTTCTTTATGTCGCAGCAAACGATCTTCAAACTCTCGATAAAAGACCTCCCGATTTACTTGGGGGCAAAGGGCTGCTTTCAAATTTATTATCAAATGATCATATGTGTCCTTCTGCTCATCTTCAAACAAAAAATAGTGAGAAGCAGCGTGACCGCGAAGAAATGCTGGTAATTTTGCCAATTTTTCTTCGTCTGTCCACCCATTTGCAACTGCACAACACTCATATTGGCGCAACCATAGAGCAAAGTCTCCCTTGTCAAATCTCTCCGGTAAGATGGAAGCCATATCCCACCTCTGTCACCAAAATGTAGCGTTTTCACAGTGCAGAGAAGACACACAAAACAGACGTTCGATCGTTTGCGTTCCAAAATCTATTCCCACAATTCGACCGTAAACATGCTTATTTATGGATACGTTTATGGGTACAATTAACATTAATGGATAGGTCATTTGGCAATATGCGAAAGATCTTTACGTCACTACATATCGTTACAGTAACACACATTGGCACTGCTAATGAAATTTATGTTCTTTGATTCGGTGGCAACAAGCCTCCTCAAACTTCAAGAACCTTCCTAAGGATTCTAGCCGTGTGTATTATTGCGCTCTTTTGGAGTTCTACTATCTTCGTCTCAATTCCAAGGTCCTGTAATCCTTTCTTTGACTTCTTAGGTATTGCTCCTAATGCTCTAATAACCACTGGTGTTACTGTTGCCTTCATATTCCAGATCTCTTTCAGCTCTCTCGCTAGGTCCTGATATTTTTCTTTCTTTTCTTGCTCTATTTGCTCCACTCTACTGTCATATGGTACCGCAAAATCTATTACTTGACAATGATTTTTTGCTTTGTCAATAACTACCATATCTGGCCGAAGTGCCTCAATGATGTGATCTGTCTGTATATTCATATCCCACAGGATCTTGCTCTTTTCATTTTCAACTACTGTTTCCGGTTCATGCTGATACCATTTCTTTGATACTTCTATTCCAAATTTTCTGCAGACCTCCCAGTGGATCTTTTTGCCAACTAAATCGTGCATTCTTTTGTATTCCTTCTGTGCCATTTTGCACATTCATCGGTTAAATGGTTGATTGTCTCATTTGCGTTCCCACACATTCTACATTTATCATCTGCTTGTGATTGGTCAATTTTTGCTTTTATTTTATTCGTTCTTAAGGCTTGTTTCTGTGCTGCAAAGATTAAGCTTTCAGTTTCTCTCTTGATGTTACCTTCCTTCAACCATCTCCATGACTCTTTTGATACTACATCCTTTGTTTGTCTTGGGTACTGGCCATGCAGTACCTTCTCACACCATCTTCCTTTTCTTTCGCAATGTTTTCGTTGCTCGAACTCTTGTTCTGTTTCGAGATCTTCGTTGCTGTCCTCCCTAGAAGCTGTCATCAACTTTTCATGGCTATTCCTCACGTAATTGTCTAATCCAAGAATGGCAAACTCAATCGTATCCTGCGCGCTTTGTAGTCCCCTTCCACCTTCATTTCTGGGTAGATATAGCCTATGCACATCGCTCTTAGGATGTAATGCATTGTGCATAGTCAATAGCTTTCGGGTGTCCCTGTCAAGCTCTTCCTTCTCAAGTCTTGTCCATTCGAGAAAAGCTGCCGAGTGCCTTAACAATGCAATAGCCCAGGTGTTGATACCTTTAATTATATTATTGCCATTTAACTTTGTTTCCAAGATCTTTCTCACTCTCCTTTTATACTCGGTCTTCACTTTATCCTACATCTCAGCATATTTGACTTTGTCAGCTTGTAGAATACCTAGGTATTTATACGTGTCTCCTTCGTTCAATCCCTTGATAGTCTGTTCATCGGGCAATTTAACCCCTTCTGTTCTTTGTACTGATCCTCTTTTCACAACTAGCATCGCACATTTATCAATGCCAAATTCCATAGCAATGTCTGCACTGAAAACCCTTACTGTTTGTATAAGAGAATCTAGTCCTTTGTCAGTCTTAGCGTATAACTTTAGATCGTCCATGTATAACAGATGGTTGATTCTCTCTCTTTTCTTGGCAAATTGATATGATAGTTCAGATTTTCTTAAGATCATCGTTAATGGTATTAAACACATTACAAACAGCAAAGGTGACAATGAGTCTCCTTGGAAGATGCCCCGTTTTATTGCAACCTCTCCTATACTAGCTGATCCGCATACTAACTTCACTTTCCATGTTTTCATACTTTGACCAAGGAATCTCTGTACACTTTCATGAATTTTAAAAATTTTCAAGCATTCCAGAATCCAAGAATGTGGTATCATAACATGTCATAACATAACATAACAGGCCATAACATGTCGTAGTTTAGCTATTTGGTAGCGAACATGATAGCGAATGATTTGGCTCTCGTTGCTTGCAAGCTAGTAAATTCATATTTGGTCAAATTCTCCATGTTTATCTGACCATCAAAGCCGAAACTTGTAGCTCAAATCATGCATTGGATACCACCCAAAATTTCCCGCACTGAAATCCTCCACCAGTTGAAACCTCCTGAAAGCTGAATTCAAAAACTTGTCACATGAATGATGACGTGTGCCCAGGCAGACGTCATCAAAAAGTGTTGCGCATTGGACAAAAAGGCTTTGTGAGAGTTTTGCGGTGATTTCCCTCCCATAAGATTTTCTTTTGGCCTTGCGGTTTTAAAAACCATTCCTGTGTGAAGGCACACTAAGACACAGAAATAAAAGGGAGCTCTATTCAAACAACCTGAGAGCGGTTGGGCCTAACCACGCTCAGCTGAAGACGAAACAGAACAGAAAACAAGACAACAAAACAAGACACGCGGATCAAAACAAGGTACATAAATAATCAATCAAACATCCGTGTCCTAAAACCCTTGCTTCTTCCAGGGATCTGATGATGTTCCCGTTGGCATAGACTTTAGGCTGGATTGTACTGATTTAGATCCTTTCTTACAAATACCGAATGACAAACATTTATCTGTTCTGATTATGGGCCAAAATCAATAACGCGGAACTGGATCTCGCGGATTTTTTTCAAACTTGAAAAATTCGTTTTGATGCCAGTTTCATTTTTTTGTTTTCCTTTGATGTTCTTGACCCCAAAAATATCTTATCGTAACGTAAATTAAGCTTTAGGAAGAACGACATTATTAGGACTTTACTTAGACCATCTTGAAGAAACAACCTTTTTCCTTTGGAGATTAGCGTTTCGTCAAATGTTAGGAGATACCCACTGTGCTGTATCTTTAAGACAACGATGATAAAATACTTCAGTTCTTCATCTAAGGCCGTGAAATAGGTCTCTCCACAATCGACTGGCATATCCGACGAGTTCCGAACGCGGAACTGTATTTCGCGGAACTTTTTGAAACTTGAAAAATTCGTTTTAATGCCACAGTTTCAACTTTTTCTTTGTTTTCTTTTAATGTTCCTTTCCCCAAAAATATCTTATCGTAACGCAAATTTTACTTTAGGAAGAACGACATTATTAGGTGTTTACTTAGGCCCATCTTGAAGAAACAACCTTTTTCCTTTAGAGATTAGCATTTTGTTAGATGTTTGGAATCACCCACTTTGCTGTATTTTTAAGACAACGATGATAAAATACTTCAGTTCTTCATCTAAAGCTGTACCCGCGGTAAACGTACGGTCACATTGATAAATAAACAGAGTATACTCAGTGGAGGAAAGGTAATGATGACAGATGTTGGAAAATCACTTTCCAATCCTACAGGGTATACTTTCTGCAAACAGGAAGATAATGACACATATTCGAAGACCAGTTGCCTCTAGAAAGCCATATACCTCTTGAATAAAATTGGATGGTCTTGCGATTTAGTATGTCCACAAGGACAAATAAACCCCAAATAAAGATTCCAGAGTTCCTGCGGAAGATGTTTCCTGAAAGACATGCCACCGCTAAACACAGACCACAATACACAGTGCACATGTCTCTTTAGGGATAATAAACAATAATGCTTGACAGGCCTGACATTGATAATGTGGCATATGTAACACGAATTTTCAATGCTTCAAAAAGTTCCGCGAGATCGAGTTCCGCGTTGTTGATTTTGGCCCTATGCAAAAATCAATAACGCGAAACTCCATCTCGCGGAACTCGTCGGATATGCCAGTCGCTTGTGGAGAGACCTACTTCACGGCTTTAGATGAAGAACTGAAGTATTTCATCATCGTTGTCTTAAAATACAGCAAAGTGGATAATTTCAAACCTTTGACGAAATGCTAATCTTCAAAGAAAAAGGTTGTTTCTTCAAGATGGGCCTAAGTACAGTCCTAATTATGTCGTTCTTCCTAAAGCTTAATTTACGTTACGATAAGATATTTTTGGGGTAAGCAGCATCAAAGGCAAACAAAAAAAATTGAAACTGTGGCATTAAAATGAATTTTTCAAGTTTCAAAGAGTTCCGCGAAATCCAGTTCCGCGTTATTGATTTTGGCCCTATGCAAAAATCAATAACGCGGAACTTCGTCTCGCGGAGCTCGTCGGATATGCCAGTCGATTGTGGAGAGACCTATTTCACGGCTTTAGATGAAGAACTGAAGTATTTATCATCGTTTTCTTAAAAGTACAGCAAAGTGGGTAATTTCAAACCTTTGAAGAAATGCTAATCTTCAAAGGCAAAGGTTGCTTCTTCAAGATGGGCCTAAGTAAAGTCCTAATAATGTCGTTCTTCCTAAAGCTTAATTTACGTTACGATAAGATATTGTTGGGGTCAGGAGCATCAAAGGAAAACAAAAAAAAATTGAAACTGTGGCATTAAAAAAAGAATTTTTCAAGTTTCGAAAGGTTCCGCGAAATCCAGTTCCGCGTTATTGATTTTGGCCCTATGCAAAAATCAATAACGCGGAACTTCGTCTCGCGGAATTCGTCGGATATGCCAGTCGATTGTGGAGAGACCTATTTCATGGCTTTAGATGAAGAACTGAAGTATTTTATCATCATTGTCTTAAAAATACAGCAAAGTGGGTAATGTCAAACCTTTGACGAAATGCTAATCTCCAGGAAACAAGTTGTTTCTTCAAGATTGGCCTAACTAAATCCTAATAATGTCATTCTTTCTAAAGCTTAATTTACGTTACGATAAGATATCTTTGGGGTCAGGAACATCAAAGGAAAACAAAAAAAGGAAACTGTGGCATTAAAACGAATTTTTCAAGTTTCAAAAAGTTCCACTCGAGTTCCGCGAGATCTGAGTTCCGCGTTATTGATTTTGGCCCTATGCAAAAATCAATAACGCGGAACACCTTATCGCGGAATTTAAATTCCGCGGTTCCGCGGAATTTGGGCGTTCCGCATTATTGACCTGGCCACGCCTAATAGCAACTGGACATCATTGTGCTCGTAGTACAACTTCTCTTTCTTTTGCCGGTACCCCCAAGATAACGTTTATAACTTTTCAGCTCATTGAGCTTGTGGACATTATTTTGCTGAAATTGATAAACGAGGGGGATCTTAATAAGGGCCGGAGGGGGATAATATTTTTGAAAAGTAATACGCGTCCCCCCTTGTATTAGGCACCAGAGAGTATGACATTTTTGGAAAATGTTTTGAAATAAAAAATATATAGCGAATGCATGAAATTAAGCGTTCTTTGGCCTTACCATTCTGGGTCGTGTCAACGTTGGCTTCATGTCTTCAAAGAAATCTTGGTCATTATTCATCGTCTTGCCATTTACTGGTTCATCATCCCATTTATTCCAGTCAACAAGGGGAGCAATGGGTGGTACCTAAGAAAAAATTTAAAACAAAGCTCTTAAGCGCAAATAAGCGCAAATAGTTGGGTCCACTTGCGCACTGCATCATCAATGTATTGAGCATTTGCTACGAGTGCCTCCTAATCAACCTCAGAGAGAGATGAGAGGAAAGCCTCTTGATCAAAATTCTTCAGCTGACGAGATGTTGTGGAGGAGTTTTCTGTTTTTGAAAAATTTACTGGGATAAATGTCAGAGCTGTAATGATAAATTGATACATAAGTAAAACATTGATTGGTTAATTGTAGGGTGCATGTGACCTCTTGCGTATGTGTTTTTGGCACGATGATAAGTTGCGAGCTGTTGTTTACTTCGTTGACACTTTTGAGCTAGCTCGACCGTGAGCGGCCGTACGATTTGTGAAGAATGGTTTTGTCGAAGATACAGTCCTCTAAGTAAGTCGTCTTGTCTCTGCGTCCTTCCTGCACTGGGGTGCGATGCTTTGAGCAGGTGGATTGACGTTTCCACAGATGTAATATATTTGTGCTGGTGTTTAACGCTACCACGCAGCTTTCTAAAACAATATAGCTACAAGATAATGGTCACTAAGACAAATCTTAAGCACTCTACTCTTAGTGATATTGTTACAGTTTGTGGTAGCTATATGATCAATCAAAGTTGAACTGTCTAGCGTAACCCTAGCAGGCTCTTTTATTATCTGCTTCAACTTTTCGATATGAAGCAGATAATAAAGGAGCCTACTAGGGTTACGTCACTCATAATGGGTCCCAAATAGTAAATCACATGAACTGAATGAGCAATTTGGGAGTTTGCCATCATTTCTCCATTTGTCAAACTGGCATTAGTGTTGAATTAAAGGCCCCCATTAGCCATGTTTGAAGAATGAGACTTGGACGTAGCTTGCTTCATAAAGTGATGTTTATTTGCAATTGGAACTGTTTAATGCAGGATTTAGTTCATATCAGGATGGCAATAGCCTAATACTCAGCCCCCTTAAGGAGACCAGATTTCTTGATAAGGAACAAAATTATTACAGTGGATGTACCGAAAACAATGATGGCATATGATACTGACAAATTCTTCACTTTAGCCAGTCAGGATTTGCCACTGTGATGGTGCCATACCTGTTCCTTCATACGGGTTGGCTGGTTTCCTTGACAACAGTCGTCCGTATGAAGATTTCAAACAGTAAGGGAACTATGCCAGGTCAAACTTTGAAAATTGCATTTTAATGACTTTGCAACTTTGTTGATGACCTCATCAACAGCGAGAGTTTGTTAGGAACACTTAGTAATAAGCCTTAATCAGGAGAAATCGATTGGCAACTCATCGAAATTTGATACTCAAAATCCGATAATTTTAAGAAACTTTCAGTGCCAGTGCTGCCCCAAATCCTCAGTTTCTTATACAAATATATGTAGGTGTTTCAGTGCTACTCCAAATCCATAGGTTCTTACCAAAAATGCGTGTAGATGTAGAGAATAAGGGACGTTGGACAATACGGACAAATTTGTACTTAAGCCAGAAACCAAGCTGCTACCTGAACAGTGCAGTACTTCTTCCCTTGATAGCTTAGAATGAGTTGCTTGCTCCTTGACAACACTCCTCCATCTTGAAGATTTCAAACAGTAAGGGAACTTTGCCAGGTCACAGAGGTCAGATCTTGGAAAATTGCTGTTTAATGAGTTGGCAGCTCAGTTGATGGATTCATTAACAGCCATAATTTGGCAGCGCACCTAAATTTGATTGTTGGCCCAAAATTTCTCTGAATTGTTTTGATTGTGTAAATTAACAATGTCTATAAATACCTCAAATGCTTCATCGATTGTTGCGATTGTGTGAATGAATAATTCCTATTGTTACAACATTCCTGATTCCTTCCACTATAGGTAGGTATATGGATCTCCTCCTTCCGATTGGAGAAAAGCCCCTCCATAATGTTTTCATTCTTCAAACATAATTAAAGGCTCCCATTAGCCATGTTTGAAGAATGAGATCATGTATGTAGCTTGCTTCATAACGAAATAAATATTTATCTGCAATTTCAACTGATTGATGTAGGATTTAGTTTATTTCGGGATGGCAATAGCCTAACTAGTCCACTTGAAGGAGACCAGATTTCTTGATAAGCATAAGAAATATTACATCGGACATACCGATAATAAGGATGGCACATGATACCGACAAATTCTTTACGTTAGCCAGACAAGGTTTGCCACTTTAATAGTGCCAAACCTGTTTCTTGATAGTATTATATGGGTTGGTTGGTTTCATGACAACAGTTATCCGTACGAAGATTTCAAGCAGTAAGGGAACTTTGCCAGGTTAAACTTTGAAAATTGCATTTTAATGACTTTGCAGCTTTGTTGATGATTTTATTAACAGCGAGGATTTGTTAGGAACACCTAGTAATTAGCCTGAATTGTTTTGAAATTATCACGAGGGCAAACATAGTAATCAACATCAAGATTGTTATGGAAGATTTAAGAAATTCGTAAGAAACTCTGTGTACTCAAAATCCGATAATTTTAAGAAACTTTCAGTGCTGCTCCAAATCCTTAGTATCTTATACGAATACGCGTAGATGTTTCAGTGAAACTCCAAATCCCTTGTTTCTTACCAAAAATGCGTGTGGATGTGGGGAATAAGGGATGTCTGACTGACAATACTGACGAATTCTTACTTTCGCCAGAAACCAGCTGCTACCTGTACAGTGCAGCACTTCTTCCTTGATAGCTTAAAATGAGCTGCTTGCCCCTTGACAACACTCCTCCATCTTGAAGATTTCAAACAGTAAGGGAACTTTGCCAAGTCAAACAGTAAGGGAACTTTGCCAGGTCACAGAGGTCAGATCTTGGAAAATTGCTGTTTAATGAGTTGGCAGCTCAATTGATGGATTCATTAACAGCCATGATTGGGCAGCTCACCTAAATTTGATTGTTGGCCCAAATATCTCTGAATTGTTTTGATTGTGTAAATTAACAATGTCTGTAAATAGCTCAAATGCTTCATCGATTGTTTCGATTGTGTGAATGAATAATTCCTATCGTTACAACATTCCTGATTCCTTCCACTATAGGTAGGTAGGTAGGTAGGTAGGTAGGTAGGTAGGTATATGGATCTCCTTCCGGATGGAGAAAAGCCCCTCCATAATGTTTTCATTCTTCAAACATAAAAAAGGACACACTGACAATGCCAAGGCCAATTTGGCAAAAGGAGAAGCGATGGCAAACTCCCAAATTCCTCATTCAGTCCATGTGATTTGCTATTTGGGACCCATTATGAGTGACAGCGCAACTTTCCTATTCTCTCCAGAGTTGAATAGCTCTGGCCACCAGGGAATAATAGAATGATTGTTCCGAAACAAAGTCAAAATTCTAACCATCATTATGTGCTTGAACCCTTATTATGTCGACATAAACTAGGATTTTGTACATGAACCTATATTATGTGCATAATATATTAAACTATGATTGTGTACATAAACCTATATAATGTCGACATAATATGGGTTATCAGTACATAATATACATAGTTTTATGTCCCGATAACCCTGTGCACATAAACTACGATTATGTACATAAACAATGTCATTTTCATTATGTTCATTTTTGTGCAAATGGCGTTTAGGGTTTACAAAAGGGTTACGAAAAGTTCAGGAATTTTGGTTCTCAACTTGGTTCTTAAATTCCGGTTCTTAAATTAGGGTGTGTAAACTTGTTTCTTAAATGCCGGTTCTTAAAGGTCAGATAAAGGCAAAAGACATTTTTATTGATTTCAATCATTTACGACCTGGAGATATCAGAATTTCAAACGAAATTTCAATATGAGTTCAGGAAGTTATCGAAATCGCCTGTCGAATTCTGTTTTACAGTCAAATTTTCCAAAAAAACCGCGCATGCAAAAGAGCCTGGAACTAGCAGAGGCGTGACGTGGAATGAGTCGAAGGAGTCATTGCAAAGCTGCGAGGGAATGGAGGAGTCTGTTTGCATTCACTGATTGTCAAGTCACAAAAGTTAGATAATTCTACTTACTTTAACTATCTCAAACCAAAACGCAGAAAAAGTAGGTAGTTTATCTTCGTGGCTAGTCAGCTCATGCAGAGAAGAATGTATGTGCACATTATTCCGAACTTTGGCGTGGACTAACGTGTCGCAGCAGTGAGCTGTGGACTGACTTGGAGAGGGAACCCTTCAGACTTGCAACAACGAAAACATTGCGGGTCTGCACACGATATTTCAATCCTAACGACAAACATTCTTTGGCTGCTACAAGTGCATTAGCTGGCTTCCAGAGCACCTTTCTGAGAACTCTTAGACGTGCTGAACATGAAATTATAGCTGAAATCGAATGATACACTCACCCACTGTTCGAACATGACAACACAGGATTTTGCCATATCAGGAGTAGGCCATGTGAGCACACTCATGTTCATGGATAAGTAAGTGCAAGTTCTTTCTCCACATTTATGTTTCCTTTTCTTCGATAACGCTCTGGATCTTTGCGAACTTTTTAGGTGGCCAAAGTATTGCCTCACACAATATAATTTGTATTTACAGATCCTTCGTGAAGCCATGCAAATGCAAATGTGCCTTCGATAGGCGCTCGTCGCTCTTTTCTGTAGTCTTTGCAAATAACACAAAAAGTTAACTGTTTGATCAAGACCATGGCTTTGATCCAGCCATTCACAGCTAAAGACAATCAATATTTTTAACTGCTAATTTGGATCAAAATAATTCAAAAGATGTTTTTATGTTTCCATTACAGAGTCGGTCCCACTTGAGGAGAGCAGAACACAGGAAGCTTGGCCTGACTGTGTTGATACTCGATCTTTGGAAACATCAGAGAAGCTATTGGACGCAATCCAGTTTATTTTGTTTACTGTTCTATGGGTATCTGCAATGCGGCGTGTGTTCTTCAATGGTTAATTCTTCAAGTGCTTTGGGCCTCTCAAGTGATGAATTTCTTATGACTCATTCCACGTCATGACTTAGCTAGTTCCAGGCCTCCATCATCACGCGGTTTTTTTAAGGAGTGCCCTTTTTCAAAACCCCCAAACCTATCCTAATAGTTTAAACTTATGAATATAAAAAATCGCATTTGCCTTTATCTGACCTTTAAATTAGGGTGCCTTAATGTATAACAGCTCAACTTGGGAATGAAAAAAAAGATACAAAGGCCTTGATGCTTTTCACAGATAAAAACTAAGGCAGCTAATAGGGAAAAAACCCTAACAAGATTTCCAATCTAAATTTGTATAAAAGAGGTGAAGAACGACCAATTTCAATTGACATCCTGAAAGGTAGGTGGCAATTGTTTGGTCACTTATTACGTTTATCTGATGAGACACCAGCAGTAAAAGAGATGAAATTTTCCTTTGAAAGAGCAGAAAAAGGGTTCAGAGGCAGGCCTCGAGAAGCTTGTAACAACATTAAACAAAGACATCACCTGGCAGGTGTAAAACGTAGGTCATGCAGGTCAACAAAACACAGGTCAAATCGTGCGGGTCAATACAAGTGGCCATGGACCTACGGGTTTTAGGCTTACAGCCTAATGACGTTGCCAGTGCGTCAGTGCAAAGTTCACGATCTCAAATTAGTGCTCAATAACAAAGATGCCCATCAATGTTGTGTATTGTGAAGTCCACTGCTTTTTCGTAAGCTTTCAAAGCTGGAAGAACACTATCATCACGGGCTTTTGTAATGTTCCTTATTTTCCTATAGTGCTTGACTAAAGAGTAGTTTTTTTATATAGATTCAATATAAGAATTTACAATTTACGAATTACGAACGATCTACTATACAATACTACAAAACGATACCAAGAAGAGCAAAAGATCATGACTGCCCCAGGTGCATTCCATGAAGAATATTAATAAAAAGATACAACTAAATATACAATTGCGAGAAACTATATACAAACAATGGAACAGAGAAAAGAGACTCTATGACAGGGAACTTTACAAAAATGAACATGGTATGGTGGCTTAGTTACATTTGGCTCAATTTAATCAACCGGTTGTATGAATGTAGAGTAGAGTCAACTTGAGTATATTTCTGTTGACGTCGTTTGGGAGGCCTTTATTACCAAATTATAAAAGTTGCGTCAAAACTTCATTTGAAAGAGCAGTTTTTATAAGTTATGTAAAAACCAATGACAAATTTTGGGCAAAGAACTACTGCATGCGCGTATTTTTTATAACAAATCATGCCAAAATTTAGATTCTCCACATGTTTATCTTTATTCTGCTCGCTTGTTTCCTAGTTCACATTGCTTGGAAATTACTCTGAAATAGTTGTGTTTAAGCATTGGAAAGACTTTGAAACACCTTGTTTTGCAACTTTCAAGAGGGCACAGATCTGACAATTTGAAGAAACTATAATTCTTAGCTTTGTACAAAAATACGTGCATATTGTCAAAGGCATCATTTCACCTTTAGTGTATCACGTGAGTATCAACTTTGATTATATAAAATTAGCCTTACACTTTTCAAGAAGGTCAGTGTGTGAAGAAACTTACTACCCCACTGTGATCCAGATTTCACGTTTGTGTAATTAATGTGAAAAGATGAACTTTTTAGAATCCAAAAGAAAGTATTTTTTCCTTGTTCTCCATTCTCTGAAGCATATAAAATTGCAAGCTATTTTCAAATCAAGCAACAGGAGCCCGAGAAATCATTTTTTGAAGTTAGGCCTAAATTGGGTAGTGTAAGCTTCTTGCTAGACCGGAAAAAGTCACAAAGTAGCATGAATTTTCAAATTTCCATTTTATCGCTTGTATGTGGGCCAGGTGAATAACGCGGACCACGCGGACCCCGCGGACCCCGCGGACCTCGCCATTTTGGTCCGCGATATCAAGGTCCGCGTTATTCAATTCCACCCAGGAGAAACTGAATAACGCGGACCTTGCTGTCTTTAACTTTATCGCAAAGCATTTCGAACGTCTTGATAAGCTTTACTTTACCTCTCGATCGAAATTCGAAGGCAACAGCTAGTGCAAATAAGTTTTCCCGCAGAAAATACGATTCGGAATTACACCCTCTAAAATTAGACGACCAGCAACTGTTCATATTTCTTGTGATGCAGTAAAAATTGATAATAAGTAAAAGAAAATAAAATAAAATAAAATAAAAGAAAGTAAAATAAGTACTCTGGGATGATTTAAGTAGGGTCCGCGATATCAAGGTCCGCCTTGTTCAGTTACACCCAGCAGAAACAGAATAACGCGGACCTCATGATTTCGCGGACCTTTGTTGAATTTCATTTCTGTGGTAAAATAGCGATAATAGAAATTCTCTTTCTAGCGTTCCTTTCCAGCTTTCTGTTCTCGCCAGTGTTTCTCCAGGAGAAATTTCGTTTGCTTCTATGTCAACGTTTTTGTTTTTCCAATCAACTTGAATCTGCTAGGTCCGCAATATCGACACGTCCTCTCGAGAAAGAGTTTCAATGAACATTGCTAGTCTTATTACACGTTTTTGAGTCCATTTGAACATTCGCCTTATCCTCATTCTAATTGTGCCATTGGGGTCTTTACGTCTGTTTAACATAGCCATTGGGGTATTTACGTCTGTTTTATATCTCCCAAATGGGTACTTTCTATGCCGTTAGTTCACAATAAGAAACCTCATGGGAAAGGCGTTGCAGGATTTTAAACATTGCTAACCAAAGTCTTAGCGTCTGTTTCTTGCGATCTCGTGGGCAGCCTGTTGTGTGTGATCTCGTGGTTCATGGCCGATGTCAAACAGAATTAGAGTGTGCGAAGGTTAGTTTCATCAATACTCACTTTCATAATAATTTATTGTCAAGACTTTGAAATAGACCTTTATACAAAGAAAGGGTTGTCGCTCTGATGCACGGGGGATTCTCGGCTAAGTTTCGGGTAGGGGTGTGCCACGCACAGTTTCAAAATAGAACCGTTGGCTAGACCAGTTTTTTGTGAAAATGATACCCTTGGCGAGACTAATTTTCGCATCAAAAGTGCCTACAGGTGTTTCTGATTGATCTCTTGAGCATAAGCAAACATTGAACTTCGTCTTAAGGGGCTATTGCCATATTACCAGATTATCACAGAGATTGCTACCACAGGGAAATTAGGAAAATTCCCTTGTTTTCTATTTGCCTAGCGATAAGGTACAAAGGAGGCAAGGAGAAAAAAAAGAAAGAAGAAAAGAAGAAGAGGGGTGAAACTCTGCGAAAGCTTTGACGATGTACTCCGTAGTCAATCTGGACATTGCAGGGGGAAGTCTTTTGGTTGGTGGACTGAAAATTTTTTAGTAACAATCATTTCCTGATTTCCCTGTGGTTTGAATTTCATGGTAACACGTTGAATTGAATTGAAATGAATCGAATATAATGTTGGTATGGAAAACAAATTAATGAGATTTTAGTGTGGGAAGCAAACAAGTTTTAGCCTTTGATCTCGCCTGCTTAACCTTTCCCAAAATCGATTAAGGAACTTTCAGTACTTAAAAGCTGAATTTTTACGTGAAATTAAGAAAATCTTAGTACTATGGCTTATCGAAGTTTTGTATAAAATAAAAATATGTACACAAGAAACTTGAATAAACAACAGCTGCTTAACCTTTCCCAAAATAGATTAAGGAACTTTCAGTACTTAAAAGCTGAATTTTTACGTGAAATTAAGAAAATCTTAGTACTATGGCTTATCGAAGTTTTGTATAAAATAGAAATATGTACACAAGAAACTTGAATAAATAACAGACTATCATATCCCGACAGCTTAAACTTAGCCGAGAATCCCCCGTGCATCAGAGCAACAAACCTTTCTTTGTATAAAGGTCTATTTCAAAGTCTTGACAATAAATTATTATGAATGTGAGTATTGATGAAACTAACCTTCGCACACTCTAATTCTGTTTGACATCGGCCATGAACCACGAGATCACACACAACAGGCTGCCCACGAGATCGCAAGAAACAGACGCTAAGACTTTGGTTAGCAATGTTTAAAATCCTGCAACGCCTTTCCCATGAGGTTTCTTATTGTGTACTAACGGCATAGAAAGTACCCATTTGGGAGATATAAAACAGACGTAAATACCCCAATGGCTATGTTAAACAGATGTAAATACCCCAATGGCACAATTAGAATGAGGATAAGGCGAATGTTCAAATGGACTCAAAAACGTGTAATAAGACTAGCAATGTTCATTGAAACTCTTTCTCGAGAGTTTTCTCATTGTATACTAACAACCCAGAAAGGACCAATCTAGGAGCGACACAAAGAAACCATCAAAGGCCCGATGGCACTATTATTGAAATGGGAATTAGAGTAAAGTGCAAATGTACTGAATAACGTGTCATGATCGTTCCATTAGCTTTCCTCTGGACGATGTTCATGAAGTGTAAATTGGGCAACTTGGGAACAATTAGGCTCGGTTGCTATTTGCGTCAGCGGCTAGGACAATAGACTGAGTAACAATAAAATAGAAGACAGTCCGCGAAATTGACAGGTCCGCGTTATTCAATTCTGTATGGAGAAACTTGAATAACGCGGACGTGTCGATATCGCGGACCTAGCGGATTCAAGTTGATTGGAAAACAAAAACGTTGACATAGAAGCAAACGAAATTTCTCCTGGAGAAACACTGGCGAGAACAGAAAGCTGGAAAGGAACGCTAGAAAGAGAATTTCTATTATCGCTTTTTTACCACAGAAATGAAATTCAACAAAGGTCCGCGAAATCATGAGGTCCGCGTTATTCTGTTTCTGCTGGGTGTAACTGAACAAGGCGGACCTTGATATCGCGGACCCTACTTAAATCATCCCAGAGTACTTATTTTGCTCAAAAGGAAGATCAATTTTAACTGCATCACAAGAAAAATGAACAGTTGCTGGTCGTCTAATTTTAGAGGGTGTAATTCCGAATCGTATTTTCTGCGGGAAAACTTACTTGCACTAGCTGTTGCCTTCGAATTTCGATCGAGAGGTAAAGTAAAGCTTATTAAGACGTTCGAAATACTTTGCGATAAAGTTAAAGACAGCAAGGTCCG
The DNA here is from genome assembly GCA_964019985.1 of Aurelia sp. 4 Dawson et al 2005. Taxonomy (NCBI): domain Eukaryota; kingdom Metazoa; phylum Cnidaria; class Scyphozoa; order Semaeostomeae; family Ulmaridae; genus Aurelia; species Aurelia sp. 4 Dawson et al 2005. Next base: position 8,744,511 of record OZ026505.1, read on the forward strand.
CGTTATTCAGTTTCTCCTGGGTGGAATTGAATAACGCGGACCTTGATATCGCGGACCAAAATGGCGAGGTCCGCGGGGTCCGCGGGGTCCGTGTTATTCACCTGGCCCTTGTATGTGCCCGATTTGAATGATCTTTTTTGTTTGGTAGATTGAACCTTGTGAAATATAACTTTAATCCGTTGATCAACGATTATGGCCTTAGAATATGGAAATTTTTTTAATTCATAATGGCAACCAAGAACCTTGTGAAATATAACTTTAATCCGTTGATCAACGATTATGGCCTTAGAATATGGAAATTTTTTGAATTCATAATGGCAACCAACTATTGAAAATCACGTTGCCTGAATTATCAAACCTGATTTCAACACTGAATACAAAAAATCTATGTTTCAGAAAACTTTGAAAACCTATTTCAAAATGGACTTCAGCCTATTGCTGACACTCTTGCCAAAGTGCTAAGTAGAGGCTCCATGTAAAAAATGTTCGTGATTTTTTTACGACATCAAGTGAGGACGGGCTTTATGATAAATTTTGTCAAAAACTGTTATTTCAATGCAGGCAAGGATGGATGCTTGATGAAACAATATTTTCCATCATTTCAAGAACAAGAAGCAAAAAGGAAATATTGGTCATTCCATGAATATAATTTTCGCGTTTTTCGCGTTTTCACGCGTCATTCACTTTTTTCATTCATTCATCAGAATAGTGTGGTGAGTGCCTATTTGATTTAATGACAAATAGTTTTAAATTAAAATATTAGTGTATGATAGCAATGAGAAAAGTTAATTTCATCCAAAGTCCCCTCTCAAATTCAATGTCACTTGAAAATGCCTGTGAATATAGAACAGTTAAACAGTTTTCCATGAGGAATTTTTCCGTTCTCGGAAATCTCGCCTAACATCTCATTTGAGATAGACTTTGATAATCAAGCATTGAAATCTGCTTACCTAAACATTTTCTCCGGTATGTCATGACAGTGCAAGACTGTAACACAGTGGTTTGAACCTGGTGGTGGATGCAATGTTGGTAAGGATATGACACCACGCTCATCCATTATTTCGCTGAGAAAGGGGTATATTTGAACCAAAATCCTAGAACCTAGGATCTCAAAACAAGGGAAATTTTGTTCCAGAAAATACCCCAAAAACAGTTAAACCTGGCCTGTGAAAGATTCTATACCTTACGCTTTATGGGTTTCTGCAGTTATTCAATGAAACAAGTCAGTAAAATGAATGGCAATACAATGCAAACATCGCAGAACTTTCTCTCAGAACATTATTTCTACTGCACAGAATTCTTTAGGGTTCACAGATACTCCTCTGAAAGTTGGTTACCTTGTATTTTCCATGATTCAGGGTCTTTCGCAAACTAGATAGTTAGAGAAAAAGTCTTTCTACCAAATAGTATGGACGAGCGTGTTGTACCCCTTACTATTGAATTGCACCCACCTGGGGTTTGAACAAAGTCCTGCTGTGAACCAAAGTTTAATGAAATTACTTTTTACGTAATTTTTTTTTTATCCTAGCAATAATCATTCCTGAAATGCTCAGTGAATACACTATAAAAATGTGTGCTCATATGAATGAAAGAAAGAATGAGTAAATTAATAAACAAAAAACAGGTGAATGACGTCAGAAAATGCGAAAAGCGCAAAAATTGTATTCATGGAATGACTAATATTTCCTTTTTGATTCTTGTTCTTGAAATGATGGAAAAGGCTGTTTCATCAAGCATCCACCCTTGCCTGCAGTGAAATTACAGTTGTCAAAAAAATTTGTCAAAAAATCCGTCTTCACTTGACTCCGTAAAAAAATCGCGAAAATTTTTTACGTTGAGCCTCTACTTAGCGCTTTGGCAAGAGTGTCAGCAATAGGCTGAAGTCCATTTTGAAATAGGTTTTCAAAGTTTTCTGAAACATAGATTTTTTGTATTCAGTGTTGAAATCGGGTATGATAATTCAGGCAACGTGATTTTCAATAGTTGGTTGCCATTATGAATTCAAAAATTTCCATATTCTAAGGCCATAATCGTTGATCAACGGATTAAAGTTATGTTTTACAAGGTTCAATCTACCAAACAAAAAAAAGATCATTCAAATCGAGCACATACAAGCAATAAAATGGAAATTTAAAAATTCATGCTACTTTGTGACTTTTTCCGGTCTAGCAAGAAGCTTACACTACCCAATTTAGGCCTAACTTCAAAAAATGATTTCTCGAGCTCCTGTTGCTTGATTTGAAAATATTTTGCAATTTTATGTGCTTCAGAGTATGGAGAACAAGGAAAAAATACTTTCTTTTGGATTCTAAAAAGTTCATTTTTTCACATTAATTACATATCGTGGATCACAGTGTGTGTACCCAGATACTGAAGGAAAAACTTTGGTACACTGAGGAGGAACCAGCCTATTCTGAAAAACTTTGGAAGGAGAAACCCTTTGAAAATCAAGCATACAAAGTTAAGTGAGAAACGAAATACAAGTCCATGATTGCCTCTAAATGAAAGGCACCAATACAGCCCTTGACGTCAATTGATTGGTTAATAGAGTTAATCCAAGCAAGTAAACATTGCAACATGCACCTTCAGCACTTCTACCTTCTTCACATTTTGCGTGAACGGCTGTAAGCCTAAGACCTGTAGGCCCATGGCCTCTAGTTTTGACCCGCACGATTTGACCTGCGCTTTGTTGATCTGTGTTGACCTACATGACATGCGTTTTACACCAGCTGGATATCACCAGAGTGAGATCAATGGAAAGATCATTCCAATACCAACTTTCAAGAGCAAGGAAGATTTTGAACAGATAAGGTCAACAGCACAATATCGTACAGCTTGGAGAAACATTTCAGAAATAGTTTGTAGAGCAGCAGAAGCAGAACCACATAAAACCTTCATGTTGTGACCATGTGGCTGCAAACAAATATATATAATCCGCATTTCAGCATACAACTTTTACATACAATGCAAGTAAATATCCATTCCTGTTTGTAAAAATTTTGCAAAATGCACGTATGGCTGCATGGAATATGATGAAAGTGCATGGTTGGGGGATTAATCCCCAACGCATGTCAACCTTTCCAATGACACCAAAAAGATCTTTGGGCCTATTTTTATCCCCTTATTGCCAATTAAATCTTGATAAAAGTCAGGAAGTTCCAGACTGAAACTTTCAGTGCTATAGCTACCATCGTTTGGGAGCTATTGAAAAGAGTTAGGGCAGGAGAGCCCCCCCCCCTCGGTGGAGGGGTTAATATGGCTATTCCGAAAAGATCTTTCTTTGTTTGTCAATAAAGTGGAATTTCGAATTATGACACACTGAAATAAGCTATTCTGAAACCAGCACAACTAAATCTGTTACTGTCAAATTAAGTGGCTTGGCTGCAGCGATTGGAACAACTTACATGCTGGCCTAAGTTTGCAGAAGAGGCTCGTGTCTGTTGTGCACTGCTACCATCTCCAATCTTTATTTCGAGATGTCTGATGTCATCTGAGTTATCATCTTTTGTGATTTTCTTGGAGTAAAATATTCTACCGATAAATGATAAAATGCTTTTTAACACATTGATCATATGATACAAAGGTGCAAACGAAAAGACGTTCATCTTTCAGAGCCTATCATGTTCAGAATTTCAGATGTTTGTATGGGTTTTTGTCAGAAGACTTACCCTGGTGCTCCTTCGCATTCCATGTTCCATGAGATTTTCCGATGTGCCAACCTCGTTCCCAGGATGTTCTTACGTCATACGGTACGTTTATACGTTCATAGTCATACGTTGCGCAGATCGAGAAGCCGAAGCCAAGAGGTGGAGCAACGAACCCCAGAGTGGGTAGCATAACATGTTGAGGGAACGGGTACTTGCCACCCACATGGGTGGGTTCTTGGGCCCAAATTCTTCAAACAAGGGTCCCTTTTTCGGCAGATTTCCCTTAAACATGGGTGGGTTTACCAGAAATAGACAAGAATTGTCAAAAATGGGTAGTTTCCGCCGAAATTCTCATAAAAATGGGTATCACGGCAACTTTCGGTAATTAGAAGAGGGTACCTTTGATGAAAACCGGGTGGCAGACCCCTATCCCTCCACAAGTCATGTACCCCCAGGGCAACGAACTCACTCTGTACGAGATACCCAGGGTGGCTTGGTAGTTCAAGGTGACGTACCCGTTGCAGAATTAAGGGGCTCAAATTTTGCAATTCACTACCTCTTAGAGTCAAAAATTTTCAAATTTACTACCACTTAGGATTGCGTAATTGATGGATTTGATATAGTGATCACGTGATGGACAATTACCACGTGATTTGACATTTAACTTTGAGGAATGCATGAAAGTGGTGCCAGTTGTAAATATGAGTACGGGAGCATCATGGTGATTTAAAAACCTAAACATGCCTCGTTATTTGCCAACCCTACGGTCACCAAAATACCATAATTGTGATAAGTTGGGTCGACGAAAAATAAAATAGCTCAGTTTGAGGTTTGAAGTCCAAGGCTCAAATATCATTATACGGCTGATTTTGGACACAAGGATTTCTCTCGTAAGAAATTCTGGATTTAGATATAGGGCCTTGTTTGAAGAATTTACTTAGGCGCGTTTCAATCACTTTTCGTAATCTGCTGGAGGTCGTCTATTACGTAGTGCCTATTTGTATCGAAGGAATCCCCTGTTGCGTCGGAAAGGCATTGGAATCACCGCTTGCATTCCCCCTGCCGTTCTTTCTGTTGGTACCAGGATTTGCCCTGCCTAAGACCCCGTTTACACTCTGTCGCATAAATTTTATCCGCATAAACATTCGTTCAGATAGGTGTCGCGTTTACACTGAGTATTCTATTTCTCGAACCTTCGAGCTTCGAGCCTTCGAGTCTCGAGCCTTCGAGCCTTACATTTCACAAACGGATTTCCATTATTTAACAAACGGTACATGTAAATTTTAACAATTCAACAGAGCAAAGGCTCCAAATCTTTGATTGGCTGACGTGCAGATACACCTCAAAAATTTTCACACCTTGAAAGCCAATGCCGTTCGAGAATTTGTAATCACATGACAGGAAACGCACCCGTTTGGCCGTTTTTACCCCTTCCCTCTAAAAAAGCCCGGTGTAAAATCTGTTACAAAATTTTCCAAATCTTTTTTCTCGTACGTGTTCAGCAAGCCTGCGAGCACATTTGATTTCCTCGCGAACTTTTCTGATATTCCAAATATTCATGATATTACGCCAGGTTGAAATTAATGCAAGCGTTTTTAAGGTCTAAACATAGGCTAAGAAGAAGGGGAGAAGCAAATATTTCACAGGTAATAAATAGTAAACTTGACATTCAAGAACAGCAAGTTATCTATTTCATAAATCCTTAGTCACGTTGGCCTAGTTTGGTCAAGGAATGAAGGCAAAGTTTGCGGTTCGTTTTACGAAGAATGCAAATTAGAACTTACCGAGAGCTGCCCCGAATGCTTATCAATCCAAACTCCATTTGCTTAGTGTATGCAGACAAACAATTACGCAGTAAAGTAATCATAAAATCCTTCTCCTTACGGCCTCAACTCCCTACACCCGACACTTGCAATTCTTGTCTTCAAAACAATTTCATGACGAAGAAAGTGAAAATTGACATCTTCATAAAACGGCGCGAAAACAACTCGTCACTTGGGGGGGGGGGGGGAGCTCAACAATTTCTCTATTTGGTTCCTTGGAAAGGGAATACGTTGTGTCTACAGAAGCGCCGGGAAGGGGGGGCAAGGGGGGGCGGCCGCCCCTCCAATGTTCTCCAGGACCATTTTTCTAATTCTCCTAATTCCGGCTTAAAAATTTCGGGGGGGGGGGGGTAAGGCCGATGATCTTGGCAATTATAATTTGTACGAGAACAAGATTCTACAATCTTGCCACCTCAATTGCATTTTCCCGCGATCTGTACGGCATTGACTCGAAATTTTTCTCATGGCGAAGCCCCCAGGTTCCCGTTCTACGTACGCTCCAAGTTTGCATATGTCATCAAACTAGCTTGTTGAGGACGTAAGTCAAGATCTTTTTCACGAACGAGGAGAAAGAAGTTTGGTAGTTGCGTAGGTGGTGCATGGTAAGAATCTTTCGGCGAAATACTGGAAAGTGACCGGGAGACTTCTTCTAAGCCATAGCATATGTTGGCTCCTAGAGAACTTTTCTAGACAAACTATTATAGCATTGTCCAAGACTTACATTTTTTGAGACCTTGGAAGTTGGGTTGTGAGGACCGTTGGTGACCATTCTAGGAGAAAGTAAAGTGTGTGTGCGCAAAAATTTTCCTGCGGAGGTGATCCATTGAAATTGTTACAAGATTGTGAAGGTTTCCCCTTTGGTCTTCTTGAAGATTGCATGTAGGATATGGGCATTCTAAGCCAAAGAATATCATGTTTAAATATTTTACGGGAGATGCTAATTCAAATAACTGTGTGTTGCAAAGTGATCAACAATTCCAATGCAGCACAGGCTGAAATGTTATCGGTAGAAGTGTTCTAGGCCAAAGTAAAGAGTTAATCTACAAAAATTTTCCTGTGGGCTTTGCCCCCAGACCCCCTCAGTATTTACTGGGTTTTGAAGTTTCTGCATAGCCCGATGGCCTCTTTTTCACAAACCATGAATATTACTTCATATTTCTGAATCTGAGAGTAAATGATAGCCTTGTGACAGATTTCATGACAGAGTGGCGTGCGGTAAATTGGTCGCTGAATTATTTGGGAATCCAAAGGTTGGACGCTCGGTCTCCGGTTGGACGTCATTTTCTAATCGTGAACAGTGTTGTACCCTACTTGTGTTGTTTAACAGACTCATTTAATCTTTATTTCAGTCTTTGAAAAGGGCGCTGGTCGCATCTATAGCCAAGGTAGAGGGCGTGGTCTAAGAAAATTTTCTGGGGCTCCGCCCCAGACCCCGTCCTGTTTTGCCCCTCCAATAAAAAATCCTGACGGCGCCACTGTGTGTCTACAAGAGATCTCGATGGAAATTTTGAAGAAAAATCAAACTGGATCGAATTTTGGTAGAACAGACAATTAGAACACGTACCAGTATGATAGAATGGTGTGTGATTTATTTGATTATCATCATATTGTGACACATAGTTGTCAGTATTCTTCATTACAGCTGACTAGCAAACTGAAAAATACAATCATTAACGATATTTGCAAGCCTCCAAAAAATCCTCGAAGCTACTTTCAAACAGTTCATCAAACTGCTGCCTTCTATGGAAAATCGACGAAGCCAGCATCTATGGAACATAGGATTCTCGGGACTTATGGCATGGATGTAGTTCTTCTAAGGAAAAGTTAAGTATTCTGACGGAAATCTGCTGCCATAAGCCCATTGTGTTACTGCTCCCATTATGCTTTAAGCTTCAACAATGAGAGTCTCCACATCTAGTTTGACACCAAACATTTTCTGATGAGTTTCATCTGCTTTATGTATTAACTTAGATGTTTTTGATGATAAAATCGTGATTTTTCTTTATTATTCAGTTTTTTTATGTCTCTGGACTGAAGAGATTCACATATTTCTTTGTATAAGAAACTGCATATACGAAGCTCAACTCTCACATAGGCAAAAAATTAAGAAAATGCAGTATTGGGAAAATGTAATTTAAGAAACTATCTAATTTTGTAAAGTAAATCTTTGGCACATTTTCATTTTATTTTCACTTGTTCCCTCCTATAAATTGCGAGATACTGGAGTAATGTGTAAACATTGGTTAGGCTACACATAAAAAATTCTTAGTTTCCTACAAAACGAAGCGAGTATATGAATGGTGATGTGAATGGTCCTCAATGAATTTCTACGTTACAAATTGAAAATAACCTACACCCTACAGTACCATAAATGTTGCTATGAAGCCAAGAACGAAGCCCCCCCCCCCCCGTCAAAAATAAATCTTGTTGAAAAATTTACACTTTCTTTAACCCTCTCTTCCTTGCGTATGATGAATTATGATGTTTTGGCTATTTTTGTAGATATTTTGTAGATACTGAGACGTTTCAAAACAATCGTACAAATGTGCTGTGTTCTCATATTGAACTTTGTGTCAGTTACTGATCACCTGCCCCGTGTATGGATTTTGGCTTACATTTCTTTTAAAATAGCACGAACTTTCTGGTTATCTGATAGCAATTCTTGGTACGGACAACAACCAAAAGTAGGACAATACACTTGTTTTCATATTTTAGAAACTGTCTTAGAAACTCTAGTAGCCTCTTCTAGCGAAAAGAAACGCTACTAGCTGTGATCATAGGTCGATTCGAGGTAGAGAAACATTGCTACTTTCGCATGAGTTGCAAAATGTTTCAACCAAAACAGTGCATAGCTTACACAAACATGCTAAGATGTACTATTTTTTAACCATTTTGTTCTTTCTTCTAGTCCTCTTCAGTCACAAACCTTAGTTTTATGAACATTGGGAAACTCTGCAGGAAACTTTCTCCTAAAGAATTGAGCCCAAATTTAAGAAACCCAGCTGCAAAGTAATTATTGTAAAGGTGTATAGTAGGCAATGTTTCTGAGCATTTGCTACAGCTGAGAGAAGTGTTAAATCCATGAATGAATGAATGAATGAATAAATGAATGAATAAATGAATAAATGAATAAATGAATAAATGAATAAATGAATAAATGAATAAATGAATAAATGAATAAATGAATAAATGAATAAATGAATAAATGAATAAATGAATAAATGAATAAATGAATAAATGAATAAATGAATAAATGAATAAATGAATAAATGAATAAATGAATAAATGAATAAATGAATAAATGAATAAATGAATAAATGAATAAATGAATAAATGAATAAATGAATAAATGAATAAATGAATAAATGAATAAATGAATAAATGAATAAATGAATAAATGAATAAATGAATAAATGAATAAATGAATAAATGAATAAATGAATAAATGAATAAGTGAATAAATGAATAAATGAATAAATGAATAAATGAATAAATGAATAAATGAATAAATGAATAAATGAATAAATGAATAAATGAATAAATGAATAAATGAATAAATGAATAAATGAATAAATGAATAAATGAATAAATGAATAAATGAATAAATGAATAAATGAATAAATGAATAAACGAATGGTACTTGCCAGGGGCAGGAAATCTAAGCCTCTGTCAACTTGTTTACGAGTAGTAGTGCCTTCGATTTTGTAATTTTTGCTTCCTTTAAATCAAAAATGCACTACAAATAGCTGATATTCCCATATCTTTCAACTAACAAGTTTAACTAAGAATTTGGGCCAGTACTGAAAGTTTCTTAAATTATCAGATTTTAAGTACTCTGAGTTTCTTAAGAGTTTAGGTTCCATAACGTTCTCCATGTTCACTACCTGTTCCCTGGACATTCCAAAAAATAAGGTTTTTGAAGCCTTGCCAACGTTTAGAATTTATTCAAATACCTCCTAAGTAATATGATACGGGAACGAAGTGAAAATAGAGTAAAATATGCTAGAGGTTTCCTTTGCGGAAATAAATAGTTTCTTAAATTATACTTCCCAATACTGGAGTTTCTTAATTTTTTGGCGATCTGAGGGTTGAGTTTCTTATGAGCAGTAAGAAAAAATACCTGTAGCCTGTAAGTCACCGTCGAATTAATTAATAATATAATATAATAATAATAATAATAATAATAATAATAATAATAATAATAATAATAATAATAATAATAATAAAAACAAGACTGTTTAAAATCACATACGTTTCGATATTCAAATCTTCATCAGTGTAACTAAGGTGAAGGAAACACTGATGAAGATTTGAATATCGAAACGTATGTGATTTTAAACAGTCTTGTTTTTATTAATCTTTTTCTGTTTATTTTGATGGTGGTTCAGTTTTAATTAATAATAATAATAATAATAATAATAATAATAATAATAATAATAATAATAATATAATGAGATAAGGGGCGAAAGAGGCGAGTAGCCTATAAAACCCTAAGGATCTATTACGCGTGACTAAAGATATACATATTAGCATAATTGCAAGCGTCATAACGTTTTTCAAATTCCTTTACTGTTGGTAGTTTGTTCCAGTCTTCTACTATTCGGTTTGAGAAGACGTATTTACGTACGTCCAGGCAGCTTCTTGATTTGAATAGCTTTAGTTCGTGTCCTCTCGTTCTTGAACAATTATTCATTTTGAAGAATAATGACGGGTTTGTGTCAACATGGTTTTTTAAGATTTTATACGTCAATATCATGTCACCACGTTTCCTTCGATATACGAGAGTCGGGAGTTGCGGTCTTTATACGAAAGGTGTTTGATGATTGGGACTAGCTTCGTAGCTCTCCTTTGAACACTTTCTATCGATTTGATCTGCTTTACTAGATGGGGGTTCCAGACAGCCCCACAAAATTCTAAAATCGGCCTCACTATGCTTTTGTATAGCATTGTGAAAACGGACTTGTCCATATAACGTACTGTTCGTTTAATGGAAGATAGGACACTGTTGGCCTTTTTTATTCGCTGTGAGATTTTTTTTTCGAACTTAAGAGTTTCATCTACGATGACTCCGAGGTCTTCGACATTGTCTGTATTATCAATTTCTACCAACGTTTTCGAATTTACATGATGTAGATAATATACGTTTTTAGGATCATTGTTGTTACTTGAGCTGACGAGTAAGTAGGAACACTTCTGACAGAAGTATGTCGTTGTTGCTCGTAGTATTTGTTGAGAAAAGCTTCAGGTCGTCGGCGAACATTTTGACTTTGCTAGATTTTGCGCATTTAGGAATGTCATTTACGTAAATTAAGAATAAGAGTGGCCCAAGCACACTTCCTTGAGGGACACCACTTTGCACGTTACTCCAGGGAGACTTAAACCCATTTAAGACAACGTGTTGTTTACGTCCAGAAAGAAATTGTTCTATCCAGTTTAGAATGTTACCTCTGATTCCATACTAATGCACTTTTGATAGTAAGCGCTTGTGCGGAACGGAATCAAATGCTTTTGCAAAGTCGAAATAAATTACATCAAGGGATTTACCTCTATCAACGCAGGAAGTCCACTCTTCCAGGGTCTCCAAAAGTTGTAGTACGCAAGATCGTTTTGATCTAAAGCCATACTGTTCGTTTGATAGTAAGTCATTTCTCTCAAGGTGATCAACGATTTTGTTTCTTAATATTCTTTCCAAGACCCTACAAACTATTGAAGTAAGACTAATTGGTCTGTAGTTCTCTTTTGAGTATTTGGAACCCTTTTTATGAACGGGTGTGACGTGTGCTATTTTCCATTCATTCGGAATCATACCATGTTGTAAGCTAGACCTGATAATCAAATGTAAAGGAAAGGCTAGGATATCGGACGTTTCTTTAAAAATTCTTGGGTGTATTCCATCAGGACCTGTTGTGAAGTTTAGGTTCAATTTAGCATCGTAAGAAACTCATAGAAACTATTTCGCGAAATGAGCTCCTCTAATGAACTACTTTAGGCTACAATGAAGAATTTCTATATTTTATGCACTATTTACATAGGCCTCTATCGACTATCCGGTTCTCTACTGCTACTGATGCGACAATTCCGTGTGAGTTACTCCCGCCCCTCCACTGGGCTACCCCAGGGAGTGGCACTCTTTCCTGCGACCTTTCTCCTGGAGCTCCTTCAGTAACTGAACTACAATTTCGGATCTTTGATTTGTTATGCTCATATGCACTTCCGCTATTGCCTTATATGGCGTAATGACCTTTGGCCTATGACCTGTGCACGTTCACGTGTGCACATATTGCACATATCACGTGCTAGTCTGTTTTCCTTTGATGTGCACGAGAGGTTTTTCTATGAGTTTCTTACGATGCTAAATTGAACCTAAACTTCACAACAGGACCTATGGATTTGGATGGATTTAATGACTTCAGGATCTCTAAGGTCATTTCTTCGGTTATATCTATGCTTGTTAAGAACGGTTCATTTACCTGTTTTTCTATTTGAGAAACTGAAGATAAGTCTTCCGAGGTAAAAACTGATGTAAAGAAGTGGTTCAAAAGATTGACTTTTTCTTGCTCTGATTTGGTATACACCGTTTCGTTTAATTTCAAATCAGGAACTTTTGACCTTGTCTTTAATTTTGAATTTACATATTTCCAATACTTTTTGTTATTGGTTTTTGAATTTTCGGCGATGTTTTTCTCGAATGCTTTAATAACTTTTGTGATGGTTGACCTCGTAGTATTGCGATGTTTTTTGTATCTTTCGTAGTCTTGGCCACGTCTGGTTTGGATCCACCTTTTGTGTGCATTGTGCTTTTTCTTTAGGACTCTCAATGCGTTTTTGTTCATCCAAGCAGGCTGTTTATTGCTATGGTTATTTTGGTTTAGAGAATGGAATGGAATGTGTTCATCAACTGCCGAATCGAGTTTTGATGTCAGATGTGTCATCATTTCATTTGCATTCATGTTAGTGAATTCCTTTTTCCAGTCTATGTCCTTAGCTGATTCCTGATAGCTTCATAGTCGCCTCGATCATAGGCATATCGCTTTGAGGATGAGTTATGATTATGGGATTCATTAATTTCAATAACATAATACATTTCTATGACCAGGTGATCACTGGAACCAAGGGGGCTGCTCAACGATACTTTTTGTACGGAATCACTGTCATTTGTAAGGATTAAGTCAAGGCAATTTGATTTTTGATTTTCTCTGTGTCTTGTTGCCTTTTCAATGTGTTGAGTGAAGAAACAGTCGTCAATTTTTTCAAGGAATAAGTATGCCGGGTGATCATGATTTGTATGGCTAAGATGAGTTGCCCAGTCAATTTCTGGATAATTAAAGTCCCCGAAGATCAAAATCTTAGCAGTGGGGCGAAGCTCAGCGATCTTTTGAATTAATGCTCTCAAGGAATTATGATTATTGTACGAAGGGCTTCTGTAAATAACTCCACACAAAATCGAGTCATTGCTATTTGTTTTTAATTCTAAAAATATTACTTCGATTGTCGGATCATCACAAGGTATATTAACAGCATTAGCTTTTATTCCATCTTTTACGTACATCGCAACTCCACGAGAAGAAGCTTCGTCGATATTTGAGAACAGTTGATACCCATTCAATTTTATGTCATTTTGAGTTAATGGAAATCTTTGATTCTTTGGCAGAACTTCGGTAAGCGCGCAAAGATCTGCTTTTAAATCGTTTAAGCGTATTTCAAGTTCAATCAATTTGTTGCAGAGGCTATCACAATTTGTGTACATGCAACGGAGCCCTTCCAGTTTCATTGGTAATAGGGATTTGGCCCATGTTGAAGAGCCATGTAGGGCCTCTGGAACAATGGCTGTACGACCTGTTCTGTGCTGGATTGATGTAAGGAAGTTGTTGGTTTTGTTGGCTGGGATTTGAAGCTTGATTTATGGCTGCTGTTTGACTGAGCCACGGTTGTATGACTTTGGTTAATCTTGCTTCTATTAAATTCCCTAAAAAAGACTAGAGGCTGGAATCTAATTTAGGTATTTCCTTTTGTTCTTCGTTCGGTTTCATCGTCTTGCTGCTACCAGGCTTGTTTTCCTCCTTTCGTCTTTTGATGTGCAAGAAATTGCAGTTTAGACCTTTGGTGCATCCTGTTGGACTGTTGAAGAATTTACACATGGGGACTTTCTTGTGCTCATAACGACAACGATTTCGCTGACAGGTGCCAGTATTGAAATTTTTGCAAACATTGAACCAAGCTTTTTGACTGGGTTCCTTATTTACACTTTTGTTGGGAGCAGCAGATTCATTGGAAGTCGTAACTTTTTCTTCTCCCTCAAAGCTTTCTGGGGGTGGGTTTGTTGAAGGTGAGCTGGTTGGGGGTGGGTTGGCTGGGGGTGGGTTTGCTGTGGAAACTGCGTTAGCGGGGCATTTAGAAGGGAGCCTATTTGCTCTGGTTTCAAGGAACTCGATCTTTTGATCTATTTCTATGAGTTTTGCTGTTAGGAAATCAGCTTTCCTTTGAAAGTCATCCTTTTCCTCTCTTATTTTTGCAGTCTCATCTTTTAAGGATTTTATCTCTTTTAACAGATGTGTTGCGCCATCCAAAAGCCCATTCGACTTTGGCTCTTGGAGGCGTCGTCAGAGTATACTGAGCCATCCCCATCTTCGGATAGATCAGAGCCATCTGAGCGTTCGCACACATGTGCCTTTGAACGTGGAAATGGCGTACAGGCTATAGGATCGGTATTGATGGAATCATTGATCCTTGCAGCTACCGGGAGTTTTGGTTCAGTTTCATCTTGATTGAGGATTATTGTAGACAGCTTCCCACGCTTTCCTGGGTTGCTGGTTATCTTGACTGTGAATGGCTCTTTGCGGGATTTCCCGAGGAGTCGTTTCTTATTGCAGCCATTGTCTTTGAACTGCATGAGACTTTTCAGAACCGGATATTCGAAATCGATCCAGTCGTGAGCAGCGAAACCTGACACAACAACCGCATTCTTTTGGCGTGACAAATGGAAGTTTATGGATAGCAATTTTCGATATCGGTTGATCCCCTCCATAAAATGAACTTCCATGTTTAATTGCTTGTTCTTGACGTAGTCAAAAATGCCATTATTTTGATCTCGAATTGGTGACTCATGTTTTTCATTTTCCCACAAAACAAGTACTGAGTCCTTATGATCATCAGAACGTGCGAGATGTTCGTAGTAGCGAAGGTCGCAGGCTTCGATCAGTTTAATGGTGATGTCTTTAGAAGGTAGGGAAATATTTCCACCGCTAGCATAAATATTGAAGACTGACGTCTGCAGTGTAGACGCAGGGCCAGGGGATTTTGTAGACTTAACTCTCCTCTTTATTGGAGAACGCATTATCGATTCGAGTGTAGTAAGGCCTACTGATTTTAGCTTGGCGGCGTAAGTTTGATTCGGTGAACAGTTGAAATCGAGAGTGGAGGCTTTCTCTTTGTTGCAAAGATGTTTAACTTTTAAACAGTAAGAAAGAAGCGATACATGTGTACACTTTACCTTGATGAAGGTTTGATTTCTTGAATGATTTGTTGTTTGATGTCCAAATCACTTATGCTTTCTGACGGTTTCATTCACCATTCACTAATTTTAAGAATTGAGAAGTGCAATGCGAGGAACCAATGCTCTGTGACAACAGAAAGCATTGGAAACTTTGGCCAAGATTCTTAATCGATAAAATTTTATTCTCCCTTCCAAGGAAACAAGTAGTTGCAAACACAACAAGTCAGAAACTGTTGAGCTCCCCCCCCCCACATGACAAGTTGTTTTCGCGTCGTTTTATGAAGGTGTCAATTTCACATTCTTCGTCATGAAATTGTTTTGAAGACAAGAATTGCAAGTGTTGGGTGTAGGGAGTTTTGTGCGTACTCTTGTTCAGAACTCTCGCTGATTCGAATGAAGTAAACCAAGTCTCACACCAAAAAACGCGAAGAAGTATACGATTTGATACATCACAATTTCATGATCACTCTGCTTACAACTCTGCTACGACTGATCCCAATACTACACAGATACGTTGTTTTCCATCTCACTTACGTCAACAAATTCCTTTGCATTTACATTTCAATCAACGGGATGCTATTTTTTACTTCAAAAATGTCATAAAACTTTATCTCATTAACTGGATTATATTGAGTCCATATATCTCCTTGGTAATAATGTCCTTTGTTTGATAATACACAAAGATAAAATGAGTCATGTGCGCTTTTGCATGCTTCCCTAACACTCCCCCCTCCTTGACGAATGCACCTATGCATCGTCAAGCAAGATTTGGGTTTTGAGACGCGCATCCCTTGCGGCTGCTCTAATTGGTCGCGCCCCAGTGGATCTCTCATTCTACTCAACTGTAAGATTCTCTTTTTTCTCTTCCCTCAGGTCTCCATTCGCACTCACTAATGGGTAAAGTTTCTGAATAGGTCTATTCAAAGGTTCATACTTACCTCTCCCAGTTTTGCATACCTTGGCTCCACGGATGTGTCCATCTTTATCCTTTATGACTTCTTTTACGACTGCAATTTTCCACTGGCCTCTCTTCAGATTGTCATCCTGCACTACCACAATGTCTCCTGTCTTGATGTCTGCTGGTGTGTTCTATTCATTCGGTGTGATTCTCTCAGATCTAAAAGATATTCCTTCTTCCACCTGCTCCAAAAGTGATTCAAAAGTCTGGTTAAGTGCAAAAAACGCTTACAAAGAGAAGACTGATTGTCTTCTTCATCAAACTGTGATCTGTATTCAATACCTGTTGAGAGCATAGTCAATCTTCTACCTGTAATGAAATGTGATGGAGTCAAAACTTCACCACCCAACTCATCATACAAGTAGGTCAGTGGCCTGTTGTTGAGGATACATTCTACCTCTGACAAGATGGTATTCAATTCATCGTAAGACACCTTGGCATTTCCGAGTACCTTTCGCAAACATCGTTTTATGCTTCTTACCATCCTTTCAAAATGGCCGCCTTGCCACGGACTTACCTCGAGGTTAAACTTCCACTTGATTCTCTTTGCCTCTAGGAAGGCCTGAAAATTCTGATCCACTTGAAGTTTCTTCAAAAATCTTGCAGTTGACTTAAAGGTCATTGCATCGTCTGAATTAATGATGTCGGGTGTACCTCTTCTGGCACAAAATCTTCTCAAACAATTCAAAAATGTAGGCACAGACAAATCTTGGACCAACTCTAGATGCAAGGCTCGAGTTACACAACAAGAGAATAAACAAATGTATACCTTTTTTCATTGCACCCTTTTTCACCTTGACGTACAACGGTCCAGCAAAATCGATACCCACATTTGCAAATGGATCAGACTTCTTTACACGATATTCAGGAAACTGCCCGGTTGGTGGTGGACAGTATGGCTTCCCTTCCAATTTCCTGCAAAGAAGACAAGAATGTAAGATTTTCTTTACAAACTGTCTGGCTTTAGTCACCCAAAATCTAGCTCCGAGCTCAGCTAAGGTGGCTCTGACTAAGGAATGAAAAACTCTTTCATGGCAATCTCTGACAATCAATTCTGTCAATCTGTGCTCCTTTGGAAGAAAGACTGGATGCTTTGATTCCAGACTCAAATCAGCATTCTCCAACCTACCTTTGCACACTAACACACCATTCTCTTCTTCAATTCTGATGTATTTTGCATTTTTATTTTTGGACGCCTCGCATTCGCTTGTGAGCACCCTGTGGCCCTTCGTCACATGGGTAGATAAAAGCTCATTGCTTGTCAACATAAGAGAGACGCACAACAGATCAGATGCAAAACAGACGAGGTATGACAACAGTAAGAACTTCAAGCAAAACGCACACTCACGAATATGAACGAAATCAAACTCACGCAACACTAACAAATTGAGAAGCGCATACTCTAGGAACAATTGGGATAGAAGCACATGTATTTGGAAGTCGAACGTATTGGATTAGTGATTATATCAAGAGTTCGTCATTGTATATAAGCTTAATTTCTTCGACTAACTCTAAGGCCTCCGGTTATCTTGTAGTAAAAGAACGCAGGAAACTGCCAAGCGCTTTGCTCCAGGCAAATATGGGAGCAAAGCAAATGCTTGCGACAAAAATACTTCATGGTGCTGTGACCCGGGAAAAGAGATAAACGATGGCTGAAGAGTTAAAGAAGAATTTAAGAACGCGAAGTGGACACAGACTCGTTGTAAAAAACGCTTTCGCCAAGCATAAAGAATTCCTACCGCCTGCGGGAGCTTCTGTTCCTAATGAAATCAAACCAAGACTTATCTCGTTCAAGAACACACTCATTAGAAAACGAAAAGACTTAGAGAAGATCGATGCTGAAATACTAGAAGCTATCACCAAAGACGAAGAAATCGAGAAAGAGATCTTAGAGCGCGAAGAATTTGAGAAAGAAATCGAAGATTACTTATCGTTGATTGAAATCGCTCTCGCTGATGTTGAACGATCAAATGAGCAACCGCAAACGCAATCAACCCAGAGGTTTGAAGACAAAGTTAAGTTGCCCAAACTTTCACTTGCAACGTTCAATGGTGACGTTACAAAATGGACTAGTTTTTGGGACAGTTTTCAGTCAACAATTGGAGATCACGGAGGACTCTCGAAAATCGATAAACTGAAATATCTCGTGAATTCACTAACCGGACCTGCCGCTCAAACGCTCGCGGGATTGCAAATTTCTAATGATAGCTACGACGAAGCAATAGAATTACTCGAAAAACGTTTTGGCAACAAGCAAGTCATAATTACAAGCTTTATGGACAGCTTAAGAGAATTACCAAAAATTTCGACCAGCGATGACATCCGAAGACTTCGAATCCTTTATGACAAGACCGAAGCCGCGGTACGAAGCTTAAAGAGCGTTGGGGTATCATGCGAAAGTTATGGTACAGTATTGTCGCGGGATATCATGGCAAAATTGCCACAGGATATCCGTTTAACGATTTCAAGGAATTTGGAAGACGAGTGGGATTTACAAGGTTTAATCAAGAATTTGGGAGATGAGTTGAGTCTACGAGAAAGATGCACGTTAACTTCTGTTACGCCCACGACGTTATCACGTCAAACGCCGCAAAGAGATTCTAGAGGATATCTTGCACAAAATTCAACCACCCCCAAGACATCGACAACATCAACCCTCTTCCTGGGAAATGAAGGATCTTCAAAAAGCAGCCAATTCATTCCAAGTTGCCTTTTTTGTGGAAACAAGCACTTCTCTGCAAGTTGCAGAACCGTTTCCGACCCGACCGCACGGAAGAAGATCCTACGCGACAAACGCAGATGTTTTGTTTGCTTAAAGGGAAATCACACAAGTCGAGAATGTGTATCAAGATCAAATTGTTACCATTGTAATGAACGACATCATGCTGCAATCTGTGGTGCAAATGGAGAAAATCGGAGATCTACAAGAAATTTGCCCGCCCAAGATCCGCCCGCAGCCACATCTACCCCTAACGCGCGTCAGCCGCCGCCAGTCGCGGCTCAAACTGTGAGTACAAATTACACTTCAAATGATTCATTGAGCAATGTTACCTTGTTACAAACAGCTAAAACTGAGGTACATAGCATTGATAACCCAAGAAATAGATGTAACGTGAGAGTAATTTTGGATTCTTGTTCTCAAAAAACTTACGTTACCACAAGATTGAAGGATGAGCTAAACATCCCTTCATTTTCGACAAAAGAAATTCTAATCAAAGAGTTTGGCAACGAGCAAGGTACACTTAAAACTTGCGAAACGATTCAACTAGCCGTACATTGTGCCGATAACTTAACTGTTTACATCAATGCTTTTGTAGTAGATTTGATTTGTAGTCCGCTTTCTCATCAGGCCATAGATTTCGCACAAGCGAATTATTCTCACCTCCGCAACTTGCCGCTAGCGGACAGCGGGGACGGATCTCAGGATTTAGAAATCGATATTTTGATTGGTGCAGACTTTGTGCACCTTTTTATGCTCGATCAAGTGATACGGGGGGAACACCCCATGAGCCCCGTTGCAATGTCAACACGCTTTGGCTATGTGTTGAGTGGCCCGCTACAAAGTAAGAGAGGATATTCCGAAAACGTCACTGGAAATGATCGGGGTCGAGATTACACCCCTCAGAGCTGCACCCTTTATCATTCTCTCGTGGTATAGACCTCCCAGCGATCCGATAGACACTTTTGATCAGCTTGAACAAGTCATGCGTTTCTTAGAATTGGAGGGGAAGGAGATAATTCTATTAGGGGATACAAACTGTGACCTTTCGGAAAATCCTAACTCAACTAATGGATCAGCACCTATGTTTTCAGGTAACGCTAGACACATCAAAGATATGTACGATTCTTTCGGCCTGACGCAGCTGATATCCGAACCGACACGTGAAACCGAACAAACTTCCACTCTGATAGATCATATTGCTGTCAGTAATGTAAGAAACATTTCAAAATCCGGTGTCGTGAGGACTGCCACTAGCGATCACTATCTCGTGTATACAGTAAGGAAGCACCTAGGTGGTATTGATCGAAAACACAAACAAATATATACTAGGCAGATGAAAAACTTCAATGAGGAAGCTTTCCTTCGGGACCTCTCTGCCTATGATTGGTCAAGTATCCTGTATTGCTCTGAAGATATTAATGTAATAGTTGAAAAGTGGATTAGTATGCTTTCGTTAATCATAGAAACCCATGCCCCCATGATGCAAAAGCGAGTTTCTGAAAGATATAGCCCTTGGCTGTCTTCCAGTTTGAAGGACTTGCTTAGGAGTAGGGACAAACTGAAGGTTGCTGCAGTCAAATCAAAATCTGAAATCCTTATGGCTGCATATAGGCAAGTAAGAAATAAAGCAAATAGGATGAATGCCGATGTTAAAAAGACATATTTCACAAACAAAATTCAAAAAGCGGAAGGCAATGTGAAGGAAACATGGTCTACTATCAATAAACTTATAAATAAACGATCGAAAACGACGACAATCCAATCTTTAAGGGTCGATGGTATTACTATTTTCGATTCAAAAGAAATTGCTAACTCGATGAATCAGTTCTTTTGCACTGTTGGAGAAAAACTGAGCAAAGATATACCTGAGACTGAAAATCCCCTTTTAAATGATGAATATATTGTAAATCCTAAAAATGCCACTTTTAGCTTTGCACCTGTTACACCTAAGCAGCTAATTGAGACTATGGGAAAGTTCAAGACCTCTCAGGGCTCTGGCCTTGATTGTATCTCAAGCTTTTATCTTAAAGTTGGGATGCCTGTTTTGGCCGGGTCTCTGAGTCGGCTCTTTAACATTTCTATGTCTCTTGGCATTTTTCCAGACGAATGGAAGATAGCTAGGGTCGCACCTATCTACAAGGATGGCTCAGAAGATGAGAATTCGAACTATCGCCCTATATCCGTTTTACCGGTCATCTCTCGCCTTTTTGAAAAACTGGTTTATGATCAATTTTACGGCTTTCTAAATGTGAATAAACTTCTATTCTCACAACAATCTAGTTTCAGGTTACTACATTCCGTACTGACCTGTCTCTTAAAATGTACCAATGATTGGTACCTCAATTTAGAGAACAGTGAATATACAGCCGTTACTTTTATTGATTTAAAGAAGGCTTTCGATACGGTGAACCATGACATCCTTATACAGAAACTGGAGCATTATGGGGTTAAAAACAAAGAAATACGCTGGTTCCGCTCGTATTTAACTAATAGAAAGCAGTGCTGTAAGGTAAATGGGCAGCTTTCTGATCTTGAATCAATAACGACTGGAGTTCCTCAGGGTTCTTGCCTAGGACCTCTACTTTTCATAATATACGTAAATGATCTTCATTTCTCATTGAGACACTCACATGTCAACATGTACGCGGATGATACAAGCCTTTCGTTCTCTTCAAAGTCCATTCCCTTGATAAATGAATGCGTCAACGAGGACCTCGGATATCTTAAATCTTGGCTTAATGCAAACAAATTGTCCCTAAATGTGACCAAGACACAAAGTCTTGTGATAGGTGGTAGGAAGCGTTTAAACGACATGGAAAAGGTAGAGGGAGTAAAGCCTCTCTTTAATGTAGGGGAAGAAACTGTTTCTATCATAAAGCAGGCAAAATATCTAGGAGTAATGGTTGATCAACACTTGAACTGGAAAGAACAAATTTCTACTATTAAGAAGAAAGTTTCCAGAGGAATAGGGATGTTGAAATACTCTAAAAAGTATCTCCCTCTTCTCACAATACAAAGTATGTATAAAGGTCTTGTAGAACCATATTTTAGATATTGCTGCCCTGTATGGGGAAGCTGTGGCACCACAGCAATAAACGAACTACAAAAACTTCAAAATCGGGCTGTAAGAATAGTTACTAACAGTAGATATGATGCTTCTGCAAAGCCTATCATCAAGAAACTTGGATGGCTCACTGTCAGTGAAATTATTCGAATGGAGACATTGAGTATGGTATACAAATCTATCAATGATCTGGCTCCCACTTACCTTACAGAAATGTTCTCAAGACTCTCGGATAGAAGTAAGAGAGAATTACGCAATACCAGATCTGATCTAGAAATTCCCTTGCAAAAATCTGCAAATGGCCAAAAATGCTTTTCATATAAAGGCGCGACAATGTGGAACTGTCTCAGCCTAGAATCAAAATTGTCCCCGAGTTTGAAAACTTTCAAAAAAAGCATAGCAAACCTTGCATCTAGCTAATTTCTCTCTCACATCACATTCTACCATATCATGATCATATCTATAATTTTTTATGCACTTTGCTAATAGCTGTATAGATCTTATTGATTGTAGTTTTATTTTTGATTTATGTGTAAATTTAGATTCTTTTCTTTTGTAAGTATTTTTTAACAGGGTACATTGTAAACCAGTTAGCTGAATGTTTTACCCTGTATAAATATCATAAAATGAAATGAAAAATAAATGAAATGAAACAAATTCCTTCACAGAACGAATGTTCAGCAAATATTACAGTTGCTCATGTCTTAAAAACTGACACGATTTTAGCAGAAAGGAAAAACGATTTAGAAGACGAAATTAAGAGATTCTGGAATAACGAAAGTTTCGGTGTAAAACCCAACGAAAACCTGGACGATTTCGAGTCTCAAAATCTCATGCAAGACAAAATCAAATTCGATGGTAAACGATATGAAATTTCCTTGCCTCTAAAAGATGATCATCCGATCGTTCCTGATAATTACAGCGTAGCAAAAAGTCGACTTAATTCGCAGTTAGATCGTTTATAGTTGAAACCTGAAGTATTTGATCAGTACAATTCTGTAATCAAGGATCAATTAAAGTCAGGAATTATCGAAAGAGTTATTGAAAATGAGGAAATTCTAAAGCCAGGCATGACGCATTATATTCCGCATATTGGTGTTGTAAAACAAGAAAGACAAACAACGAAACTTAGAATTGTGTACGATGCAAGTTCAAAGGTCCAAGGAGAAGTTAGTTTAAATGATTGTTTACACCCAGGCCCAAATCTTGCCCCTCTGATTTTCGATGTGTTATTAAAATTCAGAGTGCACAAAATCGCTCTTATCCGAGATTTGGAAAAGGCTTTCTTGCAGATTTCGATTGATCCAAGTCAAAGAGACCTGTTAAGATTTCTTTGGATAGACGAATCTGACCCCGAGAATCCAAAAATTGTAAAGCTACGCTTTGCCAGACTAGCATTTGGCCTCTCTTGTTCGCCGTTTATTTTGAATTCGACGATACGACACCATCTCGAAAATTACGAGGAAAGTGATCCCGAATTTGTACGTAAGGTGATTAGTTCTCTTTATGTCGACGACTTTGCGTCTTCTTTTGCCTCAGAAGATGAAAGTTTCGCCTTTTACGAAAAACTGAACAACGATTTTCCGAAGCAGGTTGGAATATGCGCAAGTTTAACAGTAACGACAAAAAATTACGAGAGCGCATCGAAGATGCAGAAAATGCACGCATTTCAAATGATCATTCAAAAGCCAAAGAGAATCAAAACATTCTCACCCAAACAGAAAATCGAAATATTTCTCACGCTGTTCAAAAAGAAGACGAAATTAAAGTTTTAGGAATGACATGGAATGCTAAAACTGACAAGTTAAAGTTCGATCTTGCTTCTTTTCACGAAACCGCTGCGCAAGAGAAAATTACGAAACGTTTGATTCTCAGTTCGATCGCGCGGATTTATGATCCGCTTGGTTTGTTATCACCGCTCCTCGTTCCGTTGAAGCGGTTGTTTCAAGACGTTTGTAGATTGAAAGTGAATTGGGACGCCTGTTTACCAGATGAATTCTGTCAAAGATGGCACAATATTGTAGATGACATCCCGCAAGGTTTCAACGTAGAAATAGACAGATCGTTTCTAGGAGATCTTTCGAGTGATGAAATTCGCTCCATTCAAATCCATGGGTTCTCTGACGCAAGCCAAACTGCCTATGGTGCAGTGGTTTACTTGAGGATTAAAACTGACAAAGGAATCGTTACTAAATTGTTATCCGCAAAAACTCGAATAAGCCCATTGAAAAACGAAACAATGCCGCGTTTAGAGTTAATGGCATCATTAATTCTTGCAAGATTAATTACTTCAGTTAAAAATAACTTAAGAGAATGCTGTAAAATCGAATCCATTCACTGCTGGTGTGATTCACAAATCGTTTTGTATTGGATTTTAAATGAGAACAAAATTCAAAAACAGTTTGTTCAAAATCG
The DNA here is from genome assembly GCA_964019985.1 of Aurelia sp. 4 Dawson et al 2005. Classification (NCBI taxonomy): domain Eukaryota; kingdom Metazoa; phylum Cnidaria; class Scyphozoa; order Semaeostomeae; family Ulmaridae; genus Aurelia; species Aurelia sp. 4 Dawson et al 2005. The sequence goes on from OZ026505.1 coordinate 8,768,633, forward strand.
CTTGGTTCAAATCCGAAATTTAGTTGCGAACGAGAGCTGGGGGTATTGCCCTTCAGCACACAATCCAGCGGATTTGACTTCTCGTGGAGTTTCCTTTTCAAAAATCTTTGCGAAAAAGTTATGGTGGGAAGGTCCAGAGTTTCTGTGCCAAGAGGAGGAATTTTGGCCTAAATTTGAAGGCACTCAACCTAGCGAAGAAAACATTGAACGTTCGATTGTTCATGAAAACTCTAACACGCTTATGACAACCAACTTGCCTATTCAAAATTTGAATGCTATTATTTCGTGCGAAAAATTCAGCAGTTTCGACAAGCTAATTCGAATTACCGCACTCGTTTTAAGGTTCGTAAATCGTCTGAAGAGAAAAGTTTCGACTGAGGATTCACAAGAATTGATTTCATCTCAGGATATTTCAGAAGCAAAAACATATTGGCACAAAGAGGCACAAAAGGCCTTCGTTAACGACAACAAATTCGAAGAAACTAAGAAAGTATTACGTGTTTTTACTGACGAAAAGGGAGTGATTCGAGTTAAAGGAAGGATTGATGAAGCCCCCTTACCATATGAAACCAAATATCCGGTTTTACTTCCAAAACGACATCATTTCACGCACTTAGTCGTTTACAAAAGTCACAGCGTAGTGAAACACAACGGAGTTAGGGAAACGTTAATGCAGGTTCGATCTGAATATTGGATTTGCAAAGGTCGACAGGTAGTCAAAACTCTCGTGTCAAAATGCGTTACATGTAAGCGTATCATGGGAAAACCCTACGATACACCTTTATCGCCACCGTTACCTAAGTTTAGAGTGTCGGAAGATACCGCATTTTCGAACATCGGTATTGATTTCGCTGGACCATTGTTTGTAAAAGATGTTTATTCGAAAACTGGAGAAATGTATAAATGTTATATTGCCTTATTTACGTGTGCAAGCACTCGAGCTTTACATCTCGAATTAGTACCAGACTTACACGCAAACTCATTTATTCGCGCCTTTACACGTTTTATCGGTCGAAGAGGCTTACCGTCAAGAATCGTATCGGACAATGGCAAGACCTTTTTGGATAGAAACGTTTGTACATTTGTAAATAGTCTCGGGATTGTTTGGTCATTCAATATACCCACTGCTAGTTGGTGGGGTGGCTTCTTTGAGTCGATGGTTAAGTTGACGAAACGATGTTTGCGAAAAACTCTCGGTAACGCGCATTTGACGTACCAGGAATTAGAAACGGTATTGTTAGAGACGGAAGGAGTTCTAAATTCAAGACCATTGACATTTCTATACAATGATATCACAGAACCTCCTATTACGCCCTCGTGTCTGGTTTCGGGACGAAGATTATTGGATAGACCTTCATTTACTCAAAGGATCGACGATTCGAACTACGAAAGTTTAACGAAACGAGCGAAATATTTGAAAACATTATTGTCTCGATTTTTTAGTAGATGGAAGAACGAATATTTACCCTCACTTCGAGAACATGAGAACAAACAAAACAAGGTCATAAAACGAGTTCCAGAAGTCGGTGACATTGTCACAATTCACAAGGACCTTATTCCTAGGCAACGTTGGGTTCTAGGAAAAATAACTCGCCTCTTCCAAGGAGCAGAGGGAATAGTACGTGCAGCAGAAGTTTTGACTTTTGACAAATCGGGCAAAAAACTACGCGTTAAACGCCCGATCCAAAAACTTTATCCACTCGAAGTACGAAGTCCTCAAAACGAGGTGGAAAAGCGACAAGAACTTTCAAACGAAGTATCAATTACGACTGTGAGGGATGAAGACGTGATAGAGAACATTCAAGAACTTTAAGTGATTTTATTGATTGTAATATTTTTTCGCTGTAAATAGGAATCAATGATTGACCCTGGTCAATCATGGGGGGAAGATGATGTATTTTGCATTTTTATTTTTGGACGCCTCGCATTCGCTTGTGAGCACCCTGTGGCCCTTCGTCAACATGGGTAGATAAAAGCTCATTGCTTGTCAACATAAGAGAGACGCACAACAGATCAGATGCAAAACAGACGAGGTATGACAACAGTAAGAACTTCAAGCAAAACGCACACTCACGAATATGAACGAAATCAAACTCACGCAACACTAACAAATTGAGAAGCGCATACTCTAGGAACAATTGGGATAGAAGCACATGTATTTGGAAGTCGAATGTATTGGATTAGTGATTATATCAAGAGTTCGTCATTGTATACAAGCTTAATTTCTTCGACTAACTCTAAGGCCTCCGGTTATCTTGTAGTAAAAGAACGCAGGAAACTGCCAAGCGCTTTGCTCCAGGCAAATATGGGAGCAAAGCAAATGCTTGCGACAAAAATACTTCAAATTCCAAGTTGAACCCTTACCTTATCAAAAGACCTGCTGTTTTTAGCTGACATTTGGGCATCTTTGATCCGCTCACATTCAGCTTTCTGTATCTCTTGTGCATTCAACATGGCTACATTCAACAGCTTACCTTCCCTTTTAGCCTTCAAATTCTGAACAAACCTTAATACAAAAGCTGTCACTCTCAGTAACCTTTTTAGGGTACTGTATTTATTGATGTCGATAACACTGCTGATTCCCTGCGGATATTCTACAGCAGCTGCCAAAACATTGACCTTCTTTCTTTCACATTCTACTTCTTCTGAGCTTTCCAAACTTACCTCCTGTTTAGGCCAATTTTCTCTCCCTTCGCTGAGCCACTGTGGTCCTTCCCACCACAACTTACCTTTCATGAGCTGGCTAATGTTTGCTCCCCGGGATCCAATATCTGCTGGATTTTCCAATCCTTTCACATGCCCCCAATCATCCACATTTGTAACTTTCAAAATCTCTGAGACCCTAAATTGTACCCATTGTTTCCACTCACCTTGCCCCTGAATCCAGCTCAGTGCTGTTTTGCTGTCTAGCCACAGCTTAACTGTTTTGATTTCCAACTGTGAACTGAGAGCTTTCTTGACTGTATCTACCAAAGTGGCTAAAATCCGGGCTGATAGCAATTCTAACCTGGGAATTGTCATTTCCTTCAAAGGTGCAACTCTACTTTTTGAACATAAGAGCTTGGTTTGAATACCTTCTGATGTTTCATACACCAGATAGACCACGGCACAGTATGCTTTGCGGCTAGCATCTCTAAAGGCATGGATTTCCACATTCTTCAATTCACTCTCATTCTCACCATAAAAGCACCTCGGCAAGCTGATGCTGTTCACTCTCTCCAGGTCATCAATCCAAGATTTCCATGTTTCTACAAAGGACTCTGGTATAGGGTCATCCCAACCTACCTTCAACTTGCAAAGATCCTGAAACAAAATCTTTGCGGTCACTCCTACAGGGCTCAAAATTCCATGCGGATCAAACAGAGATGCTAAAACACTCAAAATACCTCTCTTGGTAGGATGTTCTCTGCTTGCATTCTGGCACATTTTGGCAAAATCAAATTCTAACCTGTCACTTGTATTGTCCCAAATCACCCCAGAACTTTGGCTTTCTTACCTTCAACTGTGCCTCCAAGGCTTTCCTTTGCGTATGTAGCATCTTCTGTAGCTCTTTCCAACTTTCTTTCCTCGCTTTCTTTCTTTCCCTAACAAGTTGAGGCCGTAAGGAGAAGGATTTTATGATTACTTTACTGCGTAATTGTTTGTCTGCATACACTAAGCAAATGGAGTATGGATTGATAAGCATTCGGAGCAGCTCTCGGTAAGTTCTGATTTGCATTCTTCGTAAAACGAACCGCAAACTTTGCCTTCATTCCTTGACCAAACTAGGCCAACGTGACTAAGGATTTATGAAATAGATAACATGCTGTTCTTGAATGTCAAGTTTACTATTATCCGTGAAATATTTGCTTCTCCCCTTCTTCTTAGCCTATGTTTAGACCTTAAAAACGCTTGCATCGATTTCAACCTGGCGTAATTTCATGAATATTTGGAATATCAGAAAAGTTCGCGAGGAAATCAAATGTGCTCGCAGGCTTGCTGAACACGTACGAGAAAAAAGATTTGGAAAATTTTGTAACAGATTTTACACCGGGCTTTTTTAGAGGGAAGGGGTAAAAACGGCCAAAAGGGGGCATTTCCTGTCATGTGATTACAAATTCTCGAGCGGCATTGGCTTTCAAGGTGTGAAAATTTTTGAGGTGTGTCTGCGCGTCAGCCAATCAAAGATTTGGAGCCTTTGCTATTCAACAGTAACGTTTAACTGGAGACTAATGGCGAATGAATGAGAATTTCATTGATATGTAGGAATGCATGCCAATTAATTTGTCAATTTGTATCTCAACTAACTCTAGCCTGCGTGCAGACTTTACTTAGTAGAGCCAGGGCGGAAATTGTAACCAAACAACCAAATTATGTTTGATCCGTTTTTTTTCCATTTGAATGAATTGAGCATAATCAGGCATGCCATATCTATTCACGAGTGTATGAAATGTATCGAATTGCATTATCTGTAGCACAAAGCCTATCGATGCGACGTTTTTTAGGAGATTACTGGCGGGCGTTTGCAGAGAAAATATGGAACGAGACCAATTTGCAAGAAGTTGCTCAAGACTGGATGTTTCAAACAAAATTTGGAGACATTTAAATGGAAAATGAAGTCAGATTCATTCTTCAGTAGTTGGTAAGTGAATCATTTAGCTAAATAACACAAAGTAAGCCCTTTTGGGGGCAATGAATGAGTTTTAATCGGTAAGAAGTTTAGGCCCAGGTCACTTTTCTGGCAGAGATCGCTGAAAATCACCTGCGATTTTGAGATGTAATTGAAGGGACAATGCTTGGGTTATTGCTTAGAGCAATGTCCATGAACGCAGAGATTTTCATCTTTATATCTCATTTGCAGCGACGTTTATCGATGTTTGAACGAATGTCAATATTCTTCGACCGGAAAATGAATGTTATTTCGGCTCCAAAAGAGATATTTTTCCAAGCATGCTACGAACTGTGGAGGGGCACCCCTTCTACCGATTTATCAAAGAAAATTCAAAGTAATTTGTGACTTAGTAGCCATTCCAACTTTCGTGTGGGTACTCAAGAATTCACTTCGTGCGGCCAATTTGGTATCACGTGGTTGGAAAGGGGCTATTTGATTGATGGCTATTTGCTAAGGGGCTATTTGGATGATTTCCGCGTGCTTCAGCAACCAGTAAGGATTTGAGCTGTATGCTGCAGGGGTAAGCTTTGCGTGATAATCTGGAGATCTTGCGCCTAAGTTGAAGGCTGATTTGGCCTAAATAAGGCATATAAAAGCACAAGGGCATTGTCTGGACTGTAGTATGCTTAGGCTTAGGATCAAAATGTTTATTCAAAAACCTCTTAATAAAACGGTCAACTAAATATTTAGGGTAACAATCATCGTGCAATACTTCTTTAACAAATGATAATTGCTTATGAAAGCTAATGTAAGTAGAGCATATATTAAAAGCACGATATACCAAGACCGTAATAAGATTGGTTTTGTAATTGCTTGGTGTCAAACTGCCAAAGTCCGTATTGAGCCCAGTGAATTTTTTCTTACGAAATAAATCAGTAACAAAAGCTGAACCGCCCCAAGTGACCAAAACATTCAAGAAGGGTAGCGAGTTTTCTTCTTCAATGTCGTAAGTAAGGGGCCCTTTACATGAGCAAACTCAGACCGGTCTGAGCTTCAGATCGGCTTGAAATTTTGCTATGTCTGCTATTTTGCATTTGTTTACATGAAAATTTCAAGGCGGTCTGAAATCATACTAGCGTCACATTACGCATGCGCTTAATGCGATTGAGGCACATGTGACTGTAGTTTCCTTTCTCGCGTTTTGGATATAGGCCTATTTCAATCATGACACCAAATTATCAAGAACACAAGATGTTATTAGATGGATAATCAACGATAATCAAGTGTTTGTTTGCGATGCATTGCAGATCTATTTGGTTTCATGGTTCAAATACTCCTTCACAACCTGAAATTAAAATAGGAGGATGATCTGCCTCAGATTTTTATGCTTAGTTTCTTAGTTTTAGCACAGTAAATTACCGTAGTTTTAGTTCTTTAGTTATCTACACTACAGGAGTAAAACAAACAAACGACCAAACAATAAGACTGGCTGCCAGTGGTGCAATATCACTTCCGCAATGACATTCACAACTTTCATTTCGCCCCGATCTGAAAAAATTCTGTTTACATGAGAATTTCAGGTCGACCTGACTTTTCAGATCGGTCTGAAAGACCGAAACGAACCCAGACCGGCACGAGTTTCATTTCGCCTGTTCTCATGTGAACACTCTAAGGGCTCTGACCAGACACCGAAATGAAACTCGTGCCGATCTGAAACTCAGGCCGGTCTTACTTTGCTCATGTAAAGGGCCCCTAAATTTACTATTTGGATGCTACCTTTTGAGATACGCCAGAAACTCTTCAATATGCTCTACTTTTCGAAATAAACAATACGTAACATCAACATATCTACGGTACAATGTCGGCTTAAATTAGGAGGGGCAATTCGCCATAACTTTAGTTTCAAAGATAGTTTTTGTTTACTACTCACTTTGTCTTTTCCTAGTTTTCTTGACTGACCAGTTGAACCGGCTTCTTAATCAGTGCTATGTAAACAGCAGGTATGATTGATTTGTTAGCTGAAGATGGCACGAGTCTGAGTGCCGAAACGTTCTAATAATTATTTTTGTCTAACCGTATAACGTCTTGATAAACGTCTTAATTGATCATTATGTCTTAATTAATATTTACTGGATTTTACTTAACTTGGATTGTCAACATTACTTGGATTTGTCATTAAAATGGATTTGTCATTGATATTACTTGGATTTGTCGAACAATTGCCACCATCTTGCTCAGTCTTTTTACATGTCATCCTGAGGGTCAAAAATGAGACTGTTAGTCGTGACACTTGCAATTAAATTCATATTCTGGCAGCGTTTTCCAAAACATATTCCACTTTCGCATTGCTATCTGGTACAGTGTAAACGGTTTTATCCCGATAAATTTTATCCACATTCATTGTGAAGTTAATCTTAATCGACAAGGAGGCTTTTTCAATAAGGGGCAAGCAAACTCATGACTCATCAAAGTAACGCCAATCCCGTATCGTGGGAGTTTGTATATGTATACAAAAAGTTACACTAAAACTTAACAAATAAACATGATAACGCAATGTTCCTAACTTTGAAAGAGGGGTAATCGTGGCTTTGCAAATAAAACAGCTTGATAAACTGTGCCGGATAAATTTTATCCGCATAAAATTTGTTCAGATTGATTTGCGTTTACACTTTGCCGCAAAAATTTTGTCCGCTTCGTCCTCCCGTTTACACTGTGCCGGATAACTGTAGTGTCGTGCCCAAAATCATGCGTGAAAAATGCAAACGCGTTATCATGTTTATTTGTTAAGTTTTAGGGTATCTTTTTGTATACATAGTGTATGTACCGTTAGATTTGGAGAACAGCAATGGATTAAAAAGGCTTTTTTATACCATCCTAAAATATTAAAACATACACAAACAACAACAACAGTTAAACTAGAATAAACAAAGAAAAAATATGTCGTTCGTAGCGAGAATATACACGAGGTCATCGAGTTCTCACTACGAACGACATTTGCAAAAATTTAATACAACAATAAATCTAGAATAACAAAAAAAGATACTCTACAAAAATTTGGGTGTACCAGGTGCGTCAAAGAAATATATCTCTGACTCACCTGGTAAGGCGGATTTCCACTCAGTCAATTTTCCGATTGGACAGGAAATGGCGTGAGAAAATGCCGCTCTCAATATGAATAGAATGACACGCGTGACTCTCGAATAAGCGACTGGGCAAAATAAGGTCCGCCCAGAAAATTCTACTGAATGGAAATCAGCCTGTAGGGTGCGCCGAGATTTGATGGTTTAATTTCTAGCCTAGTCGCTGTGTTGATTTGATAAAGGAAATGGTCGCTTCCAGAATCATTCTGTTCACGATCACATTTAACTTTGGGCTACCGAAAGGCTAAGGTCGGACGAATTGATTATGCTATTGCTAAAGTAAGGCTAACGTCGGACGAATTGATTTTGGGTGCAAGAGGCTTGAGAAAGCTCATGTTGCCCACATTTTAGGTGCCACTGAGGTTGGCATGCTAAGGCTTTGGAGAAGCCCAAAGAATCACGTTAGTTTTGGGATTTAGTGTCATGTGAAAGTTTGTCTCAAAGATCAAGAAACGAGTGCCAAAATCATGTGTATTTTCTGAAGACTATCTGGAGCTGCTTCTGGTTTGCATCGTTTTGAGAAGGACAATTCACAGTTTACATTTGGTGACAGGAGCGGCATTAAAGAAGGCGCTGGAAACGGACCCGAACCCAACTCGTAAGATCAAAGAAAGCAGCGAGTTTGGCTAGAACAACGAAAGAACTGAATTAGGTAATATGGTTTATTTTTGACACGGAAAAGTCGACAGATTTAAGCTCGGACATTGACGTTCAAGAGACATTTTTGCTAAAGGCGACGTATGCTCCAATGTGACTTGAAGAGAAACGAACACCCTTAACACACACTATGTTTTCTTGGAACTTGTTAGAGAGCATGAATTTCGAACGAGGAAGGCGACAAACACTTGTCTGTAAGATTAAAGAGCTCAAACACCTTGAACACTCAACGGAAGTTCATTTGTTGTATCGCTTATGAAGAAGAGAACGGACAATCAACACGAGAGACTGAAAATTTTTTCATTTCATTTTTCATTCATTTTCATTTCATTTAATCTCATTTATTCACGATATCCATTCAGTTATAGCATACAAAAAAGAAAAACTGATTACAATTAAAATTTCCTAAAGTTACCCTCAATGATTAAAATATATTGCCTGATCTTCCATGGATTCGTGCGGAACTGATTTCCGTTAGCTCAAAAGGTGAGGTTTTCGTTTTTTTTTCAAATCGTACGACAGAATTGGTATCTCTAATGTGGACTGAGGAATATTGTTCCAAGCAGTTGGGCCAGTGTACAAAGAACCTCTTTTTGGTGTACTCTAATTTCAGTTTTTGCACATGGAGATCCCTCCTATTCCTTGTATCACACTTTGAGATGACCGACTTTTCGACGAACTTATTTTGTAAGCCTTCAGGACAGAGCTGATTGACAATTTTATAGGTCATAACTGCTCGGTCAAACGTTATCAATTGACTTATATTCATGAGGTTCTTATTCCAAGCATCTTTCATCTTTGAAGATTCTGTTAGATCGAGTGCTCTGTTTTGGTATTTCTGCAAAGTGCTTATCTTGGTATCGGAGAGCGCTCCCCATATGGCGTTAGCATACCTTAAGTGGCTTTCAACAAGTGCTTAATATACATTGAGTAGCTGGGATTGTGGTAGGATATTTTTCAGTTTTCTGATCGATGCTAAGCCACCAACTACCTTCCCTTTGACTGATTTGTACTGTTCATCCCAGCACAACTTATCGTCAACTGTAAGTCTTAAGTATTTCGTTTTATGAACTTGTTTCATTCTAGTATGATCCAAATAAAATGGTGGCAGCTCTGGTAATTTGCTTTGCCTACGAGGATGGTCAATAACCATGAACTCGGTTTTCTCAGGGTGTATACTTAGTTTATTTATTCTCATCCACCCGGCAATGTTTAATTATTCAGCCTGGAAGTTTTGTATCACTTCTCCAATCTCATTTGACGAGAGTGAAAATTCTGTGTCATCGGAATACAGATTAGCCTTTGAGAATTTTAGGCAAGTTTCAAAGTCATTAAGGTACAATATGAAGAGCAATGGGCCTAGACAGGAATCCTGTGGTATTTCACATGTAACTGGCCGGGAGCTCGATTTGTTACCGTTTGAAGGATGACGATGCATAACTGAGAACACAAGAAAATTTTATTCAGCAAAATTTCATGTTACTCATCATCAATTGTTATTGGAAGATACAAGACACAATGCACAACATCTTGGTGGCCAGGGGTCTGCAGCATGGTCCAATGGTCCAATGGTCCAATGGTCCAATGGTCCAATGGTCCAATGGTCCAATGGTCCAATGTTCCAATGGTCCAATGGTCCAATGGTCCAATGGTCCAATGGTCCAGAGGGTCTGGTAGATAGAACATGCCGCTGGCAAACTCTCTGATCTCACGATTTAACGCTGGAACGCTCACATCCATAGTCTGTTTATCTTATCTCATCACGGCTGTGGAAAGAACAATGGAAGTGCCCGGTGACTCACGTTTGGTTTCCTATATTGTTATCGATTTTTTTGACTCGCAAGGTCATTCGTGCCTGCGTGTATGATTATACAGTCGGGCTCTTTCCTTATCACTGGTCTTACGGATCTACAATATATCTTGTTGTTGCTCCAGGGTATCGTTTCACTCGTACCTTGTGATCCTTTTGCAAGCTCTCGTCCAAGATTCCATTTATTATAGAGTCACCAACGATCGTAATTCTTTTCCGATTCTTCGTTTCTACTTGTTTAGGAACATTCTGTAGATTCTGTTTTCCACGTTGTTTACTTCGAATTTCCTTGCATTTCATCGTTGTTTGTTTCGACTTTTGTTCTTGATTTTGCTCTCCTGATTGTTCAGTTTGAATAGCTTTCTTTGTATCTTTTGGATGTGTATCTCCTTTTTTGTATCTTTTGTGGCCGTCGATGCCTTTGAATGCAATTTGGTAATGTCGCATGGCTTTCTCCTTTGTTCTTCGTTTGTCATTGTTTGCGATGCATTATGGCTTTGCCCACTGGGAATTTCGTGGGAGCTTGTGTAGGATTTTACTCAGGCCCTTCAAATAGTTTTGAATTACTTACCGGGTGAGCCAGAAAAAAGTTCCACATTTGAAAATTAATAACACCAAGACTACTTCACGGATTTGAATCATTCAAATTCTAGTTAAAAGCCGAAAGATCAAAGTATTTTTTTGATTTTTTTCGCTGTCCTACCAGCACTGCAAAGGCAGGTAAATTCAACTTTACAAAATTTCACGGCTGAAAAATTACAGAAAAATGGCCCAAAACATAGATCAATTCATAAATGAATTCTTGCACAGAACAACGAAGGAAATGCAACTTCTCATGGGTGAGAGATATCCTCTGTACATTAATGGCCATGGGATTGAAAATCTTTCGTATCTGTTTGAAAATCGGTGTCTTATAACTCTTGAGGGAGGTGAAACACTTATGGCCTATTGTTCGGTGTGAATAGATTCCTTACGATTTGATAAATGTTTTAGGCCCTTTTCCGTCATTTTGCAACCATGAAATTTTTATAAAGTTGAATTTACCAATACTTCTAGTGCTCGTAGAAAAGCGAAAAAAATCACAAAAATACTTTGATCATTAGACTTTTAACTAAAATTTGAATGATTCAAACCTGTGAAGTAGTCTTGATGTTATGAATTTTCAAAAGTGGGAAATTTTTTCTGGCTCACCCGGTATTTAGAGTGATTAACATGCTTCATACCAATCTTAATGCTGACAGTTTTATCTAAAGAATATTGTGGAGAATGGAAGATGATAACGTTCGTTTTGTCTGTATTTTAATACAAGCTTACTCCAGCCACTGCAAGTTTTAACTGTACTGCAAGTTTTAACTGTATTTAATGTCAGTTTAATCCAGCCACTTTTTAGCATGCTTACGTTCTTTGTTTGCCACTTATTCTAGGTTGCTGAGATTGTCAGATTCAAAGTAAATGTTTGTGTTATCAGCAAACAGCCAACAGATAAAGTAAGTAAGCAACAATCTGCCACATCCAAAAAAAGAAACAGAATTTACAATGGTCCAAGAAAGAAATGTAGTTAAATGAATAAATAGGATATTTACAATACAATTTACAAGTTAAAAACACCCCTAATTAAAGTGGCAGGGATAGCAATAAAAGATCGAGTTGATCTTATTTCTATAATGGTCCTCTTAAAGGTGGTTGTAAAAATAATAATAATGATGATAAACATCAAATTCTACGTGCTTTTGGATACAGCATAATTTAAAAAGGACGAGTCATGAATGTAAGAGAGGATGCGCAGTTTTAGAAGGACATGTATGTGTCTTTTTCCTCCCTCTGTATATTTTGGAAAAAGTTTTCCTTGATCTTATGTTTGAATGAGTTGATACTATCTGTAGATATTAAATCAGAAGGTAGGCTATTCCCATTGATGGCTATTCCATGTTTTTGGCCCCAAGTATGACAGACATTTTTGGCCAGCATTACTTTTGCGAAATGGAAGGTTTAAGTCGAACTTAGACCTTCGTGCTACTCAGCTTTGGTCGATTGGTTGGAAAATTTTGTCGGCGTAAGCTAGAGTCGTTCCCATGAAAAATTTCATTATGTTTACACATGTATGTTGATCAACTCTGTTCTTAGTGGGAAGCCAATTTATAGCTTTAAATTCTGTAGCCCCAACATGTGCTGTATTTTTTCAATTCAAGTAAAAGCAAATGCATTTGTTTTGTGCTGACTGAATTTTTTGGAAAGCGTCCTATTTAGCATTGAGAACAACGAGGTGCACGCTTAATCAAAGTGAGGTTGGATAAGGAGGCATCATAATGAAACAGTGAAAAACTGGGCCCTATTTTCTTCAACCATCAATGGCATTATGATGGAATCACAGCTTCCAATCTCAATCCCATGGGAGTTTTTTCAATTCCTCAATCGTAGCAAAAATTTCATCACATTTACACCGTAAGAATAGGAATTCACAAATCTGGCAATCTGATTGGTACTGTAGGAATAGTGAAGTTTGGACCTAAATAGGGCCAGGCTTTTCAGACAAATATTGTGAGTCTCTGTTGACTGAAGCGCCATCATCAAGTCAAAGCGTGCAGGAAAACGAGAGACTCATCGTCATAAGGCTAGGAGTTATCCAGGAAAAATTGTCTTCTGTATAGAAATCTCAGCTTACCATTTATCTTTCCAAGCATTCTAGTTGTTATCAATTCCCCAGAATTATGGTCGAAGAGGTAAACGTGACTATGACATACCTTTCAGTAAGACAAAGCGCTCTTCAAATACATACTTTACGAATGTTCTTCACGAATGGAATAAGCTTGATGAAAATGTTAGAAATTCTGTGACAATAGCTGAGTTTAAACGGAAATTGCTTACTGTTATAAGACCGTTGAAAAAGTCTTTGTTTGGAGTATTCGATATCGATGGTGTAAAACAACTGACAATGCTTAGACTTTAATTTAGCACGTTAAACGAGCATAAATTCCGACATAATTTTCAGTGTACATGTCCGATGTGTGCTTGCTATACTAGAGTTGAAGATATGCGCACTTCTTCCTGCACTGCCCTTTGTTTGTTCCTATGCGCAATGATCTCCTTGGCCAACTTTCACACCTTCCTGGACTGGATTTAAGTAACATAGATTCACAAGCCTTGCTAAATTTTCTCCTTTACGGTAGCCCAAAATTCAACGAAATTGATAATCGAATAGTTTTAGAGGCATCGATAGCATATATGAAAGCAACAGGCAGGCTCAACTAAAGATCTCCCGGGGATTCTGTTTGCAGGGTTTTTCCCTCAGAGAGTTCTTTGGAGAACGAAAAATCAGCGACCTATTGCTCTCTTGTGTTTGGAGTGGGTTTGAGCTCTTTGAGACCCATGGCATAACTCGTTAACAACCTAGATTTTAACCATCTTAGCACAAGCCTTGCCGGTGCAGATTTTCTGTCATATCAATTTAACCACCAGGTATAGCGCATGGTAGCGCCGGTCAAAATGGGAGGCGGGATTATATCATGGTGCACAGAGTGTTTAAATTTTTTTGTCTTGCATTACTTTTTTGTCTTTTTTTTCCTTCATATATATTTCGTTTCCTTTTCCCGATTGTTGTTAAAGTATTTGTTAAGTGCCATTCATAGCCAGAACCAGATGACGTCATGTTTATTTCTGCTATGGATGGCACAGAATATTGTATTGTATTTGTTTAGTTTTAAATTGTCATTGATATAAAAAAAAATTCCCAAGAAATATTTTTTCCAGAACACATCCAAGATATGTGACCATTGAGAGCTCTTTAATCTTTATTTAAACTCTTGATGTTAAGTTCTTTTAGGTTCTTGAATTTTATTCGGCTGAAAAGAATGGATTTGGTTTTTTTCTTCTCCGAAATCAATGCTTAGTTTGTTTTCTAAAACCAATTACAGGAGGATTCGAGTTTCTATTTAAGGTGGAATTAATTTTCTCAGTATCTTTGTCTCTAAAGATTAAGCAGGAATCATCTGCGTACAGAAGCAGGTCACAATCAACCGCCCGTGCCATGTCATTCACGTCGTCGTCGTCGTCAGGTGCCTTCTGCTCTCAGCAGGTTGGCTGTCATGGATGCCCAGTCTTCCCTATGCTGTGCCTTCCTTATGGCTTCTGCATAGTTCATTCCAGTCCATTCCTTGATGTTACTGAACCACGTAAATCTTGGCCTGCCTCTTTCTCTTTTCCCATTGAACTTCCCTTCTAGTAGAAGCCTTTGCAGTCCTTCTCCTCTTATCAGGTGTCCAAAATAAACACATTTCCTCTGCTTTATTGTATTCATCAGCGACCGTCTCGTATTCATCTTTTGTAATACATATTCATTTGTTCTGTGTTCGGTGTACGATATTTTTAGAATCTTCCTGTATATCCACATTTCAAAGGCCTCAATTTTGCCAATCATTGCTCTTGTTAATGTCCATGTTTCTGCACCATACAGTAAAGTTGACCAGATATAACACTTAACTAGCCGCTTCTTTGTTTCGACCTTTATACTTCTTGATGTTAGCATCTTTGACATGTTATAGAATGCATTTCTAGCTATTTCTATCCTTCTTTTAATTTCAGTCTCATTCTTGCCATCTTCTGTCACCATATGCCCTAAATAGACCATATTTGCTGTTTGCTTAATTTCTGCTCCGTCTAGCGTGATGTTTGCTCTTGGCACAGGACTCATTTTACTCACGACCATTGATTTTGTTTTTTCAACGTTCATTTCCATCCCATATGGCTTTCCTTTGTCATTGACTGCATTTATCAATTCCTGTAGATCTGCCGCAGATTCAGCTATTAGAGCTGTATCATCTGCGTATCTTAAATTGTTAATATTTACGCCGCCTACCATAACTCCTTGCATATCTTCCACTTCTCTAAATATCTGCTCAGTATATAAATTGAATAGGCTTGGTGATAATATGCAGCCCTGTCGTACTCCTTTCTTTATTTTGAATTCCGATGTAACTCTACTACCTGTTCTTACTACTGCTGTCTGTTCCCAGTATAATTTAGTTATTATCTGTAAATCCTTGTCATCAATACCTATCTCCTGTAGACATTCGATCATTTTTGTGTGTTTTACTCGATCAAATGCTTTCGTATAGTCTATGAAGCAAATACATACATTTTTTTGTACCTCTAATGATCGTTCACATATTGTTCTAAGATTAAATATCCCTTCTCTAGTTCCAGTTCCTGATTTGAATCCACTCTGCAATCTACTTACTTCTCGATCAATTTTGTTTACTATTCTTAGTTGTATTATTTTTAGCAGCAATTTAGTTACATGACTCATTAAGCTTATTGTTCTGTGTTCTGCGCAATTCTGTGTTTTAGGCTTTTTAGGAAGAGTTATGAATACTGACTGTTTCATTTCTGAAGGGATCAGTCCGTTGTTGTAAATTGTAAATTGTAAATCATTCACGTACATGAGGAATATGAATGGACCAAGAATTGACCCCTGAGGAGCCCCACATGACAAAAACCAGGGTTTGAACAGTCTTTTCCAATGTTGACAGAAAGTGACCGGTCCTGGAGGTAAGCTTTAAACCATGAAATGGTGGACTCACTAAACATACCAATTTGTCAGGAAAATTTCATAGTCAATTGTGTAAAATGTCTTTTGTAGGTCAATCAAAGTCATACCTTTGAACATACCATTTTCAAACCCCTGGTGGATCCTATCACTCAAGTAGGATAGACAAGTATCCGTTTCTATGTAAAATCTTCTTTTCATCAAGGTACTTTTGTACTTGACCGTGAATAATTTTTTCGTTGATATTTGAAATTTGTGGAAGCAGAGAAATTGGTCTATAGTGGTTGGGGTCATCTTTCGATTCTTTCGAAGAGTGGTTTCAAATTCGCTTGTTTACAAACATCAGAAAATGTGGATTGCAGGATTGAGAGGTTGCATAATTAAGTTATTGGCTCTGCTAGAGGATTTCCCAGCAATATTATCCAAACCTGTTGCTTGTGAAGGGTTGATTTCTCCTGAGAGTTTTAGGACAGTTTCAGGAGAGGTGGGGACCAGTGCAAATGGTTCAGAAATGTTAAAATGTTGGTAGTACATGCACATTATCTAGCCTATGAGGGGACCGTTTGAGTTTTTAACTAAATTGGAAGCCAAATTTGAAAAAAATTCTATTAACGTGCCAACACTTGTTTTATCATCAAAACATGGATTACTTTTGTTGCCTAGACAAATTTTGGAGGGTGACTCTTTCCCTGACGATAATCCTAAAGACTTTAGATACTTCCATAGTGATTTGGGCTTCCCTATATTCTCATTTAGTTTTCCAACAACAAACACTTTCTTCCTCCGTTTTATCAAGTTGGGAACATGGTTCCGCGCTTTCTTGATGTTTACATAATCAGAGTGGACTTCAGATCTTCCAAATTTGCTTAGTAATTGGTCTCGAATTCTAATCCCCTCAAGGACTTGACGGTCCATCCACTCCTACGAGTCCTTCTGTATCCGAATTTCCCTCACAGGGGCTATTTCATTGATAATATTGGTGATCAATTCAACGAAATAGGAGCATGCAGCATTAATTTTGTCATATTCGAAATAGTTTGGAAATTTGATTTGACTGAGCTTATCGAGATCTTTTATCTCAATGGTCTTAAAGTGGAACTTGGCCTTATCTTTGTTAATTTCATATTCGCCTGATAGAAGGGGGTTAGCAGCAGGTTGAATTTTATCTACTAAATCCCTACCTATAGTGCAAAATAAATTTGTCATTGCATTAAAAACATCCTTTTCATTCCGAGTCTCAGTACCAGATTCTTTAAGACAATCAATGCTACTTGACTTTGATCTCTTGTTGAGAAGTTCCTTAATTGTCTTCCAAGACTCTTTCATATTACCGTTACACGCAGCGATCCTATTGGTATAATGCTGCTTTTCAATTGAAAATCATAGGCGTTGACCTTGTTACGGATCTGTCTATAAGAGTCCATAAGGATTGAGGATTTACATTTGACTGCCGATTTTTTTGGTTTGTCTCTTGTTCGCATCAGATCCCTAAGATCTTTGTCAACCCATGGGCAATATTTTTCAGAAACCCGCATTTCACTCAAAGGGGCACGTTTTCAATGATCAAGGAAAACATTTCAGACCAGCAGCTGACAAGCAAATTGATGTCATCAGTTTCAGCAAGTATTTGTTCCCAACATATCCCAGAGACATCAGCAAGAAATGTTTCCTCATTAAAATGTTTCATTTTGCGAGTCTTAATCGTTTTGTGACTTTTTTCTACTGCGCCATTGAATTTTCGAATGCAGTAAACCATATAGTGATCGCACAAGGAAACCTCATGCACTCCTGATTTCATGATGTTTCTGGGACATGTTGTAGCAACATGGTCAATGACCATTGCAGTGTCAAGGGTGACTCTTGTTGGTTCCTTGATAAGCTGCTTGAAGCTGAAAGGCTCATACATACTAGAAATGTGTTTTGCATCGTTATCTAATCTCTGATCTGATGATTTTTTGGCAAGATCACAATTTGTGTCTCCAAGGAAAATAATTTCCTTGCCCTCCCTGTCAAGGAAAGCTAAGGCTTTTTCCAGCTTATTAAAAGAGTCAACAGTCTCACTTAGTGGTCTGTACCAAGCCCGTCGGAAGGCACATCATCCCTCGGTGTCATTTTAATAGAGTCTCTTATGTAAAAAGCAACACCTCCACCATGGCAGGTCCTTTCCAGGCGCTTTTGCTGATAACCGGAAATTTCAGTAAGCTCTTTTGGAATAGAAGCATCAAGCTTAGTTTCATTTAGGGCAAGAATGTGAATCTCCTGGTCATTTAAAAGCAACTTAATTTCATCATGGTGACTGCGCAATCCATTGATATTCAGGGATGCAATTGCCACGCCCTTCCTAAAACTAAGATGCCGATGACACCCTGTCGAATCAGTATCACGATCGCCAGCATCCTCACTGAATGGCGTATGGTTATCCGACTGTGGAACATCGATTAAAATACTTGGATCAACGTTAGATAGTCACATTTGGATTTCGTTCAAGAATGTTCTCTGTAAGATAGAGTTACCTGCTTTGTTAAGATGTAGCTTGCTTGTGTTTGTGTGCTTCTTGGCATCTAATTGCTCGTGCTCAATGAAACCAAGTTTTTGACGATGGCATCTCCTAGCGAGGTTCTCATTGACACTTCTAGCTTTATCATTGAGGTTATCTTCCCTGGGGCAAATTCCCGAAACAGTCACTTCATTTTTTTCATTCTTCAACGTAACGGCAAGGTCTAAGATCTCGTCTGCAATCTTTTCAGCGGATTTACTTTCTCTCAAGTCGCTAGTACCGACATGTGAAATATATAAGTTGGGATTCTCTTCCACTGCAGGCTTCACATAGTGCTTCATTTGCTTAACCCTTTGCTCCAGAGAAGGAGCGAACAACAACCTGGCTGTCGCGGCTTTGCATTTGCCAATGCTGAATCCCCTTTATCATAGAATCACCGAGAATGCAAACCTTCCTTTTTTCACCATTTCTTGCCACATTTGTTTTCTTGGCAGATCCTGTTTTCACTGCTTTTGAATAGCTAGTATTGTTCTCAGAATGTCAGAATTTTGATTCTTTGCATCTTTTGAATTGTTGTTTGCCGCGCTTCGATGATTAGCTTTTGTATGAGTAACTCTGTTAGTTGATTCTTCGGCATTGTAATCTGATTCTACGTCTCTATTCACATAATTGTCCAGAGGTGCGTGTGAATCTGTTGTCGAAATTAAATTGTATTGGTTGCCAAGGGTTCGAAGTGCGTTGTCTAGCAACATGTTTACGTTGCGGAAAGATGAAGCCTTCACCAAAACTACCCAAGCCTTCGCCATATTGAAAATTAGGGTCAGGGAGGGGTGTTGCTTGCAAACTTTCGATGATAAGATTTTTCCTGTGCAACTCTTTTTTCAAAAATTCGTTTTCTTTCTTCAGCTTGTCGATGTCGACTTTCGTAGCAAGGGCTTCAGAACTGCTACTGGAAGACCGCACAGCTTCCTGCATTTCAACAAAGACACAAGAACGGATAGACTGGAAGCGAACAATCGCCTTTGTTTTATGTTATTGTCCTGCATCGCGCTAGCGCCCAGACCTCCGTAGGTGCAAAGAAAATCACAGCACATAAGCATTTCTGGTTGTTTATTCTTAGTTTTTACTGCTATGCCTGGGGCGAATTGTGCGATTTACAACTGTGGAGTCTGTAGAACATCAAAGTATAAAGGGAATCAATCATCAAAGTACCAACTGCCGTCGATGAGGCCACCAAGAAATGGAGAAGTGACATCCTTAATGTGATTACACGGGACAGGGTTGTTGATGCAAACCTTAAAAAACAAATCGACGAGGATCGTGTTTACATTTGCGAGAGACACAGACACAGACAAATTTTTACCATTGTAAGTATTTTTTAAAATCTTTTTATCCCAATTAAACAAATGTTTAGGATGTTTTATTCCTATGAATTTCCTTTTACAATCATTCTTGGGCTAGGCCTTCTCATGCACAGGCTGTCACAGGCAAGTTCACATTCATTGGCAATGCTGGCAGAAACTTTTTCCATAAGACACCTCTTCAAAAGAGACTGTGCTAGCCCCTGAGGAAAATTAAGAAACTTCACTAGAAGTAATTATTTGGAGGTCAAAGCTGAAGAATTTGGAAGGTTTCTTGATGAAAGAGTTCTAAACAGAAAGTGTAGATTACCAGCTCAAAATGCTTGTACGTTTCTGTATGACTTGATTCTGTCTTGAGATTCCAGGTTTTAAAAGGTTTTCCTAGATGAAGTTTATTGAATTGACTACTACTGCGTTTTTATTCAAGAAATGAGAAACTGTACTTCAAACTTCAGAGCCAAAAGTGAGCCAAATATCATAGAACAAAATGACCGTAAAGCACTAAGAAGTTTGTGCTCAGGATGAATATTCATTTCTATTTTTGTTTCATGTAGATGAACATCGAAAGACACTCAAAGCTCAAAGAAGGTGCTATTCCTCATCTTTTGCTACCAAAGAAAAGCATCTCTACTCTGCCACATGCAAGCATTGAAAGATCAAGCACTCAAATTGCAAAGAGGGATACTGCAAAAGCTGCAGAATCCTTGAAACCTCCAAGATCATGCTACAAGGATTTTTATGAATTCATAAAGAGGAGCATTGCAGCTTGATGTAAGCTTCAAGGAAGCAGAAAATACATGCCAAATTTTAAAACATGATGGTGAACATGCCATACCAAAATTTGAGATCACTGTGGATGATAATTAGAAATATTCTATTCGAGCCTTTTGCTGGCAATAGGCTGCGTGCAAACACGTGACCAATTTTGCAAATTCATGCTGCGTTCGCCATATTGGATGACAAGTTGCTGTGGGAGCGTGAATCAAAATGGCTACGCTGGGATCTTGTGCAGAGAATCTTCTCGGCCTATCCAAATATGGTCCGTCCCTAGATGCCGCGATGAAGGAAAGATGCATGGAAAAAGTAGAAAAAATCGGTTTCGATCCCTATGACTTAAAACCATCGATGGTCAAGAAAGTTCAAGAGAATCCCAGTTTGTTACCTTTCATCGAATGCCCAAGCTTACGCGTAGACGCATTATTCAGACCCGTCGGAATGAAATGTCATATCACTGCAAAAGCGATGCACTGTCGATTAAAGTTAAGGAAGGTTTAAGTTCGATTCATAAATTCTTGTACTGCTGGATACATTGGAAAATGCAGACATTATTCAAGAATACAAGTGGCAACATAATTACACATTGAAGGAATTCTTGACAAAAGTGCGAGCGAAGCGAGAAAAGGTCGTGAGATGTGATTAGTTTGATTTTTGTTCTGTGCCAATAGACTCACACATATCAAGTTAAAGGCAGTCTGTCACGTATTTGATTGGCCGCTACAATCAGAGCTCAACACAACGGATTGCTTTGTGAATCTGTGTATGTGAAACAAAAGAGGGCTAATCTTCTTGATTTTCTACGGCCGTAGAAAGTCAGAGGATCATCAGCCATTCAAATTCCTATTCTTTGTATTGTCATTATCACCCAATCAAATGCGTGACAGACTGCCTTTAAAGGGGTGCCTAAGTCGGATCCAAAGAGGCTAATGAAGCTGCATGCCTTGCCTAGATATGATGATAGCAGGCTAGGCGGCACAAAGATGATACACTGACACACGCATGGAAGTGCGAGCGAAGCTAGCAGAAAATTTTTGATTGTTTTGTTGGCTCAATCATGCCAAGAAGTCATTTTATTACCACTAGAATTTCATTCCTGTTTCCTTTGTAACATTGACAAACTACGCTGCCACAAGTGTTAGAGAAAAATGCAGCTTCCCCCCTTTCAGTTTCTTAACGGCATTGGAAGAATTACAAAACTCATCTTTGGCGAAGATTGGGGGGCCCCTGGCTGCGCTACTGCGGTAAGGACGAATCAATGTGGGCATTAGAGTGGGAGTCTTAGGGCCAAGCCTCCAAGAAAACTGACAACAATTCTGCTATTTGGCTTAAGAAACATTCCGATTACATCTAAACTTTCTTGAGTCAATATCTCTCAGTTTTGCTCAGAAGGCCTATCTGAGTCTATCCTACTCCTATCCTATCCTACCTATCCTACTCCAATGCTGACCGTGTCAAACTTTACTATTTGACTAGTTTGTCAAAGTTTTCTATGAATCACGCCCTTCAGAAGTTTTTACGCAAGCACCCTGTACTTAGGCTAAGGATGCTTCTCACAATCCACTGTTAGCATGCTCCAAATTGGAAGTCTTGAAAATTCTGAGCTAGTTTGCTTAAAACCCTGACGAATATATTTGACGAAAGGGAGAAATGTCCCTTCCCTTCAATTGGCAACTCCGCTGGTAAAAGCTTTTGTTGACGGAAAAGTGCATACATCTGCAATAAAAGCTTCACATCCATTTTCAATTACAGTTGAGAGTCAATTAACACGCTTTCATTCATTTAGAATGAGAAAATCATGCAGTAATGGGCCCCCTTGGTCATTTTATCATAGCTACAGTATCAGGTATCAGCTTTACTGCAAAATAACAACGGAATTTTTGTTGCTGGGCCCCTTAGTGGTCTGGGCCTTACTTTTTGAACTAAGGGTAACTTTAGTCCCTTACTCCCCTGGTTTCATCTCCCTGAAAAGACCCTTTTCCTTGTCTCATTTGGCATTGTTTCCGCATCCAAAAACGACACACAATTGGCATTATTGACTCGAAAATGAACAGATGTTGCTGACACATTTAGGCCACGTGCGCTGAATACCGAATCACCACAGCAACTTGTCATCCAACATGGCGGCGCATTTGATTTAGAATCGGATGTGACGTCACATGCACACCACCTATTGCCCAATGATAACATTCTTGTGAAGAGCCATGAAGGAAGCATGCAAAATGTTACTCTTTCAAAACTTGTAAAGGAAATTGATGACAGTGTCATCTGTCCTGGCCTTAGCTTAAAATCAAATTTAAGGTGTTCCAACAGTGATGTAAAATTGCATGTGATTCAAAAGCTGCCTCTCGCGCATATGCAACATATGAAGCCACTGTCACAAGATGAATATCTGCGTGCTACTGCATGCCACGTTTTAATGGATAACAGTTCCCCAACCCCCTGTAGAGAGTGTAAGTCAAAAGAGCAGTACCAGTGGAAACAAGATAGTAGGAAGGAAAAGATCCAATACACTCCTGCAAAATTGAAAGCACCATTGTCTGCAACCCACCCAGAGCGTGTAAAATTAGTACTGCAGCAAGATCGTTTGCAATGTAAGCAACTGCAAATTCAAGTGCAAGAAATGAAGTGTGAAATTGACAATGCTGCAAAACCTGTCACCAAAGAGCTTGGTGATGACTTAGTAAAATTGTTCAGTGGCTGCGATCAAAGGAAAATCCCTCCTTTCATGAAATTTTTCTGGGAGGAGCAACAAAAGTATCTCCAGCAGTCTAGCACACAAGTGCGATATCATCCAATGATCATCAAGTTTTGCCTTGCACTTGCCGCCAAATCTACATCAGCTTACAATGAGATGCGCCTAAATGAGAAAGAGGGAACAGGCATCTTGGTCCTCCCAAGTCTTCGTACACTTCGTGACTATCGGAATCACATAAGACCAAAAAGAGGCTTCAATGATCAAGTAGTTGCTGATCTACAAAAGAAAACAGCTTCCTTCACACCCCAAGAAAGGTATATTGTCATCAGTTTTGATGAGATGAAAATTCAAGAAGACTTGGTCTGGGACAAAAATACAGGTGAATTAATTGGCTTTGTGGATCTTGGTGATGTTGAGGTCAAT
Source organism: Aurelia sp. 4 Dawson et al 2005 (assembly GCA_964019985.1). NCBI lineage: Eukaryota > Metazoa > Cnidaria > Scyphozoa > Semaeostomeae > Ulmaridae > Aurelia > Aurelia sp. 4 Dawson et al 2005. The sequence continues at coordinate 8,792,126 of OZ026505.1, forward strand.
TATGGAACACTCCCCAAATCACAAGAGCTTGCCAGTCATTTCTTGGTATTTCTCATCAAAAGCATAGTCAATCCACTGTCGTACAGTTTTGCAACCTTCACCACAACTGGTGTCACTGCTTTTCAGCTTTTCCTGCTATTTTGGAGGTCAGTTGCAATCCTAGAAGGAACATGTTCTCTTCATGTAGTTGCAGCTGTTGGAGATGGTGCTTCATCAAATAGATCTTTTTTCAAGATGCACAAAGGAATGGATGGTCAGACTGACAAGGATGTGGTGTATCGATCTGTCAACCTGTTTGCTCCAGATAGGTTTGTCTTCTTTTTCTCAGACGCACCTCATCTGATGAAAACTGCCCGAAATAATCTAGCTAAGTCAAAGTGTGGCAATGCATTTCGTTTGTTGTGGAACAATGGTTGCTACCTGCTCTGGAGTCATATGACCCATATCTATGAGGAAGATATTGAATATGGGTTGAAATTGCTGCCAAAGATCACTGGTGATCATGTAAAGTTAACACCTTATTCTGCAATGCATGTTCGTCTTGCCGTGCAAATTTTGAGTACTAGCATGGCTACGATACTGAAGGAGTATGGCCCAGAAGAAGCACAAGGCACTTCAGAGTTCTGCCAAATGATGGATAGCTTTTTTGACTGCATGAACGTCACAAACACTGTAGAGCATACACACAAGCAAAAGTTGTTCATGGCACCATATGAGTCAACACAAGACCACAGATTTGGGTGGCTTGAAGATGTTTTTTTAAAATTCTTTCAGGATTGGCAGAAATCAATTGAAGAGAGAAAGGGCAGCTTTACTAAAGCAAGCAAGCAAGCCATGTTCATCTCCCTGCAAACTTCTATGAAGGGCTTCAGATCACTACATACTCAATGATTGAGGCTGTAAAGTTTTTTTTTATTCCAATAAAAATTTACAATGATATTTTACTTAATACTCTACTAACAAAATTACTTTACTGACTACTCTACTTACAAAATTACTCTACTATACTACTAGAACGATACCGCAAGGAGCAAAAGCATTTAGTCTACCCTGCAGCCAAAACATAAAGGTAAAAACTACTGACGTTAAAACGAGATGAAAGAAAGAATAAATCAAACAATATACGTGACTACAACAACAAAAATTTGCTAAAGAGGCTATGGTGGTTGAAAAGCTTAGGATGGAGTTTGATATATTCTAATCAAGTCGACCAGTTTGGTGGATAAAATTTAAAGTTAGAAGAAGTATGCTTTTATTGAGGTCATTAGGAAGGTTCTTATCACCATACAGTAAGACTTGCATGAGGGCCTCGTTAGAATTGCTGACATACCCATATGGTCGTAACAGAGCTAACACTCCAGTGAGAAGACCTCTTGGCGGCACTGCAAAGGAAGGGCAGAGCAACAAGAAATGTTCCGTATCCTCGATGCCATCGTTCGATGGGCACAATGGGTTTATAGTGTCCCTAAAATTATGCTTGAATTTGTGAAAGTTTAGTTTGCTGAGACCAACCCTCAATTGACAAAGGTGGGATAAACCTATTGGGTCATGTATTCCAAAAAAGGACTTAGCAGGGGGTCGGATTATTGAGAGGAGTTTTTTCTTAAAAACAGCAACCGACGGTGCAAGTCTAATTTCAGGATCAAGTTTATTCCATTCAGATAAGCAGTGAGGATAGAAGCTACTTTGAAATTTTTCTGTTCTGGCCTTTATTCGCCCAATGACATCTTGGTTGCGAAGACAGTATTGCAACGGTCGCTGAGGTGGAAAAGGATCCTTCATGTAACTTGGGGTAAGACTATTCAGAATCTTATAGAACAAAGTAAGGCGTCTGCTCCACCTTCGGCAATTTAGTGATTCCCAACCAAGTTCTGTGTACAACTTTTCTTGCGATGTTCCTCTCCATGTTCCCGTAATAGCCCTGGCAGCAGAATACTGTACAGATTCTAATTTTTCCATAAGGCTTGGTAAAGTGATGTTACTACTAAAATCACATACTTTTGCCGGAATATGGTAAATAACATCCCCATAGTCTAGATGGGGTCTTACATAAAGCTTGTATAATTCATTTAGAGTGTGCATGGACAAATACCTGGAGAGATATCTCAGCAAGCCAATACCCTTTCTTGTTTTAGAAATAGCTGATTTGATATGAGTAGAAAAAGACAATTTTGAATCCAAGATAATTCCTAAGTGTTTATGATCATCTACTCTCATAACTGGTATGTTGTTAAAGCGAATTTCTGGATGGTCAACTTCGATTCGTTTCTTTGAAAGAATTAATTCAACAGCTTGCTTCTGCGGATCTGGGTTAAATGACATCCTCCAGTCATGAGCCCAATGTCTTATTAGCTCCAAGTCATGGTTCATGTCGTCGGCAGCAGCAATGGTATCATGGACCACTGTAAATAACGATGTATCATCGGCGAAAAGCTTGACGTTACACTTCAAGTCATTGGTTAAATCATTTATGTACACAAGGAAAAACAAGGGCCCTAGGATAGAACCTTGTGGTACTCCAGCTGAGACATCCTCCCAAGTGGAACAATGCCCGTTCAGAACGGTTCGCTGTTTTCTGTCCTTTAGAAAGCTTTGAATAATAAACAGTAACTGACCTGAGACACCGCAGCGCTTTAGTTTATAGACCAAACCATCGTGCCAAACCCTATCAAATGCTTTAGAGATATCGAGATACAAGAGCGAACATCAAGGGGGGGATTGCAATCAAACGCTTCAAAGATTGTATGCGTTATGGAAATCATTTGGTTAACTGTTGAGTCTCCGGGACGAAAACCTGATTGATTTGGGTTGAGTAGCTCACATGACTCAAGATGAGAATATAAAGAGTCGTAGATGAGTTTCTCAAGTATTTTCCCAAAGACTGGAAGAAGAGAAATTGGACGATAGTTCGCTTTCACATTTTTCTCATTCTTTTTATGAACAGGCACAACATTTGCATGCTTCCATATTTGAGGAAATATACCACGCCTCAAACAGTTTGTGAATATTATCTTTAGTGGAGGAACTAATGCAGCATCACTTAATTTTATCATTCTTACAGATATTTCATCCCACCCGTGTGCCTTATTAGGATTAAGTGCTCTTATGATTTTCAGTATTTTTTCTTCAGATATTACAAAGTCATTTATGAGAGTAGTAGTAACTGGGGTTTGTTGTGGAATTTCACTCCCCGTGTCAATCGTCGCACATTGAAGTATGAAGTAATCATTGAATAATTGTGCCTTTTCAGTGAAGTCAGTTATAAATAGCCCATTTTCGAGGAGTGGAAGGATTATTGGAATCTTAGCCTTATTTAGCACAGTGTTAATTAAGGACCAATATGTTTTGCTGGATGTTCCAGGAGTTGCAAGAGTTTTCCCTGCCTTGAGAAAATAATTTCGCTTGGCATCGTCAATCAGTCTGGAACCTTCTGATATCATCTTCTGTATTCCCTCAAGTTTTTCATCTGGTTGACCGTTTCTCATGAAGCTTTTATAGGCACGATTCTTCTTCCTAAGGAAGTTCTTAACAGTTTGCGTTATCCAGGGTGCTTGGCGAGGTCTAATCGTTTTAACCTTATTGGGTATGAAATTTGAATAGATATTGAGAAGAACTTCGTTGAGAAACTTAACCTGTTCATTGGGGCATGCAATTTTCCCCAGATGCTCTTGCCAATGAAACATTTCAATACTCTTCATGATAGCTACAAAGTCTGCTCTATCGTAATACCAAATCCTCCGGGTGTACGGTGGTAGTGCAACGTGCAACGTGCACGTGCACAGTGCAACGTAAAGTTTCTTTTGGATGCTGGGGTGAAATATGTGCTAACAGAGCGCTTTTGCCAAGATGATTTAGAGAACTATTTTGGGAAGCAAAGAGCTATAGGCTGTCGCAGAGATAACCCAAACCTTTGCAGTGTTGGGTACAATGATAACATTATCAAGTCACAATTCAGTGTTGCTCCAATATCTGGAAACTGTAGATCTTTAGGGAGCAAAATGGAATTCAGTTTCAGAAGAGCCATTGCCAAAGCGTAAGAAGTAAGCAGTAGACTGAAAAATGCAGTTTTGTAGGATATAGCATAGTACAGGGTAATCCTGAAAGCAAATACCCATAATTTTTTGAGAAACCACTTGTAGGAAACTGTGGGCCAGTAGTAAAAAATTACCCGTTCTTGAAAATTAGGAATGCATGTCCCAGTGAGTGGGCACAATTTGAGGGTCACAATGAAATAGGATTTCATAGTAAACATGATGACTTGCTCAAGTGATGACTATTAGTCTCAAATAGTCAGAATGAACCTTTTTTATGTAAAATTAAAATGTCAGGATTTGATCTTGCATTGAAATCCTTTCAAGATGGTCTTAAGCTGTATGGAATGTTTGGCAAGCATACAGTAGATTAATTCTGCTTTCAGGATGTGAACAAACTTGAATTCTAAGAATTTGACATTTCCTCTATTTCTGCCACTGTGCCCATTTGCGTGTACCAGGATTAAAAACCAAAGGAGCTTTGTACGAAGTGATCAGCTTCTGGAAAAGCTCTATTAAGCCCCCCTCTCTATTAAGCCCCACCCATCTAATAAGCTACTCCGCTCTGAGCCAAAATTTTGAATAAGCCCCCCTCCACACTTGTATCAAATTCCAGAGGCTACCAAAGATATTCCATTTATTTAACTAAATAAATAACTTTGTATGTTAATTTTGATATGGTTTTGGATACAACTGTGTCAATATATTTGACTTGTAAAATTGTATGTTGAATCTGCAAAATATGAGGTAAAAGGACTCAAGAGTTTTCTTTTGATTTTGTGAATAAGCCCCCTCCCTAATGAGCCTCTCTTTTTTATGCCCCTTGTCTAGAGTGTTGGAAATCAAATAAGCCCCCAGGGGCTTAATAGAGCTTTTACGGTACTGTATATAATTTATGTATGACATTAGCTTGCAAGAAACTTGTACTTGGATGGCAGCAAATCTAAGAAACTCCGAACGACGTTTGAAACAAAATAAAAGAAAGTTCTTTGCACAACTCTAGTGGTTTTAAGTTTTGCAAGCAATATATAGCACTTTTTATTCCCAACTCATGTTTTGCATCAGAATACATATCTGCAGCAGAGTTAGAACAATATTGTAACCCAGAACAGAAGAAACAAATTAAGAAGCTTTTACAGTAATCACTAAACAGCTGAAATTTCAGATGACAGTAAGAAAATTATATTACAATGTGCTGATCCAAGTTTTTTGTAAGAATGATGTGTACTGTAGTATATGAACAAAGAAAGTTTTGTAGCGGAGTCAGTCTTTTTGATCAGGCTCTATTTAAATCTAATACAGATTTTTATGTGTTGAAGAAGTTTTTAAACAACTGACAATCTAGTGTCCCATGTCTGTACTTGAACTAGCCTTTTTTATTTCGGTTCTCAATGAACGTTTCTTAGTGGATTTTTTGTTTGCCTTGTATTTTTCCTTTATCTCTTTTGCTAATGAATGGGAACGAACACGTATAAACAGATGAATGACATGTTCAAAAAGATTCTTTGCAACTTCTTTGTCAACATTCAGTTCAGCACTTGAAGCAAGAAATGTGATGTTTGATCTTACAAGTGGATCCTTCATGGTTATTTCGACAATTTGATCAGCACTTATTTGTCTTATATTACTTCCAGAGGAACGGCAAAAAATTGTCTCTGCCTGTTTCAACGACTGAAGGGCTTGCTGATTGACTTTCCAGAGTCCTCCTCTGTTCTTTATGTCCACCAGTGTTTGTGAAGAATCTGTTTTGATAGCCTTCAAAATGCTGAGCTTTTGTTGGCTCAAATCTGTGTTCCGTTTCTTGTTATTTCTGATTTTGAAATATATTTTTCGGAAACAGTATTCAGCAACATACTCCAATGCATCAATTTCTCGCTTTGAAAACTGCTTACATTCTACTGCTAGGTTTGCTTCAGTTTTTTGTCTAGTGCAAGTTCACACAATTCAGAGAGGCAAAAGTTTACTACTTCTGTGAGCAAGAGAGTTGTCTCCTGCTGATTCAAATTCCCCAGTAAACCAATGCTTCCAGAGGCAAGCACTTGGTAGGAAGTGGAAAACAATTTCTCTGCATTGCCATTAAAATTATCACTGGCAAGCGGCAGTTTACTTCTCAGCTCAATGCATTTGTCAACAGAAATTTCAAATGATTTATAACGTGATCTGTATGCCTCTGGAAAGCAACGATCATCTGACAATTTTGTGGCTGCCTTTTTTAACAATGACTTCAGTTTCAGAGGATGAATCTTTGAGACAACCGGTTCAGCTTGCTGTTTTATTTCTTCTTCCTTGTGCTTACTTTTATAGTGATGAGTTTAAAGCAAGACCACGCTTTGTCTTGTACTTTTTGTTGCATTTAGAGCACTCCAACTCTTCACCGACTGTTGCCTGAGGAACAAAAACAAAAAATTAGCTTCCAGCCAAGTCAAGTTTTACATTGGTCCTATCGAACAGAAAACGAAATATCCTATGGCTCATTAACGTTTTAATTGACAATCAAAATGTAAAAAGCCACAGTGTATTCTCAAATTCCAATTCGAGATCATCACAAACAGTATCGCGAGCCTTAGGCCTAGGGACTCCAGTGAAGATATCTCCCAGATAATCGATTTTATAATACTTTTATGCATGAAACTTACCTCTTCCTCGATGCTCATAAGCTGCTGATAAATTTGCGGATCTTCGTCAAACCATTCCTCATCGCAGAAGTCGAAAAAAAAACATCTAAATCGTCGCCGAGAATGAACTCACCGTGTGACAACGCGGCCATCTCAAATTTTGATTGCACCTCCAGGTTGTTGTTGTTGTTGAGATTCCAACATCGCGTTTCGCAAACAAACGAGAAGACAAAAGGCTATTGTTCGCTTCTAGACTATAGTTTTCTCTTGTGACTATGATTTCAAGCAGTCAAGGACCATATGGCGGAGTGCAATGAATTCATCATAAGGGGTATACTTGGCCTGGTAATTTATTTCAAAATTAGACTCGGTGATGTTTCCCATGCTCGTGCTGATAATTTCACTTTGCTTTTGAATCACATCGTCGCTAACTGAATCTGCAGCAGCTCCATCGATGACATAGCATCATTCTTCGCCTTTGTACGGTCGATTTTCAATTAGGCCCGCGTGCTGCATTGCTCGTAGAGTTTCAGCAACTGTGTCCAGTGGCGTGGCCACGGGGTGGTATGGGGGGGGGACAATTGCCCCCCCCCACTTTTTTCAACATATGGTCCTCGAGATTCCTTCAAAATCGAGCAGAAAATGGCGGGGTATAGGTTTGGTAAAAATCTTTCCCAGAAATGGCCGGCCGATATTACGTAATTGAATTACGTGATGGTAATTTGTAACTCTCCCTTGATTCGAATGTGATTTTTGTGATTTTTCTCGCTTTTTCAAGAGCACTAAAAATAAAGGTAAGCTCGACCTAACGAAATATATTGGTTGCGAAATGCCTGAAAATGTGCCTAAGGCACTTGATCAAATCATAAGCAATCTCCTCACATGGAGCATTGCGCAAAGGCGTTCTCCCTCGAGCAATCGAAGCCATGAAATTTTGTAAAAGTCAAAATTACCTATACTTTCAGTGTTCATAAAATACATCAATCTCTCGACTATCAAGCAGAAGTTGATTCATTCCAAACCACTCAGTACTCTTCTCTTGGTGCTTTGAATTTTCAAGAGTGCTAACTTTTTGGCTCACTCAAAGGTGCTCTCGAGGGTGCTCTTAGGTCTAGTTTGTGTAAAATACTAGTTATCAGGAAATGTACGACATAGATGACATTGTAAATTTTTTTTCTCTAAATGCATTGTCTGCATTAGAAAAGAAAAATAGTTGAGAAGCATATGTGAGCTGATTTATGAGATACTTTATACCAAATTTTCAAACCTTTCAGCAATCAGAGGATGCATTCTGCGCCAAATCAAAGGATTTTTCTTCAAAAAAATTTTCTTGCGCTTTAATTTATCGAATGACTGTCACAAAATTATGAAAGTTTCCTTATTGCTAATGGTGAGCATGATAATAGGAGGTGCGTTCTACGCCAAAGTAAAGGGCGTGGCCCCAAAAATTTTCCTAGGGGCTTCGCTCCCAGACCCCCTCCCTCCTTCCCCCCACTTTAATTTACCCTGGTCACGCCGTTGACTGTGTCGAAGTCGAATTTGTGACCATCCTTTTGCATTTGATTCCAAATACTTCCAGAATATGGTCTTTTGCTGTTTTTGCGAATCTTGTTGATTAAATCTGTAATAATTTTCTCCATTTCGAATAAAATAAGTTCACAGTGCTATCCACCTGACCGGATATAGCCATCCGCACGGTGTGGAAAAAATGGAATACAACAAAATTTTTAGTACTCAAATCGAACACAACAAAATTTCTCGGCTAAACAGATTTTTAAAGAAATTACTTACCAAAATGACGCTCCGTTCTGGAAGCTGTTCGCTTTCAAAGCACACCTTCTTTCGTTCAAAGAGCTCAACTCCCTAACTCTTTTGCTCGCGAAGATCTCTTTTGCATGGTAGCGAGCCTTTCCAAACACAATTAAGAGGAGCGTTTGCAATGATCGGCTTCAAAGGAGTGAAGAGGCCATCTTGGGTTCAGCAAGTTGTTCAGAAAGATCTTCTTGAGGATGCAATTATCGATGCTAAAATCCCACTTGGTGGATACTAGCTAAAATGGGCACTAACATGACTCAAGTTGTGGCTTTGTGGTGGACGTTAGACTACTTAGCTTTCCCGTCTCTTATTTTGCTGTTTGGTGGTATTCTTAGAACATTAGTTAACCGCGCATTCTAGAATTTGCTTATGATTGGTTTCTATGGACACGTTGACGCTCGTGGGGGGGGGGGTAACTTAGTACTTTTCATGGCACGGAAACGTGCCATTTCTTAGGGGTACGTTTTTCAAACCGTTACGGAATTATGGGTATCTTTTTCACAATTTTTAGACGTTTAACGGAATTATGGGTGTTCTTTTTAAGGGGATTTTTCATAATTTCCGAAATTATGGCCCAGATTTTCATTCGATTTACGGAATTATGACCCTATAAATCCACAAGAATTTACGGAATTATGGGTGCCAATTTTTCGGGCAAAATGGTACGTCCTGTCTTTGCACGTATGTTTAGTTGTTATCGTCACGGGATTGAGATTTTTGAGTAGATTTCCTCTCTGCTGTTTATTTAGAGTAATGAAGTAATGGTACAATCTTTAGCACAGCTTTTAGTATTTAAGATCCGTTTCAGTTTGAGGTAGTTCAGTTGCGTTCAGGCGAGCCAAAGTACATTAATTTCCAAAATTTTCGGACGTTTTAATTTTCGGGCAAATGAGTAGTCCGAAAAAATAATTGTCCGAAAATTTAAGTGTCCGAATTTTTTAGTGGACCGAAAATTTATAGCCTGTCAACAGGCCTTATCCGGGATCTGCGGAGGAGGGAAAGAGAGGAAAGGGCCTGTAGGAATGGGCAGCATTTTCGAATTCCGTATAACCAATTTGAGGTATATGGCTTTCTTTGTAATTTTTCCTTGAAATTGAAATTCTAGCTTCCCACAATGATATATGTAAGTAGTTATGGGTAAAATTGATCAATAACACCATTTTCATCACTTGTGGCATTGAAATTTGGGACTAATAACAATAGCATTTTATACTTCAGATCAGATTTATAGAGTTCAAAAATGTAACTTATTCCTATAGGCTCTCTTCTTCCTTTCGTATCATTCTGAAGCCTGTCCACAGGCTAGAAAATTTAATTGTCCAAAACGTTAAATGTCTGAATTTTTTAGTGGTCCGAAAATTTAATTGACTGGCCAATCACAATGACAAAAAATTTCTTTGGATAAGAAATGAAATTCTGTTATAAGATTACTATTTGTCTAATGGAGGAACGTTGGAAATCTCAATAAAAGACAGGCAATGTCCCAATGAAAGAAAAACATGATGATTTTTATTGAACTTCTTATGAAAAGCATCTTTTTCTTCATTTTCATTTTTATCAATATTTATACACGAGGTCCTATTGACAATACTTATTCAAAAATAATGAGAGAAAGGAAAAAAAATAGTAATATTCATTGCTGCTCTACCAAGGGGTCGTGTTTGGGTCTTGTGAAAGGTTCAAAAGATAATCTCTAAGATCTGTCCTAAAACGAGCGATTGAGTCTCTTTCTCGAACGTTGTCAGGGATATCATTCCTGTTTTTGACACCAGAGAAGTAGAAACTTCGCTTTGCATATTCTAACCTAACTTTAGGAATTTGCAGATCTCTGCGATATCTGGTTCTATACTCTGAAATCATGGATCTTTCAGTGAATTTATGGTGCAGATTTTCGGGACAAAGGTCATGCAAGATTTTATATGTCATGACTCCTTGGTCAAAGGAGATCAATGACTTTACAGAGAGCCATTTGCAAGTCCATCCGTCCTTACGCTTGGCATTCGCTATTAGCTTCTTTGCCCTTGTCTGTAATCGTTGCAATTGGATGGTTTGGTGTTGGGAAGAGTACTCCAAACGATGTTGCCATAGCGAAGATGACTTTCAAAGTCAAAGAGAGCTTTGTAAACTTGATCAAGTTTTCTTTGCGGAAGGATGTTTTTCAGCTTCCTTAAGGAGCTCAAGCCCCCTTTCAGCTTTTTTTTGATAGCTTTGTACTGCTCTTTCCAATTTAGGCTTTCGTCGATGTTTATCCCTAGGTATTTTGTCTTGTCAACTCTTTTGATAACTTCATTATTGAGGACAAGATCTGGCAAATCATTACCTATCTTATTTAGTTGTCACCTATGGCCTATAATCATATATTCACTTTTGCTGGCATTCAAACTAAGTTTATTAATCCTCATCCAATTCGATATATTTTCCAGCTCGTTTTTCAAATCTGTTAGAAGATCATTCAGGTTTTCTGATGCGATATTCACACATGTATAATTAGCATACATATTTGGGATCGTGCTTTTTAGATAATTCTCAAAATCATTAATGTATAGTATAAAGAGTAAGGGTTCCAAACACGAGCCCTGCGGAATACCACTCTAAATGCTGCTTTTGCTGGAAGTGGATCCGTCAAAATAACAGAACTGCTCCCTATTGGTCAGATAAGAAGTGAACCAGCTGTTGGAAGTACCCTCAGCACCATACTCTCGCAACTTCGACAATAGGATTTTATGGTCAACAGTATCGAATGCTTTCTTGAGATCAAGGAATATACTCAAGTTTATTTTCCCCTCATCAGAGTTCTGGAACCACGGGTCTATAACATTCAATAGACATGTCAGTGTACTGTGTAGTTTTTGGAACGCAAACTGGTTCAAACATAGCCTGCTTTGTCCCTTTAGAAACTCCATTAGTTGGTCGTGTACAATATTTTCTAAAATTTTCGACACAACTGATAACACTGAAATAGGCCGGTACTTGATTACATTTGTTTTCGTGCCCGCCTTATGAATAGGTGCTACCCTGACTAATTTCCAGATCTGGGGGAAAATACCCCTTTCTAAAGATGCATTGTATATCAGTGTCAGTGGTTTTGACACTAAGTTTACGGCATCTTTCAGTATTTTGACGGGGATTCTGTCAGCACCAGGAGACTTAGAGTTATTCATAGCTTTTATAGCACGTTCTACATACCCTAGACTTACTGGCTGTAGCTTAAATTTGGTTCCTCCGGTTTTATCTCCAAGGTACTTTAGAGGGTCATCGGAGGGCTGAACTTCTATTTTCTCCGCCAATTTAGGTCCAATCGTTGTAAAATGTTTATTGAAAGCTTCTGAAATTTGTGAAGATGATTTTAGTTCTGTGCCTTCAAAAATGATGTTTTGAGTTACAGTGTGATTTGAGTTCTTATGGACATGTTTTTTTGACTGGCAGAATATCCGCCATTTTGAAAGTTGAAAAATTAAAAAAATGAGCACTAAAGGAGCAAACCGTAACAGAATCACATGAAAATTTGGTCAAGTATGTATTTTCACAGACCTAACCAGATAAAAGTAGAAGAAAATGTGATTTTAGAGTACTTTGTGAGATATGAGTCATTTTATGATTTTGCTCACAAGCCACTCCTTCTCGAACAAGGATAAGTAAAACCTAAATCAATACTTTGCATGGTTCCTTCGTTAACTGTGAAGACCCCGAAGAGCAGTTTTTAGTTAGAAATGAGCAATCTATGAGCATCTTAGTTGCAAAGAAGGTTCTAGGACACTTTTTGAAAGTAACGCAACTTTCCCGCTCACGTTTGCAGCATTCCTTTGCCCGCAACAATTTGTCAATTCTTCTCATTTGTCCAAGTGATGAAAGGGGAGGAGCTCGAGAGCAAATAGTCCCTAAACCACAAGGACCTACCAATGTCTCCAAAACTCTTAGATCTGCTAGATTTGTCACAAAAATCTTTGTGCTCCTTTCAGAAATTATGAAACCCACTAAGATGCCAAATTAAGAGCAGCTAAAGAGCTAAAGTCTTCGAGAACGTTAAGTAGCTCGTAGCTCAAAATTGGTAGAGACCTCAAAAGTGGCCTAGCAAGCTGCCCTTCAAAAGTTTCTAGCAGTATTAAGTGGGCGTGAAACTGTCAGATAAAAATGAAACTCTAAAATCAATTAGGTTGGAAAATGAGCGAACAGTTATCACGCACTCCCGGTGCTTTGAGCAAAATTGGAATATCTTTGCGGTCATAAGGATCCTTTGCCCTGGAACTGCTCATTGTTCAAATCTACCCTCAAAATCCATTGTTTAGATCAATCTCCACTGTAAATAGCTTGATAAAAGGTCCTTTCATGGAAATTTTGATTAATTCTGTTACTTAAGTTCCAAGCTTTATGGTTTTATATAAATGAAAAATCCTTGTTTGATGGAAGGATTCTTTGCTCCTGCAGTACTCTTGCGCTCATAAGATGAGCTCTTAAAATTCTATAAAGTCCGAAAATAGTCCTAACACTGATTTACTGTTGATAAAATCAATGAGTAGGTTAAGATCGAGCCAGCAAGAGGTTTAATAAATTTTCATTTCAAGGACTGTTGTTCTCACTTAGTGCTCTTTTTTAACATCTGACATAGCAATAGCACCAACAATACAGTCTTCGATCAACCTGCATTGTCTCGCAGACAACATACCAAGTTAAGATCCATTTATTGCTTAAATACTATTTAGCTCATTCGATCCATGGATTCAGTGGCTTACCAACTCTCCTAACTTTGGCCGTTTATAGCTCGAGGACAAAGCGTCATAGGATCATGGAGAAAAAAGGACCTAGAAATTCAATGTTTTCTCCTTTGAACTGCAATCCTGCTTTCACTTGAAAAAGGAACGACGATTTCTCATATCAAATTTTGTTTAGATAGTCAAAAATGGCATTTTAGTGCCACTCAAAGAAAACACGTCCTTATGTAAAACCTTATTTATTGTTTTCCACATAGCTTTGGGATTGTTTTGGGTTTCATCAATAAGGTTATGGTAGTATTCCTGTACCCTAGCACGAAGTTCAGAAGTGACTTTGTTCCGCAACCTCTTATAGTCTGACCAATAGGAAGCATCATTCTCGGACCTCTTTTTTGCCAAATCACGTTCCTTTATCAGGTTCTTTATTTCTACAGTAATCCAAGGAGCGTGATGGCTTGCAATTTTTCTACGTTTTAGTGGTGTATGCACCTCAAGCAGAGATGAGATAACACTATTAAAAACCGAGGCCATGAGATCAGGGTCGCCATTAGTTGGGGCAAGAGTCTCGTTCCAGTCAATGGTTGAGAACTCGTCAAGGAATAGCTGCTTATCATAGTCTCTAAGGCTACGTGTTTCGACCATTTTCACTTGCTTATCTAAAATTAGCTTTGCATTTATTTTCCTTACTGCAAAGATAAGGTAATGATCGACCATTCCTAATTTTAGCACGCTCGCTCTCAAAATGTAATCTGGGCGATTTGTGGCAAAGTGATCAATAAGAGTCTTGGAAGTGTGTGGAGCACCATCTTTTTCTAGTGCAGCTACCCTAGTATATTCATTTATTCGCTGCTCAAATTAGAACTCAGAATAAACTGATTTGATGCTTTTGGTGCACCCATCCTTGTGATTTTTTAGATCACAGTTAGTGTCACCAATTAAGATAATCTCTTTACCTTCTGCATCTACAGCAGAGAGTAAGTTCCCTAATGCCTCAAAACTCTCCTTGTCATTGCCGGGGGTTGGGGGTCTGTACCAACAAATAACTATAAAATTTCTGGCATGCAAGGGAGTGATCTCTACGGCTACGATTTCTAATAGTGGATCATCAATATCATATCTACGATTATGGCTAATGCTCGAGTTTACATAGATAGCTACACCACCGCCGTTGACGTCTCTGTCTTTACGGTGAATTTCAAAGCCTTCCAGCTTAACCTCTGGGTCTGTAATATCTTTACTTAACCTCGTTTCATTCACACCCAGAATATGAAATGTTTGTTCGCTTATCACATGCTCAATTTCACAATGGTACTTACGTAATGATACAACATTAAGTGATGCAATTTGTAAACCTCTGTTCGACTTTCTTAAATTACGTTGCGATTCGCTTAGATTTTTCTTTGAACCTGTGTACCCCTACCAATACTCTACATATTTCTTGACATTCCGTGCAAATCTTTTTGCTCCTCCTTGGTTAATATGTAAACCATCATCACAGATATTACCATATAAAATGTTGTCATTATCAATAAAGTCTATACCCTGCAACATGAGTTCTTCTTTTAAAATCTTATTTGTTTGAAACACTTTAACGTTCATACCGTTTGCAGCAGCATTGCCTGAACTGAAACTGATTTGAAATCCTGGAGTGCTGAAATTCTGATCATTTAGGAAACTCTCAGCACTGGCTCAAATTCTAAAATCTTAATAAAAGACGTATATTTGACCTCTATTATTGTTGTTTTGTTACTCTCATTATTGTTGATGTTATTGTTACATGAGAGACAAGTCTTTTTGCCCCAACTTTAATTCATGACTATCCTTATAATGCTTGTATTTTACACTTGAATACGCTATTTTCCGTTTTGAGACATAGAGCGAAGAAGTTTTGCTATATCTGGTGTATGATTTGCCTACTCATTATCAAATCGTATATGTCCGAAATTTTATTCACCAGTTTGAAAATGTCCGAAATTTTGTCCGAAATTGTCCGAAATCGATAATAATTTCGTCCGAAATTTTTGTCCGAAAATCAAATGTCCGAAAATTAAACGTCCGAAAATTTTGGAAATTAATGTAGGCCATTGCTCGCTTACACTGAGTTGGAGAGTTTATTGAAGTGACAAAATTGTTTAAAGTTGGTTGTTTGCTGTTTGTGTGCCTTAGCCCTCGGTTATCCTGTCACAGGCTATTTAATGATACATATTGACTTCTATTGCTAAGATTGGAGCTGAACCTCTAATACCATAATGTTCAAGTTTCTTGAGGAGAAATTGGTGGTTGACTGTATCAAAAGCTTTATGAAGATCAATAAAAATTCCTTCGGGTGGAAAGTTCCACCCCTAAAATGTTTGTTATCTAGAGTGTTTTTGATAGATTCTGTTAAGCCAATTAAGGCATTGATTAGAGGCACGAAAGCCAAACTGAAGATTTTACAGGATCTTGTGCACTTCCAAAAATTGTATAAGCGTTTGTACATCAATTTCTCTGTAATTTTACTGAAAACAGACAAGAGGGGATATTGGTTTTTGATCTGTAGCTGGAAACTGTCACAGGGCAGCCTTTCTTAAACAACGGTATGACTTTACGAGAAAGGAATTATGTCTCACCAGAAATATTTCTCAAATCATTAATGCAGCTGGACTTGCCCACGTCTCTCCCGCATTTATACCTAAAAAAACTGAGGAAGGAAGAGGGTGTCACTGTTTTGTTTTTTGATGCGGAAGAGACTAGGGCAAGTCCAGAATGCAGCAGATACATCAATGAATCATATGCTAATTACGCCCTTAAAGAAAAACAATCCAAAGCTCTTGCGGTTGCCTCAATGTGCGTACCATACCTGGATTGATTCATTCAAATTTAGGTGTCAATTATCTTTGCTAGTCGTACACTTGCGCTATCCATGCTCTTTTTACGTCCTCTAAAAGTAAAAATTGGGTAGCCTGATGGGTGAATTCGATGTCATTTCCTTTATCTTCTTTGCTGTCATTCCACTGCAAGGTACTTGTAAACAAAATATCAATTCTTTTAGATTTTGTTAACTTCAAAGTAATTTTTGATGAGAAGTATGAGCGCCAATTCCACCATTGAGTCATTTTGCCAAAAGTACGGTTCCTTTCCAAGTTCTGCTATTGGCTTTTGGAGGTAATGGTAATCATTTGGGTCCTAAGGATGTATTCTTAGCAACTGACTTAACTGATTTGAAAGATGAAAGTATGATTCCAGGGATATAAAGCATTATAGTATTTACTATTTATCCCTTCAAAGATCACCTCAAATCCATGAGAAACACGACCTTAGACCGATGACGATGAGTCCCTTGTATCCCTGCCGTAAACCTTGCTCAACAGGGACTCATGATTAAATAGTAAAAACCTGGCCCTACCTAGACTCATGACGTAAGTCCCTCTAACTTTCGCTTGTTGTTGTTGTTGTTGTTATCGCTTCAGTTGAGGGACTTATGGACAAACTGTTCTGAAAACGGAAACTCACCGCAAATTTTATTGTTACCAATCAGAGCACAGTATTTCATAAACAATGCTAGCTTTCGTGGTTTTAGACCAATCACAATTTGTAACAGATGCTATCATGCGAATTAAAGTTGATAACTCGATTTACCGGACCAACATGGCGTCTCCACAGCTTGCCAACAGACGGAGGAGAACTTCAAAATTTGCCCTTGGAGCAGTTTGAAGGCCTGTTTTCTCAAAGAGGAAGGAATTGTCATTTGCCTTGTTCAAAAAAGATGATCTGAAGGGAGTTTCATGGCCTCTTCTACCTTGTTTTGAGTTGCAGAAGTGAGCCCACCGTGGCTATGATGAAGGAGAAGTTTGTCAAATGGCGTGACTGTGGAAACCGAGAAGAAAAGAAGAAGCAGTCGAGATGTTGATTCGCTACGTTTTGCCTGCGAGTGGGTAGATACCAAAACCTGTCTCATCAAGACGCTATGGATTTTCCTCTTCATATGCCGACCTGGAGCGGAGAATACTTTGAGCAACTTGGCTTTGTCTATGGACTTTATTTGTGAGCTGAATATTTTGTAGATCTTTAGTTCCACTGCCAATCGTGGTTGGCCTAATTTAATAATGCAGATGAGTTCTTCACCCCTACGACGTGAGCATCATGCGAGTCTGTCAAAGTTTATGTGGCTGCACTGCAAGAAAGCTGGTTATGTATGCTGGCTGAAGATAATTATGGAACCAAACAAGACAATTTGCCTTTGGCACAAAAGAAACACTCAAGAAACAAGCTGTACAGTATAGTACATTGTTATTCATTTCAAATCTCCGGGACAGGAGATGATTTACTTTTCCATTGTTCTGAAGCAAGAGCGCATTTTGAAGTTGTTGATCTCTGCCGTGATGCATCAGTACATAAAGCAGAAGACATATCAATAAACTCCTTTCAAGAAGGACTTTGCCAAAATCACCAAATACTCTTGGGTAGAGAAGGAGGGTACTTTGTATATTTTTTCAAAAAGGATGTGCCATTTTCAGGGTATCACGTTATGTTAATCTATTCTGTCATAGCAGTAGGAGCATGTTTTCATGACATGTCAAAAGGGGATATTTTGTTTGATTGGATCATTGCTCAGTTCAATTTTTGTGTTCTAGAGCATGATTTACAGCAATTTTTCCAGAGTTAGATCTGTTGTTTTAAGGAAAAATTCTGGATAGCCACAAATAAGATTTTTGTGGGCATACCCTTGTACAAAATAAAACCAAGTACAGCTCCCCTCGAGGCAAATGCACTGCTGATCTCAGCAAAAGTAAATTTCCATGCCCAAGTTTATTTTTCCTTCAAAGTGTTAGTGACAAAATGATAAAAGAATCATTTTGTGAAAATAGAGTATGACCTATCAAAGACGTGGTGTCAATTCAAAGTTTGACAATTTCTAGCAATTCATTTCATTAAAGCTTGTTACTTGGTAAGCAGTGCCCTTCTTTCCAATATGAAACGTAACAAAAGTTTGATGATAGCTTGCTGGTTGAACACAACAGACTAATTGCACTAACTGAAGTAGGTTGATTGTACAGTAACAGAATCCAAAATCATTCAATTTCAAGTTTAGCCCAAATTTCAGATGGAAGTCAATCTAATTGGCTGAACTTTGTTTTTCAAAGTTGCGTTGACTTTGCAAGGGCTATCTAGGTAAAACGCACCAGATGACTAAAATTTCTCTCAAACCATCCCTACTCTTCTGGATTGTCAAAGCAGAAATTAAGTTGATTATGCCGTAGCCTTACTGTAATATGATTAGGTTTTAGAGGCTAAAAAGGGGCAATCCAAAATTCTATCCTGAATCAAATCCTTATGAAAGCTCCCCTGGGAAAAAGCTGGTAATATGTTTTCTGGTAATAAGTGTTTAGCCATTAAGAAGTATATAGTCAAGAAATATTGATCTGAGAATTTGATTCAAAGAACCACATCATTTCACCTTTCTCAGTTTACTGTAGTTATGTTGCAGTATTCTTTATATTTTGTTATTATATCTTTTTGAAAATGTGTCATATGCTGGGTTTCATTTTTACTTGATTTGAATGTTTTGGTGTCATGCTTTCACTTCCATTACACAATAAGCACTGTATTGATTGTAGCTAAGTCATTAGGGTCAGACTCTCATCAGAGTTGGAAACAACTTAATTTATATAATCTTGATAACTAAGGCAATTATTGAGTCAAAAATTCACAGATTTCTGCTATCTATACAACACACGGTGGCTCTGTGGATATGAATGAATAGACAATTCCAGAAAAGCTGGCATTGCCATTGGAGTGGGGGCATTTGATCAAGACACATTGATTTAATGATCAAATTTCTATAGAATCACTGTTGATTCCATTACAGAATGCATCTTGATCAAATGCCCCCCCAAATGCAAGCTTTTCTAGAATTGTCTATTACCCTTCATCTTTAGGTCACAATATGATTGGCTTAGCATGATCAGATAGATAGGTTTTTGTAGAAATAGATTAGTGCAGGGATCTTCCAAGTAATCTTCCTCAAGTGAATTTCTTTTCTTCCATTAAGTCTCACAATCTATATGACATCATAAAAACGCTGTTGGTTGAGAATTTAAAAGAAAAAATGTTCCATTTAGAGGTATCCATTTGGTACAAAGTCTTTAAAAACAAATGCTCACTGCTTCATAGTGGCATACCGCATCTCACATCTCATCAACAGTCTTTTGTCACTTAGCAAAAACAACAACAACTTTTTTTATCTGGTCCGGCTTTTATATATACCCTTCCGGGTTACGGCAAGTTGCCGATTTCAGAACCGTAAGTCCATAAGTCTCTGTTGTAGCGACAAATCTGCAGGGGGAGCGAAACAAGAGAATTTTGGAATGAGTCTAGGCCCTACCTTGGGCATTCGATCGATCGAATGAGGATCGGACGAATGCCGTAGCTCTGTTCAACGGCCACCTCTTGGAATGAAAATGCGATAAAAACCATGTTATGCAGGCGTTTCATCAAAGAAACTTGGTATAAATCTGAAGAAGGAAGTTCACTTTACCTGTTGAGTGCAAAGTAAGTCTCTCAACGCTACATTGTCCATGTTTTCAAGACCAAAACAAACCAAAGAAAGTCTGAAGATTCATCTAGCTACCAAATTGTATTACTAATAACACTAAGAGCTACTTCAATACCAAGGGAAGGTATACTAAAGCAGAATACTAAAGATATATACCGGGTGTCTCAAAAAAAAGTACCCCCTTTTGACTGGAAATAGGAACAAAGCGATAAGATATCATTACTCTCCGAGTAGTTAGCTAAATTTATCAATCTTCAACTTAGATTCACATACCTTGCATTTAAGAATCGTCCACCAAACACCAGAGATACAAGCTTGCACGGACAAAATTTACAGTGCACCCAAAACCAGAGGTTTTGTAAAAGGGCCTAGCCATAATTTGTATTGTGGATCTTTTCCAAAGCACCTGTAAACTTTGACTTTCAGTTTTTTGCTTTCGAAAAGAATAAAAAATACTCGTGGAAATCGCCCTGATGAAACAAATATAACAAAAATGTGTTAAGAATGATGAAGTCGTGCAACTTCTCCCAAATGAGCATGCATGTGTTCCTTTTCTTCTTCTTTGACACTTGGAGTAGAATGCAATGCACGGATTGATTCCTCAAAGGAATAACTATTTGTAGTTCAATTGAAGCATTTCAAGGTATAATTCTTTTCAATGGAAAAAGCTAAAGGTCAAAGTCGAAATTCCTGTGCAACATGCCTGTGATAGCAAATTATGGCTAGGCCCTTTTACAGAACCTCTGGTTTCGGGTGCACTGTAAATTTTGACTTTGCAAGCTTGTATCTCCAGTGTTTGGTGGCCAATTTTTAAATGCAAGGTATGTGGATCTAAGTTGAAGATTGATAAATTTAGCTGTCCACTCGGAGAGTAATGATATCTTATGATTTCGTTCCTATTTCCAGTCAAAAGGGGGTACTTTTTTTTGAGACACCCGGTATTAATTACAAATTCATAATCATTCCGAGATAGCTGATTGCATAATCCATTTGGCTCAACTAAAACTGTATGGCTGCGCAAGGGCTTCAACGTGACAGAAAAGTTTTGTCGATGGAGCGATGAATAAGACGTATGCTGTATTACCAAACTCCTGTACCAAAATCTCAATTTTATATTCCAGTGTTTTCACTCTAGATGTGATCTCAGGTTAATGCTTGGCATCACAAGGAACACCAAAAGGAACTAAGCGAATCAATGTGTTCACTACGTATTGCCCCTGCAGTATTTTAAAGAAGTTTGCGAGTAGATTGATTCGTGATATGGTGTGTGAAATCTTAAATGGGATCTGGAGAAATGACTGAAAACTTTTGCGGCGTCTAAAAAATCGTGAAAATCAAATAAGTTTCAGACAATATTTCGCGGTTTCAAAAAAAATTGACGGGCTGAAGATTCAGATTCTGTTCGTTAATAGATGTTTGGCCTTTGGGTCTCCAAACACCTTGTGGCTGTTAGTTTCCATGTTTGCTTTCGAGAACTGCCGTGGAGTTATTTATTCACTGGGAAAGTCAACTTGAAATGACTTTCAGGGCAGTCTGTCACGTCTCTGATTGGCCGCAACGTAGACGGCTCAACACAACGGATTTCTTTGTGAGTCTGTGTATTGGAAACAAATGAGCGCTAATCGTCTTGATTTTCTACGGTCATAGAAAGTCAGAGGATCACCAGCCACTCAAATTTCCAATTCTTTATATTTTCATTGTCACCCAATCAAATGCGCGACAGACTGCCTGTAATACTAAAAATCTGATATAAGGTTATAAAGAACAGACAAGGAAAGGTGCTGGTTTTGAAGTAATCTCAATGTTTGCCTTCAAGTACTGAGAGCTTACTCGTCAGATCTATTAAAGCCAGGCATCACAGTTTAAGTTGATGCCTTTTCTATTAACAACATTTAAGCTTACGGTAGACGTTTGAGACACGAAATTTGGATTTCGCTACCTAAAAGCCGAGCTATTAACGGAATGTAGGTAAACTATACATCATTCGATGCACAAGAATTTGGGGATTCTAACCATATCAAAATTATTGGCAAATATTGTAAAATGATATTTTCCAGGCAAATTTATTGCTTAAAAGAGTGTACCACCTTCAAACGCTATTTTGTACCCTTGCGTTTGAGGTAACAGAATCTGACTTAAATCGGCATGAAGTGCAGATCCTAAGCTTTAAAATTGTGTCTGGAATTTTTCAAATTCCTTCTATCTTTGAAAATACATGCTGTCAAAATTAGCAATTGATTTTTCTGCCCTCCCACAGTTGTATTTGGCTATAACAGACGGAACAGGACACATACAACGAATTTAAGACCCTCTTTCCAAGCTCCAAGTCTGTCCTGACGATGTGCACATTTTCAAGCGATTCGATTGGCTCAAAGAGTACAAAATAGCTTGTCGTATCTGTACCTGGTGGATTTGTGAGTCCTGAGAAAAATGGATTTTACTGATTTGCAGTGGTAAAGTATACATTGGGACCACATAAACCACACTAATCCAGATCAAGCCATTTAGGCTTAAGAATCAATTAGAGTCTTCAAGTAATTACCCTATAAACACAACGGTACAAGAACGCCCAATGCTATTGCACACAAACCACAAGGACTTTGGGATTATCGGCTTAACAGGTCAAGCGATTAGGTATGGATTATGAAGACCGCAAACAAAAACTTTGATTACAAAATTATGGAAACTTTCCTTTACATGAAATTTCTTCCATTTTCAAAACTTCTTTAGCTTTAAACAATGTGTTATTGTGTGCCTTGAAAGTTCGTCTAAGAGAACGTAAAGAAACCGAAAAATGGATATTTTCACCCTGAAAACGTTTACCGTAACCTTAAAAGAAGAAAATGAAATGATAGATCCTCAAAAGCAGTCATGGAAACATTTTAGAGCAGCCCGTATATTGTAAGCAGCAACCACAAATCTTAGCCAAGCGTATCATGCAATCAGATGCCCTGACCGATATTAAAAATCAAATACTCATTTATCAATGTTTAACAACTACAGCGTTAAAGGAAGCGATTAAAAATATGGCTCCGTGCGATACAAAAATCAAAACTTCATTTCCTATCACACAATCATGGAACGGATAGCCATCGCCAATTATAACATCATTTACGTATCACCACAGCATATACGCGTTCTTTACGACGCACGATAGACGATATCGAGGATGGTGGAAGGGAAATTTGATCAAAATGCACAAGTGAACAAGCAAGCAGGATACAAGCCAACAAAAGAGCAATTCTTATTGGTCAGTTGGATTATACCCAGCTTCAAAAGATCGTGACATTGCTGAATACGTCCCCAAAGTTAATTTAAACCTCTTTAGATCCAACGCTGGATTGATTGGATGGAATCCTTGACTTTGAGATTGGAAATTTTATCCACGCTGGAAAAACGATTCAAAACCAGCACCGCAATGGCTCTATACCGGGAATGGAATGATCGAGTTTTACTTGGATTGAAATGATTAAAAAATGCAGTGCAACTTGATAACACACCCTTCAACTCCATAATTTGAGCAATCGTCTATGCTCGTTATATATCGGCTATTGATTTGATTGTAACAAATACGTAACGGTTTTACAGAACATTAAGAAAGATTATAAACTTAAATTTCACGTACATGCTTTCACGTGTTTTTCAAAGGTTCTCAAAACCATAGGTAAGGCAAGAATTGATTTATGACATAACATAATGAATTACAACAACATGCGACAAAATCTTCAGATATCGGCTTGCACATCTGCCTAACTGGTTGAAAATTTAGACTAGAGCAAAGGTCAACAGGATGTGATCGAGTCGCAACTCAGTTTCTGCTACAACTCTGCAGACACTCCCGCCATAATCAATCACTACTTTGTATTTATCAAAATTTGCCAATGACCAGAATCACAAACGCACACGCAGGCTCCATTGAAAGTAACATAATGTAACTGTAACTCTGGGATCAATTGTGCTTCATATCTAACAATACTTCTTCAAACAGACTCCCAAGGGCAGGGAGTGTGTAATTTGTTCACGGAAAAGGCTTCAGACGGGAAATTTTCATTATCAATCTTTAAAAGACTATTCCCTTGTAAAACTGTATCACGCCCGACAACCCATCATTCGACTTTCGTAGCCACGTTCTGATGGAAATGGTATTTGTATAGAAGCATAATTTTTCTTGAACTTTGACCTGATTTTTACGAATGAAAGTTATAAACAGAGTCTACCAACCTGAGCAAAACCTGCAGAAAATTTCTCAAAGATTTCATTTGCCAAAAATTTGTATACATTCCAAAATCTTTAAAGGTTGAGTATCAAGTGTTTTTGAAGACCGGTGATGAACTTTTCTGGCTAACCCCGTACATGGTAGTTCTTCACCCTTATTTGGCAAAACTTTTCCAACATGAGACATGTCGACAGGCTGCTTCGGGAAGAGAAATGTCTTGTCACAGGAGTGAAGTTTTGCAAAGAATGACACTACGACTAACACAATTTAGGATTTTCATTTGTACATTCAGCTGCAAGGTAAAGAATGATATGTACATGAATGGCACGCCAATAAAAGATCTCTGAGCAGCGAGAGAGCATAAAAAGTTGGAAAGGAGACTGACTGGCCTAAGCAAAATGAAGGGGAGATGATGATGAACTTGGCCAGCGCCTAATTAAAGTTAGTAGACGGAGCTAAAGGCAACGGTTTTTTAAAAATAGATTCAATTCAACTCAATTGAAACTCAGAAGACCCTGGGAACGAGGTTAAAAACTTAGTGAATTGAATTGACCAATTGAATTGACCAATCACCACATCCCTTCCAATCACGCCACTGAGTTAACGAAAAGGGGAAATCCCTGAAAGACGAACAGACAAAAGCTCTTCATGGAGATCACCCCATACACCGCAAGAGTTCCTGATTTTCATTGGCTAAGACACCATATCTATTTTTAACTTCTACATGTGTAAAGGGACTGGGAAAGCTTGGGTGGCTATTTATCTCCGTCTACTAACAATAATAGGCTCACAAACTCCAATAATAAGCATGTCAAATTTTACATCATAAAAAAGGCAGATAATTTCTACGTGGCTTAGAAGGTCTCTTTATTCTATGACTGCCATTTTTGCAAGAATAATACACTCCTAATGAATCAGATCAGTTTCCGTAAAATTTGACGAAACGATAAGGGAATGAATGGCGTGCAACTTAAGAGAAACCTTACAAACAGGAAAAAGCCAAACTTTTGGAGAGTAGTGGCCTTTGCATGAAAACAAGAATATAGTGAGATAAAATGGCAAAATGTTGGATGCCAAGGTAGCAGAGAGATGCGAAAACGTTGAAAAGTGGAAGTGGAGACTGACTGGCCTAGCCAAAATAATGGGTGCAAAATTTATAGTTAGCCCACACCTTTTTTACAGGTTTCATAACAACAACAACAAAAATACCAAACTATAGCTTAAGAGAAAGAAAAATGAATTTCGCATTACATAGGAGGGTATTATTTCTCATAGGATGTAGCATTTGGAAGAGAGTTGGCCATGAATGAAAGAGTGAAATTTTGGTAAAATTCGACAAACGGATTTGTAGTATTTCTACATGCAAGTTGAATGCAACTCTAAGTCCTGCAAAAGTTGCAGAATCTCAATATAGTAGACCTAATCGGCTAAGGTTTGCTTTATCCATTTCAAGTCATATGACCATGCCCATGGGAAGTTTTGGTAATGTGCTACTTTTTGCATTCATGGCATAACTTTGCATGGCACGAAATTTGTCGGAGAAATCAAAAGATGTTTTATCAAGAGATTGATCACATGACTTGAAATGGGTATAAACAAACCTTAGCCGATTTTATCTATTGGCTTTTTAGAAGGAAGTATGAATATCGTTCCACAAAATGCCAAATTATCGATCAAACGGAGAACTTTTGACTGAGAAAGAGACGAAAAGTTCTAAAGGGGACTTGTTGGCTTAACAAAAATAATGAAGTTGCAAATCGAAGTAGATCCGCGCCTAATTAAAAGGATCTGAAACGGAAGCCAAAAACATACAAAGTGTCGTATTGAAT
This sequence comes from Aurelia sp. 4 Dawson et al 2005, assembly GCA_964019985.1. NCBI lineage: Eukaryota > Metazoa > Cnidaria > Scyphozoa > Semaeostomeae > Ulmaridae > Aurelia > Aurelia sp. 4 Dawson et al 2005. Next base: position 8,817,876 of record OZ026505.1, read on the forward strand.
GAAAGAAAATACGTTTTACATGGCAAAGGATAGTTTGCTTTTCAAAATAACTTGTCACTTCTCGAGGAAACACCCCTGAATGAAAACTATGAATTTTCATCGCACCAAGCGAAAGAAAAATCTGAAGAGTCACAAAATTAAACGTTGCTTGAAAATGGGTAATTTCATTTCAAAATATCCCAAACAAAAGAAAATGATTTTGTGAACCCTTTTCTTCCAAGCACAATCGAACGTTTTTGGAATATCACAGCAGGTAGATAAGGAATTCAAAGAATTATGTTGAGTTGCAATCCCGGGCCTACGAGATTTGTGTGAAATGAAAGAGGATCTGCTTACCTGCTAGCATCCCCAGTGGTTCTATTCTCTGCTTACAAATCAGCAAGATCTTCAATATTTGAACAGTTTTATCAATAATCGATCTCAACATGAAATATTGCAAAAATGAAATGTTTTTTGGTGCGTACGAGTGATGAAATTGGGAAAAGGGCGCGCAAAAATCACATGACCTCCACCTGCCTCCACAGCTTCGAGGATTCAATGTGACGTCATACGTCATTAGGGGTTGCCGGGTGTGTGTATTAGGAAAAAGGTGCTTCTCACATGGGATTTCAAGTTACTGCCTCAAGAAAAGACGTATCGTTTGAAGAAGTATCGTTTAAAACTGCTTGTTTGCAGCATAAACAATTGATTTTCATGTTTTTCTAAAACTAGATTATCCGTCTGTCATAACATCTGGAAATAGAGCCTTTTAAAGCTGCTTCGAAGTTAAATATTGGGCAGAGTCAGTTCACTCAACTGATCTGATTGACCAATTTTCAGTTCATGGTCTGATTGACCAACATGTATAAAGTTCAAAAGCTACCATGTTCTCTTTTTCATTGAATGCAATTTTCAAATGGTTTTATAAAGAAGGACTTAAAACATGATAGTCTTAAAACAAGTCTAAATGAGAACAGTCTTCATTGTAAACGGCCCATAACTAATAAACGCCGTGGTTAATGAACCAAGTTCCTGATTACCCCCATTAGTGAACAGACTGGAAGACTTCACGAAAATCGACAACTTTGGTAACCCGGTATGAGACTAGTTAATCTTGCAATGTAACAATCACGGAACTTTTCGTCACCATACTAGTGAAGGGTTTTGCCCAATACGTTTAGTTTATCTAAATCCTGGCATTTTAGTATGATAGACGATAAAGATACGGATGATGAAATTTTACCGAGATGTGTTGCATTCGAATTAGGAATCCTTAACGATTCTGTAGGGATCTGATTAAAGAACGCAGTGCATCTTGATAGAAATTTGTCGCTACCATCTTTAGCGTAGTCTTCTATAGATTGGGGGGTTTATTTTTGTTTGCCGAAACCACTGATGCAAGTCGTTCGCAAGATTTTATCACACTGTATATGACCATATACGTAGAAATAAACATTCTTTTCAATTTCATGTGGAAATGCTAAAAGTCGTTTGAGCTACAAACATACCTTAGTACGTACCTTCGTACGTTGTAACTGCCTATTTAGTAACGTGTCCTTAAAGCGACGCTGACAGGTCGGATGATGACTGTTGAGCGAACACTTTTTCACTGTGAGTGAATTAACGACATGAGTTTCTCTGCTCGTATAAATAGGCCATGTTTATCATCACATTTGAAGTATGACACACCATTCACAGAGCCATCATTTTTTCCTGTAATACAAAAGTAACACTTAAAACGCCTTTCAATGCAGTATCAGTGTACAGAGTTCGGTAGAGAGCTCCGTGGCCGCGCATACTTCATGTATCATGGCATGGGTTATTCTGACGTGTGAAGAATGTTTCACAATCGCCCATGCTATTTCTCAAATGCTTACTTTGCTGTTTTGCTGGTATTTTTCTCTAATTCCTTAATTTTGTTTGAGCTTTGTGAAGCTTCGAATGACCAACTGCTAATTTGAAATCTGAAGTGTTTTGGGGGTGAGCTGTTATCACAGAAAGTCATGATCCTCGAGCAAGCGCTATTAAAAAGCACACTCTACGAAAAATAGAATACTTATTGAGCAGGCATTGGGGTTCTCAGATCTTCGGTTCGGGGTGATATTTTCATGAAGGATTCTGGTTATTATGTTTACTCGGATTTTCAGATATTGCCAGATTTTCAGATCAGATTTTACACAATGGGATTGTTCGAGCTGGAATGGTAGTGCCAATTTGAGCCTGTTGATGTTTTGATATAAAAAAATCTTCAATTTTATTCCTCGTAGGTATACGCAGCTTTAATTAGATAACTTTGTATATGTAAACGTTCACCACTTCAATACGAAATTAAGGTCCAGGGCTGGCAGTCGCTTCGTAAATTCTAGAACACTTAGGCTTTTGAAAGTTTCCAAGGAGTTTCTCATATCTTTAATGCTGGACTTTTAGAGTTTATTTACTTTGATTGGAAGTGAATGAATTGAACCCAATGCTAAAAAAAAGAAGAATGGGAGGCGAGGCACGAACAAACTAAGAGAACGAAGCAGCGGATTTTAACTCATCCATTTTTCGAATTTACTTCCTGTCAGCAGTGTAAGAACACAACGCTCGTGAAATTCAAACATTCTCACTGAAGAGACCGCCAAAGGGCGGTGAAAATGTTGAGACAAGACATGAAACGTATAAGTGTTTCTAAGATAATCGTTTTCAACATGAAGGTGTAAGATTACCAAAATACAATTTAGGATACAACGTAAGGGATCAATTAAGATCGCTGGCGATAAGCGCTTGTGAAGGAAAACGTGACTAACATTTTTGAATACACATTTGAATATAAGTCATGTGCTTTTTGTCATAGCCCACCCAACGTTTTTACTTTTCTTGACTCACCTGGAAAATCTATTCTGTTTCGCTGCTATTTGTAACTACATTAAATTCAGTCTTTCATTTTTATTTCATGTATCTACTATAGTGTAAGGCGATACCCATTCCTTGCACAAAAAGTGAGGGATGTCATTCATCACTTTATATGATATATTGGCGACTATTATTGCAGGATCCAACCACTATAATACGCAACGATGACAGCAGCTAGATACAGGAATGGTAGCTAGGTTTATCAAGGAGAAGATCACGAAATGGTTCCATCAATTGTGCTTGACATTCAACAATATTTCTTGGAACAGACTCCCAAGGGCAGGGAGTGTAATTTGTTTATGGAGAAGGCCTCCGACAGGAAATGTTCAACATCAATATTTCCACGGCTATTCCCTTGCAAAATTGTATTAGGCAAAAGCCTCTTCTCACGTGGGACCTCAACTATCTGTATAAAATGAAGTCATCAAGCAATCTGAGTTAAGGAAGTGCTTGGATACATAAGCTTTCTGAAATGGTAGTCAAGAGTTTTAGGCCCAATGACGCAAATACAAAGTGTTGCCTAATTTCACAATCTATTGAACGAAGCTGGGGGGGGGGGGAGGAGATGAAAGTTACGAATGTTGCGCATGCGTATGTAGTTTCAGCTCTGCCGGTCACATTTGATATCATAGCTCTTGCCAGTCTTAAACATTGTGTCAACGAGACAATTATGAGATACAGTAAATTTTCTGGTAACTAGTTAGGAACAATACTTGTTTTTCCTAAAAGTTGTTTGTGCGTTCCGAAAAAAGTAGTTGTTTACGCAAAGTTAAGATAGGAATCAAATGTTTTAGCCGAATTTTGCTCGTGGCCCATGGCCGGAAACCACCAAAATCTTTTTTTTAGCGGACCAATCAGACGGTGAATAAGTGAGGAAGACAAAAGAAACTTGTGAAGATTTTTCTAAATTTTACCTACCTTCATAAAACGCAACCAGGACAAAAGATTGCTCGAAATTTCCCGAATTTTTCTGAAGAAATCTATTCTCCATACATTTGGGTATACAAGTTTGGATGCCGGTCAAAATATCTGACGGTTCCAAGGAGTTATGACGCCCCAAACTGACGATCTCTGTTCGTTTTCGGCATTTCTGGGCCTCCAGCATTCTTAGTACACAATTCATTCCTAAAAAGTCTTCTAAAACTTACCTGAAACATCACTAATTCCCAGAAAGTCGATACCGTGGGTTTGGGGGCCTTTCCTTGCTTCGGAGATAAGCAAATCTGACAGGCTGTCTTTGGCGTCAGAAATATGGCCTAGCTCTAAAATGTGCTACATAGTGTTTTTGGCTCAGAAATTTCAAGAATACCCACCTCTTTTCGTTTGTTTAAGGCATCCTGTAGTTCTGTGCATCTACCAGACTGTGCTAGGTCTCCATTTGACGATTTTCTTCCAAAAATGATGCAATAAATAGCATCGTAAACATCAATTGCTGTCTTTTGCGTCCAAAAAATGATCTGCGATCACCAGCATTGTCTTCCTCACTTATTCGCCGTCTGATTGGTCCGCTGAAAACGAGATTTGGTGGTTTCCGGCCACGGGCCACGAGCAAAATTCGGCCAAAACATTTGATTCCTATCTTCGCAAAGTTGTTTTTGATTACGGTTGTTTACGCAAAATCGGACAAAAGGTGTTTTTGCCATACTAGTTGTTTTGCGTTAAGTTGGACAATTAGAAAGTGTTTATGATTCCTTCGAGGACAGCATTAATCAATCCGTTGCGTAATGGACAATAAAGTGAGTGACAATATTTCGTAGTTTTTTACGACGTTAGGATAGTATCAATAGGGCTCATATTCGTAGTTGGGTAGCTGGTTTTTAGCCTTCGGGTTGATAGGATCGAAACTCTCGGACGGTCTTCCAAACATTTGGTAGCAGAGGGTAGTTTTTGCCGCGGACAAACTTGGACAAAGGAAGGCCAAGTGACGAGAAGTATGACTTCAAACACGGGTGAAGAAGTAAGGACAGAAAATGGAATCGGTAGAAGGGAAGAAGTGGAGGATTTGGAAGAAAGTCTGGAAAGCTTGAAGCAAGAAAAGGCAAAGGAAAAATCGGAGTTCACACGAGCAAGAAAGCAGTTGTTGGAAATGGTTGAAGAAATGGATTTACAAAGCAGACTTCAGGTTCGAGATGGGGAAGCCAAATTGGACAACGCGCAAGAAAGGGCACTGAAGATCATGATCGCACTGTCAGAGCACTATCAATGGCAGAAAAATGGAACAGCAAGACAGAAAGTCTCTCAGGAAATGGAGCAATTGGTGCAGGAATTCGAAGAGGCGCACAACAGAGCACAGGAGTATCTAAATGAACGAAAAGAATCAGAATCGAGTAAGACAGCAGGATCTTACAACCCACAAGAGTATCAAAGGTAAGCCTTGGAGCACCTAGATTTAATCAAGAGACTTTTTTCCCATTTCAGGAAGCGAGATATGATTGTTCTCAATTTCACAACAATGCTGAGCGACAGGAAGAAATGCAACATAAGTCCGTCAATGCTGGTGGTGGTGCGAGAAGTCAGCTTCCAATGACCCCAGAGGAAGATTCACAGCAACTTCAACAGTCAGTCAGATTTGGTGGTGATCACAGACGATCTGAGTGATATTCATACGAAGAGATACTTGGTCAAGACATGTGGAGACAACTGCAGCGTGTTGCAATCCCCGTTTTCTCTGGTGATAAACGAAAGTATGAGAACTGGAAAGCTCCATTTATGGCCTACATTGACAGAGCTCCTGCGACTCCTGAATACAAGCTGCTGCAGTTGAGGCAATATCTATCTGGCGTTGCAATGGAAGCGATTGAGAATCTTCGATTTTCTGGAGCTGCATATGAAGCTGCAAAGGGCAGGTCGGAACGAAAATTTGGTGGCAAGAGGAGGGAAATTGCAATTCACTTGGAAGACTAGGACAACTTCAAACCAGTGAAAGATGGATGTTCAAAAGGCATAGAGAAGTTTGCAGATCTACTTGATGTCTTGGTTGTGAATCTACTGGAAAGTGGACGTCATGACGAATTGAAAAATGTATCTCTTTACATCAAGCTACTGAAGAAACTTCCAGAAACACAGCTGACCCAGTACAATCGATGGATCTTTGAGAATCGAAGAAGAAAATGCGCAGAAACACTGAAGGTATGGGTGATTCAAGAAGCTGAATTCTACACAGTTGCATGAGAGACAGCGCATGGTGTATCAAGTGATAGAAGAAGTAGTGGATCAAGGAGACTTTGCAGGAGAGAAGAAAACCACATTCTTTAGTGCTAATGAAGACAGACAACAAGTGAATCACTTTCAATTGGGGAAATCAGGCGTCACTAATGGGAAGCATGGTAAGCAGCGGCTGTGCAAAGAGTGTAATGGTAGATACGAAACGAAAAATGGACATTCGACAGCGATGGGATGTGGCAAAGCAATTCAAACTGTGTTTTCGTTGCCTTGGTGATGACCACAGTGGTAATCAGTGTACTCGAAATAGAGTGTGTGATATTCATGGATGCTAGGAACCACACAGCAAGTTGCTACATAGCATGGGTAACAGGAACACTGGAAAACAGCAAGCCAACAATGAAACAAAGAAACCAGAAGCTTCCACTCGACAAGCAGTTAACAGTAGCAGCCAGAAATAGTTGTCATCATCAACCATAGAGGGGGAGTAATTGCACAGGAATTTTGCACCACAAACAACAATGGTGCGTTCAAAATCAGATGTCAAAGGAGCAACAGCATTGAGAACAATTCCAGTGATTTTGAAGAATGGCTGTCGAAGATTGAAAGTGAACGCACTTCTGGATGATGCAAGCACTCAAACATATGTGATTGAAGATGTTGCAGCAGAACTTGGTCTCAACAGTACCTTTGAAACAATAAAGGTCAATGTTTTGAATGGCGAATGCAAGTCTTTTCAAACTATGCCTGTTGAATTTGGACTAGAAAGTGTAAACGGTGATGTTGACATCAGAGTGAAAGCACTTACTGCGAAGAGAGTAACGGGCAACATGAAGGTCTTCCAATGGTCACAACATGCAGGCAAATGGCCTCATTTGAAGCACATCGATTTTCCAGACACAGGCTTGAGACCTATCGTGGATTTGCAGATTGGTATTGACTACCTTGACCTACAATGTTCTTACACAGAAGCCAGAGGACAAGAAGGGAGAGCCCATTGCCATACGAAAACCATTGGGATGGACATGCGTAGGACGTCCAGAAGGCAAGAACATTTCTGATGCTCATACCAACTTCAGCATGACGACTCTGTTCACAACAAGCAGATGTGATGTTGATGAAATCAACTCAACAATAAAGAAGTTTTGGGATATTGATTCAGCTGGAACGTTCAGTCAGACAACGGTGGTGGATACTGACGAGAAAGCTGCACTGCAGAAGGCTGAGAATTCTTTCAGATTCATTGATGGTTGACGTACCATGGAAAGAAGACACCCATGGAATGGTGAACAATCACAAAATGGCGATGAAAAGACTCCAGAACACCGAGAAACGATTGCTCAAGAACCCAGATGTGATGAAGGCATATGATGAAGTCATTGATCAATATTTGAACAAAGGATACATATGAAAAAGTTACAGTCTCTAAGAAGCAACCTGACAACAAGTCGTATCTTCCTCATTTCGCCATCTAGAAGCCCAACAAAGCAACCACCAAGATCAGAATAGTCTTCCATGCGTCAGCAAGGTATGAAGGGACATCCTTGAATGATATGAGATATTCAGGCCCTAAGTTGCAACGTGAGTTGTTCGATGTTTTGCTGCGCTTCAGATGTCATCCCATTGCTATCGTCTGTGACATTGCTGAGATGTATTTGAGAATTCAGATTCCGGAAGCTGACTGTGCGTATCATCGATTTCTTTGGAGAGGATGTGACCAGAGCAGAGATCCAGAAGAGTATGAATTCAATCGAGTGGTATTTGGTATAACAAGCTCACCGTTTCAAGCACAGTTTGTGATTCAAAAGCATGCTCAGTTGCACAGATCAGAATATCCGATGGCTTCAGAAACTGCACTCAAGTCAACCTACATGGATGACAGCATGGATTCAGTGCAAGATGAAGAAAAAGGAATCTAGTTTCATCATCAGCTTGCAGCTCTATAGAACAAGGCTGGCATGCATGAGTTCACATCGTCAGAGAAGTGTAGAAGTCTACATCGTAAGAGAAGTGCAACAAGATGAATTTGTAACTGAATACCAGAAACTATTGAAAGGAAGGCAAATGAAGAGGGACTGAAAACTGGCTGCTCTACAGCCACGTATCGATGAAGATGGAATTCTACGGTGTAATGGAAGATTGATGTATGCTGACATCCTGCCATATAATGCAAGACATCCTATCATTCTACCAAGGAAGAACTGGGTTACAAAGCTGATCGTAAAATTCTATCATGAAAAGGATCATCAAGCAGGTGGAAGAAATCAGACACTGGCAGCTATCTCAACTCGTTTTTGGATAATTTCAGCAAGAGAAGAGATAAGAGAATGGGAGAACGATTGCAACTGGTGTAAAAGACAAAAAGCGAGAGCATGCAGTCAGATCATGGCACCCCTGCCAAGCATTAGATTGGCAATGTCATTATGAGCCTTTGAAAGAGTAGCTGTGGATTATGGAGGACCATTCGTCACCATCCAAGGGAGAGGTAAGCGAAAACAAAAGCTATATCTATGTCTCTTCACATGCCTGGCTACAAGAGCAGTACACTTGGAAATGGCGGATTCATTCTTGAATGCCTTTAATCGAATGGTCAGTCGTCGTGGAAAGCCTGAAGAAGTTGTTTCTGATAATGGTGAAAATTTCGTAGCAGCTGACAAGGAGTTACAAGAGCTCGTTAACAGACTGGACCAGCATCGCATCATCAAGAGTGCTGCAAATCGTGGAATCAAATGGCATTTCAACCCTCCTTTGTCACCTCATTTTGGAGGAGCTCATGAAATTATGATCAAGGCAGCAAAATGTTCATTGAAAGCAATCCTTACAGATGCAGATATGTCCGATGAACAGATGATGACTGTTATCACAGGAGCAGAATCGTTGCTGAATTCAAGACCACTGACATACCAGACAGCAAATGTGAATGATGATGTGCCTTTGACCCCAAATCACTTTCTCCATGGCCAAATGGGAGGCAGTTTTGCACCAGAGACTGTGGACCAGACGACGTTCAATTCAAGGAAACGATGGCGACTTGTCCAAGAATTAGTAAAGCACTTCTGGCAACGTTGGCTTAAAGAATGGCTACCAGGTCTAAACCCAACGACAAAATGGCACAAAGAGAAGAGAATCTTATAAGTAGGAAATATTGTTATTGTTATCTCGCCTGATAATCCCAGAGCTCATTGGCCCCTTGCAAAAGTTATCCAAGTATTTCCTGGAAAAGATGGAAAAGTGAGAGTGTCACAAGTACAAATGGGACAAAAGCTTGTAACGAGACCAGTGAACAAACTATGCCTTTTGGAAAATTGTTAAATGGTTGCTGGTGACATTATCATGGTAGATGTGTATTTTGACATGGTATTAAAGACATCACAGGATGAAGAGTATCAGTTGACATGCGTGGCTGTCAAGGAGGGGGAGGATGTTCACGAGACAATTATGAGAATCTCATAATGAGATACAGTAAATTTTCTACTTGTTAGTTAGGAACAATACTTGTTTTTCTTAAAAGTTGTTTTTGCGTTCCGAAAACAATAGTTGTTTACGCAAAATTGTTTTTCATTACGGTTGTTTACGCAAAATCGGACAAAAAGGTGTTTTTGCCATAGTAGTTGTTTTGCGTTACGTTGGACAATTAGAAAGTGTTTATGATTTCTTCGAGGACATTTTTAATCAATCCGTTGCGTAATGGACAATAAAGTGAGTGACAATATTTCGTAGTTGTTTACAACATTAGGATAGTATAAATAGGGCTCATATTCGTAATTCGGTAGTTGGTTTTTAGCCTTCGGGCTGATAGGATCGAAACTCCCGGACGGTCTTCCAAACAAATGGCAAGTTCATATATTGATAATTAAAATTCGATTTATATCAAAATTCCCTGGAACTGTGTTTTCTTTGATGATGGATGTAGGTTCTCGAGCCCTCTTGATTGGCTATGTTGTTGCATGTGGAAAACTCGAATGATTTTTTTAGTAAAACGGGCAGAAGGCTACAGATTGCGGACGAAAAGAGAATTTTTACGTGTATGCATCGGCGCTACTTCACCTTACAGTTTGTGCTCCTTTTATGCGAGCTAGAAGTTCAAGTGCCTGTTAAACTTGTCTCTTGTTCGTAGAAACAGTGCGGAGCTTTGTTAGGCCCGTTTCTGTACTTTTTCATTCATTCATTCATTCATTCATTCATTCATTCATTCATTCATTCATTCATTCATTCATTACTATTATTTCTAAACGAAAACCTCTTCACCTATAAACCTAGTACAATGTTTTTATTATTAAAAAGAATTGTAGTAATACCTAAACAAAAATTGGCTGTTCTTCCAAAGGGTCGTGATTTAGTGTTATTTTCTTAGCATTCATAGCTCGTCAGGTGCGCTTTTACTTCATTTTTGAAGCGCCCGAGTGTTTGGATTTCTCTAATATTAAATGGGATATCGTTCCAAGCATTTAAGGCAGAGTAGTAAAATCCTTATTGGCGTGCTTAGTTCTAAGCCTTGGGATCTGCAGATCCTTACAATTCTTTGTTTCATAACTTGAATACGTGGATCTATATTAATACTTGTCCTAAAGGCTTTCCGGGCTCAACTTGTTCAGAATCTTATGCACCATCACAGAACGATCAAATCGAATGAGATTTTCAACACTTAGCCAATTAGTTGACCATTCGTCCTCTATGCGTGCATTTTCTATTATTGAATAAGCCCTGTCATGCAGACGTTGGAGGGTATATAATTTTATTTTTGATAGACTCCCCCAAATAGCATTTGCATAGTGAAGATGACTTTACACGATCGAGTGGAATACACTACACAATTGCGACTGCGGTATGATATTTTGTAACTTTTTAAGGCAGACAAGTCACCGCAAACTGTGGAACTAATAGCTTTGAAGTGATTGTCCCAAGTGAGACTTTAGTCTATGATGATTCCGAGAGATTTGGATTTTGGTGCCCTTTCGATTTCAGTGCCAATTAACAACAGCGCATCCGAGATTTCTAGCTGCTCTATTCTACGGGGGTGACGTATTGTCATTTATTCTGTTTTAGCCGGGTTAGGACTTAATTTGTTTATCCTCATCCACTCAGAGAGGTTGACCAGTTCATGCTGTGTGTCAAGTGCTAGCTTTTCTACATCATCTGACGCAATCGTGATTTGCGTGTCATCAGCGCAGAGACTAGCTTGCGAAAATTCTAGGCACTTTTCAAAATCGTTGCGGTAAATGATAAAAAGGAGAGGACCAAGGAAAGCGCCTTCAGGTATACCACAAGTGATATTTTTTATGTTTGATCGGTGTCCATTAGCAGCGCAATACTGTTTTCTCTCCTTTAAATACGATACAAACCAATCACCTGCGGATCCTCTGATGCCATTTGCACAAAGCTTTTTCATAAGGACAGAATGGTCAACTGTATAGAAGGCTTTCTTAAGGTCCAAAAATAAAGTCAAATTAATTTTCCGAGAATCCATGTTATCACACCAATAATCAGTGCTGCTGATTAGGGAGGTTATGGTGGAACATAGTTTTTGAAAAGCTGATTGATTACAGGTAAGCTTTTTACTTACTTTGAGAAAATCAAACAGCTAATCATGCATTTGCCGTTCTAGCATCCTGGAGAAAATCGAAATGACACAAATCAGCCTATGATTTTTTGCATCATTTTAGCACCCGATTCCAGTTGTCCATCCTACCCCTCTGCATCAAGTCTTGAATATCCCTGGGAGAAGTTAAAGTTGCTTCAAACCAACAAAGATCCACATGGTGCTGTAAATTTTAAATCTTGGATTCCAAATGGACATTTATTGTTTCTTAGAAAGATTGAAAATGCATGCGAATTAGAGAAAACTAGGTATGAATTCAAATGATGTTTATCTCCCAAACTCAGTGCCCTTCTTGATTAGATATGCTATCAAGTCTTAGCAACAAGTTTGAGCAACTTTTGGAAAAACTTTAATTTCGAACTTCGTAAATGAATGGGTAAAATGGGTAGGAGCGTCTAAAAATAACTAAAAATTTGGCTTCCAAATCCACTCTTTCGTTTTGTCCTGTTGATTCTATACCATTAACGGTTATGACAGCGAGAATCTCAACGGTTAAAATGGAAAAATATACTATACCATTAGGGGTTGTGAGAGCGAGACCAGCCCATACTCCATCTGAAAATTGTGTTACACCCAAGAATCGAACGTTTCCTGACAAACCACCACCAAGTTCAATTGTATCTCCTATTTTTAGTCCGGCAAACGCTTCTGGATGTGTTTGGTCAACGATTGGCGGCTGTTCAACAGATTCCACATTCTTCATGGTTCCCAGTTCGGATGGGCTTTGCAAGTTCATATTTTCATTTTGGATCATTTTCTCTGCACCTGTATTTTCTTTCTGCTGAGATTGATTCTTTACGGCTGAGTTTGGCGATGCCTTTTCTTTACCAGAACCACCTGACTGGAATGAAATTGCCAAGTCTTTGCTGGCTTCTTTGATTGTATCTGGAAGTTGTTCAACCACGGGTATTTCTTCAAACAATGCCTTTGAAACTTTTGTTCCTTTCAAAGGTGAAGTTGGAGACTCATCTTCGATCAATGGATGCAGAGTCTTCGTCGTCGGTGTGCTAGATAAATTATATGCGTTTAATAAATACGAGTCAGGCAGCAATGGTTTGGAAGGTGGTGAATCAGTTATTGCATCACGAGCTGGTATCATGCTTGGAGATTCAAAACCCATGAAACTGTGTCTGTTTGCAGCACGAGATGTGGGCCGATTTCTTCTTACTACAGTCTCGCCAGCATTTACTGATCTTGACAAAACCTGTAAGAAAAAATCTACTCAGAGTCTTATCAACTACAACTGAAAACAGCGAATCTGAACAGCCCACACTCTGTATTGTAAGGTCTTAATTGTAAGGTCTGTATTGTAAGGTCAATAAGAGTATCGAAGCGCACCATAGGCCTGAAGAAATGCAGTTGCGTCACCCAGCATTGTTTGCTTTTCAAGTTATTTCCATTCGATTCTAACCTAGCTATGCATGTTTACATATAAACGACTAATCTAAATCGAATATACAAATGAAAAAGCAAAGAAATGAAGATATAAACAAATACTTTAAATACATAAGACATATATGGACAAGATTTACCGGATATCATTGAATTGACAGGCATTACATTTATTGATTGGACCATCCCATTGTTTAATGTTCTTGAAGCTGTTTAAATTCTCGGCTGCTGCAAATTTATTTGGCAAGCAAGTCCATATCTTAGGTCCGATGGCTTTAAGGCTATTTGAACCAAAGGTTACTGGATTTGGCCGAAAGTGATTCAAATTGTTTTGATTTTGAGGCGAATAATTTGAAGCTCTAAAACTAAATATATCATTCATGAATGCTGGATTAAGCTTTTTAATGTTTTGAAAATCTCAATACAAAGTGTTCTTTGACGAGAGACCAGCATTGTGCATCTGTTTGATCTGAGAAGTAAGTCTTTATAGGAGCTTACATGGCCAATATGCAGAAATTCCAGCGCGCGTTCTTGTATCTTTTCGATTTTCTGTAACGATTTCGATGACGGAAAATACCAAACCAAAGGACATTAGTTAAAGTTCGAGTATACAAAACTGGACTAAGATTTTCTTCTCGGCAAAACCAATGAAAGACTTACGACGTTTCAGGACTTTTAGTTGCGATGCAACTTTCTTGCAAATAATTGATATATGTGGATCAAGTTCAGTTTGTAATCAAGTGTTACACCTAGGAGTTTTACGGTCTCTACGGACTGGATAGATTGTCCCAGAAAGTCAAGGTTTATTCCAGAAGCATTTGTCTGATCTATTTGACAAAAAGTGCATGAAATTTTTTAGGATTAGCAATCGTTTCATTTCGATCCAGCCAAGAAAAGGCATTGCCTGCTTCCTCTGTCAAAACCCTGAAAAGTTCCAGCAATGATGCGGCAAAGCAAGCTAGCGTATTATCACCAGCATAATTGTATATGTTCGTTTGCTTTATAAAAAACAATAAATCATTCATATAGAAATTGCTATATAAATAGAAATAAAAATAGAGATTAAGAGGCCCTAGAACTGATCGTTGCGGTACCCCTGAAACAATGAGTTGAAAGGAGCTGTACACGTTGTTTATCCGCACATTCCGTTTTCGCTTTTTTAGATAGGAATGGATCAATACCAATAAATTTTCATCAAAACCATATGCATGGAGTTTAGCTATATTCAGTTCCTGCAGAATTGAATCAAAGCTTTTGAGAGATCCATGAAAACGGATCCTACAAGAAAGTCATCGTCTAATTTAGATTTCCACTCTTCTATGAGTCTAATCAAGACATGTTGACTACTGTAGGCCCTTCTATAAGCTGTCATGAAAGTCGACATTGTTTCATCTAAGAAAGGAATAAGTTGTTCCTTGAGAATTTTTTCAAAAATCTTTGAAAATGTGTTGAGTACACTAACTGGACGATAATTTTTATCGGCAGTGCGAATGGGTTCTCCTTTGTCTGGAGGACAAACTGCAGCAGTCTTTGCATTCTGAGGAAATACAAAATTTCGAATGCTACAATTTATGGCTTTTGTAGAAGGGGAAGCCAGTTTATCACTGGCCAAATGAACAAGCTTTGGTGGAATTTTGTCTACACCAGTGGATTTTCTACCATCAAACTTAGACATGGTAGCACTTACAGAAAGTCACTGGTCAGACAGAATAGAAGATAAAGCCATCAAAGCTCTTCCAGCGAGGAATGTTGGCTGCAAACACTCCTGCTAAAGATCCGGGGAATAAAAGTGTGATTTGCAACGTATTTTGTTAGAATATCGAACGTCGGCGCTCTTTGACTTGAAGAGGATGCTGAGGCCAAGCTTCGGCAGATTTCAAACCGTCGGAAAGATAAATTTTATTTAGCGTTTGTTTCATATCATTTCACGCAGGAAAGCGAGAGCAAATGCATTGAGTACAAAGTTTAAGATCTCGGGAAAAACTCTGATGCAAAGGACTGGGCGTTTGATGCAAACTTCGCCGAGATCGAGCGAGAACAAAACTTTAGTTAGATTTTGGCATGTAAAAAAGCTTCATTCTTTGTTACATATTATATTGATAATGCACAACAAACACAGGCAATAATGTTGTGTCAATGCAGTACAACAAAAGCAACAGGACAGACGTTGCCAAGCCGGCACGATACTGCGTTCATACTTAGCACGAGGAAAGACACAGAGATACACAATCATCCATTTAAAACACAAGGAAGGAATGCAAAACGAAAGCGAGGCCATAATGGCTGACTGGTCAGCTCACGTCGGCTTTAAGAACCGGAAACGTACGGCCTACTAACAAGCCGGCTACATTATGCTTTTTATGAGATGGCGAACGGTTGGAAGGAGTTGGAGAGGACGTCTTAGAGGCCAAATACGAATCTTGTTACTTGTTAGTCTATACAAAGAAGAAATAATTGCAAAGCAAAGCACTTTTTCAAGGCCAACTCATTGCAATCGCACTTTTTTGAACGATGATAAGACAAGGAAGGCGAACATTTGCGAGCACGTCCGCTGAGTGGAGAAGTTGTTCATTTTCATTTTCATTTTCAATTTTTTAGGCATGGTAGCCCCTCAGTTAAAGAAAAAACTGCTTTACAGGGGGCCATGCATTTAAATACTCTAGAAAATTAAATTACATGAATTACAATTAATGAATACGATTTAAAAAACAAAGAAAAAATGAATTAAGATAAAGAAAAGAGTTCATGGTTCATGTAAAATCATAAATTTTACACCTTGCACGATTTCATCAGCCCTTCCTGGAATTTCTTTAGTGTAGGCGCTCCTTTTAATTCCTTCTGCAACCTATTCCAGAGACTGGCCCCTCTGAATGAAAAACATCCTTGACCAGCTGATGTCCTTAGCATTGGTGTCCTAAGGTTTATATCAGAATTACGCAGAACGCGAGAGGTTGTTTCGCTAACTCTGGTGAACATGTCGCTCATATAGGATGGCGCATCACCGTTTAGGGACTTGAAAACCATTTTGAGTGTTTCAAGATCAAGTATCTCCCTAACCGTGGGCCATCCAAGGGCACGAATGAGTGGCAAGGCTGACTGATCATATCGACTTCCGGTGACTATTCTGGCAGCACGATTTTGTAGCTTTTGGAGTTTAGTTAAAGAGGTCTCGCCAACATTACCCCAAACCGGGCAGCAATATCTAAAGTGAGGTTCTACGAGGCTTTTATACATCTGTTTAACAGTGGATGCAGGCACGTACCTTTTAGAGTACCGTAAAATGCCAATACCTCTGGAAATCTTACTTGTCAAAGATGCCAGTTGGGAAGACCATTTTAATTGCTGATCTACTTTAATTCCTAGGTACTTTGTATCCTCAGCCATTTTGATATCATCGTTCTCAATATCAAACCGTGGTTTAACTGAGTCAGATGAAGCTAGTTTTTTTAATTTGCCTCGACTTCCGATAATCATTGCTTCAGTTTTTGCAACATTTAATGATAGCTTGTTTCCTTGTAGCCACAGTTTCAACGCAGCTAAATCGGCGTTAATAGCTTCATTGATCTCAGAAATAGAATTAGAGGCAAAATAGATACTAGTATCATCGGCATACATAGATACATGAGAATGCTTCAAACACTTTGGTAAATCATTAATGTAGACCAAGAAGAGAAGGGGCCCAAGGCAGGATCCCTGAGGAACTCCGCAATTTATAGGCTCAGTACTAGATATTTGTCCATTGACCCTGCAAAATTGGCTTCTGTTGGCAAGGTAGGAATGGAACCATCTAAATTCCTTCCCTTTAACACTATAGTATTCGAGTTTACTCAATAGAATCTCGTGATCAACTGTGTCGAAGGCTTTCTTGAGATCGATATAGACCGCTGCCGTATATAAGCCCTTATCGATATTAAGGTACCAATCATTCGTGCACCTGAGCAGACTTGTAAGAGTTGAATGGAGTGATCGAAGCCCCGACTGATCCGAAAATATCAGTTTGTTGTCGTTGAAATATGAATACAACTGGTCAAAGACTAATTTCTCAAACAGACGTGAAACAACGGGGAGTACTGAAATGGGCCTATAGTTTGACTTGTCTTCAGTGGACCCTTGTTTGAAGATGGGCGCAACCCGTGCAGTCTTCCAGTTGTCTGGAAAGTTTCCAACAGATAGGGACCATTTGAACAGCTGTATAAGGGAAGGGGCCAAAATTTCAATCCCAGTTTTCAAAAACAAGCTGGAGATCATATCAGTACCGAACCCATTGGATGTTTTTACTTTCGAAAAAGCTTTTAAAACTTTCTCTTTGTTAAGCGGGGAGAACGAAAACGAACTTGAAACAATTTTATCTCCAAAGTCTCCATTGAGAAGAGGATTTTTTGTAGCCGGTATCTTATCACTGAGATCTTTTCCAATGTTGCAAAAAAAGTGATTCATGGTTTCCGCTATACCTTGAGGATTAGATATCACTTGTGGGGCCGGCCAGTTCTCAGCATTCAGGGGGTTACTCTGGTATGAGTAGGATCGGGTTGGCACGCTAGGGTATAGAAAATCAACAAAAAAAACAGTTGTCAGCACAAAAATTGACCGTAGGAATTAATTGTCAAATGACTGACCTGAAGAATAACCTTGGCCCAAATTTTAGACCCAAAAAATAACTTGATCACCCCATCCTAAAATTACCAGAGCATTGCCCTTGGAGGAATGCAGTGATGCAGAGGGAGGGTGCCCATTCAAGAAAATACTGTCACAAAATATGACTTCTTTTCAATAATACTGTGAAAATAACAAGTTGCCTTCCTGAAAGATGTACTTTCTTGTGACTTTAGACATGCTTAACTAAATCGATGAAAAATTAAAAATGCCAACATGGTCCAAAGAAAAATGTGAAAATTTAAAATTGTTTGACTCTTGAAATCTAGAACACCCCATAAGAAAAAGTTCAGCTTGCAATAAGCTTGCGCAAGCTTGAAAGGGGCATGATTTTGGCTTGAAGGAGCTTGAAATGAGTATGCTGACACAATTTTGGTCAGTTTGCATGTATGATTAGAGCTTGATCAAGCTTGACTATAATCACATGCTAAAGTCATTCTCAAACATACAATTAACAGACAGATGAGAACCCTGAAAACCACATAGATATACAGTTTAATATGCATGTCCCCATAACGCTGAGCACTAAAAGTGCTTTCATGAATGATTTCTAACTCAAATCCTATACTGAAAATACCTTTAGGGAGGATGTCCTCAAGTGAAGGATGTAGGTTCTCCCTTTCTCAGTTCATTTGCATTCATAAAAATGAAGGTAATCCTACAGGATAAAATATTTTTATGTAAATATGGAATGAAAACTGGCTTGGTACCCTCTGGTTCTCAAATAAATGTTGTTTGATTTACAGACAAAACAAGTACAAAATATAATACATAAAGTGTGCAGCTGTGCTTCATCAAGAACAAAACTTCACCAAGCTTCACCGAGAACAATTTTATCATTGCTTTGATTGAAATGATTGTTTTATGTCAAACAATCGTTTAAAATTAGCAGACAACGTTATTTCCGTTCATATCATATGATGTGACCATCAGTTGCTCCCCTTCGAGAGCCTCTCTGCATCTCTCCGAAGTACAAAGCAAAGCCAGAACAAGCCCAAGTGTTCAGTTCAAAACACAGCAGTGCCTAGGCCCATAGGCCATTGTTTGTTAGAGAAATTACCGCCAGAAACGTAGTTTTTCAAAAACGAAAACAACACATTTTGCAAATTTTCCCGGATAATCGCAGTACACTGCTATGTTAACCAACATGTTTACTGCAAAATTAGTAAGTTTCTCCGTAGGGCCAGGAGTGAATTTGTTTTTACAACAATTTCCCCAGGGCTTGTTGAGGGGCTACAATTTCAGGCACAGAAATGTTTATCTCCTACTTTCCTACAAATATTCCGAACAGGAGTGACGTTATTAAATCCAGAAATAAATTCGAATTTATGGTCTTTCCACTGACTTCTCAAACTATTCTCAGCCTTTAATTCCAAAAACTGAAGGAGTAATGCTGATTTTATGAGGGAGTGGTACTGCTGTAGAAATATCGAGATATCGCGGCCTGAGCAAAGTAACAGGAATTCGCAAACATGTGAAAATTTGGAGCGCAAGCACCGATCGGGTGCTAAGACCACAGACTGGCATCCGGCGGCTCTATTCCGGCCCACCATATTTTTTCCTTTGCGAAGGGTTCGCTCCCAGCCTCGTTTTGCATTTTTTCCTTATGTTTCCATTTAACGGAATAAATTTCACTTTTCTCCAATTCAAAGAACAAGTAGTGTTACTTATTTTGCAGCTAGGAAAACAACACAGTATAAATTACCTCAGTTAAAGCTAGGCCCCAACACAATATACACGATCGGGCCTCCTGAGAGTAGAGTTGGCAGACTTCGCAAAGAAAAATGCCAAAAGAATACGCATTCTGAAAGCGGTAGAGTTGGCAGACTTCGCAGAGAAAATGCCAAAAGAATGAGCATTCTGAAAGAATGAGAGTTCGAATATTGTTGTTCGGCTGAGCGAATTGAAGCAATTGCAGTACGATACAATTTTGTTATGTCAATCCCATGAGAAAAGAATCTGCGAAATGTTATTGTTTTTTTGAACGTCTCTGCGCTGCAAGAAACAATGCTCTCTGCGATTTTTCGGAAGTCTGCCAGCTTCAGGAGCAGAAGGTTTCCGAAGACTCGGATCCCTACCATTTTTAGAAGAGCCCAACAAAATACGTGAAAAATCTCTCGGAAGTCTACCGAAAACAAAAATACCAAAAGAATGGGCTTTTATAAAAAGCGATCTGAAGTCTGCAAAGTCTACGGTTTTCGGTAGGATGGAATCCCCTATCAGGCTATTCTTTACTCAAAAAGTACAAGTTATGGAAAGGCTATGGGGAGGACCGCGGAGTTTTCCCACTGATTCTTGTTGTTTGCGTCCTCGGTTTTCGGTGTGTCCAGACTTCTCCAAGGGGATTTTCATGAGAATATTTTAGAAGGGTGGGTTTTTGGGTCTCTCGGGGTTCGGTCGGTCATTGGGCTACCCACTAGGATTATTTACTCTCAAAATTGTTTACTTTAAATTCCCATTTGGGCTCTTTTTTGGAATAAGGTTGGGTATTCTTGTCAGACTAGGAAGGGCGGGTTTGAGGGTCGCTCCGGGGCTCGGCTGGATATAGGTTTACCCACTGGGGCTTTTAACCTTCGAAACTAAGCTTTTAATTCCCGTTTGAGTTTTTATTTCAATGTAAGTTGGCCTTTCTTGTAAGGCTCGATATGGATTCAATTGTTTGGCTCTTCTTTGTTGTATCTTAAAGTGACTCTGCAACACGCTCTGATGAGCACGGAAAGCCGGTTTTCAGAAATCATACTCTCCAGAAACTTCTTAATGGCTCTGCAACCAATCGGGCAATCGAAATTCTGTAAGAAGTATGCGATTGCTCATACTCTTGGACATCGTATGACATATTAAACAAAACTGTTTGCTTTCACAGCTTTGGAGAAGGCTCATTTCAAAATATTGAAACATGTTACTAGCTTCAGCAGAACTTCATTTTCCACTCCGCTAATCTAAAGATTTTTATCAACGTTACAGGTGAAGGGACTACAAAAAAGAGGCACGTTTTCAGTCTCCTCTTTGATCGCCACCTCATATGGTGGCTATCTAAGAGCTGTTCTGTGATATAATTTGACTCATATACTTACTCCCTCGGAGAGAAGTATTCCTTCAATGGTACTTTTCATGGAAAATATGTTATTTGAATTATACATCAATTTTCCTGGGGGACTACAAAAGGGAGGTTTCATAAAAATTGACACACCTTCGACTGAGGCAAACCAAGACATTTACTCAGCATGTCTATGTAGTTTGGGAACCATTTGCTTCCTACCACTAGATATCATTTAATTATCACCACTTGCAATAGAAGTTTTTGGGATAAATTCCATGAAATTGACTACAAAAGGGAGGTTCAGGAAATCTAAAGCTGGGGCTTGGTGGTAACCGTGAATGTCAATGGTATGGAATTGACAACAGATGGTTTACATTGTCTAAGAGGCTCATCAAGAAGGAGCTGTAATTTGAAGCTAACCTAGCATATTTGTTTAGATCAGCAGCGTTGCGGGTACCAGTTGACAATGGGGGGGATGGACAACTTGCTGATAATCTGATGAATGACGACTTTAAGATCCAATGAAATTATCATGTGCTAAAAGCGACTTTTATTGCAGAAATAAAACATTTGTTTGACCATCTCACATCAACATCGCATCAAGTATCCTTGCTTATTTACAACATCCTTCTGGCAGGATCCATTTGACTTAATGCCCCAACTGATAACAGACAGGCTGATGTGGTTTGCATGTTTTAGATTCATCTTGTTGAAAACTGTTACAGTTAAGAAATGTTAAGACAAATAGAAACTTCCATGAACATGTTACAATACTGATTGGAACCATACAATTTGAATTTTAAAGGCTTATAGCGGTATTCAATGGAAAGAAACTAGAGACCAGTTGTTATTACGGTATGGAAGTGGAGCTAGGTACAATGATGCTTCGTGATTGCAGAGAATTTGTTGAGACAACGCCCTCTAGATTACTGGAAAAAGTCCCTCTCTCCCGAAAAATTTATCAATGAGAAGGACTGTGATTGTACCCAAAGAACGTCTTTTGAAAAAAGTATGAACACATATAGCGATAGAATCTTTCTAGAAGCAAATATTTTTCACATCACTAGAATTGTCTCCTAGTGAATGAAAAGCGTTCTCATGTAGATCAAGATAGTTGGGTAGTTACCCCAGGAGTGTACCTTGGCTTATTCAGGACAGGTGTGCTCAGATTGTCTTCAGGTCTAAAATTTGTGCAAGGATAATTTTTTTCGGTTAGTCATTTACAGTTATTCTTTTGGTTTTTGAAATTCGGCTTACTTTCTTGGTTCCCAATGTTCACAGATCCATGGAAAAGTAAAAGTGGTAGATAAAAATATAGTCAACAAACCAAAATTACCGTTAAATCGAGCAACATGGCTAGAATCGAAATGCTTTTAGATCAAAATGCTTTAAAAATGAAATTTGTCAAGGCGCTTTTTCGTAGATTTAATACGCAAACTTAATTTTTTGGTTATGTCATGAGAGAAATTCATCTCTTAGGTCCAAATTTTTGCCAGAAATGATTAATGGGCTATTACTGTGTAAAACTAGCCTAATGGCCCTTTCTTAAGTATACCAGAGCATCCAAAGGGTTACTTACTTTGGTTCACTCTCCAAAGAACGGTCCCAAAAATGTGGGAACTACAAAAGGGAGGTCATAAATAGTGTAGCACAAGCAGAAATTGAAGACTTATATTTCTCCATACTGATAGTCATTGGCAAAGGCACATGTTAAGGTTCTTTTTCCATCCTAGTTTTAAAGACTTATCTTTGACTACAAAGTAGTATGCACGCTTTATTTAAAATTTTCTGTTGTTTTTGTGGCATAATATATTTTTAAATTTACTGCTACCATGTGATGCAAAACCCTAAAATATATCTATTTTGATATTCAGGAAGGTAAGAGGCTTACTTCATTAAGGTTTTCATCACTGTGCAGCAATGCTTGAGATTCTCTCTAAATTTTAGAAAAAGTAAAAACCTCCCTTTTGTAGTCCCCCTCCCTTTTGTAGTCCCTTCACCTGTATTTACCTTTAATAACAAACACATGATATGCTCAAGGAAACACATGCCAAATTTGAAGTCAAAAGCTTGGAAAGAGTTAGTAAAGCGCATGGAAGCACGTGTGAAACAAGTCGGCATTCTTTTAAGGCTGGCAGTGCAAACATATCAGTTGCGTTTGATGATAAAGTTTGGAATTTTTTATCATTTTCTGCCATACACTGTCTTGCAAACCTCTTTCGTTTTCTTCCTTTTTCTTTTCCTTTATCTTCTTGGACACATAGGGTTGTATCACTTAAAATGTGAGTGTAATTGTGAGAATGTTGTTTGGTCGCTCCTGACTAAGCTGCTATCTACAAAACGCAAATCAGTAACTTGTTCTAACAGTAGACACGAACAACTTTAAACACATGAAACTGAAACTGAAACTGGGACTGGGACTTGGGACTCAAACAAGATATTCCATAGCTCGTGCAAGCACAAAAGATTTGTATGAAAAAAGATAGATTTGCACTGTTAGTCTCAATGACTACTGAGTTGTTTTCACACATGCTTAAAAGCGCTTCACTGATTCTTTCGCAGTTCCCTGCCAGTCGTAATCGACTGACCAGTTTTTTCTTGCATTTCTTTTCGAGTAGGCTATCAAACTTTAGAATTCTATTGTAAAAAACTGGCGAAGCTTTTCACTTCAAATTTGGCATGTGTGTCCGGGAGCACATCGTGTGTTTGGTAGCAAAGTTTCATCCTTAAGTTAGCGGAAAGGAAAATGAAATTCTTCTGAAGCTAGCAAAATATTTTGAGATGAGCCTTCTCAAAAGCCGTGAAAACAAACAGCTTTGTTAAATATGTCTTTCGATTGCCAGAAGTATGAGCAATCGCATACTTTTTACAGAATTTCGAATGCCCGATTGGTTGCAGAGCAAATAACAAGTATCCCGTAATTGAAGGTATAAGATAGTAGATTTTACCATTACTGCAAATGGCAAATTTTTCTCGTTTTACAAAAAGAATCCGCAACAGGATAGAATTTCGAACGTCAATGAATTCAAGTGAGCGCAATGATGGAGGACAACAGCGAGAAAATCACACCTTTGTTCTTCAAGAGAATGGTAAACAGATATGTGGTGATCCGTATTTGCAAGACCATCACTGATTTGACACATCGGGTTGTGTTACTTAAATTGCGAGTGATGTTGTTTGGTCGCCTCTGACTCGGGTTTACCTGATAGGGAAAGTCCTTATGGGTCAGAAATACCGAAAACAGAGAACTTCATTTAGATAAAAGTTAGCTATAGTTATATTTCATAAAGAGATGAACCAACGAATGATAATAAATCTCAATGCGATCTCAGCAATTGGCGCTAAAAGCCACGACTTCGCCTTCATCCTAACCTTCACCAAACAGAGAGAAGATCCGTTCTAAGCTATCTACAAAACGCAAATCGGTAACTTGTTCTAACTGCAGACACGAACAACTTATCCAGAGTCTTTAACGGGAGCTTTACAAACTGAAGAAAACCCATTCAGTAGTTAAATCATATTTCAAAGTGCTGAAAATATTATGAATGAAGCTAATGGGCCGGGCTCACATATTCTCATTTTCATAGAGACCTAACTTAAATCAAATAAAATAGAAAATGAATAAACCCACACAAAGAATGAAGTTTCAAATTACAAATTTGATTAGAAAGAAATGACTTACATTTGGGACTTCCAGTTCTTGTTTTTTATCAGCCGCCGTCACTTCTGTTTGTACACCAAGCTCAGAATTGGACTAAAATTAACAATTAAATTTGATGAAAACACAAAAAGAACAACGTGTTACCTCTATGTGGCGCAAGACCCTCACATATTGGGTAACACAAAAATACTTCACCTGCAAGATCGCACATTGCTCCTTGGAATCAAAAGCTATTTTCACATGCTTTACATTGACAAAGCGGCGTCTCAAAATGTAGCTGGGATTTTGATGTAAATGCTGACAGGATCATTGCAGCATTAGCTGCGAAGCATTTCAAAAGAGTCAGGAAGCTGCGATATCTCCCTTTCTTTCTGTCTTTCTTTCAGTTTCTGGAAATATGGCTATCCTGCCATTCACTATTATCTAAATAACCAATCTTTATCACACAAGAACAAAAACATCAGAGGTGGTGTCATCAAGAATCAATTTACGTTTGTCTGATTTCGTTTTGGTCTTGAGACAGTACACGGGGAGGAGGGCAGTCATTTTGTAATGCAATGCCTACAGAACCGAGCTGACTGCAACGATGAGGGTTTTTTTCTAAACAATTTATTTCAAGTTGGCAACTTACATAGCTATGTGAAATTGAAAAGCTAATTCAAGCCAACAAATTAAATACAATGTTACATAAATATATACATGGGAAACAAGTCAATAAAATTACAAAAATTCATATCAATGTACAAACTTCGTATTAAAAATGGTGTAAAACTATAAAAAGCCGAGCCGAGGAATATACTGCCTGCAAAGTCTGCAGTCGCAGTCTTCATTGTTCCAATATTTGATATTACTCTTAAATTGTTGCACAGAATTTGAATCATTGATCTCCTGTGGAAGAGAGTGCCAAATACGCTGCCCTCTGTATCGAATTGTTTCAGTACCACAATTAACTGTATGTACTATAGGAAGTAAAAATGTATTGGCATTTCTCAAACTATAGGTGACACTTCTATGGGTGACACTTCTTTTCAAGAAAATTTCATCCATAAAACTGGGGTTTAAATTAATTGTAGTTTTGAACATTTCAGTCATTAGCAATTGCACATTTTTCTGGTGTATTGTTACAGATCTATCTTTTTCTAATAATGATACGAAGCTGGAAGTATAGTCCTTATATGCTATTCGTAAGGCTCTTTCATGCAGTCTGTTGATCTTGTTATTCACTTTTCTGCTACGGAACATCCATACCAAAGGACAGTATTGGAACTGGCTAGTTACGAATGCTCTCATCAAAAGTCTTAATTTGTCAGTTCCAAGATATGTGGACATGCGTGACAAGGCAAATAGTTTGTTGCCAGCCTTTTTACAAATATTGCTTACATGCTTTTCAAAGTTGAGATTTGCATCAAAGTTTCTCTTCTTGTGAATTGTCGACGGTACAGTTGCCAATGTTTATGCTGACAACTTGATTTGTTCTTTCACCAAAAATCATAAAGTGGCATTTGTCTTCGTTAAGTTTCATGTAATCATTTTCAAACCATTCAATTATGATATTGGAGTCATTTTCTAACATGGAGAATACATTTTCGAGACGCATATCGCATGTATAAATAGTTGTATCATCGGCATAGTTAAATATATCTGTCCCTTGAATAGATAACAAAAGGTCATTGATGTAGATATTGAAAAAGAGAGGTCCAAGGACGGATCCTTGCGGAACACCAAGCTGAACATGCTTATAGTTACTGAAATAACCATTAATTTTTACTCTTTGTTGCCGATTTTCGAGATAGCCGTAGACAAGCAATAAAGCTTCACGGCTAAATCCTTATGCATGTAACTTAGCAATCAGTAAGTCGTGTACGGGGTGAGTGGCCGAGTGGCTTAAACAGTCTTCGTCAGGTGACTGAAGTTAAGCTTGGTCGAGTGAGGTCAGATTTCGGATGGGTGACCACTGAGGCCTGACCTCGCAACTCACTTCGCCGTCCTTCGGAAGGGACATTAAACTAGGGGTCCCGTGCCTGGATGCGGCACGCACAGTGGGCCTAAATTAGCTTTCAGTAGCTAGAAATCCTGACAAGCCCACTCAAAATAAATTGAAAAAAAATGTCGAATACAGTCAAAGGCCTTTGAAAGGTCCATGAATATGGCTCCAACTTTTCCACCCTTGTCGAGGCACGTTCTCCATTTTTCAATTGCCCGTATCAATGCATTTTGTGCATTGTAGCCCTTGCGAAATCCGCAAAGCAGAGATGATAAATACTGAGACATATGTGCTGATATTTGAGTACCCATGAGCCTTTCAAATACCTTTGACACTGTTGGGAGCACACTGATAGGTCTGTAATTACTCTTGAAGGTTTTGACATCCTTTTTGAAAAGAGAAGATACATCGGATAATTTCAATTCATCAGGAAAGGAAGAATGTTCTATTGAGTTATTAAATATGATTTGCAGGGGTTCAGAAACTATTTCTGACTCGGATTTTAATAACTTTGGAGGGATACTCTTGAAAGGGGTTGCTTTAGAGGGGTTTAGCTCACTAATCCCATTTTTGATATTTTCAATGGAGACCTTTTCAAATGAGAAAAACAACCATTGTTTTCATTTAGTGAACGAATTTTTCGATAATTCCAAGAGAATCAGTGATTGTGACAAAATAGTTATTAAACGTTTCAGCTACTTCAGATTCATTCGACAAAATTTCCCCTTCTTCAATCAACGTTATTCGTGATTTTGATGAGCTCTTATCCGAAATAAAAGGCTTGACTGTTTTCCAAAATTTTTTGTTGTCTGTAACTGCTGAAATGTCAATTTGATGATAAAAATCTCTTTTTGCCTTACGGGATAACTCAACGCAAAATTTGCGCCGTCTGCGGAAAGCATCCCAATTTTCAGTTGTTCTATTCTTATTATACTTATTCTTTAGTATCGTGCGTCGCATGAACGCCTTGTAAAGAGTTCGGTTCATAAATGGGCTATCATTAGCACGAATGTACCTCTTTTTCATCGATGCATGCTTATCTAAGACATGTCCAAAGGCACCCTGAAATGATGTATAAGTCAAGCGTTGTACATCAAGGTCAGCAATTTGTTTCTGAAGATCCTGTCGAAATATTTCTTCTCGAAAGTTTCGATAGTCTCTGTAGTTAACTACGTTCGGTTTTTTCTTATCAAAAGAAGCTTTCAAAACTGTAACGACCATTTTGTGAAAATCTGATGATCCAGTTTCAACAGCCGTTGTTTGTTGAAAGTTCCTCCCTCTGTTTGTTAATATCAAATCAATGCACCTTGGGTTGCTGGACTTAAAACACGTAGGCACTCTAACTAGGCTCTTAAGGTCGAAAAGATTCATAAAGTCGTTTATCTCCTGATCCGTTTCAACTGCATTAAAGTCACCAACAAGAATAAAATTCTCATATTTTTCGTTATAATGGTCTATTGCTTTGCCTAGCTCATCAAAGAAGTCTATTCTTGTGATGGTGGTCGATATATGCAGAAAAGAACCCATTTCTTTCTACGAAGATTTATTTCAAAGCAAATGCATTCAATGTCATCTTTAAAGCTGAAAGACTTTAGCTGGAATGAAGGAATATCATCTCTGACATAAACTAAAAGCCCGCCGCCGTTACTGTTTCTATCTAATCGAAAGGGTTTACTGAAACCATGGATGGAAAATTGCTCACTAGGAAAGGAAGAATCGAGTTTTGTTTCCGCTATCACGAAAATGTCGATATTACTATCAACAATTTCCACTAAACCTTCGAACTTGTTCCTTATTGAGTTGACATTGACGTAGCCCATTATCAAGCGTCCTATATTATTTGCTCCTAATTTCCCAAGCACAGATTTTCCATCCATGTCTTCCGTATCTAAAACTAAAGGCTGCTCTGGCTGCTGGGAAAAACATCATTGATTAAAGGCGAATCATTTTCTGAAAGTGGTAGCTCAAAAGTGGGAGGGGAAGGGAAAGGGGAGGGGGAAGGGGAGGGGGAAGGGGGAGGTTGTTCTTTATCATCATTACCTTCACTATTCAGTCAGTAACCCATTGCCCTTATAAAATTGTTAGCTAGTATGATTGTTCCTTCCATATTAAGATGCAGACCGCTTCCATTCAAATGAGATTCTGGGTCAATGTTTGAGTTGTCAATAAAACCCAACCGCATACGCTCGCATTCTCTTTCCAGAGCCAGAATTTACCTCTATTGCTTTACCATTAAACTTGTCTCTTCTTTGAACAATACTTGAGACCAGCACTTCAGTGTCTTTGTTTTCCATCGCCTTAGCGAGCTAAATGATATCTTCGGCTATAGTCCAGGGGGACTGGTTTGTGTTCAAATCATTCGTTCCGCAATGTAGTATGATTCGGCTTGGTGACTTTTTCATAGTGGGACAAACATAGCTGTTCATTGCATCAATATTAGCTCCTGGGAATGATCGCACGAAAACATTTTCCCTGTGCCTCACTGCTTCCTTCATTTTGAAGCCTTGGATTCCCTTCACCATTGAATCACCTAAAATCTCAGTAGTTGATCGTTTCTTGGCCAAATATGTCATTCCAGAGACAGCAGGGGTAGCATTCATGTCAGCCTTGGAAGAAATATTATCATCATTGGGAGGTTGACTGATGATGGCAGCTTGCTTCGTCACATTCAAAGGAATATTTGGTTTGCCGTCGTCTATAACCACAGGAGGGGTATTAATGGCCTGCGCACTGTCTTGTACTTTAATCGTTTCCGAACTTTGTGCTTGATTTGCATCCCGTGTTTGGCTGGTCTTTGGTTCAGCGCTTTGTTTTTGTTTATCAATTCTCCTTGAACGGGTTGCAAGACAGGGGGGGGGCAAAGGCATCTTGTAATGTCAACAGAATGGGAAACGCCTATTACCTTTATTCCATTCCATATGATGGTGCAGTTTGCACCCATTTCCAAAGAAGCTGCACTCACCAACTACTGCTATTGCTAGTTTAGGTGGTAACGTTCAGTCTCAGTAAACACGAAATGATAAGGCTTGCGAAGTGTTCTATTGGTCAGACGGTATAATACTAAGTTGAAATTCAAATTAATGTAATGATCAAAATATTGTCCAACAAAACCATCAATTATCACTAACCACTTATTGTCAGACTGTCATTTAAACTCACTTATTCACGGTGCATTCAACGTGGAGAGCAAAACCTTCACGAATAGAAGTTTGCACTTACCGGGAAATTCATAGATGCTCTGAATAAATTCGTTAGACTTTGCTGAAACGATAAAACGAGTCAAAGATGAGGCGCATGAAATCAATGCAAGATTGCAACTGATATGATTCGAGAAGGAAACATTCTGGTGCATAACGTCGATTAGGAATGCCCTTGCATTGTGTATCATTCACGCTTTTATTATCATCATCATCATCATCATCATCATCATCATCATCATCATCATCATCATCATCATCATCATCATCATCATCATCATCATCATCATTATTATTATTATTATTATTATTATATTCATTATTATTATTATATTCATTATCATCATAATTATTACTATTATCATCATTATTACTATTATTGTTATTATCATTATTCATCTATTTAAAGTAGGTTAAGAAAGGAAATTCCTCGTTACAGCTAATTAAGGCCTACTGTTTACAACATAGATAATTTACAATAAAACAATCATCACATATTACAAGACTAATCAGAGTTTAAAGTCTAACTTGTTAGGAATCCAACTGTTAAGATTACTTGCAGAGCTTTGCATAACTTTGCAGAGCCTACAGTTGCATTTTTCACCATTCCAACAATTGACTTGTTTTTTGAAGATAGGGAGACTGCTTGATTGTTTTATTTCTTGCAGTAGATGTCGCCACAGTTATTTCCGAGGTAAGTAATGGACTCAACTCCAAAGGACGTATTTCGTACTTTTGGCAGTTGAGGGTCATCGTTATGCCTCAGACTGTAGCTAATATTTCGCTGCGTGAAAATATCCTCCATGAATGGCGGATTCAGACTGCATTTTGTTTTATAAATTTCAGTCATGAGCAACTGTAGGTTCCATACATGGATTGGCACTGATTTATATTGTTCTAGGAGAAAAACAAAATCATTTTCAAACTTTTTGTATGCAATAAGTAATGCCCTTTCATGAATATGGTTTCTTCTATGATTCAAAACTCTATCATAGAACATCCAAACAAGCGATCAGTTTGGGACGATATATAAGATGATATTGGGATGATATCATCAGATCGGGACGATATATAAGATAATATTTTTCATTTCAAATAATTACGGCCATTTACCAATTAAAGCAATTAAAATCAGGTCAGAGAAGAATGTTGATGCCGATGGTGATATTTTTTCAACTCCCTTTTGATTGTTGTTGGTGAAATAAGGGAGCAGGTCTCGTTCTCATGTAGTAGTAAAAACTACAAAAAAAAGGAATCTTACGATCTCAAATCTTTCATTTGTGATGGATTTGTACATTTTTCTTCAAGAAATATCAACTTAATTTTGAAATTATGGTATGGTTTCAAAATAAAATCAGAACTTTTAAATGATATTTCAATGGTGCATTCAGCATTTAATCATAAAGTAAATGGAATTTATTGCATAGCGGTATTACATTGCA
This sequence comes from Aurelia sp. 4 Dawson et al 2005, assembly GCA_964019985.1. Classification (NCBI taxonomy): domain Eukaryota; kingdom Metazoa; phylum Cnidaria; class Scyphozoa; order Semaeostomeae; family Ulmaridae; genus Aurelia; species Aurelia sp. 4 Dawson et al 2005. The sequence goes on from OZ026505.1 coordinate 8,848,880, forward strand.
CATATTAGAGGACACATTTCAGAAAAAAAGTGTAGCATTCCACATGTATCACAGGCGTGTGCGTATGTACCTTTGTGTTCGGTTCATTGAGGTTGTCAAGTGTTGTCATCTACAATGATGGTGTTGTCATCTACAATGATATCTGCTTCTTCATCACTGCTATTAACTGCTATTAGATTAAATGGGTGCTCTGACTCAACAAATAAGTTGAATATCAGTTTGCTGAGCATCAACGACCGAGTAAAAGTAAGTTAACAGAGATATAGTGATGTGATCTGAGTATGTAACAAAGCACAGGCACAAGCCATTTGCATTCTAATTATTATCACCGATTGAAAACATCAAATATCACGTGTAATATTGTAGACTGCCCCTGTCCCCCACCTAAGCTACTTTTAACTTCGTTGATTTACGTCAGGCATCGCTTGTAGTAACTACAAACTTCTTCATTCATCACGGAACAAAGATCTGAAGGAACGTTTTCTTGGTCTTCTCAAACAGATGCATGGTCGTTCTCGACATGATGTTGCTACACGAAAACAACAGCCGGGTCAATTCCTTGACGAATTTTTGGAAGAGCTAAAGAAATTAAGCAAGCATTGTGGTTTCGATGCAGTTACTGCTGAAACTTACCGATCTGAAATGAAAAGGGATTCTTTCATCAATGGGCTTACATCTAATCATATTCGGCAAAGGTTTCTGGACAATTCTGAGTTGTCGTTGGACAGGGGTTACGAAATAGCACGCACTCTTCATACAGCTCAGAAGAACTTTGAATTATATATTCAACGAAGCCCTCAACTAACCCCCAGTAATGTTGCTACTGCATCTACCAATGATCATTCTAGTCCAAACATTAATCCAGATCAAGAATCATTGGCTGTCGCTAGAAAACAAATCCCTGTAAAAAGTCCCGGTACTTTTGTGGGGGCTTCCTTCATGCCAACCGTGCTTTTTGCCCTGTACGTGACGCTGTTTGCCATAACAGTTAAAAGAAAGGACATTTTGCCAAAGTATGCCAATCTTCAAAGAAAGCTGCCACTGTTAATGCCATTTATAAGCCTTCACTCTGTACTATTACAGCCGCTTGCCCCTCTGATCTCAAGTATCCTTCAATTCCGGTCAAAACAAATGACAAAGTTAGCATGACCGCCTTAATTGATTCTTCCAGCTCTGATAACTTTATCAGTGAAGATGCTTTCAAAAAGTTGCAAATACCAGCCCATCCCTCAAGCAGGAAGGTAACAATGGCACAAACATCCATCAAGTCTCCAATAATTGGACTGTGTAACTGTGTAATGTAACAATAGAGTGGAAAGGAAAGAGATATGACATTGTCAGACTAGATATTCTACACAACCTTTGCAGTGATGTTATCCTCGGACACGATTTTCAGAAACAGCATAAGAATCTCACTTTTCGTTATCGAGGGAATAAAGAGGACTTAGTCGTCACAAGCTGTACCCCGAAGGTAGTATCTACTGTCAATACAAAGCAACCTCTCCCTCAACGGATCACTGACGCCAATGCAGCCGCTGTTGACCCCTCCACTTTTTAAGAGTGTTCCAAATGACGTAAAACCTATGGCTACGAAATCAAGATTCTTTAATAAGGATGATCGAGCTCTTATTCGAGATCAGATCTCGTCATTATTAGCAAAAGGCCTGATAAAGAGAAGTGATTCACCATGGCGAGCACAGGTCATGATTACACGTGACGAGCTTCAATACCATAAGAAGAGAATGTGCATTGACTATTCTCAGACGATCAATCTATTTACGGAGTTGAACGCATATCCACTGCCACGTATTGAAGATATGGTCAATAAACTATCCCAATATTAAGTGTTCCCACTTTTGATCTTAAGAGTATACCATCAAGTACCTCTTCGAGAGTCCGAGATAACGTTCACTGCATTTGAAGCACTTGGTGACTTGTATGAGTTAGTTGTATGTATTGCCGTTCGGAGTCACAAATAGAGTACCGTCTATTCAGAGAATCAAAGACAATGTAGTTACTCAAGAAGGTCTAAAGAATAGTTATGGAATGCTACTTCCAGAGTGAGCCAAGACTGAATGGATATCGAAAGAGAATGCATAGATGTTGGATAGAAAAGGAAATGTTTCCTGTAACTGAGCAGAGGCTAATGGACCAGAAAAATAACATTATGAAGAAAAAATGGCTCTCAGATCTCGAACTTGAAGAGATTAGAAGAAACGTAGAGGACGTTGAACAAGGAGTGATACTTGAAGAAGTGGAAGTTGATACAGTAGATGATGTTGCGTAGGAAGCAGGGGGCAGGGGGGGGGCTCGTGCCCCCCCAATATTATCCAGAGATTACTTCGTAAGTTTACGGTTATTTTCGTGAACAGGGTAAAGAAGATAAAGAGTTGGAGCTTGGTTTCTTTTACCCTATTTGATGTTCGGAATGAAATAAATTTTTGTCTTGTAAATTTTGGTGTCCTGTGATTAGTTTATCAAGGTGCTAAGTGTTTAGCTCAAGACGGTCATTGTCATCTGAGTAAATGGTCCCCGCAACACCAAGCACAACTTTCAAACCGCCGCCCACTTAAGACTTACCTGCGATCGACTACTTCTTACAACAGGTTGAATCACCTGATGATCCTGCATACACATAAGGATAAAATCAACCAACTGGATTTGATAAAAGTTGCCAATGAATTCGTTGACCGCACTGATAGTCGAAAACAAGTGTTTGGAAAATTTACTGTGCATGGCATGATTAAGAAGGCGAGAGTCCAGCACAAGGAGACGCGAGCATACTAACTTCGTTGAGAACAACATTTTGAGTTATCGATTTAAATACATATCATCACGTTATTACTCGAAAGTCACTATCTTGGTGTATTATACACATTTTAGCATGATTCGTATTATATCGCTGAGAAATACGCCGCAACAGGTTTGTTGTTTGGACCTTTTTAGCATTTATTGTGGATAGCTCCTTCATCCAAAAGTTTCTATTTGAAAAATGAACACAGAAAAAAATTAATATGATGTAGGGAAGAGCTCTTCTGGGAGAAAATGGGTGTTTCCGGGAGAAAAATGGGCGTGGCCCTCAAAAAATTTTCCCCAGACCCCAGACCCCCCACCAGCGTTTGCGTCTTCGGCGCGAAAGTGCCGGCGCGAAAGTGCCCCCCCCCCCATCTCTAAAACCATGCTACGGGCCTGGTTGCCATGGGATCACTAGACAGGAATAGTGAAGAAGTCGAAATTAATGAAGAGAGTGGTTTCAGTGACGAAGAAAGGGACTAATCGAGCTACTGAAAAACATATTATCTAGTAATCAAAGAGAGAGATTACCATCTTTGAGAGGAGTAGAAAAGGGAAGACTGCAATCTGCTGTCCGAAAAGTTGATGCGTTATTGGGGAAATGAAAACGAATAACATCACGGATACAAATAATCTCATATATGCAGGTGCTGTTTTAGTCAGGGAATTGTTAGGACTAAAGAAGCCAAATCGGAATGCCAAAAGAGAACCCTGGTGGAAAAGAAGACCTGAAGGACGAGTGAAGGAGATGAACAAAGATCTTTGTCGGGTGAATATGTTGATTGAAAAGAAGAAAATTAAACAAAATCATAGAAATTGTCTACAAAATGAACATAAGATCTCACAGAACGGACTTACCACTGTGAAGGAAGAAATATTGCAAAGGATAAAGGATAAAGGAAAGATAAAACGATATAGCGATCGGATAAACCAATATCAGCAGAATAGGACATTTCAGAATGATAAAGGAAAATTTTACCAACAGTTGAACAGTGGTGGGCAACAAGAAACAAATGATGTTCCAGATGCAGAAGCAGCGAAAGAGTTTTGGGAAGGAATTTGGGGAGTAGAGAAAAACCCAATGAATCAGCTGAATGGTTAGGGCAATTCAAGGATGAAATAAGGGGAAACAGAGAAGACCAAGAACGAGTCATTGTCTCAGAAGAAAAAATGCAGTAAGTGTTGAGAAAGATACCCATTTAGAAAGCACCGGGTCCTGACGGGGTACAAGGATACTGCAAAAGGTTGTCTCATACTCAAAGTAGGGTATAACGCAATTCCAATACTGATCCTTATATTCCTCTGTTCAAAACGTCCTCAGGACAGAAAAGCTCTGAATTTAGAGGAACACATACTTGGAACAACCGTAGCAATGAAGCAAAAAGAGCAAGCACAATTTTGGCTTTCAAGTGCAAATTATGAAAATCCAGCATGCATCAGAAGAAATTTTAATTTCTTTTTTATTAACTTTTTAAGGGTCTGTTTATTTACATATTTATGTATTTATGTATTTACTAACTATTGTAATTAGGTTTTTAACAGCGCAGTTGGTAAATCAATTTCATAATTGTAAACTTTACCCCATATAAAGAATTCAAAATGAATGAAATGAATGAATGAACAAAGTGAAATACCTTGGTCTCCTTATAGGCAATTGTCTAATGTGGAGGTGCCAAAAAGAGAATATAAAATGGAAAGTTTCTCGTGCAATCGGCCTTTTGAAATACTGCAAAAACTTTGTATAAATGGAGATCTTGAAGGTCATTTATCACAGCATTGTAGAACCAGATCTAAATGGGGTGAGTGGCTGAGTGGTTTAAACAGTTTTCGTCAGGTAATTGAAGCTAACCTTGATGGAAGCTTGGTCAGGTGAGGTCAAACTCCAGATGGGTGACCTCGGAGCCCTAACCTCACAACTCACCTCGCTGTCCTTCGGAAGGGACGTTAGTTAAAGTAGGCGTCCCATGCGTGGACGCGGCACGCACACGGGGCCTAAATTAGCTTTCAGTAGCTAGAGATCCTGACAAGCTTATCAAAACCAATTGAAAAAAAAACAAAAAAAAAAAACAAACTATTGCTGCTCTGCTTGGGGCTGTAGTGATATTATGAGAATATAGTCTCTACAAGAATTACAAAACAGGGCTGCTCGAATCGTTACGGGTAGTCCTTATGATGCACCTTCTATGCCGTTACGCAAAGAGCTTGCCTGGTTGTTCACCAAAGAAATGATTGTGAAAGAGACACCTGCTATGATGTATGAATCTTTAAACGATCTTGCATCACAGTACCTTAGTGACCTACTTGTTATACTGTCAGATTTCCACACACGAGAGCTAAGAAACACTAAAAATGATCTTGCAGTACCGTTAATGAGAACAGTAAGTGGCAAAAAGGCATTGTCTTACCGTGGTACAAAAGTGCGAAACACATTTAACAACAATATCAAAGCGGCCCCCTCGGTATACTCATTTAGATTAAGGTTGAGACAGTTGGGGTACGAAAATCATTAATTTTGTAGACAGCTTATTGTCGTCAGATGTATATATTTTACCTAATTTATTTGTAAATAGTTTATTAGGTACTAAACTAGAACAGGGCCAAATTGTAAAACAATACTCTTACTGAATTTGTACCATGTATAACTATGTTTAAAATATGAAATAACGGGATGGCTTATCAGATCTAAGCTGGGTCTTGTGTGCATTGGTTCCACAATCTCTGTATGCTCCTTAGAACTGATTTGTCGCTAATACAGAGATTTGTTGCCAAACAGTATCTGAAACCGGATTGATTTGATAGCCTCGTTTTCATAATCGTTGCATGCTTAAAATTCGGACGACAGAACTAATGTTCCTGCGGTTGTTGTTGCTGTGAACAGTAATCATCAAACAAGAATATTCTTGGAAACCATTGCAATTAGTTTGTGACTCTCACAAAGTTGGAGCATGTACAAGGTGAGTCAGAAAAAACGTGGGGCGTTTGGCGGACTGTGACACCACATTTAGCCATTCGATTATCGTGAACTAAATTTTTCCGTGCGGGCCAAGAGTCTAACTTAGATCATAAGCCTTTCCCCATCGAAATCGGTCATTTTATGCATTTGTTAAAAAATATTTTCTTCGTAAGACCCTGTATGGAAGGCTTGCAAACTGGTGAAGCCTTTGACCAAGCCTCTTCAGCATTTTAGCCTTGCCAGAGTTGCAGGTACACGTTGTATTGTCAGGGTCAGTGTCAACCAGGCTGAAAAAGTTAAGCCTGGTTGACACTAGGTCGTTTAGGTCGCTAAGATCGTGCAGAACGAACCAAAATACAAAGAATCAGAGTTTGAATCCCTTGTCTTTTGGGTCTTTCTGCACGACTCTGTGAATCAGCCTTTAGGAAAAAATTTTGTCTCTATGAAGTCCCATTGCCATTTACAGCGCGTTTATCTGCGTGAAAGAAACTTCTTCGCAAGACAAAGAAGTGCACATTATTGATATCTTTCAAACGTATTCTCCAAGCAAGGCAAGTTATGATAAGACATCCCAAGGGAGAAAATACTACTTCGTAACTATGTCGTAACTATTTTATTCTCCCCTGATAATACCACGTTTACCTGTAACTTTTTCCAAGATAAAATGCGGAAGGGGCTCAGGGAAAGATTTAATCATTTTGTAAGATCCAGGTAAAAGATCTTACGAAGAAAATCCTTCATAAAAATGCATTAAATGACTGATTTCGATGGGGAAAGGTCTATGATCTAATTTAGACTCCTGGCTGCACGGAAACATTTATTTCGTGACAATCGGGTGGCTAAATGCGATGTCACAGTCCGCCAAACGCCCCACGTTTTTTCTGACTCACCCGGTATAGTGAACACAAAATTGAAATTTCAGAGAAGTTCAGAGTGACCAAAGATCAAGAAACCAGAGAGTCAACAAGATTAGAAATGATACATGATACTTTATCATTATTAGCATTCACTTAAGTAGCATCTGAGAAACAAGGAATTTTCAAGGGAAATGTTCTTTATCTTTTGTTCCAGTGCTTTGTTTCATCAGAAAGACAATCTCTCCCCAAGATGAGTGCCATCTAAATGCATACTGACATGAGATCTGATAATAATGAAGCAGCTATCTTGCATTAGACAAATCCCTATGGATTAAAAGCATTGACATCAATGTAAAGTAAAGGGTACTATCAAAATCACAAGCAAAAATTTCATCACGTCCTGTTTTCTTTTTGCAACCCAACACCAGACAAAACATAACTTGGCACACTAAGGCAATACTATGAAATGAAATGCTTTATTCAGTCACTTGTAAATGTGGACCATTCTAGGTTATGTTCACAAAATACAATAAAATGAATTTTTATGCAAGTCCTTTTTTAAGACAATGAAATTTTTACTTAGGTAAATCCATTCGTTAAATTAAAACCAAAACCAACTTCAAGTTTAAGAGTAAGCAGTTGTAGACAAGAGCCTAACAGAAAGGCAAGAACTTCAGTATGCACATGCCAAGCAACCTGTTTGCTATGAATTCAAATACGTGAGCTAAATGTAAACGAAAAGTAACAAACCTGGAGTGGGCCTAAAATGACAGACTGATACAGTAGCAACTGCCACGGGCAGAGAGTTGGATGTGCTTGAAAATGCTTCTGAAATATTGCAAAAGCATCACAGTTTGCCATGTCCTGTTACAGCACAAACAAAAATTCCGTCCAATTGCTCACTTTGTGAAAACAGCTGGCTGAAATTCCCTCCACTTCTCTGCTCGAAAGAGCTGCGAACTTCGACAAGGAGATCCGACATCATTGCTTTTTCTTGAAAACCTCGGACGATGCATTGGCCTCATTTTGAAAAGTAGGTTTTCGAGGAATAAAAAGTAAAGAGAGCAAAAATCGATTGGCTACAAAGGAATTAGCTATTGTTTTCGCCAAAATGCTCAAATCAGGTAAGGAGCAGATTTTTCCGCTGCAAAATTCCGATTGGAGATACTCTTTGGCAACTAGTCCCTCATTGAGCTGGCCATCAGCAACAACAACAACAGCAAAATTAAGGGGCTAGTGGAACTAGTGTCTTGTGCAATCATATAGCAAGCCAAGCAGCCAATGACCATTGCATTGGCGCTACGTCAGAGGACTGTAAATGTCCATACTCCCCTCAAACTTTACACAACTCGCCGTTTGATCGCATTGGGAAAAAGGTTTGGAATGAATGCAAATTATGTTAAACTAATATCAACCGAATCTGCCGGGACACTATCTGTATTTGCAACCCCTTTGTCCTCTTTGTGTAACCCTCACGAGCTTGTTTTAGAGACCGCAGGAAAAGGAAATTGTGACACTGCCCTTGCATTCGGATCATAGCAGATAAATATCAGATATATGGAGAAACTTACCGTGCGGTTGGCATTAAAGAGATTCGGAGTGCTGGCGTATTTTTTGAGCGATTGATTGGAGCGTCCAACTGTTGCTAATTTTTCTTCCAACAAAACTCTTTGTCTCAGCTTATGTAAATTGAGAATATTTTCCACTCGTGTGACCCCTTTGTTATATTTCTCAATGGCATCTCCATCGAAAATTGCCTGCTCTGACGTCATAGCATCAGCTGCTTTTCTTGCCAAGTTCTGCCTCTCTTCAGTTTCCTCTCCTGATTGCTGAAAAGATACGCAGTAAGCTGTTATTAAAAAGCACATTCAAAAAACGTACTTGCTTTTTGAATTAAAAACATTAATGCGTGTAAACAGTAGATCGGTGCACTAAATATGTCAAAGATGCATCCACGCTTCACATGCCCAGGGGGATCTTGCAAAAGGCCAAAACAAGCATGTGTGCAGATTTTACGGAAATGAGTAAAGTCTGCGTAGTGAAGCACAGAAGACCATTTGTCAATTAGGAAAAGGGATTGAGGCGAGCATGGCCAATCCCGACACCCCTAGGAACAGTAGGAAATCAAAGGAATCCTCTCCACTTTGGTATCCATTACAAGCCGTAGTGTGCAGGCCAGTCACTGAGCAAACTTGAATGTTTTGTCATTTATTTTCAAAGGAGATTCAAACAAGTTCTTCTGTGACTCTGATTAATGATGCAAAAATTGCGGAGATCTTCAATCATAATTTTGCAGATATAACAGAGAGTCTAGGAATCTCCGAAGACCAATCACTCCTATCAGAAACAACTGGGATAAATGACCCAGCAGAAAAAGCTATCAAGAAATATGAAAATCATCCTAGTATCAAGATGATTAAAGAGCGTTGCGAACTGAGCCAATTGACTGTCAATGAGGCACTTTTACAGATTCAAAAATTGAATACAAACAAATCATCTCCCCTAAACAGTATTCCAGCTAAGATTCTTAAACACAATGCAGACATTTTTGCCATCCTCCTCCAGAAAATTTTCAATTCTTATTCATCAGAGTGCTATTTTCCAAAGGATTTTAAAGCTGGTGAGATCTCATCTCTTTTCCAAAGTCTTGATGCTTTTATATAACAGTTTTATCGTCTGTGTCCAAAATTTACGAAAGGGTCTTAGGGAATCAAATAAAATCGCATGCCCTTAGCTTTCTTTCTCCCCTTCTGTTTGGATTTCGAGAGGACTATGGAACCCAACACGCACTGTTGCAACTCACAGAAACCTGTAAGAAAACCTTAGATAAAGGGGGTTTTGCTGGAGAACTATTCATGGATCTTTCAAAGGCTTTTAATTGTCTAAATCACGAGCTATTGATTGCAAAATCAAGTGCCTAGCTATGGCTTTAGTCCAAATGCATTGAGGTTGATTCATAGCTATCTCAGTGAGAGAAAGCAGAGGGTAAAGATAAATGGGTCATTCAGTACTTGGAGAGAAACAATGATGGGTGTACCACAAGGTTCAGTCTTGAGGCCCCTTTTGTTTAACATACACCTCAATTATCTCTTCATGTGTGTGAAAGATGCTCAAATATGTAACTATACAGACGAAACAACGATCTACGCTTGCGATAGCAATATTCAAGGTGTTATCGCAACACTAGAGAGCGATGCCCTTAAAATTGCAGAATGGTTTCCAGACAATTATATGAAGCTGAATGAGGGCAAATGCCACCTAATGGTATTTGGAGACAAAAGTAATGATGTGTCATTAAATATTGGAAGGATAACGATAAAAGAGAGTACAGAGGAAAATTGCTTGGAGTGCACAGTGATCCAGAATGCGAAAATAAAGGAAGAAAATACAAAATATCGGAAAAATAATACTTTGGTCAAAACATTTATCGTGATATTGGTTAAAAAGAGGATATCTTAAGGTTCAAAATAAAGCACAAAGTAGACTTTTGTGACTTCTGAGTCCGGTCCGGAGATATTTGCTTGCGAAGTTAGATGAAATTGACATTGTTTACTTTTCATATAATTTTTGGTAGATTTCTTTAGAATGTTCGTTTCAACAATAAATTCATTTGCTAATATTTCCGCCCAGGGCTATCCCATTTTAGTTCTGTTTGTTTTAGTTAATAGAACTACATGTCAGCTTATGAAGAAGTTGGTCACTGCCTCTTCTGGTACGCATTTTTTTGTTTTCTTGTTATTGTCCTTAAATATGTGCTTATTTTCCTGAAATTGACACCAAAAAGAGCGTAATTTGAAATTAAAAGTACCAAATAAAAAATTGAGGAAAAATAAGTTTGCCAAACCTAGATTTTATTAAAGTAGCACATTTCAGCATATAGTCTGCCAAAGGCATCTTTCATTCAGGATCGTGCAGGTTCGCAAGCGTCGATCGTTGTGTCATCTGCATAGTTACATATTTGAGCATCTTTCATTCAGGATCGTACAGGGAACAAAACTGTGTTATTTTCAATGTGTCCACTACCACTTTTTTGCTACTTTTGACCCCCCAATCTTTTTAATATTTACCTTTAGACAAACAGTAAAACTTAACAGTATAGAGAATTTATTCGTGACTACCACTCTCCATAAAAGGGCATGCTAGTTACTGCCTTCAACAATCTTACGTCTTTAGAATGTTAAAAGTTCTGGATTGGTCCAGTCTTTGTCTTTCTTACAAAATATATAATACGTTGTCCTTATACAAATGTTTATTGTGTTTCTAATAATGTTTTTGATTGAAGTTCCGAAAATCCGATGCTCTATAAGATCTCAAAAATTAAGGTGACACATCACATTAACATAAGCAAAGATTCTAGAATGAAGCTAGTACGCTCGTTCCAACATTACAAAAGCAAAAAGAACTTCAAGTCAACTTTTGTCGAAGCAACAAGGTTCACAAAAGAAAATTTCAAAGCTGACTTGAGCTGACTAGAGGAAAAGTCTGTATTTAAGTATGAACAGGAAAGAGTGGAGATACAAGATGACAACTATAAATTAATGCAACGAAGACTAGGAAGTATCCTCCAACGACTATTTGAAGAAAGAGTTAGAAACCAACCTTGGTTAGGATTCTACACGGTTTCAATACTAGATAGTGATGAAATATCAAAGAACAGTAGAAACATATTTCAAAGCTGGAAAAACATCCCAGATATAGTTTTATCGACAAATGAATCAATAAAGCAACAGTTACTACCTACCAAGGCATATTCAAAGTATAAGTTAAAGATGGAAACTGCAAATACAACATGCAGTCTATGTAAGCAAGCAGAAGAAACAGTCGTTCATTTGCTGTGCTCCTGTGCAGCACTAGCACAGACACTCTACAAAGCACGACACGATAGAATGTTAAGACCTATTTATCATCTAATGCGAGCAAAGTTTGAATTTGATGGAAATAATCGTGGAGTTCCATTGTACAAGCAACCATTACCTCTTGCAAGCATCGAAAATGATCATGCTAAGATTATGTGGGACATACCGATACATTTAGACAGAAGACCAAGCAACAATGCCATTAAGCCCGATATGCTAATAATTGACAAAGAAGGCAAAAAGATCAGTTTGATAGAGGGGACAATATGTACACCCGGATGCATTGCCAAGAGTGAGAAAGAAAAACAGGACAAGTATTCTGAAATGAGAAAGTCACTGGAACGGTTAAATCGTGGATACGAAATAGATCAAATCAATGTTGTATTTGACTTTCTAGGCTGTTACAGCAAGCAATTGGAGTGTCAAATCAAGAGACAATGTGAAGGAGAGAAGGAGGCAAAATTAGTAATCGAACAATGTCAAAAATGGGTACTCAGCCAAAACTGCGAGATTGTTAAAACTTTTTACGAAAGAAAATAGAACAATGAACACAAAATGATATGTCATCTTAGAAAAGAAAAAAAAATTAGTAAAAGAAACAATAACAACAAAAATAGTTTGCCTAGGCATTAGCCAGCAGTATAGAGGACTCAAGAAAAAGCAACGAAAACAATTTTGACAATAATAATGATAATAATTATGATAATAATAATCTATATTACAATAGAGAATCCGATATCGATGATATAAATGTCGTTTTAGCAGAACTGTCTCAAGACGAAAAGAAGATGTTTCAAAGATTGAAAGAGATAAGAGAAAGGACTGAAAAGGGCGATTACCCTCCTTGAATGGTATAGACAGATGGAAACTAAGGACTATCACTCAAAACGTGAACAAGGTCATGGCAAAACTTAAGGTAGAGAGCATCACCGATGTGAATGATTTACTATGCTCTAAGCTGTAATGGTTACTGAAACCTTAGGAATCAAAGTGAGGGAACAGCAAAGAGAAAAGAAGAAATCCTGGTGGAGACGAAGGTTGGAATGGGATGTGAATCAACTTCAAAAAGATCTAGGTATAGAGTTAAGACGTTGATAGAAAAGAAGAAAACTGAAAAGAAACATGAGGATGAATTACAGAGGAAATCTAAATTAAAGCAAAAAGGGCTACACACTGTCAAGCAAATAGAATCAAGCAATACGACAAAGAATGATTGCAAAACGTGGCAAAATCCAAAGCTACGATGATAAAATCAAGCAATTCCAACAAATAAGAGCGTTTGCAAATATCTAGGGAAAAATTTTCAAGGTCCTAAATAATGAGGGAATGCAGCAATCCAACGAACGCCATAACGCAGAAGAGAAAAAGTATTTTGCTCGGAGATTTAGGGGCAGGAAAGGAGAAAACCGCTATAAGCAAGAAGGCCCAAAAGTCACTGTCGAAAAAGTTCAGAAAATGTTAAAATCCTTTCCTAACTGGAAGACCCCAGGTCCGGATGGAGTGCAGGGATACTGGTTAAAGAATTTTAATTCTATGCATAAGTATCTTGCGGAGTATCTTCATAGATTAGTGCAAGGCGATGATATTCCTATGTGGATGACTAAAGGAAAACAGTTCTCATTCAGAAGGATAAAGATAAGGGAACAGCAGCACCGTCGAAAAGGGGGGTAAGGGGGTAAAAGGTCCAGGGCTGGGGCCCCGAAGGGGCCCATAAATATTTTGTGCCAAAAAATGTTGTTATTGCTATACATCTCTGCAGTGCATTTTTATGGCAATTCATCTGCTTTAAAGGGGGTAATTGCAAGAACTGTCTACTTTAATGACAGTTTTAATGTCAGAAACCAAATCGTCGTATTGATATTTCTAACTTATCGAAACTGGTTCTATCCCAGCGAGTCAGCCATTTGTGTCGTAAGGTCGTTGAGTTTCCGTTCAGCCAATCCCACCACTGCAACAGCCAAATTACTCTCTTCGCAATCAGGATGTTATTGGGCAGATAAGGGGAAGAACGGAGAAATTCTTGTCAAGCTTCTATCCTAACTGCATTTCTGAATGGAATAGACTTGATCCAGAAATCAGACTCGCACCTTCTGTTGGTGTTTTTAAAACATAGCTTCTGTCAAAAATTCGCCCCACTGCAAAGTCTGTCCTTGGTATTCATGATCCAATAGTCTTAAGTCATCTTTTTACAAATAAGGGTCGGTCTCAGTAAATTGAATTATCATAAATTCAAGCACAATTTTAGGGATACAGTGAACCCAATGTGCCCAACGAATGATGGCATTGAGGATACGGAGCACTTTTTGTTGCTTTGCCCTTCATTTCACAATCAACTACAAGATCTTCTCGCAGGAGTTACAGAATTGTTACGACCATTTGTCCAAATCGAGACCCTTCCAAACAACGTTCTTGTGCAATACTTATTATATGGTAATGAAGAACTTCCTAATGACGTTAACAGAACCATACTGGAACATACTTTAAACTTCATCCATACAATAGGTCGGCTTGGATAACCGCAAACTTTCCTTTACGCCACACAACCGCTATGTAGATTTTTCCTCATTTTTTTTTTGTGAGTCTGTTTCACATTTAATGTTAGGCAACGAATTGCCAATGGAAACTTCTTGATACTAATCCAAAGTAGTTCAGATTATCGTATGACAACCAGAAACCCTGGCCGGACAGCATATGCGCAGTGTGTTGAGGGATAGGGACTCTGGGGAAGGATCAGTGATGGTAGCAATTGCTGTCGTTGCTGTTCTCTCGTCCTGTGTTCCTGTTGTTCAGCATCTTTCTCTTATGCTGGCCTGACATCCAATGTGAAAAGGATTCGAGTAGTAATGTGTATAGTGCTAAATCGTATGTTTGTATTTTGTAGTTATTCATTTAGTTTTTAATATTTACATTTCTTTATGTTAATGGCCACAGGGTAGACATTGTCCTTTGCTCCTTGTGGTCCTGTCCCTGTAGTGTTTGTATAGTTTGTAAAGTAATTAGAAAGTATCGTAGGATGTAGACGTAACTTGTATTGTATATTTTAGATGCAAATAAAAAAAGTTTCCGTTCACATTTAATCTTTTCGGCCTTTGAGTCGCTTGTTCCCTCTGGCACGAGCAACGCACTACTAGCATAAAACAATGTCCTTGATTCATAAATATTATCTTTTGTATTGCCTTTACACGGAATGTTTAAGCAATTTTTTAGAATAGTTAGTCATAAAGGGGGCGTTTCCCTCATTTTCCAGGAGACTTAAGGTCGTGGTCACAGAAGAATTCCTTGGGGGCTACGCCCCCATAACCCCTAGGGCCCGTCCTCATATATTTCATATTTCATATTTAATTCTTTTATTCATATTTAATTCTTTTAAGGAGGGTTGCCCTTCAACTAGTTGATTTTCAAGGGGCCCTCCGATAAAAACATTAATTACACTATATAACATAAAAGGGAAAAAAGCTATTAATTAAATTAAACTATAAAACCTTATTTACAATATCTAAAACTTATATACAATAATGTTCAAAATTTACAATAAGAGTGAAAGGAAGCATCTGTTTCTAAATAGTTTTTTTGAAACTATACAGAGAGGTGGCCTGCTTTGACTCGGCTGAAAGGCTATTCCATAGCTTAGCACCTCTATAAGAGAAACATTTCTGGCCGTTTGTTGACCTTTTCATCGGTAACCTCAAGTCGATTTCCGTATTACGAAGACTATATGATGAGTAGAGCGATTTTCGGGTGAACAGGTCACACAGATATTGTGGAGCCAGCTCGTTCAGGGACTTGAAGACCATTGTCTTAGATTCACTGGAAATCAGTTGGTCAACGGTCTTCCATCCCAGCTTTTCGATAAGAGGTCTGCTTGGGGCATCGAAGCTGCTGTTCGTTATTATCCTAGCAGCACGCTTTTGAAGTTTTTGTAGCTGATTAATTTCACTTGAACCAGCGCAGCCCCAGACAGAACAGCAGTATCGAAAATGAGGCTCCACAATATTTGTATAGAGAGTTTGCAAAGTTTCTTTCGAAAGAAAAGACTTGGCATGTTTTAGAAATCCTATTGCCCTGGAGACCTTGGCAGAAACTGCCTTGATCTGTTCTTTCCAATCCAAAGAACAGTCAATTTGCAAACCGAGGTATTTAGTCTTTTTGACTACTTCCAGCTCGTTATCACGTATTTTCAATTTCAAGTCTTCATTTTGACCCTTGAGAATACTGTTGTGTTTCTGCTTGGAGGAAATAAGCATAGAATGAGTTTTTGCTACATTCAGGGAAAGCTTGTTACCTTGTAGCCATGTGTCCAGTTTCGCAAGATCACTGTTAATAGCCTCATTCAGCCGAGTCATATCGTGAGACTGGTAGCACAAACTAGTATCATCAGCATACATGGACACGTTGGAATCCAGGACTGCTTGCGGGAGATCATTGATGTAGACGAGGAAAAGAAGAGGGCCAAGACATGAACCCTGTGGAACACCAACTTCTATGTCCTCGATTTCGGAATCAACACCATTAACCCTACAAAATTGCTTCCGATTCGTTAGGTAGGACTTAAACCAAGAGAGTTCACGATGATGTACACCGTAAAGCTCAAGCTCTTTGCAGAGAATGTTATGATCAACAGTATCAAATGCCTTTTTTAGGTCAATGAACACTAGACCCACAAGCTTTCCAAGATCCATTCCATTATACCAGTCGTCAGTATTTTTAAGCAAGCATGTTACTGTTGAATGAAGACGCAAAAAGCCGTCATGGATCACTCCACTCCTGTGATTCAGCTCATGGATCACTCCAGGGCCCGAGCTGGCTCTCGACGGCCCTGAGGAACAGTATCTAGTAACTACAGACCTATGGAGCGGCGGGGGGGGGGGTCAAAAATGATTCGTCGTGGCACCTATGCGCCGTGGGAGCATATTTATTTTCAGGCCCCAATACGACTATCGGAGGCGCACCTTAATTTCAGGCTCCGATAGGACTATTGAGGGAGCGCCTCGTTCAAATGTCCGGCCCCGATAGGACTATTGTGGGCGAGCCTCGTTTCAATGTCTGGCCCCGATAGTGCTATCGGGGGCGCGCCTCGTTCCAATGTTCGGCCCTGATAGTGCTATCGGGGGCGCGCCTCGTTTTCATTTCCATCTTGATTTTGTGTTTTTTTGCGTTTTTGAGTTTGTGAGTGCGATGCAAAACAGTCTCTGTAATTCTGGTTGAACTGCTAGAAGAAAAATAACTGGAAAATGCGAAGATGGAATAACATTAGCGCGTAAAATGAATGAAAATCCACCTGAAAATTATGCAGAATTTGAAAATTTGTATATTACCACCTTAAATAGCTTCGCCCCCAAGAAATCTGTCACTATACGAGGCAACAATAAGCCTCATATGTCTAAAAAACTACGCAAAGCTATGATGAAACGCACGCGATTAAAGAATAGAGCAAATGTTTCTCGGGATGACGAAGACATACGGAAGTACAAGATTCAGAGAAATCTCGTTGTAAGAATGAATAGGGAAGCAAAAAGAAATTTTTACAAGAATCTTGACCCAACGAAAGTCGGAAACGAGAGGGCGTTCTGGAAAACATTCAAACCTCTTTTGTCTGATAAGGTAACGAACACAAATACCAACATAACACTTGTTGAAAATGGGCGCACAATCTCAAAAAGTGATGAAATAGCTGAATGTTTCAATTCTTATTTTGCGACTATAACGGAAACACTAAACATCGAGCAAGCTCCCACAAGTAATGTCATTGAACCATCCCCTCATCCGGTTTTTGAGGCCATACAGAAATTTAGATCGCATCCAAGTGTCATAAAAATCAGACAAATGGCTGAGGAGAATGCTGTCTTTCAGTTTCGCCGTTTCGAGTATGCAGAGGTATGGGATGAAATCAATCGCTTAGACGTAAGTAAAAAGACGAGTGGGGATTTGCCCGCACATATTCTTAAGTTGACCTCTGATCTTTCTTTCAGTGAGGCTACTAAACTTGCTAATGAAATGGTTGAGCAGTGCATATTTCCTGAAAAACTGAAACTCGCAGATGTTTCACCTGTGTTCAAAAATGGCGATGCCACAGTGAAAAAGAACTTTCGTCCAATTAGTGTCCTTTCGTCACTATCAAAGGTTTTTGAGCGCCTACTGTTAAAACAAATTCTACCGTTCATTGAAAAGAAACTATCGTCGATCCTTTGTGCTTTCAAAAAGGGGCACAGTACTCAGCATGCTCTTTTTCGGGTTATTGAAATGATTCGTCGCTGTGTTGACAAGGGGGGTGTCACTGCAATGGTACTTATGGACCTCTCAAAGGCATACGACTGTCTGCCACATGATCTGCTTATCGCTAAACTTGAGGCTTACGGCTTCGGCATAGACAGTCTAAAACTCATTCACAGTTACCTCACTGAGAGAAAGCAGAGAGTCAAAGTAGGAAGTAGCTTTAGTAGTTGGAAAACATTGTCAAAAGGAGTTCCACAGGGGTCCGTACTTGGTCCCCTCTTATTTAACGTATTTATAAATGACTTCTTTTATGCTATAGAGCACTCTCAGGTTTGCAACTTCGCTGACGATAACACGATCTTTGCATGTGGTGAAACCCTAGACGAAGTAGCCATATGCATTGAAGATGACATGAGAGAAGCCATGAACTGGTATAAGCGTAACGAAATGGTTGCAAATCCTGACAAATTTCAGTTAATTTTCTTTGGGCTCAAAGAAGACCACGAGTTATGCATTGATATTCGTGGCAATATCATAGAAATGTCTGATACGGTGAAACTCTTGGGCGTCACCATTGACTCAAAACTAAACTTCAATGGGCACGTCAAAACTATCTGCCAGAAGACCAAAAATAAGGTTAAAGCTTTTTCGAGGATTGCAAGAAACCTTGACTATCAAAAGGCTAGCCTGCTATACAACTCATTTATACTGACAAATTTCAACTATTGCCCACTCATCTGGATGTTCTGTGGAAAGACAGCCAATGAAGAAGTCAATCGGGTTCATAAGCGTGCCCTGAGAGTGCTGCTAAATGATTTTGAATCTAATTTTGAAGAGCTCTTACACAGGAACGAGGAAGTTACAATACATGTAAAAAATTTGCAAAAACTTATGTTAGAGGTATACAAATGTATTACCTCTGGAAACCCCTCCTTTCTGTGGGAGTTCTTCAATCGAAAGATGCTTCCATATAACTTAAGAATAAACAATCTCCTCCAACTTCCTAAAACCAGGACTAATAGATATGGAAATGAGTCTCTTTCATTTTGGGGTAGCATAGTCTGGAATCGGCTTCCAGACAAATATAAAGCTGCAAAAAGCTGTGAGGAATTCAAAATGAAAATCAGAAGTTGGAAGGGATCTGGATGCAACTGCCGCATATGTATCGTTTAAATAGGGTAGAACATTTGTAAATAGGGTAGAGTTGGCCTTTATTAGCATTATTAGCTATTCTTCTAGCCAACTGTAAATAAATTGTATTATTATTATATTATTATCATTATTATTATTATTATTATTATTATTATTATTATTATTATTATTATTATTATTATTATTATTATTATTATTATTATTATTATTACAGCGCTAACATGGAAACACCATCTCGTCAGCTTCTATCTATGCTCCGAGAAATAACAAACAAACTGTTAAGTGAATGTTCGCAACATGGAATGCAACACCAAAATCTGGACTATTTCCATTTCCGATTAGACAACCTACTGAACTTGATTTTACGATGCAAAGAGATGTATAATATTGATGATACGCTCGTAACCGCGATAAAGAGTGCAGTTTCGGTATGCGATGGTTATGTGGAGAATTCCAGTGGATCCGGGTACTTTGCACCGAAAATAAGTAGCAGTGCAAGAGGAAGGTCTAAGTATCTCCTCACCAAACCTCAGCTAGAGTATTATCTTGAAAATGGCTTCAGCATACCATGTTGCGAACATTCACTTAACAGTTTATTTGTTATTTCTCGGAGCATAGATAAAAGCTGACGAGGTGGTGTTTCCATGTTAGCGCTGTTATTCCATCTTCGCATTTTCAAGTTATTTTTCTTCTAGCAGTTCAACCAGAATTACAGAGACTGTTTTGCATTTGCACTCACAAACTCACAAACGCAAAAAAAAACACGAAATCAAGATGGAAATGAAAACGAGGCGAGCCCCCGATAGCACTATCGTGGCCGAACATTGGAACGAGGCGCACCCCCGATAGCACTATCGGGGCCGGACATTGGAACGAGGCGCGCTCACAATAGTCCTATCGGGGCCAGACATTGGAACGAGGCGCGCCCTCAATAGCCCTATCGGAGCATGAAATGAAAATGAGGTGCGCCTCCGATAGTCTTATTGGGGCCTGAAATAAAAACGAGGTGCGCCTCCGATAGTCTTACTGGGGCCTGAAAATAAATATGCTCCCACGGTGCATAGGTGCCACGACGAATTATTTTTGACCCCCCCCCGCTCCATAGACCAATCACTTGTTTGCCGATTGTGTGAAAACTGCTAACTTCACTGATAGCAGATGACATATATCATCATCTGGAGACGAAGTCATTGCTACCGGAGGAGAAAAAAGGTTGCAGGAAACGAACGAAGGGAACAGGGGAAACGGGTGAAAAATATTGAAACGGGTAAAAATAGAAAGAAAATTTGGCAATGTGCTGGATTGATTATCGCAAAACTTATGATGTGATACCACATTCTTGGATTCTAGAATACTTAATGTGTTTTGGAATAAGTGAGAAAATTTGCAACTTGCTAGAAAAGAGTATGAAATCATGATGCGTGAAACTGACATGTGGGGAAAATGTTCTTGGCCAAGT
Source organism: Aurelia sp. 4 Dawson et al 2005 (assembly GCA_964019985.1). Classification (NCBI taxonomy): domain Eukaryota; kingdom Metazoa; phylum Cnidaria; class Scyphozoa; order Semaeostomeae; family Ulmaridae; genus Aurelia; species Aurelia sp. 4 Dawson et al 2005. The sequence continues at coordinate 8,869,163 of OZ026505.1, forward strand.
AAATATCAGAAGAGGTATTTTTCAAGGAGACTCGCTCTCCCCTTTACTCTTCATAATATCGCTAATCTCTCTCACTATGATCCTGAACAAGACGAAGTATGGATATCAATTTTCTACTAATGGGCAAAGAATCAATCATCTACTTTAAATGGATGATCTAAAACTGTATAGTCGTACTGAGAAAGAACTTAACTCTCTCGTTGAAACTGTACGAATCTTTAGTAAGGACATAAACATGGAGTTTGGCATTCAAAAATGTGCACTGCTCGTTTTAAAGAGAGGAAAGAGTGTCAAGACGGAAGGAATTCAATTACAAGATAACAACTTTATAAGATCTCTTGAATATGCAGAAAGCTACAAATACCTAGGCGTATTACAGGCAAATGATGTCAATGGTAGTGAAATGAAAAAAATTGTGGGTAAGGAATACAAAAGGAGAGTCAGAAAAGTATTAGAAACAAAGCTGAATGGAAACAACCTGATCAGTGCAATTAACATTTAGGCAGTGCCAGTTATTCGCTAATCGGCCCCGTTTTTAAACTGGAATAAAGCAGAACTGCAAACGCTTGACAGGCCTACTAGAAAATTGCTAACTTCGCATAATGCATTACATCCACGAAGCAATGGAGATAGAATATATTTACCAAGAGATAAAGGAGGCAAAGGATTGAAAGAAATTGAAGATACAGTTGCAGAGGCCGTGATTGATCTACATCAGGAAGGAAGTGAAGAAAAAACTCTACTTGCTGCAAGGAAAGTAAAAGAGATCAACGAAGAAGAAACTGTTACAGAGTTTAAAAAGCGCAAACAAAATGAAAGGAGAGAAAGATGGAAAGACAAGACCTTACATGGACAATATTTGAGGCAGACAGAAAATGTAGCAGAACAAAACCAGTGGATGTGGTTAAAGAAGGCAGGCCTGAAAAGGGAAACTAAGACTCTTATCATAACTGCTTAAGAGACGGCCATTAGAATGAATCTGATAAAAACTTAAGATAGACAAATCGCAACGGGAAAGTAAATGTAGGATGTGCAAGGTTTCTGAAGAAAGTATAAACCATATACTAAACGAATGCAAAATATTAGCACAAAAAGATTATAAAAAGAGGCACAATTGGGTAGGTCGTAGGATTCACTGGGAAGTATGCAGGAAATATAACATCGATGTAAGCGAAAATGGTACAATCATGAACCTGTAAGTGTACTTGACAATGTACAATGTACGCTTCTATGGGATGTTACAATTCAAACTGATAATGAAATCAAGGCAAGAAGACCAGACATGATAATGAAGGATAGAGAACAGAATTCTTGTATAATAAAAGACTTTGCAGTTTCCTATGACACTAGAATAGAACTGAATATGACACTAGAATGAAAGAAAAGAAGATTGACAAATATCGAGATCTTGCAATTGACTGTGTAAGACGAAAGTAACAGTTGTACCGATCGTTTTTGGATCACTGGGAGCAATTCCAAAGAACACGGAGAAGAGACTGAAAGATATTGGAATAGATACGAACTTGGCGGATATACAAAAACTGCAGTCCTTAACTCTGCACGGATTCTTCGAATGGTTCTGGAAACATAAGGAGGCTTGTTGCCACTTAGCACCAAGAACGATATGACCATACAAATATTTGTGTGTGTAAAGTATGGAATGATGATGATGATAATAATAATAAGAATAATAATAATAATAATAATAATAATAATAATAATAATAATAATAATAATAATAATAATAATAATAATAATAATAATAATAATAATAATACTTTTATACTACAAGCAAGTTTAAAAGTAATAGTTAAAATTTTCTACAGCAACATATTAGGTAGATCCCAAAACATTGTTCACTTACAGTGCAAGGTCAATGTGGGAAAGGTCCTAGACCAAAACTTAGTGAGAACACCAGGTACTTAGTAAAAATACAAAAGTTCTGGGGTCACCCAGTCCTTATTCCTCATGCAGAAGATGTAGTTGGATGCACGTAGTGCACTTTCCATACATTTACTTATAAGTCTCGTGTAGTTATTCTTCTTCGCAAACTTTGTCAGTCCACCAATATTATTCGTAACAAATCCTAAGGTTGTGATTTCAATGAAAATTATTTCAAACTTGTTACAGTGAATTAGAGAATCGTCCTTTAGTTCCTTGTATCTTCGCTTTTTATATTCTCTTGACTTGATCGAATTTGTTTCGAAACACACTGTGAGTTCCATTACTATCATTTTGTCGTGATCCACCAAGACAACGTCAGGTCTCATTGTTTTGAAACACATAGCTGGATTTCTGTAGCCATCAATATCCACAAAAAGATTGATAGCATGACCAACGAGCGCCGCCAGATAGTGAGCTATTGTCAACAGAACCGAATTGTGCCTCCAGGTATATCTGCCTTGCGTCAGAGCAGCAGAACAGTTTGACAAGACATGAAGCTGCGTTTGAGCCTTTTGGCAGTGTGTACAAAGATTATCGTTAGCCACCTTCCATCTTTTGAGGTTACTCTTATTTGGAAGCGAGAATATTAAGGCTCTTCTGCAGAAGCTGTAAATATTCTTATAATAATAATAATAATAATAATAATAATAATAATAATAATAATGATGATAATAATAATAATAATAACAATAATAATAATGGTGGTGATAATAATAATAATAATAATAATAATAATAATAATAATAATAATAATAATAATAATAATAATAATAATAATAATAATAATAATAATAATAATAATGTTGAAATCGAAACAAATAGTTTGCACCAATACATAATCGAAAGTAAAGAGAAGTTGCTCAAGGGTGTGAAAGACGAAGGGATCCTTGGTGAAGGCATGTCTAAGGAGGATGTTGCAGAGAAACGAAAAAATCAATATAAAGAAAAGCCACTGCATGGGCAATATGTGAGAAGTACAGAAGAGATACGAGATGACAAGAGCTGGAATTGGTTGAAAAGAGGAACATTAAAGAAAGAGACCGAAGGAACACTGATGGCAGCTCAAGACCAAGCCTTGAGGACAAATGCAATAAAGAGTAGAATTGACAAACAAGATATATCACCCATGTGCAGGCTTTGTGGAGAAAGAGAAGAGACCATCAGCCATATTGTTGCAGAGTGCACAAAACTCGCACAGAAGCAATATCGCCACTGGCGCCATGACAGGGTCGCATTGGTTATACACTGGACATTATGCAAAAGATTTGGATTCCCCCATAGCGATCAGTGGTATGAACATGTACCAGAAAGAGTATTAGAAAATGAAAATGTAAAGCTTCTGTGGGACTTTTCTATTCAGACGGATCACCACCTTGAACACAATAAACCTGATATATTGATACACGAGAAAACAAGCAGGGGATGCTATATCATAGATGTCGCATGCCCATTTGATACAAGGGTAAAGACGAAAGAGCTTGAGAAGGTTGAACGTTATCAGGACTTAAAAAGAGAAATTGGTAGGATCTGGGAATGCAGAAGTGTATGCGTTGTTCCAATCGTTATAGGGGCGTTGGGTACATTGAGCAAGAACTTTAGCTCATGGGCAGCAAAGATAGAAGTAGCAGAGAAGATTGACATGATGCAGAAAGCTTGTGTGTTAGGAACGGCAAAGATCATCAGGAACGTTCTAGATATCTAAGGTCAAGGGTATTGACTTGATATCTAGCTGAACAACAAACCACCAATGACGTAAAAAAAGATGCATGGTGTGGAAAAAAACAATAATAATAATAATAAAGATACTTTGTTAAGATACTATGGGACTTCAATATACAAACAGATAAAAAGCTGGAACATAATAAGCCAGATATTACCTTACATGACAAGAAAAACAACGAGTGCCTTCTAATAGGAGTGTCTTGCCCATTTGATATGATTATCAATGAAGTTGAAGAAGTCAAATTGGAGAGATACCAAGCTTTGAAATGAGAACTGAAGAAGATCTGGAATTGTAAAAGCGTAAAGATAATACCAATTATTATTGGGGCACTAGGCACTGTTAATGCAAAGCTTGGAGAATGGTTAAAGAGTATCGATATCAAATGTAATATTGGACAAATACAACAAGCAAGCCTACTGGGTACAGGAAGAATACTCAGGAAAGTACTGGACACCTGAAGTGACTGGGAGTTACTTGATGTCTAGACTTTGGTATCAACATAACATCCAGCTAGAAGCTGTGTTTAGATAAAAGGACCATTATAATAATTATAACAATGTATGTAATGATAATGTAATAATAATGTAATTTAATGTAATTTAATTTAATTTAATTTAATGTAATTTAATGATAAATGTAATAATAATGTAATGTAATGTAAATATGTCAGGGTGTTCAGTAAGGACATAGGAATGGACTTTGGAATCGAAAAATGTGCAATGATTCAGATGAAGAGAGGAAAATTTGTAATGAGTGAAGGAATTGAATTGCCGAATGGCAAGAAGATAAGATAACTAGATGACCAAGAGGAGTACAAGTATTTAGGAATTCTTCAATTTGATGATATAAAGCATAAGGAAGTGAAAGAGAAGTTAAAGAAAGAATATGTCAGAAGAGTGAGGAAAATACTAAAATAAAATCTCATCTGAATGGTGGTAATGTCATACAAGCCATAAATGCGAGGGCGGTGTCCATAATACGATACAGTGCAGGAATATTGGACTGGACAAAATTAGAATTACAAGAACTGGACAGGCAAACGAGGAAGCTGTTAAACATATATAGAGCGTTACATCCTCAAGCTGATATAGACCGATTATACTGGAAGCGAGCAGAGGGAGGAAGAGGATTGCTAAGTGTTGAATAATGTGTCAAAATCGAACAAACTAATATTGGCTATTACATCTGCAACAGCAGCGAAAGGTTATTGGCTGAAGTTTGTAGAGAGGGTATTGTATTTTTTTTTTATTCAATATAAAAATTTTACAAAACGAGGTACTTATGACTACTGGACTACAAACTACTAAACTATTGTATCTGATGAAGGTGACCCGAAAGATAAGAAGAAAGAGCTAACAGAGGCAAGGAAGCATAAATATCTCCAAAAGAAACTTCATCCAGTATTCTACAAAGAAACAATGGACGTAAGAAATGAAGAGAATTCATGGAACTGGCTTAAGAACGGGTACCTAAAGAAAGAAACGGAGGGAACGATATTAGCGGCACAAGACCAAGCCCTAAGAACGAATTGGATAAAGAGCAATGCTGATAAAGAAAATATATCATCAAAATGCAGAATGTGCGGGGAGAGGGAAGAGACAATTGCACATATAGTATCTGAATGCCAAAAATTAGCACAAAGAGAATACAAAAGCTGGAGACATGACAAAGTGACAGCTGTCATTCATTGGTACCTGTGCAAGAAGTTCGGATTCGAGTGCGACGACACGTACTACAACCACATAGTGAAAAAAGAAAATAGTGTACTTGAAAATGATGAAGTATTATTACTGTGGGACTTCTCTATTCAGACTGAAACTCGCATTGATCATAACAAACCAGACATCGTGATAAAGAACAAGAAAGAAAGACCTGCCAAATAATCCATGTGGCATGCCCATTTGACACTCGAGTGAAGCAGAAAGAGGAGGAGAAGCTAGACCACTACAACGAACTAAAGTACCAAATTTTGAAAATGTGGAAGGACGAAGTAAAGAAAGTTTCAATAATACCAGTTGTTATAGGCGCACTTGGAGTTGTCTCAAAACGATTCAAGAGTTACATTGCAGCATTAGACTTTGACCCAGGAGTACAACCATTACAGAAAGTAAGCCTCATAGGCACGGCCAGGATTGTGAGAAAAGTACTTGACATAAGAGAATGAATAACATGAAGACTTTTTATGTTTTCGATACAGACAGTACGCACACTTTCTTAAGTTATGGGATGTAACCTGAAAGTGGACAATGCATTGCCAGTTACACTGTGATAATTACTGAAATAATACGATCCTAAGTTATTCCGCACCCAAGCAAATGGCGAGACCTACTGCTTAGTTAATATACAGAATGTTTGCTGGTTTTACAGTTACAGTTCATAAACGCTATGGCACAAACGGTGAATAAATTTATCACTGAGTATCAAGGATGAAAAGGCTCAATCTTGATGTAAACAACAACCAGGTGTAATCAACAGGAGACCAAAAACGAAAGCGAAAGATGTAATGGAAAGAATCAGTGATTCAATTTTTTCACCCTGTGCCTCCAGATATAATTCGCTCCAATAATATTAGAAATCGAGCACCAAGCTAACAATTCCTTTGTTTTTGCTTTTCCAAAACCAACATTCCTCAATCGTTCATAAACGTCATCTTTGATACAGCCAAGCGCACCAAAACACAGAACATGAAGAGAAGGTTTCCAACCATTTTCACGAAGAAAGTCACATAGTTCCTGGTAGCGATCACACTTGACTGGAAACGAGGATTCGAAGTAGAGATCAAAACACACTGTAACTTCTGCTATGATGATAACTCGCGAAGTCTCATCAATTATGACAATATCCGGTTTCCGATGTTGAAGCAAAGTCAGCTCTTCTCGATACTCCGGCAACAAAGTTTCTAGTAACTTGTTTGTATAAACTTTCTTCCCCGAACATGATATCAACTTTATTTCATCGAAAAGTTTCCCAACAATCCGATCGTGGCGACGACTGTAGAAATTATGAAATTCCTTGCATCCATTAAACAAGTGAGCAATACTCTCTGTGTGACCAAAGCAAAACGGGCAACACGGATCATTTGTCCTGTTCCAAATATAGGTTGTGAAGTTTGTTGGGAGTAAGCTTAAACGCGCTTTGATAGCAAAACGGACCAAATCATCACTTATGTTCCAGTTGTAAAATATAGAATGTGACGCTTTTATCTGAATATCAGTTAGTCCAAGAAAAGGACCTTGAATGCTAAGTTCTTTACTCTTTCGAAGATCACTATCTATCGTGATGCGAAACAGTCTTTTCTGCAGTGTAGGGGTTTCGTCCAAAATTAAATCTTTGTAAGTTACTTATGCTTTTCCGTTTCTAAAAATCACTTTCACTCCCAACTTACGAGAATATCGTAGCATGTCTGGCCAGTCTGACTGGCACCCGAATCGCGTTGTCGTATTCAAAAAGCCATTAGAATTCAAATCATAACCAAGAAAGTTATCACTATTCTCTGAAAGATAATTACTGAAATAATAATAATAATAATAATAATAATAATAATAATAATAATAATAATAATAATAATAATAATAATAATAATAATAATAATAATAATAATAATAATAATAATAATAATAATAATAATAATAATAATAATAATAATAATAATAATAATAATAATAATAATAATAAACAAAACACAGTTCATATGAATCAAAAGAATTTGCACTCTCCTCAAGGACTATCGAAAACACGCATTGGATTTTGTTCAATTTTATGTCAGAAGAGGATATACGAAAGGGAGGATTACACAAATAGCCAAGGACGTTGAAGGAATGGATCGAAGTGAGCTACTGCTACCCAAAGAGAAAACATCGAACAATGTCAATCAGAGAATACCGCTAGTAATTAACTGGCATCGAAAATTCAAAGGGATTTCTAAATTGCTACATGACAACTATAGACACATGATTAATAAGCATCCAGAGATTAAAAAAGTCTTTCCAGAACCTCCAATCGTTTCCTTTCGCAAAAATGCCAACCTTAAATCAATTCTAATAAAATCTGAGGAAAAATCCGGGAAAGGTGGCTATAGCGTCAGATGTACGAAGAAGAACACAAAAAAGCGGGGCCGGCCGTGTAAATTATGCAACCACATGGGACAAGTCGACAAACTGCCGAACACGAATTCGGGAAAATCGTGCCTTATTGAAGGAGGAAACTGTTCTAACACAAATGTCATTTATGCCGCTGAGTGCAGAAGACACAAGCAGTTGTACACAGGATACACGTCCACAACACTTAAGCAAAGATTTAACAAACATAGGAGTGATGCAAAACATGATCCAGACGCCACGGAGCTTGGCAAACACTTCCATGATAGCCCAGAATGTAATTTTGATACAGACCTACGCGTACAAATTTTGCAAAACGTAAATGGTAACGAAGACAACCTTGAATTCTATGAAAATCTGTGGATAACGAGACTAGACTCAAGGGAACCTAATGGTCTCAACAGTGCTATGAATGAATTTGGAAGAACGTATTACAAACTATTTCCAAGTCCTTGAATTTAGTTTACTACATCTGTTACGCCACATTAATCGAACCTTAACTTTAGCGAACTGTTTATTCGATACATGATAGAACGTAGCATTCTCCAATGGCTACTTAACGTTTTAGTTATTTATAGAACATTTCATTCTGACTGAAGAAGATCCATGTAGGATCGAAAATTTTCATTCAAATATCTTGTTTTTCTTGCGTGTTACTTACCAACAAACAAGACGTATCAATCTTTACTTAGACAATAATAATAATAATAATAATAATAATAATAATAATAATAATAATAATAATAATAATAATAATAATAATAATAATAATAATAATAATAATAATAATAATAATAATAATAATAATAATATAATAATAATAACTAAACCACAATCAAGTTAAACAGAAAACGATAAATAAAAAGAAAGACTGTTTAAGAGCAAACGTTTCGATAATTAAAATCTTCGTCAGTGTTTACATTGCTAGGACAGCCAAGTATTTATAGGGTAAAAGTTACAGACTAAAAATTACATAAAATCACGATAAAAAATCCACCGAGATCCCACTTACAAAACAATACCAAATAAAAAAACCCAGACCATTTAGATTTTCTTTGCAAGCCCAATTTTGCGAATTCAAATCAACGTTCACAGTGAATTCCCTAAGCCTTTAGATTTCGACATTGGAAATTCCCTAAGCCATTCCAATGTCGAAATCTAAAGGCTTAGGGAATTCACTGTGAACTTTGATTTGAATTCGAAAAATTGGGCTTGCAAAGAAAATCTAAATGGTCTGGGTGTTTTTGTTTGGTATTGTTTTGTAAGTGGGATCTCGGGGGGATTTTTTATCGTGATTTTATGTAATTTTTAGTCTGTAACTTTTACCCTATAAATACTTGGCTGTCCTAGCAATGTAAACACTGACGAAGATTTTAATTATCGAAACGTTTGCTCTTAAACAGCCTTTCTTTTTATTTAATAATAATAATAATAATGATAATAATAATAATAATGATTATAATAACAATGATAATAATAATAATAATAATGATAATGATAATAATAATAATAAGAAGATGGTTTATCCTTTCCTTATTTCTAAACTCGTATCCATGACGAATGTTCCTCAGGACCATTGACATTGGGGTCAATGCCACCACAAACAAAAGTGGGGACAGCGAGTCTCCTTGAAATATTCCCCTCTTTATTTGGACATCCCCAAGGCTTTCTCCGCAAGATGTTAACTCTGTTCGCCACGTTTTCATACTATTTGATAGCAGTTTCTTTACGTTGTAAGCAATTCCAAATATCTCCAAACACTCCTCCAGCCATGAATGTGGGATCATGTCATAGGCCTTTTTGTAGTCAACCCACGCCATGGCAACATTTTTCTTTCTTTGTTTCACTTCTTTCATTATCATTTTATCAATAAACAGCTGGTCGTGCGTTCCTCTTGACTTTTTGCGACAGCCCTTCTGTTCATGTGGCAAAAGGTCCCTACTTTCTAAGAAACTGTACATGCCATCAGCAATAATCCCAGTGAGCAACTTCCAAATTAATGGAAGGCAGGTAATTGGGCGATAATTGCTAGCCACATTACCCTTATTCTTGTCTTTCATAATGAGGGTAGTGCGCCCTTTTGTCATCCAGATCAGTACATATCCATCACTCAAACACCTATTTAGCTGTACGACGATTCTATCATGCAGAACTGTGAATTTCTTTAGCCAGAATCCCTGAACCAAATCAGGGGCAGAGATAGGCAAGATACTCTAAGAAATATCTTATTGCAAGATACTGTTATTAGGAAAATTAAGTATCTTATTACAAGATACTGTTATTCACAAAAAAGAGTATCTTGTTACAAGATACTAGATACTTAAGAAAACAGTATCTAAGATAATGTTTCAAGATACTAGTTGCAAGGTACTTTGCCAAAGGGTGCATGATTATGTCTTCTGCCACTATCCTTTATAGATGGCACATGGTGGCACAGGGTGGCACATGTTTCAATTCCTTGTGCATACGTATTGTGCTTTGCCTAACTAAGGGCATTTGGTCATTCCTACTCCTAAACCAAGTGAAAATTTCCTTATGCCCATTGTTGTGAAGACACAACTCCTATGGAGCGTATTTGTTGAATTTATAAGTAATATTCAATTTTGGTTCACGAGCCCCTGAATTTTCCTTAGAAGTTCACCGCAGTTTATCTCTTTCCAAAAGCATCCACAAATTCTGCGGAGTAGCACAATGGATGCAGGGATTGCCAGTGCATGATGTTTTTGGTCTGGGGAGACAAATCAATAAATGATTTCAGGAGATAGAGCACAACAAAGTCTTCATGAAATGAACCAAGGGTGGTCTCCCTGATTCAGGACCTGGTGCTTTCCAGTTAGGAAATTTCTGCAAGACCTTCTTCAGCTGAGTCTCTGTAATTTCTATATTTTCTTGATTGTTGTCTTCTACCTCCTGTTTAATCTTTTCTATCCATTCGGGTGATGCATTATGTTTTGTCTCTTTGCTCCAAATATCAGTCCAGAATGCCTTGGCTTCCTCTCTATTTGGAACTTCGTTTGATCTTTCTTCTCCATTAATCTCCTGATAAAACTTACTTTGATCTTCTTCAAAGAGCCGGTTCTGCTTGAACTGCTTGATTCTCTCTTTGTACCTCCTTACCTTCGCAGCTTTGGCGACGATTCTTTGTTTTAATTCTTCGATCACACATTTAACTTCTTTCTCTCTCAATCGATATTTCTTTTGAAGGTCTTCTCTGTGACGGGTTTTTGATAGTTTCCCCTCTTTCAATTGTTGTAATCTACTTAAATCTCTCCTTAGTTGCTGTATTTGTCCTTCTAACCTCCTTTTCCACCAAGGGTCGTTCTTGTTTTCTTTCTTTGTTGTCTTTACACCGAGATTTTCGGTCACAATTGTGTCAGCAGCATAGATCAGATCGTTCGTTTGTGTTATATCATTTGTTGGCATCTTCCTAAGCACTGCCTCTACTTTCTTGAGTTCTTCTGATACTTTTTTCCTATCAACTCTTTTAAAATTCGGCAGCCTATTCCTATTTTTGTCATTCATAATTGATTGAATTCTTTCTACAAGTAGCTTCTTTTCCTCGCACCACTCCTCCCCGATCTCATCTGTTCCCAGTACATCAGATTGAGTTTGATCATCATCATAATTACTTATTTCCTCCCCCCGTAACTGCTCTTCGTTGCGAGTTGGCAGGTTCGACGATTCAGTGTTATTCATATTTCTCTTTATCCTTTCAATTTCGAGATCTGACAGCCATTTCTTTTCTTTAATTTGTCTCAACTGATCCACCAGACGTTGTTCACTTACTTCAAACATATCATTGTCTTTCCAGATGTTTATCATTCGCTTTCGATATCCCCTTCTTTCTGGTTGGCTTCGCAAATAGCATTCCATCACTTTTTCATTCTCACGTTGTGTCCACCTTCTTCTTGTAACTCCAACAGTAGCAGGATAACGACCGGGCCTGCGCTGTTGTTCCACAGGGCACCTGCCGGGCGAGAGGCCTTCGCTTACAGCTCTGGACTCATTTACGCCGTTATCATCAATATTTTGACTGGACATTGCACTCCTTTAGAGGTTAGTGAATTTAAGGTTACACCACCACCGGTGTGTTTATCGAGAACACCATCTCTAGGGGAGTTGCCGACCAAAGCTAAAGAGCCTCCCCTACCCATGAGACAGACTAACCCCCGCTGGACGCCAACCCGGTACTTCATGGCTTATACTCTTTGATACAGACAGTTCATGTGTTTAGCAGTGACATTGGCATGCAGTTTGGGATAGATAAGTGTGCTACAGTCGTTATTACAAGAGGAAAGGTGATAGCATCTGACGGGATCATGCTACCCGATGAAAGCAGAATCAAGTCAATGAATGAGGATTGTTCATATAAATACTTGGGTGTTCTTGAATCCGATCAAGTAAAACAAAAAGAGATGAAAGAAAAATTAAGAAATGAGTACAAACGTTGGGTGAGGAAAGTTTTACAATCGAAATTGAATGGAAGAAATACGGTGCAAGCTATCAACACATGGGCAGTATCCTCATTAAGGTATTCAGCTCCTTTCATTGAATGGACAAGGGAGGAATTGCGGACCATGGATAGAATGACAAGAAAAATGATGACAATGCAAAAGGCATTACATCCTAGAGACAGTGTCTGCAGATTGTATTTACCAAGGAAAGAAGGCGGTAGAGGATTAATTGCAGTAGAAGATTGTATTGACCTTGCTAAATTGGGACTTGAAAGATATATAAGGCAGAGTGATGAACGATTGATAATCGCAGCAAGAAGAGAAATAGATACATCTAGTGAAAATGAAGACGAGTTCAAACGGAGAGTGAAAATGGAGAGAAAAACTGAGTGGAAAGAAAAAGCATTACACGGGCAACATTTGAGACAGACGGAGAATATAGCTAGTAGGGATTCCTGGATATGGCTTACTAAGGGGAACCTAAAGAAAGAAACTGAAGGTCTTTTGATAGCTGCTCAAGATCAGGCACTTCGAACAAACATAATCAAAGCAAAGATTGATAAAAGTCATGATGACCCTAAGTGTAGAATGTGCAAGGAAGGAGACGAGTCAGTAACTCATATCATAAGTCAGTGCAAGAAGCTTGCCCAGACGGAATACAAGATCAGACACGACAACATAGCCAAAGCAGTTCATTGGGAGTTATGCAAGAAAAATGGCTTAGATTATGTGGAGAAATGGTATGATCATGAGCCTGAAAGTGCAATGGAAAATGAGAAATGTAAAATATTATGGGACTTCACAATTCAAACTGATCGAATGATCGGTGCTAGGAGACCTGATATTACAATTGTTAACAAAGAAACAAGAGAGTGCCAATTGATAGATATAGTATGCCCAGGTGACAGCAAAGTAGCCGAGAAGGAAGATGAAAAGATTGACAAATACAGGGATTTAGCGAGAGAAGTAAGCAAATTATGGAATGTCAAAGTTTCAATAATTCCTGTTGTGATAGGCGCATTGGGAACTGTGCCAACAATGTTGGAAAGCCGAATCAAAGAAAAAAGAATTTCGATAAAGACAGCTCAAATTCAAAAGACAGTACTGTTAGGAACAGCAAGGATTTTGCGAAAAGTACTTGAAATCTGAGTTTGCTAGTTGCAATTTGATTTCAAGCTTATACGTCCAGTTTTAACTGTGAAAATTGGACATAATAATAATAATAATAATAATAATAATAATAATAATAATAATAATAATAATAATAATAATAATAATAATAATAATAATAATAATACCAAACCGAATCTCGTTTTTGACAAGGTGACGATGTCAAGTGTTCCGTTGATGGGGATTTCGAGCCATTTTCTTATGTAGCTGCAACAGATGTTATCAAGATTTTGCTTAACCCATGTCATGCCTAAGTCCGCGACGGTGAGGTCCCAACTTATTTTGGACAGTAGATACTTGCTGTATAACTCTATTTTATGCTTTGGGTGTAAGGGTAGTTTGTCTATATCAGTGAGTATTTATAATAATAAACATAATAATAATAATAATAATAATAATAATAATAATAATAATAATAATAATAATAATAATAATAATAATAATAATAATAATAATAATAATAATAATAATAATAATAATAATAATAATAATAATAATAATAATAATAATACTGTAATAATAATATAATAATAATAATAATAATAATAATAATAATAATAATAATAATAATAATAATAATAATAATAATAATAATAATAATAATAATATATAACTAAAACCTCAATCCAAATTAACAGAAAATAAAAGATAAAAACAAACTGTTAAAATTGTACGTTTCGATTAAAAATCTTCATCAGCCTAACTTTGCAAACAAGCAACCGAGCATTTATAACCTAAGATAAACAACCTAAATTAAGATACAATAAAGAAGAGCCAAACAATTAAATCTACACCAAGCCCGACAAGAACGCCCAACTTCCATAGAAATAAAAGCCCAAACGGGAATTTAAAATGAAAGTTTAGAAAATAAATAATCGCAGTGGGTAAACCAATAACCTACCGAGCCCCTGAGAGACCCAAAACCTCACACTTCCAAGCCTGACTTACATTGAAATAAAAGCCCAAACGGGAATTAAAAGTAAAAGGTTCTAATAACTGACCAAACCCCCACGAGACCCAAAAACCCACCCTTGGAAAATACCTTCATTAAAATCCCCTAGGAGAAGTCTGGACACACCGAGGAGGCAAAAAACAAGAATGAGTGGGAAAAGCCCCGCGGTCCTCCCCATAACCTTTCCATAACTCGCTATTTGCTGAGTAAGGAATGCCCTGATAGGGGATTCCACCCTAACACCACGTGTATCCGCACACGAAGCTATAGAAGAAAACCGCAAAACCACACCCACCATGCACATCCACCGGATACAAATGCAACAGCAGGAATTAGGCCATCCCGCACGCAAACATGTCCAACTCCACATCTGCAGCCCGTTCATTAAGTCCCATTGGCAAAAATGTTCCCAGCCTGTATTGCCAAAACAATTCCTTTCGGCGCAGTGAAAATACGTTTTCTGCCCCATCGATGATTTTTATGGTAACATCAAATTTCCCGTTGTGACCCGCTTCGAAAAAATGGCTAAAAAAGTTCGCCTGCGGAATTATTTTGCCCCTGTCCAGTGTACCCTGGTCACGTCTGCGTGCGTATGACCTAAAATAAGATTTGTAAACATTAAAGCTCTGCCGAAACTTGGTTTTAGTGCTACCCACATACTTTTTGCGGCAGCATTCACACTGCAACAAGTAAACAACATTTTCTGAATTGCAGTTGTACCTACCCGAAAAAATAGTAAAACATCTGTTTTCATCAGAATTTTCAAAACTGTCCCCTTCTTTGATCAAACCACAAATCTGACAACTTTTCCTGCCATTGCATTTGTAACAGCCCTTAACCGACAAACCTCCATCATCCGAATTAGGTAATTTTGCCCTCACTAGTTTGTCTTTAAGGTTCTTCGCCCTACGAAATGACAAAAATATTTTGTTTTGGAACAACTTCTTATGTTCCGGACCCGCCAAAAGAATGTTCGAAATATCCCTCAAAATATCATAAACCCTATTAAGAGCTGGATGGTACGTAAGTACTAACGGTATCCTACCGTCACTCTGGTCTTTACTTTGTCTATCAAGAAGCTCCAACCGATCCAAAGAACGAACTTTATCAATTTGCTGATCAACCTCTCCTTCCTTATATCCCCTATTAAAAAACCACCCCCTAAGTTCTCCCACCCGCTTATCAAAAAACTGATCTTCCGAACAGATTCTCCTAATTCTTAAAGCCTGGCTATAAGGAATACCCCTCTTAGTATGACCAGGGTGACAGGAGGAGTGGTGCAACAGTTGATGGGTGTCTGTCGGTTTTGTAAACAAATCTGTAATGATTTCCTTGCCCTCTTTGACCACCCGAACATCGAGAAAACTCACCGTCTTCTCAGACCATTCTGCTGTGAATTTAATTGAATGGTGAGCTTGATTCAAAGCATCAATAAACTCCCTAAGCCTATCTTCTCCGTGCCGCCAAATTAAAAATATGTCGTCTATGTACCGCCACCATATCCAAGGTTTGTATTGCGCATCAGACAATAGCTTTTGTTCAAGCGCTGCCATAAAAAGAATCGCATACGAAGGGGCAAATTTAGTGCCTATAGCTGTACCTTGTCGCTGTTGGTAAAATTCACCATTAAACTCGAAACAGTTGTTTTTGAGAACAATGCGCGCCAACTCAGTTAACGACTCTGTTGAGACTGTTTTGTCTTCTCGATGTTCGAGTGCCCCCCTCAGTGCCTCCAACCCCTCCCCGTGCGGAATGTTTGGGTACAACCCCACTACATTGGGGTTGTACCCAAATAATAATAATAATAATAAAGAAACAAAGAGCACCATCTAAAAATAACAGAAAACTAAAATAAAGAAAAAACTGAGGAAGATTTTAAATCGAAACGTTTTTAGCAAAATTGCAGTTGTGTTTCTTTAATAATAATAATAATAATAATAATATAGCTATTTTGGCAGTACAAACTTGGAACGTTTTCACCTGCTGGCCTAAACGAAAGAGCAGCAGACATTGAACTCGATATGTTTGCTTGTGGGTCGGCATAAATTCTATCGTTATATTTAGGAGTTGGGATCTGCATGGGTGGGACACTTCAACCTTTGGCTTTGTGTTTTCTGCACATGGTGGAAGGGTGTAATCCCCTTCCTTGCCATCTGGGATTTAGCATTAGCTAAAATAGTTCTTAGCTGTTTTGCAAATCCTTGGAGGGCTACTGGGCGGGTGTTTTTCCCTAAAGGTCTTTACTCCAACTACAGAAGAGTTTCCAGTCCTAAGTGCATTAATAAACGATGCCACGCATGGATTTCAATATGGTTGTTTACTGGGATGGGAGTCATAAAAGTTTAAAATACTTTGAAACTTGGTTCGCGCTGGGTCTTTCGGGTCGTTGAGTTTGTGCGGAAAGACCCGAGAGACAAAGCACTGAGACTTTTACTCTTTGTCTTGTGGGTCTTTCTGCGCGGTCTTGGCGGCCCGGAGGGCCCGGTGTGAACCAGTTTCAATGCAATTTGATTGTTGGCAATATCATTTTGGAATAATTTTAGCTTAGGTCTTGTAAAGACATTGTTTTGTAAATAGATTTTCAACATGTATAATACTCGGCTGTCCTCTGGTTTAGTTTAACTGAAGAAGATTTTAATATCGAAACGTATTATAATAAACAGCTGTGTTTTTATATTCTTTGTTCTGTTTATTTTTATCGTGGTTTAGTTTACATAATAATAATAATAATAATAATAATAATAATAATAATAATAATAATAATAATAATAATAATAATAATAATAATAATAATAATAATAATAATAATAATAATAATAATAATAATAATAATAATAATAATAATAATGGTAATGGTAATAATAATAATAATAATAATAATAATAATAATAATAATAATAATAATAGTGGAAGGAAAAGACGTTGCATGGGCAATTTCTCCGTGAAACTGAAGAACATGTAAATAGGAGCAGATGGCAATGGTTAAAAGCAGGAGAGTTGAAGCGAGGAACGGAAAGTTTGATTTGTGCTGCACAAGAGCAAGCCCTAAGGACTAACTCGGTTGCATATAGTATAGACAAAACAAGTACCACACCATTATGCCGCCTTTGCAAAGAGAAAACAGAAAGTGTAACCCATATTGTAAGTGCGTGCTCTAATCTAGCAAAGAATCAGTATCGAAAGCGACATGACAAGCTAGGGAAGAAAATACATTGGTTGCTGTGCAAGAAGTTCTTGATAGACTGCAATGAGAAATGGTTCTTGCATGAACCGGAGCCAGTGCAAGAGAACGAAAGATGTAAGTTGCTATGGGACTTCACAATACAAACTGATAAGGTGCTGGAACATCGGAGGCCTGATATTGTTATCATAGATAAGGAGAAAAAAGAATGCATTCTTATCGACCTTGCAGTACCAGGAGATCAAAACATCACAGCCAAAGAGCAAGAAAAGACCGCGAAATACCAAGACCTGCGTATAGAGATTGAAAAGCTATGGAATGTCAAAGCAGTTGTAGTACCGATAGTGGTTGGTGCACTGGGAACAGTATCCAAAGAGCTGGAGAAACATCTTAAACGAATAGACATTCCTCTCGTTGTCCCATGCTTGCAGAAGGCTGCATTGCTAGGTACAGCCTTCATCTTGAGAAGAGTGCTTGGCATCTCAGGGTTCGGGTAGAACTCCGATATCAAGTGTGACATTCCCATCATGCGATGGTGCTTCTTAAAAAAAAAATAATAATAATAATAATAATAAATAAATTTTCGCTGTGAAGTTAGAGACATTGACCAGCAGAGTAATATAACAATCACACACAAAGAAGTCAAAGCAATGTTGAAAAATTTCCCGAATTGGAAGGCTCCAGGACCTGATGGCGTACAGGGATATTGGCTAAAAAATTTTGTAAGTCTCCATTCAAAACTAGCTGAGCATCTAAACCTCTGCTTAGAAACAGGTGAAACTCCTGCATGGATGACAAAGGGAAGGACTGTTCTTATCCAAAAAGATCGCAGCAAAGGTACAGTCGCCAGTAATTATCGGCCTATTACATGCCTTCCACTTGTCTGGAAGCTTTTAACTGGAATAGTTGCAAATGAAGTGTATAGTTTTCTTGAAGGACACAATTTACTACCCGAGGAGCAAAAAGGATGCAGACGTAACTCTAAAGGAACTGCAGACCTACTCTTTATAGATAAAATGATACTGAAGGAAGTCAAATCCAGGAAAAAGAATCTAGCCATGGGATGGATAGATTATCGGAAAGCATACGACATGCTTCCACATAGCTGGATAATTGAATGTCTAGTGAATCTAGGAATTAACGAGAAGGTTCAAAACCTATTGAAAGAAAGCATGAAGAAGTGGAAAGTAAAGCTCACTTGCGGAAAGCAAGAACTTGGAGAAGTAAACATCAAACGAGGAATATTCCAGGGGGATGCCTTATCACCGCTACTATTTGTAATTGCTCTAATACCCCTGACCAGTGTGCTGCGAAAGGTAAAAGCAGGATACAATTTTGTCTCAAACAAGGAAAAGATCAACCACTTACTGTTTATGGATGATCTCAAAGTCTATGCAAAGAATGAAAAAGATCTAGAGTCTTTGATTCAAACAGTAAGAATATTCAGTGAAGATATTGGGATGGAATTTGGTTCAGACAAATGTGCTATATTGATAATGAAGAGGGGGAAAACAGTCGAGGCAGAAGGAGTAAAATTACCTGATGAGAGAAAGATTAGAAGCCTAAAGGAAGATGAAAGCTACAAATATCTCGGAGTGCTTGAGGCAGATGACTTGAAAAGATCAGAAATGAAAGAAAATATAAAGAAAGAATACAAAAGAAGAGTAAGGAAGGTCTTAGAGACGAAGCTGAATGGCCATAACTTAATCAAAGCTATCAATACTTGGGCAGTAGCTGTCATCCGATATTCAGCTCCCTTCCTAGACTGGAACAAAGATGAGCTTTCAGCTTTGGATAGAAGAACAAGAAAGTTGATGACGATGCACAAAGCGTTGCACCCAAAGAGCAATGTAGATAGACTATACCTATCAAGGAAAGAAGGTGGAAGAGGTCTTATCAGTATCGAAGACACTGTGAGAACTGCGATACTTGGACTACAGAAATACATCCAGGAGAGTGAAGAAAAGCTAATCACTGCCGCAAGGAAACCAGAAGATATAGTAGAAACAGCAAAGGGATTCAAAGTAGAAGAGCAAAGGAACGTAAGCAAGACTGGACCGACAAAGCGTTACATGGACAGTTTTTAAGACAAACAGAAGCAGTTGCTAGCAAGGACAGGTGGGAATGGCTTAGTAAGGGAGGAATTAAAAGAGAAACGGAAACGCTCATCCTAGCTGCGCAGGAACAAGCAATTAGAACAAATCAGATAAAAGCAAAGATCGATAAAACGCAGGAGGATAGTTTATGCCGAATGTGTAAGCAAGCTGATGAAACAGTAAATCATCTCTTAAGTGAATGCAGCAAGATGGCGCAAAAAGAGTTTAAACGACGTCATGATTGGGTCGGAAAAAAGATCCACTGGGAAGCTTGCCTGAAATATGGATTTGATGTAAAAAGCAAATGGTATGAACACGAACCAGAAACAACAATGGACAACGATGTCAGTACAATTCTCTGGGACTTCAACATACAAACAGATCATGTCATACAAGCAAGGCGTCCAGACTTAATCATCAAGGATAAAGTGAAGAATGAATGCCTGATAGTGGACTTCGCTATTCCATACGACAGTCGAGTTGAAACAAAAGAATTCGAAAAGTTAGAGAAATACCAAGATCTGGCCAGGGAACTTAAAAAATTGTGGAACATGAGTGTGCGGATCATACCTATAGTTATTGGTGCCCTTGGAACAACCCCTAAAGACCTCCGAAAAGACTCAAAGAAATCGGAATCGACACCAAGATCGTTGAACTGCAGAAAACAGTCATCCTGAATTCTGCTAGAATCCTCAGGAAAGTCCTCGAGTTTTGAGGAGACTTGCTGTCACCAAGCCTCAAGGACAAATCATGAACCATTTAAAGAAAATGTGCGACAAATAGATAACAATAATAATAATAATAATAATAATAATAATAATAATAATAATAATAATAATAATAATAATAATAATAATAATAACAACAACAACTGTATCATGGAAGAGGTGAGAAGATATCGCAGAAACCTTGCAGTTGCTTATTACGATTACAGGAAAGCATATGACAGTGTATATCACGATTGGATGTCACGAGTCTCTGATTGGATTGGAATTCCAAATGATATTAGGTTGGTATTGCAAGAGCTCATGAAAAGATGGAAGACAAGGTTAGAAGTGTGGGACGATAATAAAAGTGTGCCAGCAGATGGATAAACATTTCGTGTGGTTTCTTACAAGGAGACAGCTACTCGCCAGTGGGCTTCTGTTTAACAGAGATACCAGAATGCATACTATTGTCCCAAACGATAGGATACAGGATGGGTCCGCCAGGGGAAAGAGAACTCATAGTCTCTTCATAGATGATCTGAAGGTATATCAAGAGAGTCATCAACAACTAGTAGGAGTGAATGAAATGTTGGTCCAAGCGAGTCATGACAGGTGCTTGCTACGGGATATCAAAGTGTGCAGAAATAGTATTCGAGTATGGAAGGATGGTTAAAGGTGAAGGACTAAATGTTCTAGAGGAAAGAATGAGGGCATTAGACCCCGATGAGAATGAAACCTACAAATTTCTGGGGGTAGAGCAAGCAGAAGGAATCAAAGTTAAGGAAGTGTTAATAAGGGTTAAAGCCGAGATGCAGAATAGATTAAGAACATTGCTGAATGCGGAGCTTTATGATAAGAACTTGATTCGGGCAATTAACAATAAGGTGATATTTAAAAAGAGGTTATATTTAAATGAAGAGAGGTTATATTTAAAAAGAAAAGTTGGAGGACGAGGATTAAAATCTCTAAGGGTTGTATACACGGAAACTAAGATCAAGGTGGCTTGCTATATGGCAGCGTCAGACAGCAGATGGATAAAAGTTGCATGGAAGCAGGAAAAGTCAAAAGAATACAACTCGCTGAAAACTGCAGCCGAGGAAATGATAAGTGAGATTGGACTTGCATTGAAGTTTAAAGATGAAGGTATAGAATTGGATGGAGAACTGCAAATTGGAAACTGGAGGAAAAGTTGGACGAAGATCAAGGCTATTTTGAAGAAAGGAAACGAAATGTTGTTGATTGAGAAATACAAACAAAAGCAATTTCAAAGCGAGACGTTCAGCAAACAGGAAACAGAGTGTCATATGTGGCTGGAATGTAACTTGGATCCTAGGAAAACGGCTGCAATAGTGAAACTACAAGAACAGATGGTTGAAACGAAATCGTGGAAAGTTTTAAGGGGAATAGCAGATGGAGGAGACATGTGTAGACTATGTGGGTCGTTTAGAGAGACAGGTCATCATTTGCTAGCCGGGTGCCAAATGTTAGCTGCCAAAGAATATTTACAACGTCACAACAAAGCATTGATGGTTCTCGCTGTTGCATGGGCAAAGAAGTATGAAATAATCGATGAAAACATAGTGTGGTACAAAGAGAAGTGGGAGAAAGGAAAGGTATTTGAGAATATGAACGGGAAATTAGTATGGGACTTTGAGTACAAATTGAGACAAAGCAGTTCGGCTAGAAGACCAGACTTAACACTTGAGGATAGGGAAACAAAAAGAATATGGATTTGTGACATGGCATGGCATGGCATAGCATGACATGATATAGCGGAAACCATGAATCACTTTTTTTGCAACACTGGAAAAGATCTCAGTGATAAGATACCGGCTACAAAAAATCCTCTTCTCAATGGAGACTTTGGAGATAAAATTGTTTCAAGTTCGTTTTCGTTCTCCCCGCTTGACAAAGAGAAAGTTTTAAAAGCAATTCTTCTTTTAGCAGAACCTGCTAAAGCTTTTATATGATCCCGAGTGTTAAATCCAAGACTGTATTTATGTTTTTGTTTGTTTGCCATATATTTTTAAACACTCACACTTACTTTATTTTAATTGTCGAAGCTTTCGCCTCACTTCTGAGGCCTCATCAACAACACAGCAACTAAAGTTTTAAAAGCTTTTTCGAAAGTAAAAACATCCAATGGGTTCGGTACTGATATGACCTCCAGCTTTTTCTTGAAAACTGGGATTGAAATTTTGGCCCCTTCCCTGATACAGCTGTTCAACTGGTCCCTATCTGTTGGACACTTTTGCACGGGTCGCGCCCATCTTTAAAAAAGGGTCCACTCAAGACAAGTCAAATTATAGACCCATTTCAGTACTCCCCGTTGTTTCATGTCTGTTTGAGAAATTAGTCTTTGACCAGTTATATTCATATTTCAACGACAACAAACTGATATTTTCGGATCAGTCGGGTTTTCGATCACTTCATTCAACTCTTACAAGTCTGCTCAGGTGCACAAATGATTGGTACCTTAATATCGACAAGGGCTTATATACGGCAGCGGTCTATCTTGAACTCAAGAAAACCTTCGACACAGTTGATCACGAGATTCTATTGAGTAAACTCGAATACTACGGTGTTAGAGGCAAGGAATTTAGATGGTTCCATTCCTACCTTGCCAACAGAAGCCAATTTTGCAGGGTCAACGGACAAATATCTAGCACCGAGCCTATCAGTTGTGGAGTTCCTCAGGGATCCAGCCTTCGGCCCCTTCTCTTCTTGGTCTACATTAATGATCTACCAAAGTGTTTGAAGCATTCGCATGTATCTATGTATGCCGATGATACTAGTATCTATTTTGCATCTAATTCCATTTCTGAGATCAATGAAGCTATTAACGCCGATTTAGCTGCGTTGAAACTGTGGCTGCAAGGAAACAGGCTATCATTAAACGTTGCAAAAACTGAAGGCATGATTATCGGAAGCCGAGGCAAATTAAAACATCTAGCTTCATCTGACTCAGTTAAACCACGGTTTGATATTGAGAACGATGATATCAAAATGGCTGAGGATACCAAGTACCTAGGAGTTCAAGTAGATAAGCAATTAAAATGGTCTTCCCAACTTGCATCTTTGACAAGTAAGATTTCCAGAGGTATTGGCATATTACGGTACTCTAAAAGATACGTGCCTGCATCCACTGTTAAGCAGATGTATAAAAGCCTCGTAGAACCTCACTTCAGATATTGCTGCCCGGTTTGGGGTAATGTTGGCGAGACGTCATTAACTAAACTCCAAAAGCTACAAAATCGTGCAGCCAGAATAGTCACCGGAAGTCGATATGACCAGTCAGCCTTGCCACTCATTCGTGCCCTTGAATGGCCCACAGTTAGGGAGATTCTTGATCTTGAAACACTCAAAATGGTTTTCAAGTCCCTAAACGGTGATGCGCCATCCTATATGAGCGACATGTTCACCAGAGTGGCGAAACAACCTCTCGCGTTCTGCGTAATTCGGACAAAAACCTTAGGACTCCAATGCTAAGGACTTCAGCTGGTCAAGGATGTTTTTCATTCAGAGAGGCCAGTCTCTGGAATGGGTTGCAGAATGAATTAAAAGGGGCGCCAACACTAAGGAAATTCCAGGAAGGGCTGATAAAATCGCGCACGGTTTAATGCTTTTACATGAACCATGAACCCTTTTCTTTTTATCTTAATTTTTTTATTTGTATTCATTAACTGTAAATTATTTATTAGGTTTTTAGAGTACTTAAAGGCATGGCCCCCTGTAAAACAGTTTCTTTTTAACTGAGGGGCTACCATGCCTAAAAATTGAAAATGAAATGAAAAAATAAAAATGAAATGCCCACAGGAAAATAACATTGAAGCTAAGGTGAAGGAGCAATTGGATAAATATCAGCAGCTAGCCTTTGAAACAAGGGAAATTGGGTTGGGTACAAAGTTGAAGTTATCCCATTAGTCGTTGGATACTTGGGTGGAGGAATTGGAAAATTGTGGAAGAATGTTCAAAAAGTGATAGAAACTGAAACTGAGGCTGAAAGAATAGTGAAAGAAATGCAGAAGACAGTGCCAATGGACAGTGAATCAATTACGAGAAAAGTACTGTCGGGAGTGGTGCAACCGGAATGAACATTTGGAACTTATTTCATTTTCATTTTTCATATTCAAAGTTGGTATTTACAAGAGTAGATAACCACATACTAATTCACACCAACTATTTATCAGACTGTATATGCCATGTACACTGTAAAATCAATAGGCTAACAAACTTTGGTTGTCCTAATTGGTGGCTTGAAGTAGCTTTTATGAAGTATAATAATAAAAATAATAATAATAATAATAATGATAACAATAATAATAACAATAATAATAATAATACTAATAATAATAATAATGATAATAATAATAATAATAATAATGATAATAATAATAATAATAATAATAATAAAACCACACTGTTAAAATTGTCGTACGTTTCGATAAAAATCTTCATCAGCCTAACTTTGCAAATAAGCAACCGTGCATTTATAACCAGCCTAAATCAAGATACAATAAAGAAGAGCCAAACAATTAAATCTATACCAAGCCTGTCAAGAATGCCCAATTTCCATAGAAATGATGTCCAAACGGGAATTTTAAAGTAAAAGTTTTGAAAGTAAATAATCCCAATGGGTAAACCAATAACCCACCGAAACTCCGAGAGACCCAAAAACACACCCTTCCAAGCCTGGCTTAAATAGAAATGAAGCCCAAACAGGAATTTTAAAGTAAAAGTTTAGAAAGTAGAAAATCCCAATGGGTAGACCAATAACCCACCAAACCCCTGAGAGACCCAAAAACCCACCCTTCCAAGCCTGTCTTACATTGAAATAAAAGCCCAAACGGGAATTCAAAATAAAAAATTCTGAGAGTGGATAACCTCAATGAGTAAACCAAAAACCGACCGAACCCCTGAGAGACCCAAAAAACACCCTGACTTACATAAAAATAAAAGCCCAAACAGGAATTTAAAGTATATAGTTTTTCTTTATTAAAAAGTAAATAACCCCAGTGGGTAAATTAATAACTGACCGAAGCCCTGCGAGACCCAAAAACCCACCCTTCGAAAATACCTTCATTAAAATCCCCTAGGAGAAATCTGGACACACCGAGGAGGCAAACAACAAGAATGAGTGGGAAAAGCCCCGCGGTCCTCCCCATAGCCCTTCCATAACTCGCTATTTGCTGAGTAAAGAATGGCCTGATAAGGGATTCCACCCTACCACCACGTGTATCCGCACACGAAGCCATAGAAGAAAACTGCAAAGCCACGCCTTATCAAGAGAATTTTCGTTGTGTTTGCGTGCATATGTTCTAAAATAGGATTTGTAAACATTAAACCTTTGCCGAAATGTGTTGATTCCGAAATTGAGGACATAGAAGTTGGTGTTGCACTATGTTCAAGTCTTGGCCCTCTTCTCTTCCTCATCTACATCAATGATCTCCCGCAAGCAGTCCTGGATTCCAACGTGTCCATGTATACTGATAATACTAGTGCGTGCTACCAGTCTTACGATATGACTCGGCTGAATGGGGCTATCAACAGTGATCTCGCGAAACTGGACACTTGGCTACAAAGTAACAAGCCTTCCCAGAATGTAGCAAAAACTCATTCTATGCTTATTTCCTCCAAGCAGAAACACAACAGTATTCTCAAGGGTCAAAATGAAGACTTGAAATTGAAAATACGTGATAATGAGCTGGAAGTAGTCAAAAAAGACTAAATACCTCGGTTTGCAAATTTACTTTTCTTTGGATTGGAAAGAACAGATCAAGGCAGATTCTGCCAAGGTCTCCAGGGCAGTGGGATTTCCAAACATGCCAAGTCTTTTCTTCCGAAAGAGACTTTGCAAACTCTCTATATAGGTATTGTGGAGCCTCACTTTCGATACTGCTCTTATGCCTGGGGCTGCGCTGGTTCAAGTGAAATTAATCAGCTACAAAAACTTCAAAAGCGTGATGCTAGGATAATAACGAATAGCAGCTTCGATGCCCCAAGCAGACCTCTCATCGAAAAGCTGGGATGGAAGACCGTTGACCAACTGATTTCCAGTGAATCTAAGACAATGATCTTCAAGTCCCTGAATGAGCTGGCTCCACAATATCTGTGTGACCTGTTCACCCGAAATTCGCTCTACTCATCACATAGTCTTCGTAATAAGGGGACCGACTTGAGGTTTCCGATGAAAAGGTCAACAAATGGCCAGAAATGTCTCTCTTATAGAAGTGCTAAGCTATGGAATAGCCTGTCAGCCGAGTCAAAGCAGGCAACCTCTCTGTATGGTTTTAAAAAAACTATTTAGAAACAGATACTATTGGACACTTTTTCCTTTCACTTTTATTGTAAATTTTGAACATTATTGTATATTGCAAATAAGGTTTTAAGATCAAATAAGGTCTTAGATATTGCAAATAAGGTTTTAAAGTTTAATTTGATTAATAGCGTTTTCCTTTTATATTATATTGTAATTAATGTTTTTATCGGAGGGCCTCTTGAAAATCAACTTGTTGAAGGGCAACCCTCCTTAAAAGAATTAAACATATAAAAAATATATAAAAATATATATGCATCACAATTCAATGAGTGTAAACTGCGGAACCAGGGAATGGACCTGTGCAACCAAGACTATGCGCAGCACTCACTGACAATCGTTATTTCTGGTAATAATAATAATGATAATCGGAAAAGAGCCCAGCTTTAGTGCATGTCACACACTGAGCCTTAATCATGACGAGAATAACAAGAAAATTGGTGGTAGTGCTAACAAGAATGAAAATCATCAATCTTATGGATGGAATCAGCATTTGAAAACTAGTTGAAATTTCCTTAACATCGCAAATACTGGTATGGCAAGGCAAGTAACAATATGATCAATAGGCTAGTAAATAAAAGCAGCGAATACCTTTGGGATATGAGAAACCAGTTCAAAAGTTATACCACTTCTTGTCAAGACATTCTGAAGAAATGAATAAGGCATGTTGATAGTCGAAGCTATATGGCAAACACTACGTCAACGATGCACTTGAAAGATAACACATAAACAGGCAAAATGGTCACAAAGTTCTTGTCGGAGTGATGTTATGTGCTGAGAAATTTGTGTTGGAGACACCACCCTAATTTCCTAAGCAAACGCGCACGGTGTTCTCGATCAATTAATTGAGAAATGAATATTTTGGGTACACATACTGAAACGAAAAATATTCCTGGGCCACTGGTTCTAATTTACGGTCAGCGACTACGAAAGAGATCCACACCTTATCTGCATCTGAAAAATATCCTTTTTGATGAATGTGAAACCTGCGTCTTTTAGAATATGTGATCATGTCAGTACGAAAAGTCACAAGCTCTTGGTCTGAATAATAAAGTCTACGCCACTCGAAAATTTTAAGGTGTCAGCAAATGGTTTGTTCGTGCTATTTGAAATATTTGTTTTTCACTTAAATCACAATTCTCTCCAACAGTAAGAATTCAACTTCCCAACTTATCACAGATACCGTGTAGAAAGAATTGGCCTCGTCACGAGGGCCTCTGGATAAGAGTCCCCTTCCCCCTCCCCACTGGAATGAGCGACAGCACTATAACCATAAGAAAATTTCCAAATGTCCGTTTGCTTGTTAATTCAAGAAAAAAATGTTGTTTGCCGGCTTTACTGTATAGCTAACTAAGAAAATGGTTATAGATAAAATTCTAACCCGTCGCCGTGCTCACTTATGCAGAAGTCTGCCCAGTTTATAATGTAATTGTTCGAAATAGGGCACTCTTGTCAGACAATGCCTTGAACATTCCAGACATTTCGAGTATGATTATAAGAAGTATTCCAGAACATTAAAGAAAGACATTTGTTTACTCACTTTCGTAAATAGAGCGTTCCATGGAACAATCAAGAACTTTCCTTGACTTTGTTTAGATCATTTGGAATGGAATCCTTCGAGTAAATTTTATTAGAACATTCCTGAACGTCTTTTAACCATATATAAACTCCATTTTAACCGAAGTCTTAGTTTTAACCACTTTTAACTTTAACCAAAGTTTTAGTTGAAAAGCAATAACGAAAAGTCAGAAGTATAATTCTACTTTCTTGACATTACTCTGCCGATTTTCAACAGTAATAACTTGAGACTATAACTGTATAAGGTATATAAAATAAGAATATCTAGACAAGATTCCAGAAACGAGAAAAAATATTTTCGTTACCGTTTGTCTAATAAATCTCTTCATGAGGCTTTCTTTCAACCCTTGCTTTTTATAAATTCGAACACATATTCTTTTTCGAAGAACGAGATCCATGACAGCCGGACTGCATAGCCGCAGCGTAACCTGCGAGAGATGAAATGATACTTGAGTTTGAATACACGTCTACTAACAAGGCACGAAACCAAAGGATGGAAAATGCACCCAACGTTAATTAGTATCATTTGAAACTCATCTAAACTTGAGTGGGATCACCTTATGCCAATCTCTGGGAAAGTTGCGTCGACTTTCTCGTTGCAGGAAAGCTTAAATCCTAGGTAAACACACTGATGCCAAATAATAGATCTATCAGCAAAAGCGTGAAGAACACCGAAAAGACCCTTAACAGCTATCAAATACCCAAACGTAAAACATCTAACGATCTTCAAGCCAGTAACGAATAAAGCTCATGCAATTCAGATGAGAACAAGCAGTGAAAATAGTTATTGATTGTGATGGTTTACGATTGGAAATAAATAGTAGAAAAATATGAAAAAGCAGTTAATGGCGGGCCTTTCTCGTTCTGCTGGCATTACAAGATCAATGCCTTTCTTGCAACCGCTCGTTCTTGCACTCACTTCTCTTGACATCAAAAGATCAATTTCAGTCTCAAAAAATCATCCAGTTACTAATTCTACAATAATTCACTTGGAGCAAAGAAGTGCAGTCAACCACAAAGATGTTTTTTGTCCATGACTGAAATCAGACCAATAAACATTCCACTAAACAAGAGACAGATTGAGGATGCCTTATTGATTTTTTATCCAAATCCGCGATCGAATCTCCAGTTTTAGCCATATTGCAAACGACCCGCCTGCCCTAAGTTAGCCCGACTTGCAATGCAAAACGAACCTTAGTAATTATCAGCAAAGTTCATGTGTATTTTTCGTAGCCGTATATTTAATTTTAGTTTAGTTACATGTTCTCTATGTTAATGACTGCGGAGTTGTCATGGATTCCTGCACTCCGTGGTATCGTCCTCGTAGTTTAGTAAAGTAGGTCGTACGTAGTGTCTTAAGTAGGCTCGTTTTGTAAAATTTTATATTGAATACAAAAAAAATGCCTTATTGTCACTGCGTTGACGTTTCATAATTGTGTGATCACAATGGGGTGGTTACAGAAAATTCGTTTCACGGTCACAGTAGTCATGCAGCGTTAGCGGAAGACAGTTTTGACTAATGGAATCGACAGCTGGACTATCAATCTCGACATCTCGACAGATATCGCAAGTTCTAAATCTTAACTCGAATACTGATGCAGTAACAATCTAATTGATGAGCCTTAGGTAAGATTTTAAAACAAAAATTTAACTGGATAAAATCTAACCCAGGAAAGGCATATTTTGTACGGCATTAACATAAGTTACCCTTTGTTTGACGTCATAGTTCAAAGCAATGAGCGAATAGAGACAAAGTGAAATTCTGTCAACCAGTAATTCCAAACAAACAAAGCCGCACAGCTGCCTTGAAAAAACAAGTGGGACAAACTATCGCACTGTATACGCCAAAGATGGTTTTCAAAAGTCACAAGCTTATAAAGCAAGAAGAAGGACAAGTCTGAAGATTTGCCCGACGGATTTTGTTTACTTAATTTGGGGACCAGACTTGGAGGGGAGGATAACAATTCTCGCATATTAGGGGCTTGAATACAATAACTGGCTAATCCTGGGACCAGTAGTAAAACCTGATGGACTTTGATAAACACTTTTCTAAGCAAAGCCAACATTACCATAATAAAACCCTTGCTAGAAAATGGGCTGTTTGGGCTGGGCTGTTTGAGTTTTTTATAGTGAGTGGGAACATGTACAGGGTGTCTCAAAAAAATTGTTCGACGTTTGATTAAATATTGAAAAATAAGGACAACATGAACAATCGGTTAAAAATTCACTGAGTTACAAGCTCTCGATAATAAAAAATATGCGATGGCTGGAACCAGAGACTCCCCCAACATTACTTGTATTGCAAAAGCGCACAGATGGAGGTAAGAGAAGCTTATCCAATGTCATACCTCTCGTTAATATCAGAGCAAACCAAATACGACTTCTAAGGTAAATTATTTCTTGCAATCATTCTCAAAGTTTCCTTAACATTTCATAAGTCCAAAAACAGTGGTTCAAAACATAATCGGCGAGAGACTGAATCTGTTTCCTCAAAGCATCCATATGCTTGACAGTTAGGTTATCGAATGCCTGTTTCAATCCCACTTGGTTTGCCCTGAAACCATATAGAAGTAACAGAAACGACGACCTATGGGACTTTTACCAAAAATGCCATTTCGAGGCCTCTGGGCTCAGCTTTCGCACGAACTTGAACATCAAAAGTTTGTAGCCCCTTGATCTTTTATCGGATTTGCAAGATTCTTGTGACCAAAAATAATTCAAAATCTCAGGAAAAGGGTGACTTGATCAAGGGTGCATTCAGCGTATCGTTATTTTTAGCATCAATCAAACGTCGAACAATTTTTTGAGACACAATGTAGATCTGCGAAAAGCACTTCGAACCAGATTTGATCAACGAAAGTACGCTTCCTTTAAAACTTTTGAATTTGAGATTATTCTTAAAATCTTATCTGATGTCGTTGATCACTCCAGAAGCTTGTAAAAGACTTATGAGGGAGAGAGCGACAACATGCAATGAGTTTCAAAACTGTAAGGCATGTGCCACTTACATTTCGTAAAAATTTAGTTCCTATAGGAAATCAGTGAAAGCTCGAGCAGACCTCATCAGAAAGGCAGAACTATCTAACTACCGTGGCTTGAAGAGAACAGCACAAAGATACACTCTGGAAGGAAGTTTCTTATACTTTCAGGCCATTTCGCGACCAAGGGTTTCTTCTGCTTCCTAAGTTTAAGATTATATAAGTAACGAATTTTTAGGGCTTCCAAGGTACCTAGTTAGACATTGGGTAGATTTCAAAGAAAACATTACTAGAGCGTACACTCAGAAGAAGAAAACTGATTTGAGTTTTATTACAATCCAAATCCAGCAATGATGCCCCTATCTGCAGTCGGAGCTGAATTCAAAAAAATTCGTAAATGGAAACTACTAGAGTATGCAGTCTACCGAAAATGAATGCAGTCTACATGTCTAGCGTGGAAGAATAAAGTGGTGTTCAAAAGGTGAAGTCGTTGAGACTTTAGAAGTGAAAGCTGCAAATAAAAACGCTTCTTGGAGTTTTTAATTCAGGTACGGTAATTTCTAAGAGCCTTTATGGCAAGCATCCTCACTGAATCCGACGAACGCCGTTGACATTGGGCCTATCTATTTCCAATATGTAAGTTTCTCAAGTCTACAAAATTGAGCCTACACGACTGTAAGTAATGAAAGGGTTTTTGACACATTTGGTGATGCTGGTCAGTGCCAAAAGATTTTTGGTGAGCTGGGAGGAATTAAAGCTGAAAAGTACTGTGATAATGTCCAAATCGCCCCCAAAAACTTCGTACTCACAGCAAAACCTCGCAACGAAACCTAGTCATCTATATGCGTTACCATCGAGAATGACAGTTGCTATGCAGGTATAATTTCGCCCATCCCGTTTGCGCATATGTTTCAACGTCTTGAAATGAACATAAAGGAACCATGGGGGATTACAGAGGATTATCCTTGGAGCGCTTGTCGCTTTCCAGACCATAGGTCTTTTTCTATAGACTCTGTTTATATTCGCATCTCGTATCTTGTATGGCACTAGGCCCAAATCAATCAGGTTTTCGTCCAGAAGACTCAACAGTCAACCAATTACTGTCAGTAACACATACAGTATTTCAAGCCTTTGACTAAAACCCCCCACTTGACGTCCGGTCTGTGTATCTTGACGTTTTTAAGGCCTTTGATAGGGTGTAGCATGATGATCCAATTTACAAATTAAAACGATGTGGTGTTTCAGGACAACTTCTTCTTCTAATCCAAAGTTCCCTCAGCGGTCGAAAGTAGAGGACTGTGCCAAATGGACAGAGTTCTAATTGGGAGATAGTGCGGCAGGGGTGCCCCAGGGCTCTAATCTGGGACCCTTGTTTTTCACTGTGTAGATAGATGATCTAGCTGTAGGGTTTAAATGCAATATCAAGTCATTTGCTGATGATACAGGTACATGTACCCTAAAAACCACAAAAAGAGCATGTTGCTATAATTTTCTTCCTACCTTTGCTTTTCAAAAATGGTTTTGTGCCAAGGCTGGGCTGCAGAAAATGAGTTCTTCCCATAGTTTATCGTTAATTCTTACTTATGATTGACAGAGTACTGATGTGAAAAAGTTACTTGTTTTTCACAATATGTACCCCAAAAACCACAAAAGCAAAAACCTCCAGAAGATTACAGCCGATGCACCTACCATTGTGATATTTGAGAAGAAATTACCATTATAAATTAGAAATTAATAGAAACTATAGCTGCACACTTATTTTCAGTGGAAGTATCTATTGCACTACAAAACTCACATGAGATGTACCCCAAAAGCCACATTAGCTTCTTACTTATGAGACCTTTTGTTGCATGTCAGTCTTTAAAGGTGTTAGTTTTCTTGATTCTACATATATTTTGAAATCTGCTGATGATCCAACATTACAGAGGGAACTGTGCTATTGATTTTATTAGCAATTACAAATTGCGTGTATTTTCCAAGAAACAAAATATTTGAAAATATTAATTTTTCCCTGCAAAATGTGTTTTTCATTATCATCACAAATTTTATGTCTCTGCATCAGATGAATCCTTCATCAGGGTCTAACATCTTCTTATAACAGACCGTTAACTTTCTGAGATGTTCATGTTAGGCAACGGTGTTGACCACTTGACCTACTGAAATGTTTTTAATAGCCATTAATCAATACTTTACATGATCAATGATTGGGAACAAGCAATGTTTTCCGATTGAGATGTATATTTGATGTGATTAAATTGTTGGTAAAAATCATGATGGCACAGCTAAAAAAATTTCTGCTACATTAATTTCCTTTTTATCGTTATGATGTTACTGTGCCAAATGCATTCTTTGGTCAGGGGTGTATCTCTTTATCATGGTAGGATGTTGTTGTAGCTCTGCTTTTTGCTCTAGTGAGCAGCAAGTTCCAGTTTTGCAAAATGGAGCTTCGCAGAAAACAGTTAATTTCTCAAATGCCATATTTAACCTATCACTAAATGGTGAAAAGGACATAGTTCTGTATTGCCTTGGCAGTCAAAAGATATGAATTGCAAATGGCTCCATCACCGCTGTCATTTTGAATTATTTTGAACACTTTCTGCTGATCTTGGAAACTGGGATTTATATCCAAAACTTTCATTAACAAATCTTTCATTTTCATTTCATTCATCTTTCACTGAATAAAAATCTTTCATTTTCTTTCACTTAGTCCTTGCCTTGGTTGTTGATTTACAATGCATTAATTCTAATTGAAAATGCTTAGGCTAGATCTTGTGCAGTTGAACATAATTTTTCATGCATCTTTAATCTGACCCAATAAAAGTGAGACATTCCAGATTACTAATCAATTGTTTATAATTTTCCAGTGGTGGTATCTAAAATTAATAGAAATGAAAACAAAAAGATTGGTTGATGATTTACTGGAAACAATATCTTTTCTTTGTTGATTGACTTTCAGAGGATTTCTATTATCATTTTGCTAAAAGTATGAAAATTGACATTTTAAGGATTTGCTATTATTTTATTATTTTGTAGAAAATATGAACCATTGTTCACTATTTTGATTGACTTATATGCAAAATATGTTACTATACATTTAATTTGGTTAAAAATACATCTGTTTCATTTGGTATGTTTCATGACACCACATTACAGTCCCTACATGCATCTTGCATCAGTGAAATGTACCCCAAAACCACGCAAAACTTCATGCGTTTCAGGATGCTCATTCTATATGTTCACCATATTACATGGTGAACATTATGTTTTTTTGATAAGAGGACAAATAAAAGATACTGAAAAAGATTAGTTTGCAAACTTAAGTTAAGAATTTCCAACTTGCAACTCTTTCAATGAAATAATCTCTAAAATTTCAGGTTAAAATTTTTGCTGTTACACCCCATGATTATTTTTGAATCCAATTTTTTCTTGACCAAGCATTATTTTTTGGTAGCCTAGTTACCTAAGCATCATTAGTCAGCAAGATTTTTATGTTGTATGCTGTTCTTCCATAGATATTGCCTTTCAACTGAATTTGTGGTTTTTGGGGTACCTTAGTTTTTGGGGTACATGTACCTGTACAGCATTATTTAAAGTGGTAGAACATTCAAATACAGCTGCCAGTGATACGAACGATTATTTGGACTTGATAAGTCAATGGGTTGTCACCTGGAGGATGTCCTTTAATCCTGATCCACTAAAACAAGCTGTTGAATTAAAATTTTAAAGGAAAAAAATTGAAATGGATCATCCAGTGATCCTCTTTAAAGACATACCTGTGAAGAATGAAACTGAACATAAACACTTAGGAATTATCCTAGACTCAAAACTATCTTCTTCAGCTCACATAAAATCAGCTATCTTCAAGCAAGGAAGGGAATTGGATTGCTCTGGTTTCAGCAAGTTAAATCTCCACAAGTTCAAGCGTAATTTTAGGGAAACCGTAACTCCAATGTGCCCATTAAACGATGCTATTGAGGACACGGTGCACACTTTGATGCTCTGCCCTTCTTTTGATCTTCAACGTCGAGATATTCTTACCGGAACTGTTGAATCATTACGATCATTTGTGCAAATCACCAATCTTTCAAATGATGCTTTCACGCAGCTTTTATTATACGGTGATCAATACCATTATTATGACTTGAACAGAAGCATTCTCGAATTGACCTTGCGTTTGATTCACGAACCTGGTCGTTTTGGCTAAGATCTGTTGAAACTTCAGTGATGTACA
The DNA here is from genome assembly GCA_964019985.1 of Aurelia sp. 4 Dawson et al 2005. Lineage (NCBI taxonomy): Eukaryota > Metazoa > Cnidaria > Scyphozoa > Semaeostomeae > Ulmaridae > Aurelia > Aurelia sp. 4 Dawson et al 2005. Next base: position 8,904,590 of record OZ026505.1, read on the forward strand.
AAGCACCCATTGTTTTTTCTTTGTTAAGTCTATTTTGCATTGTCAGGTCAGTTTTTCACTACAAACATGACACGAAATGCGCTCGTAACATTTCAAAATTTATCCCAAGCCTGATATCTAATCTAAGACAGAATCTAGTACAGTGTCCATTGGTTTTAATGGTTCGTACTCAGTTGTGTGTACGTAGATTAACTTGCTTGTCTCTATATATTGGCCATGGGGTAGTCATTGTCTTTAGCTCCCCATGGTGTAGTTCCTGTAGTGTTGTAAAGTGATTGGGAAAATTTTGTACGATGTAATGCATGTTGCAAAATATTCATATTAATACAAAAAATGAAACACTTACTATTCGGCTCCTGGATCAAAAAGATAAAATCTGCCAGGCAGGTCCTTTGATTTAGCCTTCTTTGTTTGAAAACCTATGACTTCTCTGAAAAACTGTATGTCACATGCATTTGAACAATGGTGTCAATCAAATGTGGCGAGACCCATCCTTATTATCTAAGCTTGCGTTGTCAAAAAAGGCAGTCTGAGTTATAAACCTTGCAAAATATAGAGATCACAGCTATTGCTACAGAACAAAATAACTTGTCCTGCGACCACATAATTGAGCTAGAAATAAGAAATTGCAGTACTTTGTCGAAGACGAAACTATGGGCGCACTCTATTTAGGTATGGTTGAGAAAAAGAAATACACAGAAATTGTACGCGACAGGCAACTGGAAATGATATTAACCTTCTAAAAACAAATCAAGTCGTATTCAAAGCCCCATAAAACATACTGGTGCCTCGTCTGGAATAACATTCGCCGGGTGAAACAAAGAACTCGAAAAGAAAGGGGTTGGTAGGGGGGGGGGGGCTTCTGGAACATCTACGACAAAGCTATTAGTTTAGTTAAATGTTAGCAAGTGTCATTTTTTCTCTCTCTTTTGCCCGTCTTTCCGCTTGTTACCAACTATGCTAGAAAAAAGCATTACATTTAAAAAGCATGGTCTATTGACAAACTTTAAGACAGAAATGAATTTAGTAGATTTTAGTACTGTTTCTCCAAATAAAATTGAAATTTGACATCTTTACGTCTTTCATGTCCAGGCAGTCGCATTGTAATTGGTAATTTTGTCAATTTATTGGTGAAATAGAAGAAAAAAAGGTTCCTTGCCATCTGACCAAATGTTTCCGACAATTTTCGGCCATTTTGGAACCATGAATTTGCACGTGAAATTGAATTTATGTTTCCCTTGCTTATACAAATAAATTGAGAACTGCAGATTCTACAGTTCTTTAAAAACTTCGATTATCTTCTGGCTTGCGTGGTATCCTTAAGCCACATTGCTGACAATGGAGAGACAGCTAACAGGTGAGTAAAAAAAAACGCCCGGCGTTTGAAAGGCTACTGCTTCCTTAGTATGCAAGCAATGATACTTTGCAACACTTGATTGAATAGCTTACATGTTCAACTATTCTTAGAAATTTTCCTGGCTAAAATCAGTCACTCCTTTCAGATTTTGTACGCGATATTCTAAAATGAATCCCTTTGAGAAACCTTAAAATATGTGCTAAAATTGCAAGCAAAAATCCCTAATGTGTTTACTTAACCGCGATGACTTTCAGCACGCCTTAGCACGCGCTTTCCTTTTGGCGGGTTGAAAAGTCTTCTCCCTAGTGTGAATAGCTTATTCAGCGGGATCCCATTCTCCCATGAGGACAAGATACATGAACACATCCAAGACTCAACCGGTAGCACACAGATAACGTAAGAGTAATTATGTGATTTATTCTCTTCAAATTTGATTTCATTATTCTCAGTTTCTCTTCAATTTTGGTCCCTTCGGTCCAAAATGGATCATTTGGCTAAAACTCTCGCCATCAGAATATTTCACTCTATAGAACAGTTCTCTGGAACACCTGGTTCATTTCGGCAAACACTGAAAATCATCCAGGAAGATCATGCACTTGATCAATTCTCAGTCTTCTTGAGAGACTGAAAGCGATGAAACGAAGGCCAAGTTTTGGTTTCTGAGCCAAGCGCTGAATCGAAGAAGAAAAATGACCTAATCGAGTCCGCGACCCCTTGCCATGGTGCTCAGATGGTACACATATGGACTGGGGGATGATAAGGCGGCTAAATAATCAAGAGAAAAACTTACCATGCCAAATGGGTATTGTACTTGAATTCTCGAAAGTTGTAAAAAAATAAAAATAACTCGAGTCTGAAGAGAGATGCGACCGAGCCTCAGTCGAGAATATTAGACACTGTAGAGGAGGGGATTCGCTATTTTTCCGGCTGTTACTATGGCTGCCGGAATGGCATGCGAGATCCGCAGTCTCTTTTTCTAACTGCGAAATGGTCTACTTCCTAGCAGCTTCCTTGGCTGTATTTTCCTTCTAACACCGACCGATCTATTTTCCTTCACCGATCTATCGTAACGTAATGGTGGACGGTCGTGCGACGAGAGCAGAAGTCATGCATGGCCTTGCAACAGCCTGACGGGGCTGTATTGCTATTTATCTAATTGACGTCTAATAGATAAATAGTATTAGATTGAATAAATAGATTAATGAACGTCTACATAAAGTCATCGAAAAAAAAAATCTTGTATTCATTACAATTTGGTTTTCGTGCCAGGCATTCCATTAACCATGCCCTGGTTAGTTTAACAGAAGCCATCAAAAATTCACTAGACAATGGAAAATTTGGTTGTAGAATATTCATTGATTTGCAGAAGGCTTTTGATACAGTAAATCATCATATCCTTTTGATGAAGCTTGGACATTATTGAATTAGAGGAACTACGTTAGACTGGCTTGAATCCTACCTCTCAGATAGGAAACAATGTGTGTCAGTGAATGGATCTTACTATCGCTATCTCAATGTTACTTGTGGAGTTCCACAGGGTTCTGTTCTTGGTCCTCATCTTTTCCGGATTTACATTAATGATTTACCTCTCTCATCCTAAAAGTTAACCTTTTACTTATTTGCAGATGATACCAACATCTATTGTGAATCTGAAAGTCTTGATCAGCTTCAAAGGGTGGTTAACAGGGAATTGAAAAAAGTGAAAATGTGGCTTGAGGTTAAAAAACTGTCGCTCAATATTGATAAAACTAAATTCATTATTTTTTACGTCACCTCAACATTCTTCACCTGGAACTATCAACATCAAAATTGGAGAGTTTCCTATCAATCAAACTTGTTATGTAAAATTTCTTGGCGTTCTTCTGGATCAATATCTTTCATGGAAGTATCACTTGACAGAACTATCCAAATAACTGGCTAGAACCTGTGGTATGTTTTTCAAAGTAAGACACTTCTTACCTATCAATATCTTAGTCTGTCTTTATAACTCTATAGTCTCACCGTTTCTACAAAATGGAATTTACTTTGGGGTCTGACTTATGAGAGTCATATCAATCCAGTATTTCTGTTGCAGAAAAAGGCCATAAGGGCTATTGCGTTTGAACACTTTACTTCTCCTACTACACCTCTCTTTTCTGATTTAAAGATTTTAAAGCTGCGTGATTTACTTAAATCGAAACTGCTTTCTTTTGTATATGATTGTGTAAACAAGATCGCTCATTCTTGTTTTCATTCGTTTTTTGATTTAGTTCAATCTATTTATTAACTTCAACATGGTACACTGCAAGCCATGAAAAATGATATTTTTCTAACGCAGAAAACTACTGCTCAATACGGTCTTCGATCAGTTCGTTACTTTGGAGCTAAGTGCAGGAATGACAATTTCAATTTCATTTGAACAACAAATTTAATCTACTACATTTCTGCTCATTATGAATTGTTTAATTATCAAAAATAGCTGTTCGGGATACTTGAATACTCTGGAAAAGAACAGACGTTCTTCTCCAGAGAAACCCTAAAGGGCTGACGAGCCAAGCACCCCTACTCAAAGAAAATAGCTTACATGTTTAAAACTTGTTTACAATATACCTTCTTGACAATGTTTTTCTAAAAATATATATAAAATATTATTGATACGAAAACGGAATGAGAGCAAAATAGAGACGGAGAGAGAGGGAGAGAAAAAAAACAAATGGTAGAAACAGTTTTTTTTGGGGGGGGGCGAAGTAGTACATTGTACATTGCTGACGTGTGATGAAACTAGTATTTCTGTTGTAGATACTTGGAAAATTTTTTACTAAATATGGCTTTTGTTTTTGAATTCTTTATTTCGCTCGGTATTGTGTTCCAGGTAATAGCACCAACATATCTTATGCTGCGTCAAACGATGTTTAGTTTAGTTTTTGGAATCACGTAGTCATTCCTGGTTGCCTGTCGCGCGCATCATGTGTGTCTATCGTTTGTTTATTGAAACATTTCTAAGAAAAATGAATCCACGAGTTTATTTTCGACAGAATACATGAATTTTCCTATTTCTAATTCAACTATGTCATCAAAACATAATAGATTTTGTTTTTTAAAAGTGGTAAAGAGTGATCTTGGAATTTGGCAAAATTTATGGCTCGAACTGCTCTTTTTAGACAGCGCTTGATTGGGACCAGACTTGTTTTCGTCGCTGAACTCCAGTTGATTAAGCCGTAGTTAATATGAGGCATGATGAAAGAATTGTAGAGAGACGATAAGGTGCTTTTTGGCACAAAGTGTCTGAGTTTATAAAGTAGTCCTACATACATACATACATACATACATACATACATACATACATACATACATACATACATACATACATACATACATACATACATACATACATACATACATACATACATACATACATACATACATACATACATACATACATACATACATACATACATACATACATACATACATACATACATACATACATACATACATACATACATACATACATACATACATAAGTTATTTGTTTGAGCAGGTTATAAACTACGGCAGCGCTGGCTGATGTGGACCTGCTATCTAAGTATATTCACCCAACCTACTTTTACAGTCCATTTTAAAATTGTTAGTTCTAGAATTTATGTAAAGCAGAGTACAATATTAAAAAGTAAAACAACTAATAATAAATAAAATCTTGCTGTTTGAATGTTATTAAAGATACTTCTTTCTGGAAACTTGATGTTTTTATGGCTAATTTTGCCATCTTAATATTCCTATTAAAAGTTTCTTGATTATGACTTGATCTTAGAGTCTCTGGCAATTGATTCCATAGATTTGGACCACGAAACCTTGCTGACATCCTTCCTTGTTCCGTTGCTACTCGAGGCACAACAAGTGAATTATTTCGCGCATACCGGCCACACCTTTTGTCAAAGAGCTGTTTGAAGTCCTCCGGACAGTCACCATGACATACTTTGTGCATGATTGTCAGCATTCGTCTCTCGTAGATGTAATCTAGTCTATCCCAATTCGCATTCAACAATGCATCCTCATCTGAAATATTCTTTGGTAATTTGTGAATGAGTTTAGCAGCCCTAGCGTGAATTCTTTCAAGTTGCGACATAAGTGCTTGAGAACATGTTCCCCAAACTGCTATTCCGTACGTTACTGCAGCAATCACGGTTTTAAAATAGATCTCTTCTTGAGTGGCGATTGAGAGGTACGTCATTCTCCTAAACTGGCTCATTTTTGCTCTATAAGATTTTGCGACTTTCTTTATTTGTTGATCCCATTTTACATGATTGTCTATGGTAATACCTAAAGATGTTACACTGTTTTTATACTTAATGATGCTATCACCGATCCTTACTGGCCGCAAAGGACCAACAAAATCTTGTCTGGTTATTATCATTACTTCAGATTTGTCACTGTGGATTGTTAGCCGATTTTTCTCGCACCACTGTTTTATCTCTATCCCGATTTCATTTAGTGCATCCACGACCTCATCTATATATTGCCCAACATAATAGAATGTCGTATCATCAGCGAATAGATAGACGGTTCCTTTAGTAATATGATCGGGCAGATCGTTAATATACATGGAAAACAGTCTTGGGCCTAGGAGTGAGCCTTGGTGCACCCCATAGGAGACATCTCTCACGCCTGATCTTGTACCATTCAATTCTACAAATTGTTGCCTGTCATCCAGGTAGCTTTCAAGCATTCCATATGCTTTTCCTGTAAATCCAAAACCTTGTAGTTTTGCTTTCATTATGGTACGACTGACTGAGTCGAAAGCTTTCCGAAAATCAATAAGCAATACACCAACAATCCAACCTTTGTCTAAGGCCTTTTTCCATGTTTCAGTCATCCATAGGAGTAGTCCCTCCGTGGATTTACCCTTTTTAAATCCCCACTGGTAAGGAGTTGTGGCACCATTCATGTCAAGATGCTTGTTTACGGTCTTGCAAATTTGACCCTCCTGTATCTGACTAGGAATGCTAAGTAGCGACAATGGCCTGTAGTTTTCCCTTTCAACATTTGATCCTTTTTTGAATGCACTTTTTAGCTTTGCAGTCTTCCATGGCTGGGGGAATCTGCTTCCCTCAAAGCTCTTATCTATCACAAGCTTTAACCCTCTCAAGATGGAATGGTTTGCAGCCTTGAGTTCTCTTGGGGCTATTTCGTCAGCTCCCATGGATTTGTATGGATTCAGGACTGCAATTTGATGTGCCAAATAAGTCGTATCGCTCTCAAAACATTTCACAAGTAAGTGTCACTTGAGTAATATGTGTCATACAGTTTTCATCATCTTCACTTGGAAAGCTTGATGCTAGCTTTTTTCCAACATCAGCAAAGTAATTGTTCAAAAGCTCAGCCTTTTCAGAATCGTTTGTAACTAGTTCTCCCGCATCATTCTTTAATGCTTGGATATTACTAGGCTTAGACTTCCCTTTCATTTTATTCACTGTCTGCCAAAACTCTCTGGAACTATTTGATTTGCTAAATTGTTCCTTCCAATATTCGGCTTCAGCTTTTTTGAGCATGTAGTTGACCGTATTTCTTAAAGATTTATATTCGTCCCTCAACTTCATATGTTGTCTGTTTCTTTGCCATTTAATTAGAACTTTGCATCTCAAATTCATTGCTTTCTTGATTTCTCTGTTGACCCAAGGCAGATTATTTGGTCGAATATTTGCTAGCCTTTGTGTAATAAACTAATTTAGTACATCCGTGTGCATGGTCTCCCAACAGTATACTGCATCATCTATTTCTTCAAAAGTACTTATGACCCACCAGGGGACTTGGTCTAACATTTCTCTAAACTTTTCTTCGTTGAATCTCTTTCTGTCTTTAACGTACTTAAGCTGAGGTTTGTTATGCATCTTCTGTATATTCAATACGCAGTAAACAAATTTATGGTCTGAAATTGCTGGTTCGAATGTTCGAGACCTGATGATTTTATTTGAGTTCTTATTTTATCATTTACTACTATGAGGTCAATCAATGTCTTCGATGATTCCGAGATACGAGTTGGTTTATCTATCAGGTTGTGAAAGTCAAACGCCTTTAAGACTCGCTTTATATTTTTCCCTGCCTGTGTACTTTCTTTGGAGCTATCCTTGCTTAGTAAATCAGAATTAAAATCACCTAATTTTATGATGTTCTTTCGCTTGGTCCACAGGTGGTTTATTACTTTCGAAAAATGATCGTAAAAGGCCCTGTCTGTTGGTGCTCTGTACATGCAACCTATCAAGAATTTTTGTGACTTTAGGCATAACTCAATCGACACTGATTCAGTTTCTTTGGTTTCATTTACCTCTTTGACTGGGGTAACAATTAGGCAGCTTCTGCAGTAAAGCAAGGAGCCCCCTCCACTTTTACCTTCTCTGTCAAATCTTGCTGTTTTGTACATACTTTGAGAGTTTAATGGACACATGGCTTATATGTTTTTTCCAATTTAGATTTTGATCTAAGATGACGCCTAAGTATTTTGTCGATTCTAATTCTCCAATTAGGTCACCATTTATGTCTAGTTGTATCTTACGAGGAGGTTTTTTCCTTACTGGCCTAAAAATAACGAAATTTGATTTTTTAACATTTAGTGATAACTTATTTGACAATAGCCATTGAAAAACGTTTTTTAATTCTTCATTTAAGTCTTCAATTTTGTTTATGCTTTTATCTGATAAAAATATGCTAGTGTCATCAGCGAGGAGATAGAATTTTAATAATCTAGATGAGTTAGGTATGTCGTTTATGTAAATTAGAAATAGCAGGGGTCCAAGAACACTACGTTGTAGCACCCCAGATCGAATGAAGAGCTCCTTTGATTTTTCATTGCCAATTTTAACAGTTTGAGGCCTATTGTAGAGATAAGATTTAAACCATTTATTTGCTACTCCCCTGATTCCATAATGCTCTAGTTTCGAAAGTAATATACCATGATTGACAGCATCAAAGACTTTTGCAAAATCCAGGAAGACACAACATGAAAAAGAGTTATTTCCATGGATTTGGTAAGATTGTTATAGATATCGAGTATTGCAAATGATGTAGATTTGCTTTTTTGAAATCCAAATTGATGTTGGAAAAGAATTTTATTTTTTTCTAGACAGTTCTGAAGTCTTCTGTACATCAGCTTTTCTAGGATTTTATTGAAAGTTGGTAAAATTTATATTGGGCGGTAATTTGTCATATTGAGTTTAGAGTTACCCTTATGAATCGGGGTTACGCATGCAAATTTAAGTTTATCTGGAAAGATTCCCAGTTGAAATGATTGGTTAAAGATGTTTGATAGTTGAGCAGAGATCAAGGTTTTACTCATCTTAACTATTTTTACGGGAATTCCATATGATCCAGGGGCTTTACTTTCATTTAGAGCTGAGATTTGATCCTCTACTTCAGCTTGAGAGATAGGTGTCAGAAACAGGCTATTTGTTGGGGCATTTGGCATGTAGTTGCTGAAATGTTTTGTTGATTTTTGCATTTTGTTTACGAGATTCATAGCAACGTTGATATAAAAAGTATTGAAGTTATCTGCAACTTGCTTTTGACACGTGACTAGTTTACCCTCTACTTCTAGACAAATGTGGGATGATGATGACTTGTCATTTTTGTTTATAATTTCCCTGATTCCAGACCAAATTTTTTAGAATTGCTTTTGAAGTTTTCGAAGTAACTTGAGTAATAGTTAGTTTTACGTATATTTGTTCTAATCAGATGGTTTATTTTGTTTCTACAAGTCTTATATTTTGTTTCCCATTCTGGACTCTTGGTTTTGATGAATTTTTTGTAAAGTTTATCTCTCTTCCGGATGCTCTGGATGATTTCTTTATTGATCCATGGCTTCTTTTTCATTTTGTCTTTCCTTTTTGACAACTTTTTGAGAGGGGCATACTTTTCGAAGCAATTCAAGAAATGGTTCTGGAATTTCTCATAGCTGTAGTTTGGATCCTGAGCATCATCGAAGTTTTCCATCGTTTGGAGATCTTGTAGAAATTTATCCTTGTGAAAAGTTTTAAAGTCCCTAACCATTATGCTGGGTCTTTGCATATGTTGTTGATTTCCGTTGTTTATGAAAAGGAAGTTTAGTAAATGGTCAGTAATTTTAGAGATTGTATTTCCACTATGAGTGTCATGCTCAATTGAATTGATAAATATGTTGTCGACAAGCGAGGGTCTATTTTCATTTGAAAAGCTAGTTGGCTGCGTAATTGTTGGTTGGCAATGATTTGAAAGCATTAAATGAAGAAACTCTTTTATTTTGTCATCGATATCATGTTTTAAGAGATTCCAGTTAAAGTCTCCTGCAATTATGACAAGTTCATTTTCGTTTTTTATTTGTTCCAGGATATTTTGCATGTAAACAATGAATTCATCGTCTGTGTTTCTTGGATGTCGATAGATGCATCCAAGGAGAACGTGTTTTTGCTTTTCCTTTACAATTTCAATCCAACTAGCTTCAAATTCTGAGTTGGTGTTTACTACTTTTGTATCAAAGTATGCTCTGGGTTTGAATTTGAGACTGTTTGCAACGAAGAAGCCACATCCTCCGTTTTGGTTGACATCCCTCAATGACAAGGTTTTTAATTGCTTCATTGTTCTTAGCAGAGTGCCAGGTTTCTGTTAACGCTATAACGTTAAACCTGTGATCCAGGGTGTCTAGCAGTTGGTCAACGTCTTCAGAATGTTTTAGAAGTGAGCAAATATTAGTATGAATAATGCTAAGGCTATTTTTAATGTTCAAGGCTTTGTTGTTCAGTAACTTATGAAATTTATGTGCATCGTAATAGTCGAAATCATTGGTTGAGGGTAACTGATGATCTATATCATTCCTTGAATGTCTTGAATTTTCGTTGTAAACTGATTCATTTAATTGTAGTTTTTCAATTATTGGGAAGTAAGGTTCATCTATAACATTTGACTTACAATTACAATCGTACAGGGAGTTGAGATTAAGTGTTTTTAATTCGTGATCATCTAACTTAGTGAAAGGGAAAATTTTACTCATGCAAGAACGACACCACCAATTTAACGGAGTGCCTTCAATAAGAGTTGATGACGTGAGATAAGAGAACGTGTGGCGTGAACTGATGATTCACATTGCACACAGGAAATCACGCTTGCTTGTGATCTGAAAACCTTACCGCACACGGAACACATATTTGATTGACGAGTTGGTTCGTTGGATGATTTTTGAATATGTTTAGTCGGCGGGTTTAATTCAATTTCCTTGAAAAGTTTACTGAATTTTTTGTTGTCTACGCCTTGAAAAGGTAGAATCGCTTGAAGGCAGTTTCTACAGAACCAGTGAGACCCTTTTTCTTTGATCGTTTCAGAATCAATCTTGGAAACGCCACAACATTTGAGATGGAACGTTTTTCTGCAGATTTGACAATTAATCTTTGAAAGATTTTTCGCCATTTTCTGGCATTTGCTGCACTTTTCGGTCATAGGGATACGTTATTGGGGTAAACGAATGGATTTAAGGCATGATGCCTCTCTAAGTATTGAATAAAAAGTAAAAGTAGCATTGTTTTAAAAGCAAAAAAAGAAAGTTTTTACTTGATCTCTGCAACATCTGTCTCACTTTTGATAGAAAGTACATTTGATTCAGCATCTTTCCTTGCGAAGATTTGGCCATTATGCGACCAGGCGCATTGATACCCCTTTTCTTTCTTCTTCTGGCTTGTGAGTCGGAGTAGATTTTTATTGCGTTGTGTTAAGATTTCGTTAATATAGAAATCGCTTCCAGTGTATCCGAAATCCGTTGTTTTTTGTCTGCTAGCTTTTTCTTGTTTGTCATGATGAGTTCTTTTATTTTCCGGGATTTGAATTTGACGATTATTGGCAAGTTTTTCTTTGTGCGGGATCTCACTCGATGGGCTGCTTCTATGTCTTCTGGCTTGATATTAACTTCACAGGCTGCTGCGACTTTAATGACAAGCTCTTCGATATCTTCGCTGTATTTGGCTGGAAATCCATCGATTTCTATCATTTCCCGCCTGCCATATTGCTCGAGATCGTATATGACAGCTTCATTTTCGATTACTTTTTTCTCTAATTCCTTTACTGTTTTGCACAGTTCGGCATTCTCGGTCTTAATTTGTTGGTTCTCTGCAAGTATCTCTTCGAGTTTCGATTTGATCTCTTCATAGCTGTCGCGCACATATTGTTGATTTGTGTCTATGGAGTTAACTATAGCTCGCAGTTCTTTGATTTCATTCTGAAAAAAGTTACACAAATCAGTCTTCATTTCAGCAAGCTTCTTGGTCAGCAGTTCTTCCATCTTGATTTTTGTAATTGCTCTTGTTATTAGCTTCTGTTCCGAGTTTGTTTCTATTCCATCTCAAATTAAAGTTACAACAAAGAATAAAGATATATCAATAAAGTCTTGTTATAACTATCGTACAAATGATTACATGATTGCGTGTTGATCCAATCCTTTGAAGTATCCGCGCCAGAAACACGTCTGCCTTCTGGCTAATCGGATCAAGACCATGTAAATCCCATGGATATAAGAAAATCATTCTCTACAATCAATTTTCGTCGTAAACTCGAAGCTTTCCTCTTTGAAAATATTGATTGATCTTAGAATAATAGGCACAAAAAGGTCACCATCCGTCCTAGTCATATAATCTCTATTGAAAGTCATATGAAATGTAAATGAAATACTTCCAAAATATGGGCTGCTCTCTCCTCAATTAGTCTGACTACTGACAGAGCTCCTCCTTTAAGTAATTCCCTCCATACAATTTATTTTCTCTCTTTGTTTTGTTAAATATATATTGTATCAACTGTTTTTCATTTCTTATCTTGCTGATGTATCAGTTTTCTGCATCTTATATTCTTGTAGTTTAGTTACTTGTCTGTTTAGTTATTTCATAAATTGCATGTTGTGGAATTTAAAATATATGAAACTGAAACTGAACTGAAACTGAAACTGTGCTGAAACTGAAACAAGGAGTGTATGTTGAGCCCAGTGCACGCAGAGTTTCGAATGGAAACTACGTGGAACTTTGGCAAATGTACAGAATGCATGCCGAGCAAATTTGTAGGATTAAAATGTTTGAGGAAGTTACGGTGTTTATCACAATTAGCACCAAGACAGCCATTCTTAGGGTGTTGTATAGCGATACAACTTAAGGCTCATCATGTTTTTGACAATTAAATGCAATGACGCTTTTTAGAATAAGATAAGAATTTGGAAGTAGCTGAGCAGGGAAAGGCAAGCAGCCAGTTACGTCAGTCATCTTTAAACAGGGAGTGCTCTCCTCGATTAGCATAGCCACTGACAGAGCCCCTCCTTAAGAAATTTCTCTTAATATGATGCCTTTGTTATGGTAATGCAATGCTTTTTCTCTTGAATCCCCGGGGGGCACATGACTTGCGGATAGACGTGGGTCTGCCCGCCGGTTTTGAAAAAGGCACCCTCTTCTTATTACCGAAACTTGCTGTCATACCCACTTTTGTGATGAATTTTAGAGGAAAACGACCCATTTTGGCTATTATTCGCCAATTTCTGGACAACGCACCCATGTTTATGGAAAATCTGCCAACAAAAGGGACCCTTGTTTAGAGAATTTGCCCCAAATTCGCCCATATGGGCGGCACATACCCGTACCCTCAACATGTTATGTATCCCCCCGGGCTTGAATCCTTCTGTTGGTATTTCTTCGTATCAGTTCAATAGTTCATATGAAGTATTTAATTGATGTTAAATTTTTGCTTTGTATTTTATTTCGTGGAATTTGAACATGTATGAAACTGAAACTGAAACTTTCTGCATTGGACTGTCAAGGAACACTTTTAATAAGAGACAAACACGCAATTTTATTAATTTCGCACACCACTTCATGAAATTCATGATTTTCCCTACCTTCAGAATCAAGTAGATCCGCTCATTGTTTTGCGTGACACGATTTAAATACACTGAATCATGCATGGAAGAATCCCACGATGCGAAAGCCGTGACTCGAAGTTGGTCGTATTTCAAGATTGTAAGGTCGATCATTCTCTCTGGTTGCTCCAATGGGACGTATGACTTCAGGCCAGCTGCTTCCGGTTCTAAATCGGGACAGCCTCCAAGGACGTTTTCTAGGAAACAGTAAATTATATCGGTCATTGACATTTACTATGTTTTTGTAACCTTCATTTTCAATCAAATCCAGCCTAAATTTTTCAACAAATATTTCGCCTGTCTGTGCAGACCAAGTGCTAGCCATGATCCTTCGTTGTGCCAAAGTCGACTTTTGTATAACCTGAAAGCCTATTTTGGCCTAAATCCCCTTTGTCTTGCTTTTCATCACAAAGGATCATGGTTAGCAACGGGTCTTCAAAGGCAGGCAGATCACATTCCTCTATCATCAGATCAGATCAGATCGCATCGCATCGCATCGCATCGCATCACATCAAATCAAATCACATCACATCACATCACATTACATCACATCACATCACATCACATCACATCACATCACATCACATCACATCACATCACATCACATCACATCACAACAATCACATCCCAAGGCCCCACAAAGTAGTACAGCATAGTGCAGTGCAGCGCATTACATTATTGTTCAGATCGCCTGCAGTTTGGAACGGCATCAAGTGGCTTCCTATCTAATGGTTTCATGCTAGAAGATAGGAATCAAATGTTTTAGCTGAATTTGGCTCGTGGCCCATGGCCGGAAACATCAAATCTCGTTTTGACGGACCAATTAGACAGCGAATAAGTGAGGAAGACAAAAGAAAGGTGTGAAGATTTTTCTAAATTTTACCTACCTTCATAAAACGAAACCAGGACAAAAAACTGCTTTAAATGTCCCGACTTTTTTTGAAGAAATCTACTTTCCATACGTTTGGGTATACAAGTTTGGATGCCGGTCAAAATATCTCCCGATCCCAAGGAGTTATGACGCCTCAAACCCACGACCTTCGTTCGTTTTCAGCATTTCTGGGCTGTCAGCATTCTTAGTGCACAATTCATCCCTAAAAAGTCTTCTAAAACACATGCGAAACATCACTAATTCCCATGGAGCCGATACTGTGAGTTTCGGGGCCTTTTCTTGCTTCGCAGATGACCAAATCTGACCTGCTGTTTCGGCGTCCAAAACATGGCCTAGCTCTAAAATGGGCCACATCGTGTTTTTGGCTCAAAGATTTCAAGTGTACCCACCTCTTTTCGTTTGTTTGAGGCACCCTGTAGTCCTGTGTATCTACCACACTGTGCTTGGTCTCCATTTGACGATTTTCTTCCACAAATAATGCAGTAAATAGCGCCGTAGGAATCAATTTCTGCCTTTCTGCGTCCAAACAATTGATCTATGATCACGAAATCACAACAAGCACTGCGCTTGCGAGGCCTGGGGAAGAGGCGGGAAGATGTCGAAATATCACGTTTCACATGATACGTGCAGTTTATGTAGTGATTCGTGATTTCATGATCATAGATCAGTGTTTGGACGCAGAACGGCAGAAATTGATGCCTACGACGCTATTTACTGCATTATTTGTGGAAGAAAATTGTCAAATGGAAACCAAGCACGGTCTGGTAGACACACAGGACTACAGGATGCCTCAAACAAACGAAAAGATGTGGGTACACTTGAAATTTTTGAGCCAAAAACACAATGTAGCCCATTTTAGAGCTAGGCCATATTTTGGACGCCGATGAAAGCAGGTCAGATTTGGTCATCTGCGAAGGAAGAAAAGGCCCCGAAACCAATGGTATCGGCTTCATGGGAAGTAGTGATGTTTCACATGTGTTTTAAAAGACTTTTTAGGGATGAATTGTGCACTAAGAATGCTGGAAGCCCAGAAATGCTGAGAACGAACGAAGGTCGTGGGTTTGAGGCGTCATAACTCCTTGGCATCGGGAAATATTTTGACTGGCATCCAAACTTGTATACCCAAACGTATGGAGAGTAGAGTTCTTCAAAAAAATTCGGGACATTCCAAGCAATTTTTTGTCCTGGTTGTGTTTTATGAAGGTAGGCAAAATTTAGAAAAATCTTCACATGTTTCTTTTGTCTTCCTCACTTATTCGCCGTCTGATTGGTCCATGAAGGCGAGATTTGATGGTTTCCGGCCATGGGCCACGACCAAAATTCGGTTAAAACATTTGATTCCTATCTTTCATGCTAGGCCTTCGATCATATTTCTCTTCTAAAAGAATCTTTCAATCCTTTATATCTATCCATCTTTTCAATAAAAGGAAGTGACCTGGCCCTGCCATAGGGTACTAAGCAATTTAATAACTTTTGCGTTCCGGCAATACCCAAAGCTCTGCAGTGTACTGAGGGCTTCGGGGTAAATATTTCTAGTGCGGCCCTCAAAAACAACTATCATACTGCAGTACAATAAAATGCACTAATTATCGCTGATGGTCACCACAACCTTTATCCATTACAATCACAAAGATGCTAAGTGAAACTGATAGAGGGCATGATAATCTCAAACTAGGAATCATAAGTTCAAGCAGATGCTTAGAATCTAAAAACATGAACAAGAAGCCGAATGGCTTGAACAAGATAGCAACGATTTGAAAGTCGCCTACAGTCCATAATGGCAACAAATATGGGGATATTTTGGATAGGGGATATCTGGTTGAAATGTTTCCACTGAAATCCAAACAATGTAATTTACACGTATCTTTTGTAAGAGAAACCAAGAAGTTGGGCCAGCACTTAACGTTTCTAAGAATTATCAAATTTTGAGTATTCAGAGATTCTCATGAGTTTCTTTAAGGGTGTTTTACGATTCACGTGTTAGCTACCTGTGTCCTCCAGAAAATTTCAAAACAACGTTTATTTAAGACTTTCTGCTGTCTGAACATCGCTCAATTACCTTGTGAGTGACATGATACAGAAAACAATATGCTTACGTTTTGAAAATTTAAAGCTGAAATTTTTCTTTCAAGGTCTTCTTCGCCATAGTCTAAAAATACTTTTTCCTTACCAAAAGAATACTTCTGGATTACATCCAAGCTAGAGGGGGTTAAAATTCAGGTTATTCGATGGTCTGTGCCTTATTCCTCATAAATATGCTTGGAAATTCAATATCGTTGCGATAAGGTGGGCCCGCTTCCAAGAATCTGCTCCCGACTGCCGATAAATCAACAACAGTCTGACAATCACAGCTGAATCTTTTATGCAGGCATTTGGGCACTTGCATTATAAAACAAAGCTGTTATTTTATAGCTATTGAACTGGAACCAAATAAATGTTCTTCACTGTCATTGACGCCATCTCCATTCAAAACCTGAGGCAAACTGCGGGGTGGCACAATTGCTTACGCAGCACGGGGAAGTCCTGTTTCTGATTTTGAGGGCGCCTTAAACACCGTACGCACTTTCGTTGCTACCCTGAAAAACTAGTCTTAAGATTATTTCAGGTCTACCAATGGATCTAGAAATGAACTATTGCAATCATTTGAGAGCTCCAGCAATTTGCAGTCAACTTAATCTTCCTTCTAGGTTATTTGGCAATCTGGGTCATGTTAGAGTAATTTTCAAAAATCAACCAGACTCAATCGCACAGCTCAGAACGATTTCATTCTTCCCAAAGTCTTTGCGTAATACAAGAAACACTATAAATCGACCTTGACAATTATGCTAAACAGATTTATTGTGCATTAAAGATAACAATCTTCCAAAATACAACATACCATCTAGATTTAAGAATATCAGTGGAATATGTTTTTCCATTCCAGTTGGTGGACTCCTGAAGACAACGGAGAAAAGTCAAGATAAATACGAGAAAAAACTTTCAAAAAGTTGTTGAACATTCATTATCAATTTTCCGCCCTTTAGAACAACCTTCCGTTTACCCGTGAAAGTTAAATTTCAGTAGCATATACCAAAGAATTCTGGGTTAACCTCTCAGAGGATGATGCTTGGTAAAGGGCCGAGCTTCAATCTACAACATAAAATCCATCAATGTATTAATGGCACACGGCATACACATTTGAGCACATTTGAAACTTGCAGCTCATAATCCAGCCGCATCTCTAATGCCGCTACTGACATACAACGTTCGATTACACAGGCTAATTCTAGGGGGTTGAAACATGTAGAAACTTTCTACATTTGCAAATTATTTGCTGCTTCTTGCTGGCATCAGTGGGTTAAAGTAGTGTATTTTTTGGAAGTTTAGCTCCTACAGCCCTTTTAACCCTTTCTGGCAAGGGGTGGGCCGAATGGCATCTGCTAGAAATTTTTATTTACACTGTGTTTCATATATGCAATAGGCTACTGAGGTTTACTAAGTTTAACTGCTTATCGGAGAGCAACAGAAGTATTACAATTTGGACAATCTATTTCTAGCATCATCTAAGTTAACTGACATTAAACAGTCACTTAACATTCCCATCTCTAAAAAACGTATAAAGGAGTGGAAGGGTGATGAATGCAACTGGCGATTATGCAAGACTTTCTTAGCACAGGTTGGGTTCTTGAATTAACCTTTTCTTTATCTAAATTCGAAATTCGCCTGTAAATATGTAATACATGTAGCAGATGAGATTAAAAGAAAAGAGTAGAACTCCAATTCGTCTTTTTCATGTGTTCATCTTTGTAATACATGCAAATGTGTAACATATTTGGAAATAATTAAAATGTGACATCATATAAATTGATGCGTAATAACAGATAAAGATTAAATTGCCGCTGTAATGTATCACTGAAGATTCTGCTTGAACAGATGAAACTAGTTGCAGAACGAAACGAGTTTTTCTTGTTAATGCTTTCCTCTGTGTTTTATTTATATCATTACTGGCGCATCGTACTATTTTCACTTTAACGTATACTTTGCCTTGCGCATGAGAGATGGCAGAAAATGGAGGACATGATGAAGGTATGGACGACCAAAAGGATGAAGCAAAACTTCCATCGGGTGAAACATTCTTTAAGCTCATGGCTACACGGCAGATAAATAGAAGCAACAAACTAACTGTCGAATACTGAACTACCAGAGGACAATATTCTTAAAGAAGTTATCCTAAAAATGGCCCAAATCCTTAAAGAAGTAACATGGGAAGAAGAAGGAAACCTACATCGAAACAGCACGAACCATTAAGGCATTTAAAAATATTACGCAAGATGAAGAAAAACGAAAAATGGCCTGTTACTACTATCTAAAAAGAACATAGCCGAAATGTACAGTGAATGTTACAATAAAGATTGAATATCAATTCCAAAGCAATTAGTTCCAAAATATCGCCCAAATGAAACAATACAAGAATACAAGCTGCGATTGAAACATGCAAAAGAAAAGCTATATCGAGAGACATAACTACTACAATAAAGGAAAAACGAATACAAAGAGAAGCTTCACCAAATGGATATTGGAATTGACAATCTAATCGAGGATAAATATAGTAATGACATGACGAAGGTTGAACTGCTAAAAGATCAATGGAAAGAAGATCATAAAAATGATTAAATTAAATCTCAACAGAGCAATGAAGGGCAGAGAAATGAAGCGTTGTAAACTTTTTCCCGATGACACTTCCATATTCCAAGCGGTTTCCGATGTGAATATGACAGCAGACACTCTCAATCATGACCTCGCTATAATACAGAATTGGGCTTTCCAATGGAAAATGAGTTTTAATCCTGATCCTACAAAGCAAGCTAAAGAAGTTATTTTCTCGACGAAACATTTAAAGGAACAGCATCCCCCTCTAACTTTTCATGACCATCACATAATTGCCAGCAGCAGCCACAAACATCTTGGACTAATTTTGGATGAAAAACTTTCCTTGCTGAGCATGTGAAGGAAGCAATTAATTTATTAATGCTAAGCGTGGCATTGGAGTTATTCGTTTTTGGTCAAAATATGTTTCGAGAAATGTACTTGACCAGATGTATAAGCTCTACGTCAGACCTCATATTGATTACGGCGATGTGATTTACCATGGCCAAAGCATGCCCCTTTCTCGTAAGCTGGAATCAACACAACATAAGGCAGCGCTGGCTGTTAGTGGCGCATGGAAGGGTACAAACAGGGACAGGCTTCTTGAGGAGCTTGGCTGGGAGACTCTTAGTAACAGACGATGGTACCGTAGATTGTGTCTGTTTTATAAGATTATCAACAATCAAGCCCCTCATTATTTACGTGATTACATTCCCGAGGAAAATAACATTCAATACAATCTACGGCATCCTATTTTACTTAGAGAAAACATGTCACGCACACTTCAATTCTCGAAAACCTTTTTCCCATTTTGCATTAACGCGTGGAACAACCTAACCCCCGACATACGAAGTGCTCCGACGATATCCTCGTTTAAAAAGTCATTAATCTCGATCATTCGACCTATCCAGAAGTCTTTGCATGGATTAACCAACTCCTACGAGTCAGCTCTCTTGACAAAAATAATAATAATAATAACAATAATAATAATAATAATAATAATAATAATAATAATAATAATAATAATAATAATAATAATAATAATAATAATAATAATAATAATAATAATAATAATAATAATAATAATAATAATAATAATAATAATGTAAATAATAATAATAATAATAATATGTCCTGGGTATGACATAAAACTGCATCCGGTTGTAGAGTTTCGACGTGGGAGAATGAGGTTACCCTTTGCTACAACTACCTCCAGGTCATCCTTGAGCAAGGTGTAGTACCTGTCAGCTCTCCCCGAGGCCATGAAATACCGGGTTGGCGTCCGGCGGGGGCTAGTCTGTCTCATGGGTGGGAGGGACTCTTTAGCCTTGGTTGGCAACCCTCCTAGAGATGGTGTTCTCAATAAACACACCGGTGGTTGTGTAACCTAAAATCCACTATCCTCTTATGAGTGAAATGTCTAATTCAAATAATGAAGATAACGGCGTGAATGAGATTGGAACTAATAGTGAAGGTCTCTCGCCCGGCAGGTGTACCATGGCCCAGCAGCATGGTCCCGGTCGTCACCCAGCTACTGCTAGGAGGACCCGACGAAAATGGTCTCACGAAGAGAATAGAGTTGTAATGGAGTGCTTTTACAACAGCAACCCAAAGAAAATTGGTTACCGAAAGAGAATGCATAACTTATGGATTGTACAGGGCATGTTTGTAATAACAGAGCAGAGACTTGTGGATCAAAAGTCTCAAATAATAAAGAAAAAATGGCTTTCTGAATTAGAGCTTGAAGCCATAAGAAGGTCAGTCGATGATGCTGAATATGGTCAAATAGGAAATGTTATTGGTGGTACAGGGAGAACGATGGGAGATGACGAAGAAAATCAACAAGCGGACGCAACAGCGAATAGCAATGTAACCAATAGGCAAGGAGATGAATTCACAGGAGAACAGCTTACCAATGAGTATATAAATGAGATACATCCGGATGTAGAGTATGATGAGACAAGCTTAACTGAGGAAGAGAAGCTACTTATGGAGAAGATAAAAGATTTTGGCAGACAGCAGAGAGAAAGATTACCACCATTGAAGGGAGTTGACAGCAAGAAGTTAAAAGAAGTGGTCAATAAGGTTAATGCGGTGTTGGGAAAGGTGCAGGTGAAAGATATAACTCATGTGAATGATCTGATGTACGGAGGAGCAGCTTTGGTAACTGAAATGGTGGGAATGCGTAGAGAACAAAAAGAAAAGAAAGAACCATGGTGGAGGAGAAGATTAGAGGATCAGGTAAGACAACTGAACAAAGATCTTAGAAGGATTAACAACTTGATTCAGCAAAAGAAAATAAAAAAGAAACATCAAGACTTCCTCCAGAGAAAATACAAAATGAAACATAAAAGTCTTCAAACTGTGAGAGAGGAAATTAAGCAAAGAATAGCAGCGAAAACGGGAAAGATAAAGAGATATCAACAACGAATAAATCAGTTTCAACAAAACAGATTATTTGTCAACAACGAGGGGAAATTTTACCAAAACTTGAACGCAGAAAAGGAATACCAAGACAGTGAAGCTCCTGAAGCGAATGATGCTATAAATTTCTGGTCAGACATTTGGGGGAAAGAAGCTCATCACAATAAAGAAGCAGAATGGTTAGAAAATTTTCGCTGTGAAGTTAGAGACATTGACCAGCAGAGTAATATAACAATCACACACAAAGAAGTCAAAGCAATGTTGAAAAATTTCCCGAATTGGAAGGCTCCAGGACCTGATGGCGTACAGGGATATTGGCTAAAAAATTTTGTAAGTCTCCATTCAAAACTGGCTGAGCATCTAAACCTCTGCTTAGAAACAGGTGAAACTCCTGCATGGATGACAAAGGGAAGGACTGTTCTTATCCAAAAAGATCGCAGCAAAGGTACAGTCGCCAGTAACTATCGGCCTATTACATGCCTTCCACTTGTCTGGAAGCTTTTAACTGGAATAGTTGCAAATGAAGTGTATAGTTTTCTTGAAGGACACAATTTACTACCCGAGGAGCAAAAAGGATGCAGACGTAACTCTAAAGGAACTGCAGACCTACTCTTTATAGATAAAATGATACTGAAGGAAGTCAAATCCAGGAAAAAGAATCTAGCCATGGGATGGGTAGATTATCGGAAAGCATACGACATGCTTCCACATAGCTGGATAATTGAATGTCTAGTGAATCTAGGAATAAACGAGAAGGTTCAAAACCTATTGAAAGAAAGCATGAAGAAGTGGAAAGTAGAGCTCACTTGCGGAAAGCAAGAACTTGGAGAAGTAAACACCAAACGAGGAATATTCCAGGGGGGATGCCTTATCACCGCTACTATTTGTAATTGCTCTAATACCCCTGACCAGTGTGCTGCGAAAGGTAAAAGCAGGATACAATTTTGTCTCAAACAAGGAAAAGATCAACCACTTACTGTTTATGGATGATATCAAAGTCTATGCAAAGAATGAAAAAGATCTAGAGTCTTTAATTCAAACAGTAAGAATATTCAGTGAAGATATTGGGATGGAATTTGGTTTAGACAAATGTGCTATATTGATAATGAAGAGGGGGAAAACAGTCGAGGCAGAAGGAGTAAAATTACCTGATGAGAGAAAGATTAGAAGCCTAAAGGAAGATGAAAGCTACAAATATCTCGGAGTGCTTGAGGCAGATGACTTGAAAAGATCAGAAATGAAAGAAAATATAAAGAAAGAATACAAAAGAAGAGTAAGGAAGGTCTTAGAGACGAAGCTGAATGGCCATAACTTAATCAAAGCTATCAATACTTGGGCAGTAGCTGTCATCCGATATTCAGCTCCCTTCCTAGACTGGAACAAAGATGAGCTTTCAGCTTTGGATAGAAGAACAAGAAAGTTGATGACGATGCACAAAGCGTTGCACCCAAAGAGCAATGTAGATAGACTATACCTATCAAGGAAAGAAGGTGGAAGAGGTCTTATCAGTATCGAAGACACTGTGAGAACTGCGATACTTGGACTACAGAAATACATCCAGGAGAGTGAAGAAAAGCTAATCACTGCCGCAAGGAAACCAGAAGATATAGTAGAAACAGCAAAGGGATTCAAAAGTAGAAGAGCAAAGGAACGTAAGCAAGACTGGACCGACAAAGCGTTACATGGACAGTTTTTAAGACAAACAGAAGCAGTTGCTAGCAAGGACAGGTGGGAATGGCTTAGTAAGGGAGGAATTAAAAGAGAAACGGAAACGCTCATCCTAGCTGCGCAGGAACAAGCAATTAGAACAAATCAGATAAAAGCAAAGATCGATAAAACGCAGGAGGATAGTTTATGCCGAATGTGTAAGCAAGCTGATGAAACAGTAAATCATCTCTTAAGTGAATGCAGCAAGATGGCGCAAAAAGAGTTTAAACGACGTCATGATTGGGTCGGAAAAAAGATCCACTGGGAAGCTTGCCTGAAATATGGATTTGATGTAAAAAGCAAATGGTATGAACACGAACCAGAAACAACAATGGACAACGATGTCAGTACAATTCTCTGGGACTTCAACATACAAACAGATCATGTCATACAAGCAAGGCGTCCAGACTTAATCATCAAGGATAAAGTGAAGAATGAATGCCTGATAGTGGACTTCGCTATTCCATACGACAGTCGAGTTGAAACAAAAGAATTCGAAAAGTTAGAGAAATACCAAGATCTGGCCAGGGAACTTAAAAAATTGTGGAACATGAGTGTGCGGATCATACCTATAGTTATTGGTGCCCTTGGAACAACCCCTAAAGACCTCCGAAAAAGACTCAAAGAAATCGGAATCGACACCAAGATCGTTGAACTGCAGAAAACAGTCATCCTGAATTCTGCCAGAATCCTCAGGAAAGTCCTCGAGTTTTGAGGAGACTTGCTGTCACCAAGCCTCAAGGACAAATCATGAACCATTTAAAGAAAATGTGCGACAAATAGATAATAATAATAATAATAATAATAATAATAATAATAATAATAATAATAATAATAATAATAATAATAATAATAATAATAATAATAATAATAATAATAATAATAATAATAATAATAATAATTGTCCTGGGTATGACTTGAAACTGCATCTGGTTGTGGAGTCTCGAAGTGGGAGAATGAGGTTACCCTTTGCCAAAACTACCTCCAGGTCACCCTTGAGCAAGGTGTAGTACCTGCCAGCTCTCCCCGAGACCACGAAGTACCGGGTTGGCGTCAGGCGGGGGCTGGCCTGTCTCATGGGTAGGGGGGACCCTTTAGTCTTGGTCGACAGCCTCCCTAGAGATGGTGTATCAAAAAAATTACTAGTTGGCATTAAAGGTCAGATAAAGGCAAATGCGATTTTTTGATATTCATAATTTCAAATTATGGGGAATCTGATGGCAATAATATTTTTTATCTTTGCGATGCAAAAGGATAAGTTTGGGGGTTTTTAAAAAGGGCACTCCTTCAAAAAACCGCGTGATGATAGAGGCCTGGAACTAGCTAAGTCATGACGTGGAATGAGTCATAAGAAATTCATCACTTGAGAGGCCCAAGGCACTTGAAGAAGTAACCGTGAAGAACACACGCCGCGTGGCAGATACACATCGAACAGTAAACAAAATAAATTTTGGATGGTGGCCAATAGCTTCTCTGATATTTCCAAAGATCGAGTATTGAGCTCCACACATAGTTTTCCCTCGATGCAGAAGAATGAATTGAACACAGTTAGGACAAGCTTCCTGTGTTCTGCTCTCCTCAAGTGGGACCGACTTTGAAATGGAAAATAAAAGCATCATTTGAATTATTTTGATGCAAATTAGCAATTGAATATTGATTGTCTTTAGCTGTGAATGGCTAGGTCAAACCATGGTATTGATCAAACATTTAACTATTGTGTTATTTCATGGTTCTCTCTTGTGACTATGGTTATTTCGAAAGACTACAGAAAAACAAGCCTTGCTCTCCCCAGGGTTTGATTGTTACTATTAGGATTCTTCCTCCTCATTAAACCGACAAGCGCCTATCGAAGGCACATTTGCGTCGTGGCTTCACGAATAATCTGTAAATGCAAAATATATTGTAAGAAGAACCACTGGCCACCTAAAGAGTTCGCAAAGAACCAAAGAGCTATCGAAGAAAAGGAAATATAAATGTGGAGAAAGAACTTGCCCTTACCTATCCATGAATGTGATAACAGGGCCTAGTCCTGATATGGCAAAATCCGGTGTCATCATGTTCGAAGAGTGGGTGAGTGTATCATTCGATTTCAACAATGATTTCATGTTTTGCACGTCGAAGAGTTCTCAGAAAGGTGCTCTGGAAGCCAGCTAATGCACTTGTAGCAGCCAATGAATGTTTAAAGTCGTTAGGATTGAGATATCTTGTGCAGACCTCCAATGTATTCGTTGTTGCAAGTTTTAAGGGTTCCCTTTCCAAATCAGTCCACAGCTCACTGCTGCGAGAAGTCTGTCCGCGCCAAAGTTCGGAATAATGTGCACATATATTCTTCTTTGCACAAGCTGACTAGCAACGACGATAAACTGCCTACTTTCTCCGCGTTTTTTATTTGAGATAGTTAAAATAAGTAGTCATTTCTAACTTTCGTGACTTGACAATCGGTGAGTGCAAACAGACTCCTTCATTCCCTCACAGCTTTGCAATGACTCCTTCGACTCATTCCACGTCACGCCTCAGCTAGATCCAGGCTCTTTCGCTTGTGCGGTTTTTTGGAAAATTTGACTGAAAAACGAAATTCGATAGGCGATTTCGATATGTTCCAGAACTCATATCAAAATTTCGTTTGAAATTTTGAAATCTCCAGGCTGTAAATGATCGAAATCAATAAAAATGTCTTTTGCCTTTATCTGACCTTTAACTGAAAAATGCATCTCATACTAAGTATGATGTCTTCAAATATTAATGAAATAAATAACGGCGTGAATGAAACTGGAATCATTTCTGATGAAGGTTTTTCGCCCGGCAGAGTGACTTGTGTTGGTGAACAGGCAGTCCTCGGTCGTCAACTCACGACTGTTCATGACAAGATAGTGAAGAGAAAATGGAGCAAAGCTGATTACAAAGTCGCTATGGAATGCTTTTTAAGAGCACAAGAAGGTGGGAGAGGAGTAGGAAAGCGGACGCTAGATCTGTGGTTAGACAGAGGTAAGTTTGATATTAGTGAAAATAACCTGATGAATTAAATCAGAGTCATTAAAAAGAAACAGTGGTTAACAAGTGTCGAAATTGAGGAAATGAAACGGTTAATCGATAATGGAAGTCAGGAAGGAGTCGAAACTGACACGGGTGATGAAACACCACAGAGTGGAAATGCCAATGAACAGTATGGCACAATTGAGAGGGAAGACCTAGATCAAGACAACATCAACTTAACAGAACAGGAGAATGCAATTGTAAGTCGAATTAAAGAAGTCCTGATGCAAGGGAACATACGATCCGTCAAGAGCCTTAGGAACACAAACAAGCTTGAATTGAAAAGCGAAACTGCAAAGGTAAGTGGAGTTTTGAAACATATCGAGACGAAAAACATAACGGAAACAAGAGATCTGTTAAAAGCAGCTGCATGTGAGAGGTTAGGTGTGAAAAATACTACTAAAACGGGGGGAGGAAGACCTTGGTGGATGAGGAGAATTGAAGGTGATATCAGTAGGTTGAGAAAGGACTTAAGTAGACTTGATGCATGGAGTAAAGGGCTGTGGACTCGTCCAAAACAGAGGATAAAACAGGATCTTGAAAGAAAGTATGGAATAAAAGAGAAAGGAATACATACAGTCATAGAAATCGTCAAACAAAGAATCCTTGCAAAAGGCGACGAAACTAAAAAGATACAAGGGAAGGAAAGCACAATTTGATGATAATCACCTTTTCAACACGAATCAGAGACAATTCTATAGGAATTTAGAAGAGGGTCTTGTTATGCCGGAAAACCCAAACCAAGAAGAAGTAATAAAATTCTGGAGTGACATCTGGAGCAAAGAAACCAAGCACAACGATAAGGCACAATGGATTGAAAATATCAGAGAAAAAGTCCGGAACACAGATCAGCAAGATAATATCACGATCTCATTAGAAGATACCAAAAAACAAGTTAACAGATTACCATATTGGAAGGCACCAGGACCAGACGGGATTAGTGGGTTTTGGATAAAAAATTTTACAGCTCTGCATGAAAAAATAAGCATTCATCTCAATGATTGTTTGGAAGCGGGTAGTGTACCTAATGGATGATTGAAGAAAAGACAACGTTACTTGTGAAAGACAAGACGAAAGGAACAGATGCTGCAAACTATAGACCAATAGCTTGTTTAAAAATCTTTTGTGGAAAGTTTTGACAGGAATTTTTGCGGAGAAAGCGTACAAACATCTTGACGACAACAGTTTACTAACTGATGAGCAAAAAGGGTGCAAAAAGAATACTAGAGGACTAAGGTAGAAAGGTCATGGTTGAGGAAAGAGACTAAGGTCATGCTTGAGGAAAGGAATAGTGCCAAAATGGATGACTAAAGGAAGGAAAATTTTGATAATCAAAGACCCACTAAAAGGAAGTGTGCCTAGCAATTATCGCCCAATTACATGTCTAGCTATGTGCTGGAAATTGTTGACAGGAATATTGGCAGGTGAGATATATTCTTTCATAGAAAATCAGAATGCATTGCCAGAAGAGCAAAAGGGATCGAGGAAAGGATGTAGAGGTTGCTTAGACCTATTGTATATTGACAAGAAAATAATGAAGGCAGTGAAGCAAAGAAAGAAGAATATTGCAATATACTGGCTGGATTATAGAAAAGCGTATGACCTTGTCCCACATTCATGGCTGAACGAATGTTTGAGTATGTTTGGCGTTGCAGAGAATGTAAAAGACTTGCTGACTAACAGTATGAAGGAATGGAGCACCATGTTGACATCTTGTGGGGAAGAGATTGGTGAAGTAAAATTTTCCAGAGGGATTTTTCAGGGAGACAGCTTATCACCACTAATGTGTGTGATTGCTATGATTCCATTAACGTTGGTGCTACGCAAAATGAAAGCATCCTATAAGTTTAGTTCAAATGGAGAGCAGATAAATCATTTCATGTTTATGGATGACATCAAACTGTATGCGAAGAATGAAAGTGGACCAGATGCATTGGTGCAGTCAGTTAGAGTTGTAAGTAATGATATAGGTATGGAATTTGGAGTAGAAAAGTGCGCCATGTTGGTTATCAAGAGAGGAAAAGTAGTCGAGTCTAATGGCATTGACTTACCAAATAATGAAACCATTAAGTCTATGCACGAGGAGAACGGTTATAAATATCTTGGAGTTATGGAAGCTAATCAAGTACTAAGTGGACAGATGGCAGAAAGGCTAAGGGAAGAATATAAGAGAAGAGTAAAAAAGATTTTGAAATCTAAACTTAATGGAGGCAATACGATAACTGCCATAAACACTTGGGCTGTGTCCATGATGAGATATACCGCACCTTTTTTCGACTGGAGGAAGGATGAGCTGAAAGAAATAGATCGAGATACTAGTAAGATGATGAATATGTACAGGGCACTGCATCCCAGGGATAGTGTAGCAAGACTCTACCTACCCCGTAAAGAAGGAGGACGAGGAGTTGTAGCAATTGAGGACTGTGTTCAGATTGCAATTTTGGGGCTTGAAAACTATGTTCAGGATAGCAGAGAAAGGATATTGTCATCAACAAGATGCGAGGCAGGAGAAAGAGTGACAGAGAAAGACTTCCAAGAGCAAAGAAGAGAAGAAAGACGATCAGAACAGGAAGAAAAGGCTCTTCATGGTCAGTTCTTCAGGCAGACAACGGAAATATATGATCCAGAATCATGGGGATGGCTCCGGGACGGGGAAATGAAAAAGGAGACTGAAGGCCTTATAATGGCGGCGCAGCCTCAGTCATTGCGAACAAATACAATTAAAACAAACATTGACAAGACGCGGGAGGATCCAAAGTGTAGAATGTGTAAACAGAAAGAGGAAACAGTAAGCCACATAGTCAGTGAATGGTCGTTTCAGATTTGTTGATAGATAATTTCTGTGAAGCGTTTAGAAATTTAATGATATATATATAAGGGCTATATTTTCGCAAAAGAACATTTCAAAGCTGACTTGAGCTTTTTAGAGGAAAGTCAGAATTTAAGTATGAATAGGAAAGAGTGGAGATAAAAGATGACAAACTATAAACTAATCCAACGAAGACTAGGAAGTATCCTCCAACGACTATATGAAGAAAGAGTTAGAAACCAACCTTGGTCAGGATTCTACACGGTTTCAATACTGGATAGTGATGAAATATCAAAGGACAGTAGAAACATTTTTCAAAGCCGGAAAACATCCCAGATATAGTTTTATCGACAAATGAATCAATAAAGCAACAGTTACTACCTACCAAAGCATATTCGAAGTATAAGTTAAAGATGGAAACTGCAAATAAAACATGCAGTCTATGTAAGCAAGCAGAAGAAACAGTCGTTCATTTGCTGTTCTCCTGTGCAGCACTTGCACAAACACTCTACAGCGCACCACACGATAGAATGTTAAGACCTATTGATCATCTAATGCGAGCAAAGTTTGAATTTGATGGAAATAATCGTGAAGCATTACCTCTTGCAAGCATCGAAAAAGATCATACTAATATCATATGGGACATACTGATGCATTTAGACAGAAGGCCAAGCAACAATGCCATTAAGCCCGATATGCTGATAATTGACAAAGAAGGAAAAAAGATCAGTTTGATAGAGGGGATAATATGAGCACCCGGATGTATGAAGAGAGAGAAAGAAAAACAGGACAAGTAATCTGAAATGAGAAAGTCGCTGGAACGGTTAAATCGTGGATACGAAATAGATCAAATCAATGCTGCATTTGACTTTCTAGGCTGTTACAGCAAGCAGTTGGAGTGTCAAATCAAGAGACTATGTGAAGGAGGGAAGGAGGCAAAATTAGTAATCGAACAATGTCAAAAATGGGTACTCAGCCAAAACTTTGAGATTGTTAAAACTTTTTACGAAAGAAAGTAGAACTATGAAAAAAAATGAAATGTCATCTTAGAAAAGAAAAAAATAGTAAAAGGAACGATAACAACAACAATAGTCTGCCTAGGCATTAGCCAGCAGTATAGAGGACTCAAGAAAAAGCAACAGAAACAATTTCGACAATAATAATGATAATAATTATCATAATAATTGTTATAATACTTGGCTACTAAGCTGCCATCCCTAATTGAGAAAAAGCTTTACAGAGCGTAACAAAGAATTGTGCCCCGTTCGTGTTGCTGCTGTGGAGGCGTCGTAGATCTAATCTTCTCGGTTTGCCACACATACATAAGCCAGGCTTCAACTTAGAGTTTGAGATCTTGTATGAGTCAGTCTGACACGTGGTTGCTGATTTTATGGCAGAGAAAGGGCAAAATTAGTGGTTGCTTCAAAAACGGCACTTCTATTGTTCTCGAGCAATGTCAAAAT
This sequence comes from Aurelia sp. 4 Dawson et al 2005, assembly GCA_964019985.1. NCBI lineage: Eukaryota > Metazoa > Cnidaria > Scyphozoa > Semaeostomeae > Ulmaridae > Aurelia > Aurelia sp. 4 Dawson et al 2005. Next base: position 8,934,785 of record OZ026505.1, read on the forward strand.
CAAGTAACTTTCCAAGGAAGTGGTTCTGGCGTCGTATCATAATCTTTGCTAGGTATCTTAAAGGGTTAGGAGTGTTTTTTACTATTCATAAGAGAGAACTTTCTATCTCCTAAAAATGTGGTGAAAATTTCAGTATCATGCCAGAGTCCTTTCTTTTAAAACTTATTATATTTGGCACTGCTGGAGGACAGCAGAAGTGCTGGTTTTGAAGCAATCATTTACCTTGCCTCTGCTCTGCCATAAATCAGCAACCACTTGTCATATTGACTCAAACAAGGTCTCAAACTCTAAGTTGCAACCAGAGCTATCACAGCTCCTCCACATTAGTCACAAAAATGGGCACAATTATTTTGGGACACCCTTCTGCCATCAAGCAAAATTTTTGTCTTAGATTTTACAACTAAAGCAGAAATATTTAATGACTACTTCATACTCCAATGTACCGTTATCGATACGGGCAGTGCAGTTCCCAATGATGTTCCTTTCCATGTTCCTCCATTGTCCAACTTCCATATTTCCGATGAGAAAATACTAGGGATCATCCGATCGTTGAATCCCAATAAAGCTCATGGTTGGGATAATATTTCTGTGCGAATGACAAAAATTAGTGATGAGGCCCTAGTTGTTTCACTTAGACTTATTTTTGAAAACTGCAAGAATAAAGGCATTTTCCCACAAATTTGGAAACAGGTTAATGTCGTACCAGTTCACAAGAAAAGCAGCAAACAACTGAAGCAAAATTATCGTCCGATATCCCTACTCCCAATTTTTGGAAAAATTCTAGAAAAGTTAATGTTTGATAGTCTCTACGAGCACTTAAATGTGAACAACTTATTAAATCCAAACCAATCGGGCTTCCGTCCCGCTGACTCTACCATAAACCAGTTACTGTCAATAGTCCACACGATATTCACTGCTTTTGACTGTAATCCTACTCTAGATGTTCGATCAGTTTTTCTTGATATATCTAAAGCATTTGACAGAGTGTGGCACGATGGTCTTATCTATAAGCTGCAGTGTTGTGGTATTCGCGATGATCTACTCAAAATTATTCGAAGCTTCCTGCAAACCGAAAGCAACGTACAGTTTTGAACGGTAAAACGTCAAATTGCGGTACAGTTACAGCTGGTGTTCCCCAGGGATCAATCCTAGGTCCACTGTTCTTTCTTGTGTATATCAACGACTTGACCGAGGATCTTAGATGCAATGCTAAACTCTTTGCTGATGATACGTCCCTTTTCACTATTGTCCATGATCCAAACGCTGCTGCTTCCGACATAAATCATGACCTAGACATCATAAAAGCTTGGGCGACTAAATGGAGAATGTCATTCAATCCTGATCCAAACAAACAGGCTGTAGAATTGACTTTTTCCACAAAAAGAGTCAAAACAGATCAACCTGATATTCTATTTGGAGGGTTCCAGTAGTGACAGTTGAGGACCACAAGCAAATCGGTGTTATACTAGATTCTAAGTTATCTAAGTCATATAAAAACAGCCATTACTAAATCTAGACAGGGAATAGGTATGATCAAATACCTCTCCAAGTATTTACCACGCCACACGTTAAATGAGCTGTACAAACTCTATGTGAGACCGCATCTAGATTATGGTGATGTTATCTACCATACCCCAGCAAAAATCTGTGAATTCAGTCATGATACTATGTTGAACACCCACATGGAGAAACTAGAATCTGTTCAGTACTCTGTTGCGTTGGCAGTAACTGGTGCTTGGAAAGGGACATCCCGTGAGAAACTGTACAATAAGCTCGGCTGGGAATCTTTAAATCTGCGACAATGGAGTAGACGCCTTGTTATGTTTTATAAGATTGTGAATAACATCACGCCAGAGTATACAAGGCATCCTATACCGCAACTTCAACAGTCTACGTACTCTCTTCGTGAGCAACATGTCATTGGGCAAATAAGGGCGAAAACAGAGAGATTCAAAAATAGCTTTTACCCAAATTTTTTGAACGAGTGGGACAAGCTGCTTCCTGAAGTTAGACAAGCACCTTCGCTAAGTATTTTTGAATCAAAAATATTAGGACTAATTCGGCCTCCTTCAAAACCAGTATATGGGATTCATGATCCCAAAGGTTTGGCTATTCTTACACAACTAAGGGTCAGTCTCAGTAAACTGAATTTTCACAAATTTAGGCATAATTTTAATGATACAATAGACCCAATGTGTCCTGCAAACGATGGTGTCGAGGACACGGAGCATTACCTGCTGTTTTGCCAATCTTATGAAGAACCTAGACGCGAGCTTCTCGATGGCTTCAACGAAATTTCGCCTCCTGGTGTCATCTCTGACCTCTCAAATGAATTGTTACTTGAATTCATTCTGTATGGAATTGCCACCTGCCGTTAATAAACGACTCATAGAGGCTACCCTGAAATTCATTCATGCAACCAAGCGCTTTCAAATTCCTGTTGCAACCCCCCCCCCCCAATACATGGACATATCTCTTCTTTGTAAATGAAGTTTTAGATTTATATTAATTTTGTGTAGATTTATATCTATATGTTAAATGGCCACAGGGTTGCTACGTATTTCCCCAAAAAAAACAGAGTACAAGAATTGCGACGATAATCATGTTCATATTCAAAAAGACACTCCAAGTTTGACAATTCCAAGTATATTATGACATTTCCAGTTAAGACAAATAGGTAGTGAGAATAAGTAGAATAAGGTTGATGTTTGACTAGTCCATGTTTATTGTATTGACGTTTCGAAGCAATTCTCCGTGCTTCATCATCAGAATTAAATGTTCAAAGCACGAGGCTCTATTTATACCCATAACGATAAACAACTAAGAGTCCATGTTTACAGCTCCTACGTATAAAAAAGCCGAAAGGGCAAGCCCAAAGGAATAACAATTAAAACAGGGCTAGGGGGATAGAAGATTGTTGGGAGTTAAGTGAAGGAAGATCACGTAAAATAAGTAGACTTTCGTGGATAAGTATATCAAAGTCATTGTTAGCTCTGTCCAACACAGAGAAATCTTCCAACGACGCGGCATGACCTGATTGGTTGATATGGTCCCCGATGGCGGAAGGACTTACTTTATTTTCTGACCTGCTTTGTTTATTTCCAAATGCTCTCTGCAGCGTGTAAGTAAATTGCGAGATGTTTTTCCGAAGTACGAGGCATGGCAGCCAGGAGACTGAAACTTGTAAACAACTGAGGAGCGTATGAGAGTTGGAAAGCGGTCTTTAAATGGAAAAAATGACTGAATTCTTTTAGGAGACCGAAAATAACATTAAGCTGAATGCCTGGATAGCATTGCTTAATTAGTCTACATATTTTAGTTTTAATCTGCAAGCTATACCTGCCTAGATATGGCATACAAAACAGTACGGCCGTTTTGTCTTCTTGAGGGGTCTAGGTGCAAACCTTTTATCCAAAAAAGATTTAATAATACGATCTATCAGCGCCCTAGGAAAACTATTCTTAGCCAAGATCTCCTTAATTCGAACAATTTCGTTGTGGAAGTTTTGATACAATGAGCAGATATGAAATGCTCTATATACTAAAACACTGATCAAGTTATTCTTATATTTATCAGGGGCAAGGCTTGAAAAATCCGTATAGAGACCAGTAAATGTCTTCTTCCTGTACAAACTTGTAGAAAAATTGGACCCATCATGGGTAACGAGAACATCCAAAAATGGTAAGGGGCTTTCCGACTCAATTTCAGTTGTGAAACTGATGCTTGGGTGCTGACAATTAATATACTCTAAGAACATAGTAATATGGTCCCTGTCCCTAAATAAACAATAAGTATCATCAACATATCTACGATACAGTACAGGTTTAAACTCAGAAGGGCAGTTCGCTAAATAGTGACTCATAAATATATTAGCAAGGAACGGTCCCAAAGGTAATCCCATTGCGACACCATCAATTTGATCAAAAAGTTGCCCATCAAAAACAAAATGATTTTCTTTAACAGCAAAGCCCAACAATTTGCGAAACTGAGTGCGGTCCAACGAACAATCCCTGTATTGTAATATATCAGTTTCATCGAATACTAAGTCGGTACATAAATCTATAGTTTCATCTAATGGGATGTTCGTAAACAAACTAGAGACATCAAAACTGGCCATTACGAGTTCCTCACTCGAACTGAAAGCGGTAATTTCAGAGACAAACGAAAAGGAATCCTTAACAACATATTCATTTACCGTATACAGCTGTAAGATTGGAACAAAAAATTTTGCTAACTTCTAATTGTAGGTGCATATAGCCGAAAGGATAGGCCTCGCTGGACAATTAGTCTTATGCACTTTCGGTAGACCATAAAGAACACCTGGGGGTACTACCAGAGGGAAAAAGTTCCTTGTAAACATCATCTGGAATTGAATTCTGTTTCAGTAATTTGTCCCCAAGGAAAAATTACTGAAAACATCCCCAATTTAATTACAAGCTGCAGAGAGCGCTTGGGAATAAACAAAGCAGGTCAGAAAATAAAAGTAAGTCCTTCCGCCATCGGGGACCATATCAACCAATCAGGTCATGCCGCGTCGTTGGTAGATTTCTCAGTGTTGAACAGAGCTAACAATGACATTGATTTTACTTACTCATGAAAGTCTACTTATTTTAAGTGATCGTCCTTCACTTAACTCCCAACAGTCTTCTATCCCCCTAGCCCTGTTTTAATTGTTATTCCTTTGGGCTTGCCCTTTCGGCTTTTTTATACGTAGGAGCTGTAAACATGGACTCTTAGTTGTTTATCGTTATGGGTATAAATAGAGCCTCGTGCTTTGAACATTGAATTCTGATGATGAAGCACGGAGAATTGCTTCGAAACGTCAATACAATAAACATGGACTAGTCCAACATCAACCTTATTCTACTTATTCTCACTACCTATTTGTCTTAACTGGAAATGTCATAATATACTTGGAATTGTCAAATTTGGAGTGTCTTTTTGAATATGAACATGATTATCGTCGCAATTCTTGTACTCCGTTTCTTGGGGAAACTTCGATTCCCTGCCAATACTCCGATTTCAACTACGTATTTCCGTTCTCCTTGTGGCATCGTTTTTTGTAATCTTTTGTAGTAGTTGTGTAATTATGTAGTTTCGTAGTTGTAGTTGTTTCGCTGTTGTATTTTTACAAGATTATAAAAAAAAAGCAAAATTTGACTTAGTCAAATCCATTCAGTGACGCAGGTACTACGTAAGACTTTCAAACTGAACTCTTAGTGGTGTATACCCGGCAAATGTAGATCCAGCTCACAAAGGGTCCTTCATTAAGATGACAAAAAAGTGTTCAGTTTGCATTAGGTTTACGGAGTGCGAGCTGGCCTGACACCATGCTTGAACGCGAAAGATGACTATGAAATAAAAATGCTCAATTGATGTCACCTACCATTCAATTGGTGCTCCTGGCACTCCGCTGCCCGGAGCTGGACATAAGACATTATTCCGTTCCTCAGTCAATGAAACCCATTGATCAATCAGCAGACCCTCTCGTTCTTTATCAGCTAAGGTTTTATCTGCAATACAAATGTGGCACAGTCAATGCTTGAGCAATGTAACTGCGATTAGCCTTCTGTAATGATAGCCAATGCGTACCAAATGTGGTGCTGAACTGCATAAATAGTTCTACAGAAAAGACAGATCCATCATGATACCTATGGCTTTGATAAGTTAGCCGGGGAAAGCTAGATGTCTTGATGAAAATTCTTGTCTGGTTCAATGAGTCGTTGAAGAAGACTTACATCGGTAAGAAAAAACAAAACACATTAGAGCTACTTTAAAAATCATAAACAGTTTAGGATACTATTCTTACAGGATACAATTACGACAGCGATAACGATTAGATACGAGTCCTTTTGAATTTGCTATAAACCAGACGAATGTAATTTCTCTGGTACAGTAAGTCAACGCATGTGATGGGCGATTCTAAATCATACAGTGGCTTAAAATTTACTGATGAACCGAACCTCCTTAGCGAGTCCCGTATTCATCTATCATTGCATGAGCAAATCATTTTCATGACTTGCATGAATGAACTGGGAAGATACTGAACAAATTCTTTTGAACATTTACTCTCACTTGATTCCAAATAAAATTAGAACAACAAGGACTAGTCTAACACATTAGAACAATAAGGACTAGATGACAAAAGCCATCAATCGTGCTTATGAAAGTTTCATGATCCAGCGACAAGCCAGATGAAGAGCTTTGAGACAACTGAGGGTATGAGACTGAAGGAGGAAGTTAAGAGGAGTTACTTTAAGGCAGGGGAAGTTGTGGCTAATCCTGTGACCAGCAGCAAAACCTATTGGACTTCAATACAGTAAAAACCCGCGTATAAGAACCTAGTGATAAAGAACCTACAGGCTGAAATTCTGAAATTTAGACGCCAAATATATAAGAACCAATTCAGCCTGAAAATTGAAATAGGTTCTTATTCATAGAATTCACCACATTAGATGCAAAACCTCCAGCTGTTTTTTCATCGAGCCTATATGGCCTGATACTGTCCTATGTGCAAATTGCAAAGAACTTTATAGATGCTTTCAAAGCTTTTCATTGCATTCTGTAAAATTTCTGATTCTTCCATAGACTGCCGTTATGAATCAGGCTGTTTGAAGTTTTAATCTAAACAAAAGAAATACTTGAAAGCCCTGAATAAAATAAGAACCAATTTAAGAACCAGAGCAGCTTAATTTCCCACTAAATATTCAATATATATACGAACCTAATCAGGCTGAGTTGCAAAATTGTAGGTTCTTATACGCGGGTTTTTACTGTATTTCACATTGTTGTAAACGAAGTGAAGATCCCCATTAAATTCAATTAAAATAACATTTGCAACTCTGTTCAATGATTATTTTGAAACAAAGCAACCATTTTCTTTTCTCCAACTCTGCAGATCGTTCATTCTAACAGAATGCATCACTCTACTTTCTGGAGGTAACATAAACCTTTTTATCGACATGGGTTAGACTTCTAGGAGACGAGCACAGTACTCGTAAATAAGAACGACAAATTTTCAAGAACCACTGGGCTGAAGTTTATTCGGAAACTTTCACGAACGTTGTTAAAAGGACATTAAAATTGACAAAAAAGAATTTTCTGAAATTCTGGATGCACTAAGAATGTCATTAATATAGTGCCTGCATCGTAACTCCACTATTCTAAACTTCCATCTCCAGAACTAAGCTCAAACCTTCACCAAACTAAGCTCGAAAAGTGACGCTCCCTATTCGCAGGATTCTAATATAACTCATCCTCAAAGAAAGACAGTAGCAGTCATCGTTTCAACTTATGCCGGGTGAGTCAATAAAAACGCCCGGCGTTTGAAAAAATTCCTGATCCCTCAATATCAAAGCAATGATGATGAAAACTGTCTTGTTTTATCCCCAATATGTCAAATTAGGTCCAGTAATTTGCTTGGCTTTGATCGGTCACTCCTTCCGTTGAAATAGGAGATTTTCAGCAGAAAGCCCCTTTCGAAAACCTGCAAAAACAAGCGAGCAGCAAGCAAAATTTCCCTTTGTTCTCCTTCCTAGCGATAATGACTCTTGGCTGTGTTCGTGTATTTTGTCCTCGTGGGAGAATGGAATCCCCTTAAATAAGTTATTCACACTAAGGGGAAGACTTTTCAACCCGCCAAAAAGAAAGCACATGCTAAAGCGTGCTGAAAGTGATCGCTGTGAGGTAAACACATTAGGGACTTCTGCTTGTAATTTTAGCACATTCTAGCACATCAAAGGGACTCGTTTTTGAAAATTGCCTACAGAATCTGAACGGAGTGACCGATTATAGCTAGGAAAATTTCTAAAAATATTGAACATATTACCTATTTAATCAAATAATGCAAAATATCGTTGCTTATATATTCAGGGAGCAGCAACCTTTATGCCAACCTTTACTTTGACATAGGTGGACTCTACTAATCACGAGCCAGCATTTCCCGGAAATATTCATGCCCCTCTGTACCTGTTCATACAACCATGTTCCTCTTGCTTTTGAAGGAAGCTCGAAGACCATATCTTGACAAAAAAGAGACAAAAGTTGCTATCCAACTTGGCCACTCTACTGGTCTAAGGTTTTGTAGACGGGAAAGAACTTAACCTTACAATCAAATAGATGCGTCCATTTTCACAAATAACAACGTCCAAGGTTCCATATAAATGTATCGGGTGAGTCAAAAAAATTTTACGAGCTTGGTGGGCTATAGAAAAAAGCATGTGACCGATGATATTCAAAACTAAAATGTTAATCTCTCAATCGAAGGCCAATTTAAATGAAAACATTTTATTTGGTAAAATTGCACATCTTTAAAACCCAACAATTAGAAAATTGCCTGAAATCGGTTTGTATGGAAATGGAAAATTCCATATTCCATTCTGGTTCATGATTTACTTGCTATTGAACTTGAAATTATTTTTCTGAAACTGACAATAAAACTTAAATGCCACATAAATCCTGGACCAGAATGGAACGTGGAGCTCTCGATTCTTATACAAACCCCTTACAGGTATCTCTCTCATTGTTGGGTCTTAAACATGTGCATTTTACTAAGAAAATGCCTAAATCTAAGTTAGCTTTTAACTGACACAGGGTGAGTCAATAAAAACGCCCGGCGTTTCCCACTGAATAAGTTATTCACACTAGGGGGAAGACTTTTCAACCCGCAAAACCGAAAGCAAAGTTTACTTACATCGTTTGTTCAATATAACTCTCGGGTACCTTAATCAAAGCTCATAAAAAAACTCAACCATACCAGAATCACTCATATAAAAAACTTTCTGAGTTAATCAAGTCTAAACAAACCTCTGGCACCGTTCGGGACACGACACCCTATATGCAGTTTCTTGAAATATTCAAGGCAGCTATTCTTAGCGGCTGCAACTAGGCTCACGTACGTTTTAACTGAATGAAAACTTTCCAAGAAAAAAGTAATGCCATTACCTTGCTTGCTAATCAAACTTTGTATTTTCTCGTCCAAATACTCCCGCCTCTTCAAAAGTGAGTTTGACCATTTTTCACGAAGCCTGTGAAAAGAAAAAGAACAAAAAACTATTCTCTATAGCGATAACTATGCTAGGGAAATCGCACAACTTTCTAGAGAACGCATGTCTTACTGCAACCTCAAGAAACAATACCTAAAATCTGAGAAACTTCTGCAGCTGTGCTACTGTACGGTGATCAGAGATCTCCAGACTTATCACCTGAGCTCTGTGATTGGAAAGACACCATTTCGGCAAGCTGAACTCGTAACATAATGGACCGGTCATTAACTATCTGCTAGGGTGGGCTAGATGGAATATGGCTGGGCCACGAAATATATTCCAACAAACAGGGTGGGCTGCCACATAATCTTTGCACTTTTTGGTGGGCCATGAAGCAAATATATTGATTTGTTTGGTGACAAAGTTTAGAAACAATATACCTTCTTTGCGATTTAATTCTGATAGATGTGTTCGATTTTGGACAATTTGTAAATATTTGTGCAAAATATGAATACTGAACTGTGACACTGTTAAAGACACACTGTTTCAAAGAGAAATCCATATAATTCCATTGGCAATGAAGTTTCTTATGCACTAAAAAGGGTTGATTGTCATTTCATTTTCTAGCAATACCTCTTAAGACAGACAACGACAAAAGGATGGGCCATGCAAAATGTTCCTTCATATCTGGTGCGCCACAGGAATGCCTTGTTTCCATCAGGTTGGGGCACGAAATTCTTTGAGAAAATTTCGATTTCCCTCCAGCCCACACAAGCAGATACTTAATGACCGATCCTTAATGCTGAAAAAAATCTACGCAATTTACACGACGAGGTTCTACAGAGGCAATCAATTCATTAGTTGCAGTAAGGTACAACAGTGATTTTATTGACTAAATCTGTATGGATTGGTACTACAGGTGGCCCTACACTCAATGTTAACTTTTACTATTACGAGCAATAAATGATCACGTTTCATTTTGGTACAAAGAGGGCGTTTGTTTCGCATCGAGGATGATGATTCCTGAAAAGATTCTTACCCAAAACGTTGTCAGTCACATTATATTTCTATGGACTGACGGGGCAAAATTGGGGATAAGTGATTCCTTAGGCTCAACTGCTTGTGACTGTCAGTTCCTACCGGGTGTCCCAAAGGTTATAAGCATTTCAACACTTCCTGAGCAAAAGCGTTATTTAAAAAGAATGCAAGACATAGATGAGATCTCACCTTTTACAATCGGATTGGTATATGGAGAGTTATTGAGTTAAAAGGGCCAATCTCGTCCCCAGAGTGAGTTCGTTGGTCTACCTCTACTTTGGGATACAAGGGGCCGTTCGGCAATCTGATTGGCTGTTCACCGTTTTGCGCATTAATCCGTTTTGTGTTGGGTAAACGGCCACGGTATGTCAAAATTCAGCGTAAAACGATATTCTTTACCTATATTGACCATCATTTGCAATTTATGTGCGAAATTCGAAGAATAACAAGCCATTTCATTTTCGAAGCTGCAGTGAAAGTTTCTCCAATTTGCAACTTAGGCCCATTTTCGCTTACTTTCACATTATTCACATTACTTTCACATAGTACTTATTTTCACATTAAACATACCAAAACCAGATGATAGGTCAAATACCTTCAAAAAGGTTGAAATAAGGTCCTCGAAGTGTTTGTTTTTAGTTTTTCAATTTATTTTCACCAGAATTAGTGCTAGAGCAACGGCCATTTTCCACCGCTTAGCGTTGCCTAGCCAACGGTTAAATCCACAATGGCTTCTAAATGCACCCAGATTTTGGGCGCATTTCATCGAAGTGTACCAGGGTGTTCATTCGGTTTCTTGATCAACGTATGACGTAAGAACACCCTGGGAACGAGGTTGTAAAAGGGCAAATTTTCCAGGTGGCCTGAGACAGATGGTTAGAAAATTATGCTGCTACTATCTATTACTGCATTAACACTGACACAGTTAAACCCGCTTTATCCAAACCAGTTTAAATTTCAACCAATCAAATGACTGGACTTGTGTGATTGACCAATCAGAAGGCCCTAGTCAAAAACCTGGTTTAATCTAAGTTGGTTTAACTTGCAGTGTGAATGGGGCATGGGTGTAATTTTAAAAGTTTTTCTACGGCAGCTCAACAACGAGTCATTTTTTGGAAGTTTGTTGAATGATTACAGTAAGTATGATTTTCACTAATTCAAAAGACCGAATCTCTTGCTTTCATGATTGACTAATCACACAGCGGAAACAAAATTTAGGCGAGAAATTTCCTTCAGGGGCAGGAGAACGTGAGGAAGTTCCCTCAGTCCTTGAAAGTCACTCTGTGAATGTTAACATGTAACTGCATCTTTTCTTGGATACTTCTTATTTATGCAAGACCTAAACAAACTTGTGTATCACAGTTTAGTTGAGAGGCTTAGCTGTCTGTTGAGATGGAGGATGGCCATTTTAAGCAACCATCTGAAAAATCGGATAAAAGAAGATTTCGAATTCCAGATTCCTCGTTTTGCAGAAATAATCGTCATCATTTGCCACTCAACGTTATCTGAAAACTCAACATAGCGATGGATATTTTGTTTCCAAAATGATTCACCTCTGTTCCTCGTTCAAATTTCGGGCCCCAATGCAAATTTGGAATTCAGTTTTTCCACGTCTTCCAAAACATGGACAAGGAAGCGAGGGAATTGTGTGAGAAATGAACAAATGGCCATATTTTTGAAGCTGATTTTTTCGGACAGTAGGCATACCTTAAACTGACCACACAACATCTCAAAGAAAAGCTGAAACTTTTAGCTACACATTGATACCTCATTTGGTTTCATAACATTTGATTGCAGGAAACAATATCCGATCCAATTAGTGAAATTTTTGTGTCATCCTGTGGTTTAACTGATGATGAGATTTAAAGGATAGAGAGTTCAATGGTTATTTAAAAAGCTTAACAATGCTTTCTGATTAGATAGTATTAGCACACCGTAATGGTTATCAGTTTTAGGCTGCCTCGGAAATTTTGCATGGTTAAGTGAAATGCTCAGCTACAAAGTCGAAATGGCGGTGCGAGGTCCCTATTGCGCACGGTAAGATCTCATCTATACTTTGACGTTCAAATAATAATTTTCAAAAGTAATGCTCCCCCTCAGAAAGTGTTCAAAGATTCATGTATTTTGGGACACCTGGTACAGTAACAATCAAGCTAACGATTCATTCATTGTTCAAAAGTATTATTACAATTGCGTTTAGATTGCTTCATACTTCTGTTGAGTTTTAAAATGGCCTTAAGGTGACTTTGCAACACGATCTGTTGAGCACGGAAAGCCGGTTTTCAGAAATCTTCCTCTCTAGAAACTTTTTGATTGCTCTGCAACCAATCGGGCTATCGAGATTCTGAAAAAGGTTTGGGTTGCTCATTGTCTTGGCAATCGAAAGACATATTTATCAAAACTGTTTGTTTTCACGACTTTGGAGAAGGCTCATTTCAAAAAATTTTAATAGCTTCAGAGGAACTTCGTTTTCCACTCCGCTAATCTAAAGATTTTGATCAAACTTTTTTGCCAAAAACATTATATGCTCACCGACACACAGGCCAAATTTGAAATAAAAAGCTTGGCCAGTTTTTCCGCAATGAAATTCTAAAGTTTGGTAGTCTACTCGACAACAAACGTAAGAAAAACTAGTCAGTTGATTACGATTGGCAGCTGTGAAAGAATCAGTGAAGCACTTGCAATGACGTGTGAAAACAAGTCGGCAGTCTTTCAAGACTGACAGTGCAAATCTATCTTTTTTCATACAAATCTTTTGTGCCTGCACGAGCTGGAATATCTAGTTTAAGTCCCAAAGCGAAGAAAAGATAGAGGTTTGCAAAACATTGTGTGGCAGCAAATGATCAAAAATTTCATACATTGTAATCAAATGCAACATGATGCAATCAAACGAAGGCTCATTACATTACGAAAGTTTATTCCAAGGGGCTGTTCCTTCCTTTTCTGTATCACACTGTTTTGCGAAGCTCTTTCTTTTTCTTCGCCTTGGTACTTAAACTAGATATTCCAGCTCGTGCAGGCACAAAAGATTTGTATGAAAAAAGATAGATTTGCACTGTCAGTCTCGAAAGACTGCCGACTTGTTTTCACACGTCATTGCAAGTGCTTCACTGATTCTTTCACAGCTGCCAATCGTTATCAACTGACTAGTTTTTCTTACGGTTGTTGTCGAGGAGGCTACCAAACTATAGAATTTTATTGCGGGAAAAATGGCCAAGCTTTTCATTTCAAACTTGGAATGTGTGTCGGTGAGCATATAATGTTTTTGGCAAAAAAGTTTGATCAAAATCTTTAGACTAGCAGAGTGGAAAATACAGTTCTTCTGAAGCTGGTGAATTTTTTTGAAATGAGCCTTCTCCAAAGCTGCGAAAAGAAACAGTTTTGTTTAACATGTCTTTCGATTGCCAAAAGTATGTGCAATCCCATACTTTTTACAGAATTTCGATGGTTCAATTGGTTGCAGAGCAATTAAGAAGCTTCTAGAGAAGAGGATTTGTGAAAATCACCTTTCCGTGCTCATCAGAGCGTGTCGCAGAGTCACCTAAAGTAGCATACTCATCTAAATAAATCGTGGACGCACAATTATGTTGCATCCTATAAGAAAAACACTATCAACTCCTGTAAAAGAACAGCAATAATATAATATAAACCTGCAATTGGAGAGAAAGCTATCAAACCTGCAATTACAGGTTTACCTTATATTATTGCTTTCTCTCCTGTCACAGGTTTATCTTATATTACTGCTGCTCTTTTACAGGAGTTGATATTGTTTTTCTTACAGGATACAAATTTCTTGTGCGTCCATGGTTTATGTAGATGAGTCCGCTATTTAAGGCCATTTAAAAATTTTGTACACTACTCATTTTTTACATACGTTGAGTTTCAAATACAACAGTTGGAAATACATTTATATTTTTTAATTTTCTATCATTAAATCATTTTCAAATTTTGAAGTCAGATACAATACTCATCATGCGGAACAGAAAATAAACACAAATCATTCCAATAATGAAGAAAAGAGAGAAACCTTTGCAAATCACGCTCTTGGTAGCTATCCAAGCCTTTCTGGATCTTTGCTCTAACGTTTACACTCCCAATAGATATCCCCTGAATTCGTTCGAGAACAACTGGGAGCTGACCCTGCTTTGGAGCAGCAACTTGAACCACAATTCGTCGCGAAAAGCCTTGCCTCAGCTGAAACACTCCACCACATTCAGGCGCATCCCTCGTTTGCAATTCTACCGGAGAGTATGTTCCTTGTTCGTTGAGCTCATGGATCTCTGCCCACAATTCAATCTTTCGAATTAATTCGTTCCATCTGCAAATGACGGGAGAAGAGAGGTGAAAACAGCAACCTTCTATTTGAAGCCGTAGATAACGGTAACGTCACGGTGGTTATGCAGCATTGCATCGTTGTGTATCAAAACGTTAGGTCATTCCACTTTTTATGAGGGTTAAGGTTAGGGTTAGGATATCAAGTTTCGACAAGAGAGGAGGTAAACAAATCTCTCAATGAGTAATCTGTTTAAAAAAACAATTCAATCAACCATTTGTTAATTCTTCGCATACAAAGAAACGTGAAATTAAAGCACGCGCTATATGAGGCGTGGAAGTTATTCGTGTGAATAATTGTTTACATATGAATTGATTATTCTCAGCTCGAGTGTTTTGCCTTGTTTCTGCCTATGCAAATCGAGCAGCGACTAAGGCCAGTCGTAATGACAGCATGGCACATTTTAAGTTATTTTTGTTGTATTCATGCTATCACTGCGACTGGTCTAAGTCGCTGCTCGATTTGCACCGGCAAAAACAAGACAAGCAGACTCAAGGTGAGAATGATTAATTCATATTTCAAAAATTATTAGTGTAAATAACTTCCGTGCCTTATAAGGCGCCTGACTAGAATGATAAAAAGTTCTCTATTGGGCTTCGCCAACAATTTGTGTGATTCAACAAAAACTAAAAGTTCAAGATTCATATCAAGATCGTCCTTGGAAATTAGCAAACAAATACTTTCTATCAGTATACTTTTTTCTTAGTAGATTTAGGTTTTGGTGCAGCATACAAAATATAACTGTATATCTATTGAAGAATTATAGAAAAGTAGCATATCACTCTCTTCGTAGAAATAAAAACATTGAAGAGAAGCAGTATGAGTACTTATTGTTGCTGTGCAGCGTTCTTGGCTGGTAAACACACCCAATGCAGTCTTATCTAAATCACTTGTTTCATAATTACGCTATGTCCAGTTCACGTATTTTACTCAACAATGAACAATATATTCCAGATATTCCGGTAACTGCCAATAAGTAAAGAGAAATGAGTTCATGTAAGCGTGCACGTCAATGAATTCCATCAGGATTTGTGTTGTGAGTCAATCCAGCAACTGACCAACATTTGCAATAAAGTCACTAGCAATAACTGTTTCATGCAAAATAGAAAATCTAATATCTGACCAACTTGTCCATATTGCACGAAACCATACTTTCTCCGGTGATACGCTAAACCAAAAAGAGATTTGAAAAGACAGTCTTTGCTGATATAACTATGAGGTCATAAAGACAGAAGCATTCCAACAGAAAATCTCAACCGCATAAGTTCTCTGAGTCAACAATGACGATAATGCCACAGCCATCGGGAAAGGAAAGAGAGTCTTATTCCCCCTTAACTTCTTTTCTTTCCAAGATCTTAAATATAAATCAAAACAGTGTAAAGGTTTTCCTTCGAGTGTCTATAATTTCTGAACTTCCGATACAAACAAATATATTCTGTACTTAAACATAGTTCTTTAACAACATGAGAGCTAATGAAATCTTATTATGAAACATAGGATAGAAAAAGTAAGAGGGTTGAAAAATTGCTTTGAAGCCTCAAGAAGGCATTTTTGCGACAGAAAAGCTTCACGTCTTCACGTTGCAAAATGGTTTTGTTTATCTCATCTATTTTACTAAATCACACTTACAAGCAAAGAAAAATCAAGCTACAATAAAGTTTTTTTAAGAAAGTAAGTAACATTGTAGATCCATCATATATCAGCAAGCAAATATACTGATTAGCTATCAATCTAAAATAGCATTAGAAATAAACCATAAAAACAGTTGTTAATATATGTGTTAAATCAACCCTCTCAGTAGCTGAATTTTGCGATTAGTAGAAGTAAAGTTTTTGATTCTATAGTTTGTCAAGACAGTCTTTGCCAATCTGAATAATTTGGTATCTTCTGCTCATTCATAAAACAACTTGAACGACATACGCCAATCACTAGGCTCTTTCTTAGTAACAAATATGAAATCAGATGATCCGAATAAGAAGGAATTGCATAAAGAACATCTTGACACACCATAAAACCAGCAACAGTGATCAGTGCATCTATAATTGTAAACGAGAACTATTATCTCTACAACAACAACGATTTCGGCTTCACTTACGGAAAGAACATTAATAGCCAAAGTACAATCAACAAAGGAAAAAGCAACCAGGTAGCTTAGCAAACAAGTAAGCACAAAATGTAAACAAATCAAAGCATGCACACAACAATGCTTGACATATAAGATGACACAGGCAAGCACAACAATTACATCTTAATTACCTGATTCGATGAATCACTTGAACCTTTGGTACGGAGCTTATGTGAATAAAACAAAAGACATTTTGAGTGAGTAAGAATACAATGAACAGGGGCGTCCTAAGATGGTAATTGGGAATGCATGAAATTCTACTAAACTTGATCGAAAATACTCAAGTATTCAACAGACAACCGCACTAAATGGTTTCAGGTAATTTTACCATGATCATTTGCGTCCCACGAGAAATTGACCTAGCACATCCCTTCTAATGTAAAGGAGCATGATAAAGAATTCCCAAATACCCTCGTTACCGCAATCTTTCAGTATGTCTAAATGTAGATCATTCGTCAAAAAGGGCAACAGTTGACGATCTTTGCTAACGGGAGAAAGTACAAGAACCAATCAAAACTTGTTGAATTTGCTTATTGCTATGCCTTTTTGCACTCAAAGAAATTTGTCAGAGTAAGTAATAAAGTCACGAAACATCAAAATTTCACCATCTCTATAAAAAAATGTACCGGGTGTCTCAAAATAGGTACCCTCCCGCCTATGACTGGAAAAAGGAACGAAACGATAAGGTATCAGGACTCACCGAGTGCAAAACTACATTCGGTCACCTTTAACTTGAATGCGTGTATCTTGCATGATAAAACTTGGAGTGCTCCTGGAGCCAGAGGTTTTAGAAAAAGGGTCTTGACATGGATTGGTATCATGTCCATTTAGCAGAGGAATTTTCAAAATTAAGCTTGGTTTTACTTTTAGAATAATTCTATGCTTTTTGTATTTACAATTAATTTTCTTTTGAGATCCTTATATTCTTTCGCAAAATTCATGAGTTTCAAAGATGACGAAAACGTACACATGCCTCTTCATTTTGGAGGTGTGAGGAGAGTTTCTTTTCTGTTAGAGCAAGCGCAGTGTTTCTGTAATACTTTTCAAACGCAACGGCCAACAACTAAAAAAGTTGAACATTCCATTGCAAAATACCCCTGATATCAAATCACGGCTGTGCCCTTTCCGAAAAACAACCAATAGACCATTATGACAATTAAAATCGGAGACTGGGGAGAGCGGTTTGTTCTGGTAAATGGCGGATGCAGTTCTGGTAAATGGCTGACGCAGAGTGAGCCCGTTGAAGTGAATAACATAAACATGGCAATCGCTACTGCATAAAAATGCAGCAATGGAGCTGTTTTTGGATCTAGTCAAATGGCTGCCCATGCAAAATACAGACAAACATGTAATTTACATCTATTCACAACTGATTTCCTTTTCAGCCTTTATCTCAGTGCTGCAAACAGCAATGCTTGCTTCTAATTTAGGCACTTCTGTGTAACTTGACGGAATACATAATGCATTTGAAGTATTTAGAAGAAGACAGCTTACTCTGACTTCGATTTTCAAGTGAATGGAATTCAACTGAAGTTTTTAACTTCGAATATCCTTGTTGAATTCGATCAAAATTGACCCGAGGAAAATGCTCGAACATAATTCGAATTTTCTTAATCGAACGGTTGAACACACGTCAAAACTGATATTTCAAAACTGAAATTCTAAAACAGCGCCCATACTGCAGCGATCCTCACCACAGCCTGAAAATCTCAATGTTTTACATTATATTCACTTCAACGGCCCAACTACGCGGCAGCCATTTACAAGAACTGCATCAGCCAAATACCACAACACATCGCCCTCCCCAGTCGCCGCTTTTAATTGTCGAGTTCGTCTATTCCAGGTGCACTCCGAATATTGACTTTGCGAGTTTGCATCTCCGGTGTTTCATAGACAATTTTTGAATGAATGGTAGTATTTACGTTGAAGGCAAACAAAGTTCGTTATTCACTGGGAAAGTCCTGATATCTTACTAGACTGATGAAAATCGTCGTAGTTTCGCTCCTTGATAGGCTGATAATCGCTACAACTACGACTCATAATCAAACAAATCAAAATTTTGCTAGAAATTGATGAAACTCGCTTTGATGCTGGAAGCCAAGAGCCTAGGCCCATTCTACACGATCACAACTCACTAATTCTAAAACGCCTGAAATTCGTATTTCATTGAGGTTGAGTCAAGATGAGTACCTCTTCTGTGTACTGCTTGAAGGTTGCTTCACTTTATTTAAATCATTCTTAGGGTTTCACCACAGCAATGAACAGCAATCTTTGCATGTTTCATCACTCTTGAAGCCTTGAGACTAATGGGAGGCTAATTCTTGGAAAGAGGTTGAAATACTGATATCCTATTGGTCAGTTTAAACATAGTCAATTATTGTTTGGAACTCTGCAATCTCATTGGTCGCGCCAGTTTCAAGGCGATTTTGGCCGGATTTTCAGATAGTATGATTATCAGTCCCACTTGCAGTTGAGTGGCATCACCAAATTCAACAGGCAAAGCGGAAACTGGGACTGAAGTAGTTAGTCTAATATCCTGCCGCTTCTTCCTATTTGCAGTCGAAAGGGGGGAGGGAAGGGGGCTTGAGACACCCTGTATCCATTTATCAAAAGAACCATCATCGGCTTCGCTTACTCTGGAATGCAGTGCAAGAAAGCCTTATTTGTTTCAAACAGAAAGAGCACTTTATCAACGACACGAGCAATTTGGCAGCAAATTTTCTAAATTTCTTCAGAGAATTGATTATCAAAGAATGCTGTATCGAAAAGGGCTCCGTCTCTAGGCTGTAAACGAATCTTTTAACACTACTGTTTCAGGCATGTGCTCATTGACTTCTGCGGTTTGCTTGCTGGATTCCCCAAGTGACAAAAAAGTAATGGTTAAAAAGCCATTTATCAGAGTGCAAGATTCTATCTTAAAAAACAAAGCTTTGATTTCCGCAAACACCGTTTCATTAGAAATTTGGAGACGGTGCCCCACCAACCCCTAACAAACACAAACTTACCAGTGACATTAACAGATCGGAATGTTTACGTTAATTTCTTGTCGTAAAAGTGTCAAGTGCATTTAATATAAATTATCATTTTATTTATCTACCAGGTGCTAACAAATTTTGACATGCTTTAAAATTGACACAAAAACTTGGACACACTTGGACACACTGTCTTTGAATACTCTTCTTCAAGCACGCTTTGAAAAACGAAATCATCTTGCCAAATACTGTTCATCATTTGGATGACTTTAAACAAAAAATAAACCGCTCTGAGATCCGCTTTGAAGCATGCCTCGAAAATATGCTAAAATACGAAAAAATGCAGATTGATTTTTGGCATTCATTAATTTGTTTAAATTTGCTGATACAACAGTGATAAATTGCAAAAATTGACGTTAGTTGAGAATTGCAGGGTCCCTTAAAAGTATGAAAGAGAATACACAGTTTGTAAAACCGTTACTATTTGTCCGATCAGTAATGTGTCCATTTATACTTTATTAATTTTAAGCTCAACTCTATTATTGCTGAAATGAAGCACAAAGAGGCGTGACAGAAAGGTCACACACAAATGAAGTTTAGTGGTTTTCAAAAACGCTACATATTTAAACAGCCGGCAATAAACTAGAGCATAAATGATGTTCAGAGTATGAGGGGATAGGATTTATTGTTAGACGTTTAGTTTACATCAGTGCCATATACCTAAAGCTATTTCAGTCAATCTGAAGTGGCATTAACAACGATCGGGTGCATCTTTTAGATATGGTTTATACGCTTGACATGGCTTGACTGTCAAACGAATTCAAACAACTCCAAAAAGTCCCTTTAACCCACAATGATGCACCATCGACTGACAATATTTCGCACAGAAATGTCATGATTTAAAAGTGCAATTATATAACATGAAATATTATACCCCTTTGAACAGTCTATGGTACTTGTTTCCGTCCTTTTTGTCAAACAATTACATATCCATATCAACCACAGGTGCATAGTGACGCTATCATGCTCGAAAGTCGGTGCACTGTGGCAGCAATGTTCAACATGAATGAGGCTGGTCTCTTTTGAGGTGCGTCCTTACGCAACAGTCTTGCCTCAAGCCTTGCTGAATTCAAACGAAAAATAAAATCATGGGAGGGAAATACTTGCATCTGCAGATTGTGCAAAGTTTTTATTACAGATTCAGGGTTTTTGTAAGTTTATTTGGGACATTGTAAAATTGGTTTTAAATTACCTTGTTGGCGTTAATTAGCTTATTAGCTATGCATTTAAATATGTAATTTTTTCTTGCCAACGTAAAATAAATTGTTAATGATAATAATAATAATAACAACAACAATAATAATAATAATAATAATAATAATAATAATAATGATAATAATAATAATAATAATAATAATAAAGTATTAGCAAAGTCTGATTACATCGAAAGACACAACAAAGCTGCAGCATATGTACACTGGAATATTTGTAATGACCTAGGAATCAAGACCTCAGACAAGTGGTATGAGCACCAACCGGGCACAGTAACTAACACTGAAACACATACAGTGCTATGGGACATGGCAGTGCATACAGACAGACATGTAGGTGCAAACAGACCTGATATCATAATCAAGGACAAAGTGAATTCAACTTGCAAGCTGATAGATATGACTGTACCATGTGATAAAAATGTTTCAATCAAAGAAATGGAAAAGAAAAGCAAATATCAAGATCTTGAAATTGAGATACAAAGGATGTGGAAAATGAAAACGAAAGTAATACCCATTGTGATAGGAGCACTCGGTACCATCAGAAAAGGAATGGAAGATAACATCAGAAGCGTATCAGAAAATCTGAATCTTCAGACGGTCCAAAAGACATGCTTATTAGGAACTGCAAGGATCCTTCGTAAAGTATTGAGCATCTGAACTTCAGGACATGACATGCCTTAGGTGTATTGTTTACACCCGGCCAAAGAAAAGCAACCAGTATGAACTGTGACATTTAGCAGCATAATAATAATAATATAATCACACATGTAACAATGTAATAATAATGATAATAATAATAAAATAAAAAACACAACTGTTAAAAACCAGACGTTTCGATTATCAAATCTTCATCAGTGCTTTACAATAAAAACAGCCAAGTATTTATAGGAAAAAATGTTTACATGCAATTGTTTTTCATCTAGCCTAAGCGGTTCTAAAATCGACAAGGGACTAGAATCCATGCTGTCAGAAACTAGGACACTGGACTCTACGGGGACTCCTAACAATGTACACCCTCCAAGGACCTACTTTTTGTAAAATTGCTAAATCCCTGATGGCGCGAATCGGAGAGAATTTTTGATCTGGGACATCAGATAGGTGGTATACACGCGGTGGCAGGATGGAACCCACGGTCAAGCCATCCGGGATTCAGCAATTTACGAAAAGCAGATCCTGGAGGGTATTTTGGAGTCTCTATATGGCCATCAGGGATTTAGCAATTTACGAAAAGCAGGTCCTTTGGGGGTATTTTCGAGTCTCTATCTAGCCATTAGGGATTTAGCAATTTACGAAAAGCAGATCCTTTAAGGTATTTTGGAGTCTCCATCTCGCCATCAGATTTTAGAACCGCTTAGGCTAGATGAAAAACAATTGCATGTAAACATTTTTTCCTATAAATACTTGGCTGTTTTTATTGTAAAGCACTGATGAAGATTTGATAATCGAAACGTCTGGTTTTTAACAGTTTTGTTTTTTATTTTTACATTCCTGTTATTTTTGAGGATGGTTTAGTTTATATGATGATAATAATAATAATAATAATAATAATAATAATAATAATAATAATTATAATAATAATAATAATAATAATGACAACCTCAAGGAGCTAATTAGAAGAAGCATGCCTAGGTGGAAAACGATATTAACAGCAGGGAAACAAGAATTAGGTGAAGTAAGCATTCAGAGAGGAATCTTCCAGGGTGACTGCCTTTCCCCGCTACTCTTTGTGATTTGTCTTTTGCCAATGTCGATGATACTCAGAAAGTGTAAGGCTGGATATCAACTTGAAAGGGGAAAAACGAAAATAAATCACCTCCTTTTCATGGACGATTTGAAGTTGTTTGCAAAGGATGAAAATGAGATCGATTCACTGGTAAGAACGGTGAATGTTTTTAGTGAGGACATAGGTATGATGTTTGGAGTCCAGAAGTGCGGAGTGGTCGTAATGAAAAGAGGAAAAGTTGTCAACAGCGATGGTATACAGCTACCAAACGGTGAATCAATTAAAAGTGTCGACGAAGAAGGATATAAGTATCTTGGCATACTAGAGATAGATGAGATTATGAATCAAACTATGAAAGAGCTTGTACAAAAAGAATACCTACGAAGGTTGAAAAAGATTCTTAAATCAAGACTGAATGGAAAGAATATAATCATTGCAATAAATACGTGGGCTGTGTCATTGCTGAGGTACGGTGCAGGGTTGATAAATTGGACCAAGAACGAACTGCAAGAACTTGATAGAAAAACAAGAAAGAAACTGACCATGTATGGAGCGTTCCACCCTAAAAGCAATGTGAACAGACTGTATTTAACAAGGCAGGAAGGAGGGAGGGGCTTGATTGGAGCTGAAGAGACTGTACGAAGTGAGGAGAACAGTCTTGGATGGTATGTGATGAACAACGCCCACGAAATAATGAGATCAATTGAAAAGGAAGGAATACTGAGATCAAATGAAATCAAAGATCCCAAAGTATGGAAACGGCAGAATAAAGAACAGCATAAGAACGGGTGGATGGATAAACCGCTGCATGGGCAAACAGCTGCTGCTACAAAAGATTTAATGGATAAGGATAAGAACTGGAATTGGTTGAAACATGCAGGATTAAAGAAAGAAACAGAGAGCACTATATTTGCAGCGCAAGAGCAAGCAGTGGGAACGAATTCTGTAAAGAACATCATTTACAAAGAAAATGTATCAAAAGAATGTAGACTATGTGGAAAAGCAGATGAAACGATAGCGCACATAGTATCTGAATGTCAACAGCTAGCGCAAGTACAATATAAAGGCTGGAGACATGACAAAGTAGCTCAAATTGTCCACTGGAAGTTATGTCAAAAACTAGGTTTAGATTATGGAGATAGATGGTACAACCATAAAGTAGAGAATGTTATTGTGACAGAAGACATTAGGTTATTGTGGGATTTTCCCATACAGACAGATCATCGACTGGAGCATAACCGACCAGACATTGTTTTTGAAAATAAAAAGGATCGATCGTGTTTGCTGATTGACATATCCTGTCCCTTCGATACCAGGATCGAAAGAAAAGAAAAGGAAAAAATTGAGGTCTATCAAGACTTGAAGAGAGAGATTAAGAGGCTCTGGAATGTAAGAGAAGTTAAGATTGTACCAATAATCATTGGAGCTCTGGGTACGATTGGAAAGAACTTTGAAAACTGGTTGAAGAAGATTGAAATAGAATGCAGCACAGAACTTTTACAGAAAGCTTGCCTGTTAGGAACTGCAAAGATAGTAAGAAAAGTACTGGATACCTAAAGCCAAGGGATTTGGCCTGCTATCCAGAAGTCAACCGGCAGTCAACATCACCGCCGAGTGAACAATGAATAATAATAATAATAATAATAATAATAATAATAATAATAATAATAATAATAATAATAATAATAATAATGCCTCGACATCAAGAGTAATAGCCTTTCCATGCAGTCGAGAGTTGTACTAATAGGTATTTACTAGTGTTTAAAAACCCCAGACTTGTCCTTTATTGTGGCATTTGACGATTTTATGTCTGCCTCCAATAAGATGTCATGTGGGAGATTTGATATAACGAATGACATAACATTTTGACACTTAAGAAAGGGTCTGGGGAGAAGCAATATCTCCTGGTAATGGTGGACACACGTATGGAAAATACTGCCACGGGGATGTTGCGAACGATAAGTGAACTCTGCAAATCTATTGGTTTCAAATTCGTGATGAAAATGAGGGCTGATTGCTAAAGCGTGTTTGAAATGCTGTCATGGCCCATAAGCGTCGTAACAAAAGACTTTCTCTCCAACCAAGACAAGCATAGGTTCCAAATATTTAAATCTACGAAAAAGGGCGGTTGTAAACTTCAATGACTTATTTCTTTAAACTGAATGATTTGAAAGAAACTTCAGCCATTTTTCTATGATTCTACCGTTGGACTTTTCAGATGTCTGGAATGTTTGTCGAAATTACAGCCTAATTTGTATCCAGTTCATTGTATGATGTGACGTCATCAAATTTCTAAATCACAAACCAGAAGAGTGAAAGAATTTTGCTTGATACCATATTGTAGGCATCCATAAACTACGGTTTTCTTAAGCATCATTTTAACTTTCGTTTAGCAAACTGCAATGACTGCTTAGGGCAGGTAAGTCGCATTTTTATGGAATCTATTTCATGTTACAGTTCACTCATAAAAAAACTGTTTACCATCTGTAGATTTTTGCTTGACAACAAAATTTTGCTCAACTGCCACTCCATGACAATCAGCAATGGCTCTGCCCTGTTTACCGGAAAATATTACGGGCAAGCAGATTCTATGCAGTATGCAAAAAGGAATTATGAACTTCAATTCACCTGTAAGCAAATTTTTTTGTCCTTGCTAGATGCTGCACAAAATATTTCTCCCGTAGTATCATGTAGGGTTCATTTTGAAACCAGAATATGCAACCAAACACAGCGAACGCGCATTAACGGACATGATCATATTCTAGTGAAACAAGACTTCTCTACAATACTTAAAGGGGCAGGGTCACGTAATGTAAACAAATTTCTTTCGAAACTACGATTTGCAGTATTTTGATAGGCCATATCACAGTGATTTTCACTACTTTTCTCAAAATGAAGGTGTTGTTTCGAAGATGGACTCTTGTACTTTGCAGGGAAACAAACGAAACATTCGTATGTTGTATGATTGCAGAGATATTGGTGGATTTTTAGAGGTAAATTCAGTGTGGGTTCACCCTATCCACAAAATCTGTGCAGAACACAATGGCCACGTGTGGGCAACAATATAGAATCTAGAGATAATAGGTTTGTTTACGGTTACGTCACCCTACCCCTTTAATTCATCTCTTTCCAGTTTGTAGATCTCAAAGACATACAACTAGCTATACTTCCAATTATTCTACGCCACGCTGTCATCTTGCTTATCCTAGTAAGCTGAAAGAACGACAAATACTCCGGCAAAAGGCCAAAGAAGTTTGATTTGAGGTCTGGGTTGCAGAAAGAGTATCCCTGTTGTTACGAGGCTTTTGGTCGCCAGGTGGACCTTCAAATACTTGAAAATGATTTACTGGGCAGAATCTGAAAACAGCCTTAAATGACGGAATCACCGCCCAAGGGGGTGGGCCATTAGCATATTTATCCGACGGGAATGTGCCGTTTTTCACGGAATCGTTTCACCCGTGTTTCCTTGCATCAGATAACAAAACAAATTTCTAGAGCTAATTGTTAAAGCATGTCGAGAGGAGATGTCTTGTTACTTTGGTTCGTTGCAGGGTCCAGCTTTAAGTTTTGGGGCGAACTTCTCACTGACTTTCTACAGCCAGCTATAGTCATGAAGGAAAATTCTGAAGCCGGGTAAAACACAATTCTTTTTTTGGGTACACCCATCCAAATTTGCATTGAGTACAATCTTTTCCTTAGATTCATACTGGTAAATCCAGCAAACGCAACATTATACAGTATGATCTTGAAAATAATTTTTCACTCCTGTAAAAGAACAACAACCAAATAACGTAGCTAAACAAATAACGACGAGTCCCTTGAATCCAAGGGGTAAAGCATGCTCAACAGGGACTCATAATGAAAACAGCTAACGGGCTGGCTCTATTTGTTACATTCGATCGATCGAATCATGATAGAACGACTGCTTCCTGCAGGTTAAGCAGACATGTTAAACAGGCATTTAATCAACGAAATTTGATATAATTCTGAAGGAAATTCAATTTAGCTGGTGAGTGCAAAATGAGCTTTCCAACGCTACATTTTCCACGATTTTGAGACCAAAACAAACAAGAGAAATCTTCAAATACATGCTGCAGCAACTTCGTTCAAAACGGACAGAGTGGAAACGATGCGTGCCTGCGCACTAAAAGTTTCCAAAATCGAAAGATGGAAGACAATAACTCATGCCGTCGAAAGTCTGATCGAGGAAAACAGATTAAACGTTCTCGATTGTAAAATGCTTACTTTCGGCAATTTATGCACGGAAAATATAGATTACTTGCTACACATCTTGTTCAGTTTTCTTTCGTCTTTCTTTTAACGGCAAAGACATTCATGTAAACAAACTTCCTTAAACAAGAATGAGGTGAATAAATGGTTGGTCACATCTCAGCAGCGACAATTTCGAAATTATTCATGTCACAAAAGTCCCAAAGATAAGGCCGTTTTGCAGTTGATAAGGAATCTTATTTTTTCAACTTGTACTTTGGGGATGCCTCCACAATATATCAAGAGTTCCCGTAAAACCAAGGTTGTTCTTGCTCGCTACACCGAGACAAAATTCAAGTTTCATTAATTCTGAAACTTTTCAACGCCCTCGAAATTCTACAACGTTGTTAATTCAAAGCAGCGACCAGAGTTTGTTGAAATTGCTTGAAATTACTTACCAATGAATGAATTCTTGTTCGAACTAGTTGCAAGATTGGTTTATCCTCCAAATACAAGAGTTTTTGTAGCAAAATGACCATCATTTGTGTTGAAGACTGGCGATATTTACAGTAAATCCATAATTCTTGCCTAAAATTACTTTTTTGATCTTTGTAGTCGCTGGAGATACTTCAAATTGTCACCAAACTCCACTGACGTATAGAGGACTTGAGAATGATGTAAAGGATGTGATCTGAGTATTTAAAAATCAAAAGCGTGAAGACTCTAGAAAAGAATCGGCTTCTCCGCATCTTCTTTTTCCCAACGCAATCGAAAAGTTGCAAGAATTTCACAAGGAGAATTACTCCAGTTAACTGATGTGACACTGCATTCGAAGTTCGAACAACAGAGGTTGACAATTTCTAGTTTCACAAAGGTTTCATCATTATTTTCATGAAATGTATTGAAAGCAGCCAAGTAAACAAATATTTTCAAAATGAATGACATTTGTAGCATTTGAAATAACAGACGGATGTCATGATGAGATGGGAAAGGATCTCATATTCTGCCCAAAAACTAAGAAAAATTATAAGAAGATATCAAGAAACCTTATACCAATGACCATTCTAGTTTCTTGAAAAGTAGTTAAGTCTACCTAGCTTTACGACCTTTCATATTTTTCCCAGTGGATCTAATAGCTTTTGCATATTAGGCACGATTGTGGACGAAATATTTTTAGCATGAAATTAATCGTGTCCTCGCATGATAGGCTTGGCACAAACCTTTAGCAGAAACTTGCTCTGAAAAAGGCTGATAATTTAGGATTGCTTTGATAGATGCCACATTGTGAAGCAAGTTTGTTTTTGTGTTGCTTTGTATGGTCAAAAATGACATGACATGGATCACCGTGACCTGCTTCATCAGAGTTTCAGAATTTAGGAAACTCATTACATGTATTTGATGCAATAATGCCTTGACACCGGAAAAATTTGCAACCTTTCCTGGACCTCATTTACCTATTTCAAAAGATATACAGTTTGAATTATTTCCCAGCCATTGTCACATGCCCTTGCAATTTAGCCCTTCTTCGGAAATCCAACGAGTACAACACATAATCCTAAAAAATAATGGGTCTCACATAGGCTATGGTTCAGGCGCCAAAAAAGTTTATGTGTATCACTTCACTTGA
The DNA here is from genome assembly GCA_964019985.1 of Aurelia sp. 4 Dawson et al 2005. Lineage (NCBI taxonomy): Eukaryota > Metazoa > Cnidaria > Scyphozoa > Semaeostomeae > Ulmaridae > Aurelia > Aurelia sp. 4 Dawson et al 2005. Next base: position 8,963,070 of record OZ026505.1, read on the forward strand.
GAAAAAGAGGCCACAGTACTAAGAGTTTCTTAATTGAACAAGAAATCTTATCCAAGTACTAAATGCTTCTTAATTGGTTTCTTATTTTTTGAATGCAGAATTATCAATGTGGTTGCTAAAACTGCTGCATATATGTTTCTTGACATTTACAACATCATATAGGAGTAAACAGTATTCTATTTCTATTATTTTTAAAACACAAATGGTTAGCTAATTTTGCTCAAGAACAAAGTTTCATTGCTATAATATCCATGTTTTGACTTTTAAAAGTTTCTTAATGCTTCTTAGACATAGTACTACAGTTTCTTAAATTGTGGCTATCTTTGTACTAGTTTCTTATAAACCAGTTTCTCTTAAAAAAATGTGTATTGAAAAAATTGATGAATATTGCCTAGTATAATCGTTTTCTTGCCAACACACTCCAGCAACAGTTGTAGTCTTAACCATTTTAACTTGATTTGTCTGTGTTTCCAACCAAAAGCATCGAGAGCCAAAGAGGAGGGATGAAAATATAAGTGAGGATGGAGGTAGGAACAGAGGAAAGAAGTTTTGAAATGTTCTGAAACAATAAAAACAAATATCCCTGCTTTAGGAGCTGGATGGAAAGATGCCACAGGCGCTTCTTCATAAGCGTACAAGGCAGGGGACCGGGGAAGGGGTAGCCCCCAACCCCCCAACTTTGAAGCAATTTTCTAAAATCAGCCACTTTCGGGCAAATTTTTGCCCCTTAGTCGGGCAAAAATGCTGGCAAACAATTGGCTTTGTATCGGGCCGCCCCTAGATTTTTTCTTCCTGAACGCTAATATGTATTCCTGCCCTGTTTGTCTCAGGATTTCGGGAAATGATCACCTCACAGCCAGGAGGCATCGTATGAATTGTTCCAGAGGTACAGCCTCTCTCTCTCTCTCTCTCTCTCTCTCTCTCTCTCTCTCTCTCTCTCTCTCTCTCTCTCTCTCTCTCTCTCTCTCTCTCTCTCTCTCTCTCTCTCTCTCTCTCTCTCTCTCTCTCTCTCTCTCTCTCTCTCTCTCTCTCTCTCTCTCTCTCTCTCTCTCTCTCTCTCTCTCTCTCTCTCTCTCTCTCTCTCTCTCTCTCTCTCTCTCTCTCTCTCTCTCTCTCTTCCTTCCTTTTCCCTCAGTTCTTTTACTCTGAAGGCACCATACGATAGACGATTTGAATCAATTTTCCTAACTTCCAGAACAAACTAGAAGGTCAATAGGCCTAAGAAAGAGTCTTGATTGGTTTTTTATATGAACGCTTTTCATCGCCTTTAAGTGGCTTTCCAGGGGCTTTTTATTGCCAGTCAACCCTTTCAAAATGCGTTCCTTTTAACCGGTCCCAACATGACAGCATTTGCCCCTCTTGTCCCCCGCAGCACCTCGCTCAAGTGGATTCAGCTTGAAACATTGAAAATGTGATCATCTGTTGAAACATGCTCGATAGTTTAACACGAGGAAAACATAAAACTTAAGCAAGCGAGATTTCATTCAAAAACTGCAACTTGGTAGACTTACAAATACTTTTTGAGGAAGCTTGATTGGTCACTACAGTGGTTTCGTCCATTCTCTTAATTTTTCAATAAACCTGACTCCTGAGTCGGTGGTAATCACAAATACATTATAGATCAAAATCCTTCTCCCTTCTTGAAATCCATCATTTATTTTAACTGCTGTAGCTATATCTCATTCTTTTTGAAAATATCTTTTTTGACTGTTTTCAAAAACTTTTATGAAAATAGCGATGAAACCTTTGTGAAACTGGAAATTGGCAACATTTGTTGTTCGAACTTCGAATGCAGTGCCGCAGTGTCGCATCAGAGAGCTGGCGCCTTCTCCTTGCGAAGTTCTTGCAACCTCTCGTTTGCGTTGGCAAGTAGAAGATGCAGAGAAGCCGATTCTTTTCGGGAGGCTTCACGCTTTTGATTTTTAAATACTCAGATCACATCCTTTACATCATTCTCAAGACCTTTATACGTTTATACGTCAGTGGAGTTTGGTGACAATTTGAAGTATCTCCAGCGACTACAAAGATCAAAAAAGTAATTTTAGGCAAGAATTATGGATTTACTGTAAATATCGCCAGTCTTCAACACAAATGATGGTCATTTTGCTACAAAAACTCTTGTATTTGGAGGATAAACCAATCTTGCAACTAGTTCGAACAAGAATTCATTCATTGGTAAGTAATTTCAAGCAATTTCAACAAACTCTGGTCGCTGCTTTGAATTAACAACGTTGTAGAATTTCGAGGGCGTTGAAAAGTTTCAGAATTAATGAAACTTGAATTTTGTCTCGGTGTAGCGAGCAAGAACAACCTTGGATTTACGGGAACTCTTGATATATTGTGGAGGCATCCCCAAAGTACAAGTTGAAAAAATAAGATTCCTTATCAACTGCAAAACGGCCTTATCTTTGGGACTTTTGTGACATGAACAATTTCGAAATTGTCGCTGCTGAGATGTGACCAACCATTTATTCCCCTCATTTTTGCGTAAGAAATTTTGTTTACGTGAATGTTTTTGCCGTTAAGAGAAAGACGAAAGAAAACTGAACAAGAAGTGTAGATGTCATCAATATTTTCCATGCATAAATCACCGTAAGGAAGCATCTTAGGATTGAAAACATTTACTTTTTTTCGTCGATCAGAATTTCAACGGCGTGACTTGTTGCGTTCCATCCTTCGATTTTCGAACTTTTAGTGCGCAGGCGTGCATCGTTTCCGCTCTGTCTTCAAAACGTAGTCAACTGCATCATTCGAAATGAAAATTCGACAGCATTGTTCTTTCCCAAATCTCAGAATCTGATTGGTACAGTAGGAATTGCAAAGTTTGGGCCAGGTTTTTCAGAGTAATGTTATGAGTCCCAGCTGACCAAAGCGCCAACATCCAGTCGAAGAGCACAGGGAAACAAGAGACACATCGTCATAAGTCAAGTTGGTAGCTGCAATAAAGAATTTGTTTTCCATTAACATTATTCTGATTTGGTGCCAAAGGCTATGAACTGACTTGCCGCCCTGTCGTTTGGCTTGCGACGAGACACTTTTAAAAGCTCAAAGTTGCTCCTCATTGCAGCTACTAACTTGTTTTCTTTCCTTTCAGGGTTTCAGATCAATTCGCTGCTTCTCTTGCAGGATTTAGCTGGTTTCTCCCTGGTTACAAGTTGGTTGTTATTATTTTTTTTATTCATAACAAATTAACATTAAAAGAAACTGAAATACATTAATACAGTACCGCTCTTGGTGTAAGAAGACACAAGGTCATCTGGCCTACACCAAGAGCGGCACTTACAATTTTCAAGTACAACTTCAAAACTAAAGAAAACTACTGGGAATAGGAAAAGAAAACAGGAATACGAAGCAAAAATTAAAGGAATATAAAGGGACTGGCAGTTCCACACCAAACTCAAGCCATGCTATGTGTCTAACCCTTGTGTCGTAGGTCTAACATCAGTTTTGTACCATCACATCGAAACTGATGGTACAATGAAGATGGCAGTAAAGCACTATGGGAGCATTTGGATTGTTTGGTGTGGAACTGTATGGAAGATAGAAAGAACAGCTGCTAGATGATTGCGTTATGCCGAATTTATTTCGTGCTGACCCACAGATACTAACATGCCACCCAAGCAACAGGACAAAGAAACCCCATCCATTCACCTAGGCAACACACCAGCACCCACAGTCAAGTTAACCTGTTTGCTTTTTCGATGTACTCAATCGTTGCTTCTGTGAAGATGTGAGAAAAAAATGAATTTAGACAGATTGGGAGAGAGGTCTGGAACGAGACTAATTTGTTGATGTTATTAGGTGAGTTGAGAGGAGAACAGAAAGAGCACGAAGAGAGGAATGACGTTAAGTGGAATAGGTTAAACGAGAAGTTATACGTTAGGTTGTTGGATGTTAATGCGAAGCGGAGAAAAGAAAACAGAATTTACGAGTTTATTTTGAGTTTCATCTACTTTCAATGCGCGCTTCGTTACATTTTTGGCGATCCTGCCAGGACCAACGCAACCACAAACTCAGGATCAAAAGACGAACGAAAAGAGCAAGGAGAGACAGACACAAAGAACAAGGACTTGAATTTAAAGACGACGCACGCATTTGTAAATGATGTAGATGTTTAAACAAAGTGTAAATATAACTTCGAAATGCCAGACGATAATCCTGCAGCTGGCCCAGCCGCCCAGGTTCCTCCTTAGCAAAACCATTCGCTTTCGTTGTTTAGAAGACCAGAAAAGTACAAGATTGGAGACGATTTTGATTTGCTTGTAAAGAAATCAAACCTTTATTTTGAGGCTGTTGAACTGAAAGATGAAAATAAGCAGAGACTGGCTCTACTTTTTAACCTCAGCGAAGACGCTTTTCGTTTAGCTGAATCGATCGAATTTGCAGAAGGAGACAATGCTTACAAGAACTGGATTAAGCAACTGAAGTCGTTATTCGAAAGAAATCAGACATTGACTGAGAAGAGACATAATTTTCATCGAAGAACCCAAGAGCCCGGAGAATCAGTTGATTCATTTGCTGTTGCTCTTAGAGAGTATGGAGCCAAAAGTGGATTTCAACGAGAAGAATATACAAACAGACTAGTAGACCAGTTTATACTTGGCATGAAAGATCGTCCGATGCAAAACAAACTTTTGCAAGAACCGCCAGGCACCTTAGAAGATGCAGTATTGATAGCTCGAAGATTTGAGGCTGCCAATTCTACTATCGAAACCTTACGAGCTGAAGCAGGGAGCGCAAATAGACAAAACCGCACTCCAATCGGAGCTGTAAATTCGAGTTTTACGTCTAAAACATGTTTTAACTGTAATGGGTTTGGACACGTCGCTAAACAGTGTCCGACGTATAATGAGTTTAGACGAAGTAGTAATGTTAGCTCCGAGAAAACCTGTTATCTTTGCCATAAACCAGGTCACGTTGCCCGAGATTGTTTCAGTAAAAATCAACACCGAAATCCCAATGTTTCAGGTAGCACCAGTCAAACGCGACCCCCTCCTACCTGTTATCGTTGCGGTCGTAAAGGCCATATTTCAAAATTTTGTCGCACGGAAATAGAAACATCAACAGAGGCTGTCGGTCAAGGTCAAAGTGCAGGTCAAAGCACAAGTCAGAATAACCATGATACGCCTCAAAAAGATTCAAAAGTTAGGTTATCTGCTGCTTCGCCCGCTCACAAAAGAAAAACCTTGTTAGTTGAGGCCAAAATCAATGGAGTAAACAAACTGTGTATTATTGACACCGGGGCGTCAATTTCGTTGATAAGCAAAAATGAATGGGAATCTTTGATGTCAAATGAAGAGCCTTTACTTCCTTCTGATATTGTCGCCGAGGCCGCTAACAATTCGCCTATAGGCATTTTAGGAAAAACCAAATTATTCATTGAAGTCAATGACGCACATAAATCAAATCACGAGTTTTATGTTGCCAGTGAAATGTTATCTGAAGTTATTTTGGGCCTAGACTGGCTTGTCAACAATCAAGTCGTGATCGATACAGCCAATATGCTAATGAAATTTCCTGATTTAAAATGTCAGCCATTGTTAGTGTTTGATGCTGCTTTGAAAGATCCTACTGTAGTTGTTTTGAGTGATGACATTGAAATCCCAGGCAGGCATGAAATCGTACAAACAGCACACATCAGGAATCCAATAATTTCTGAAAGCGTTTTGGAGCCCAATTTTGATTTAGCGGAAACAGGAGTTTTGATCGCCAGTGTTCTTGTGAAGCCCAAAGAACAAACTGTCCCCATTCAAATCATAAACCCGGGGGCTGACGCAGTGAAATTGTATAAAGGCACAAGTGTAGGCTGTCTGCAACAGGTTGACATAGAAATGAACGACCCAGTTTTAGATTCAGGGGGTAATGCTAATTCTAACGATTTCTCTGAACAGCCTGAGCTGCACTTCGATCTGGAAAAGCTCAACCCAGAAGAAAGAGAACAAATGAGCAGTGTACTGAGAGAATACCAAGGAATATTTGCAACAAATTTATCAGAGATTGGTCTTACTTCGCAAGCAGAGCATAAAATCGAAACAGGAGATGCTGCTCCAATTAAACAGCTACCACGCCGTCTTCCGAATGCATTAAAGCCTGTCGTAGAAGAACAAGTACAAGAAATGCTGCAGAATGATGTCATCGAACCAAGCAAATCACCGTGGGCAAGCCCAATCGTGTTAGTTAAAAAGAAAGATGGTTCCTGGAGATTTTGTATCGATTTTCGTAAGCTCAATGAAGTAACAATTAAAGATGCTTACCCTTTGCCCCAAGTCAACGATTTAATCGACACGTTATCAGGCCACAAGTATTTCACAACCCTCGACTTAGCATCGGGTTACTGGCAAGTGCCAATGGAAGAGTCGAGCCAGGAGAAAACAGCTTTTGTCATTCCCGGGGGTAACATCTTCCATTTTAAGCGTTTGCCCTTCGGACTCTGTAATGCAGTACCCACGTTCCAAAGGCTGATGGCAAATGTTTTACAAGGTCTACTACCGAACAAATGCCTTGTCTATTTAGACGACGTCCTGATTGTTGGTCACAATTTCGAGGAGCATTTAAACAATTTGAAAGAAGTACTCAACGCTATCCAAAATGCTGGACTGAAGCTGAAACCATCGAAATGTCATTTTGGACAAACAAGCGTAAAATTCCTCGGATTTCAAATTGCTGATACTGGCCTAGCCCCAGACCCCGAGAAAGTCAAAGCAATTAAAGAGTACCCAGTTCCAAAAGATCTAACTGAGCTGAGGAGATTCATCGGAATGATTTTGTATTATCGACGCTTTATATCTGGATTTAGCGACATCGCGCATCCTTTACACCGTCTGTTGCAGAAAGATGTCAAATTCGAATGGAACCAGAGCTGTCAGAATTCCTTTGAAAGTTTGAAAGAACAATTGATTTCCTCGCCGATTCTAGGATTTCCAGACACAGACAAAGGCTATGTATTGTATACTGATGCCAGTGATGTAGGCATAGGAGCTGTTTTAACACAGGAAGATGAGAATGGCATAGAAAGAGTAATCTCATTTGCATCCAAAGCTTTTTCAGGTTCAGAAAAGAACTGGACAACAACAGAAAGGGAAGCATTTGCAGTCGTCTGGGCTTTACAATATTTCCACCCATACGTCTATGGTAGACATGTCACAGTATTCACGGATCACAGAGCCCTTCAGTGGTTAAAAGCAATGAAACACCCCAATGGAAAGCTAGCCCGTTGGATATTAAAGTTAGAAGAGTACGACTATGCAGTCGAGCATCGACCAGGCACAATGATGCAACACGTAGATGCCCTTTCACGTGCTCCAGTGCAAGGAATTAAAGTAACCAACTGGTCAACTGAAGAATTTGATGAGCTTCAAGACTTGCATGAAGACATCTCAATGGTCAAAAATTGGCTATACGTCGGAGGGAGGCCCGATGAACGACCAAAGGATTGCACAGACACGCTTTCTGCCCTGTACAACAATTTCAGTTCATCGGTTTTAGAAGATGACGTCCTGTTTAGAAAATGGACTGATCCAAATAGTGTCGAGCGCCTACAAGTTGTCGTGCCAAAATACATTTCGGCAAAAATCTTGCAAGAAGTTCACGCGCAAATCGGTCATTTGGGCATCCATAAGAGCTTTGAAATGCTTCAGAGGAAATTTTATTGGCCTGGATTCCACAAAGATGTTGAAGAATTTTGTAAAAGTTGTGAAATTTGTGCAAAAAACAAGATTGTTCCTCGACCGCGCAGTCCTATGAAGCCAATTGAAATTCGGCCAATTCCATTTTACATGATTGGAGTTGATCTTATCGGTCCATTAAAAACGACAAGACAAGGTAACAAGTACATTCTGACTGTAATTGATTATTACACAAAATATGCTGAAGCTGAGGCACTACCCAATCAAGAAGCTGAAACAGTCGTTCGAGCCCTGGAACAGATTTTTGCAAGACATGGAATGCCATCTATTTTGCTCACCGATCAAGGAAGAAATTTTGAATCACACTTGTTTGCAAGCATGTGCAAATTGTTTGGAATCGAGAAGCGACGCACTACACCGTATCACCCACAAACTGACGGACTTTGTGAAAGATTCAACGGCGTATTAAAGGCCCTGCTGAGAATGAAAGTTAACAACGATAAAGGTGATTGGGATGAACAACTTCCTCACGCTCTTTTGGCATACCGAGTGAGCAAGCAGTCTTCTACCGGAGCAACACCCTTCGAAATGTTATATGGCCGAGACGTCAGATTACCATTAGGTGCAGAGATAGAGGATCCACAACCAAAGCCAACACACGGTCCTGCGAAATATTTACAAGACTTAAAGAAGAGGCAAGATGAATTACGAAAGATCGTAGTTGAAAGATTGAAAAAAGCACAACAGAAGCAGAAGAAGAATTATGATTCCAAGTATCGCTCAAAACAAAGCAAAGCATTCCGCATCGGAGACACAGTACTTCTGAAGAACTTTAGAGCAAGAGGCTTACAAGAAAAATTTATCGGACCTTACGTAATTATCAGAGTCCAAGAAGGAGATTATGAAATCGAATCGCTGAAAGACAAAAAGAGGAAAATTGTTCATTTCAACAGTTTGAAGCCGTTTAAAATTGACTACGAACTCGAAGAAGTTCCGCAAGAAGCCGACGATTTGTACAGTGATGAGTCGGAAATTGACGAATCCATATTTGAGATTGAAGATCCAGGACACCAAGAAATCGAAAGAGGACTTGAAATTGAAAACGATCGGCCTTACGATTTGAGACGCAACCGAAGGCCTCCAGAGCGTTATGGATTTCCAGTATTAGACTTTTGAACTAAAGGAAAGAAAGAGACTATCACCAAACTGCTTGTATATAACAATTGACATTGAGATACGTTGCTGAGAAGAACAATGAACATAAAGGGAAAGAAAAACAAAAAAATTGACTCATTGATTGTAGTTGAAGTATTTTAAAACAGGTTATTAGGTATTGTTTTTTTTTTGTCATCTAACATTTATTTTTATTATTTTTGTTTTGGGGGTTATGCATATTTTAGGCCGGGGGAGTGTGAAGATGTGAGAAAAAAATGAATTTAGACAGATTGGGAGAGAGGTCTGGAACGAGACTAATTTGTTGATGTTATTAGGTGAGTTGAGGGGAGAACAGAAAGAGCACGAAGAGAGGAATGACGTTAAGTGGAATAGGTTAAAAGAGAAGTTATACGTTAGGTTGTTGGATGTTAATGCGAAGCGGAGAAAAGAAAACAGAATTTACGAGTTTATTTTGAGTTTCATCTACTTTCAATGCGCGCTTCGTTACACTTCAATTATTATCCTGTTGTCAATCATATTCATATTAGAACTGCCATAAAGAAGCAAGTTGCACAATGTTTCTGAATCCAGGTTTGCGATATCAATACCCGACACTTCAGTGACAGTGCCAAAGAGATCTTCTCGCAATTGATTAAAGCGGGGGCAATGCAGGAGATATGCTTGTTGTCCTCGTTAGCCGTACCACAATTACATATAGGCCTAAGACACTCAAAATTGTGATGAAATTTGTGCGCATTTAGGTCACTGAATTGTACGCGAAGCTTGGTTATATTTCTAATACCCTTTAAGTCAGATACTCCATGAATAGTATTTTTGACCGGTCTTATTAGCGCAATCAATTTCCGTTTAAATTCAGCAATGGATTTAGAAGCGCGTATTTCAATAGAGTCTTTTCAGTCACGCGACTCAGTCCATCGCAACGGTTGCTATCCGCCATGTTGGTGTTCCAAAACAACGGTGCTCAGCTGCGGACGCATGTGGAATAGTTGTTATCTACAATTATTTTCAACTTTAATTTGTGATAGTTACATTCTTGAATAGCTTTTAAGCATTTGTCAGGTCAGAGTAAAGATGGTGCTGTGTTTGTTTGTCGATTGCGGGTTTAAGAGTGGAAAGAAAAAGAGTCAGAAACAGCAGCAGTGGGAGACGGAGAAAGGCCAAAATGCCAGTTTCTCTCGAGTTCCGGCCATTGTAAAGCACCAAGGAAAGAAAATGGAGGATCTAACAACAGAAAGGAGGAGAAAATGGATCTCAGTCATAAGCAGAGATGATCTTTCGGAAGAAAAGCTCAGCAGCGATCGTGTTTGTAGCCGTCATTTTGTTTGTGGAAAAGCAGCAGCTGACTGGGATAAGCACAATGTTGATTAGGTTCCATCGTTGGCTCTTGGACATACCAAAATTAAAGTTCAAGACCACGAAAGTATAGAAGACAGGGCAAAGAGGGCTATTGAAAGGAGAAAGCGATTTAATGAAGCAATCGAGGCAGAAATACAGGCAAAAATGCAGATTAGATGTTAGATCATTCATAAAGTTTTTCACAAATATGAAAATTTTTAGGAAGCAAAAGAGCTCTCATCACAACGTGGGGAATTTTATGGATGGTCTATAAAATTCAAAATATGCGAAACGAAAAATCACTGCAGTAAAAGCTCCTACAGTACCTTCCACTCAAAATTATAAAGCTTGTAATAAAACCTGATCTTTACAAACTTATTATAGCTGGGGTCTTAAAATAAAAAGCATGTCTGCCAAACCAGACAAGATAATAACATACTGTGGTTACTAGTCTAATGTTGGGAAAATTTCCATTGATTCTGACTTTAAACATTCCAATAAATGTCTCCTCATTTGCCTTGTGTCAAAATGTGTCATCTCTGGTGCACTACCATATGCCAAACATGTTGCAAATGCAATTGAAAAAATACCACAGTCACTGCCATTATTTTGTTGCTGCACTGATACTGGACTGATTTGCTTGAAATATTCCTCTCCAACCAAACACTTGACTTGACCTTCAACCTCACTCAGTACAATGTTTCTGAAGAGGCTGTCAAACAATTTAACGTCACCAGGAACGCAACCTATTGAGCTAACACACACCCAATGGGAATTTCCTACATGTAGAATCTGGATGAATTCACTGGTGACTATCTCAAAATTTCGAACAGGTCCCAATGTTGGTCTTTGAAACCCAGCAATTCCAGGATTAACCTTCTGTAGTAGAACCTGTGCCTCTTGGATGATATCGCAATCTACCCATCCACTAGGAGAACTTATCAACTGATAGTGATGATCAGTGAGTGAACCAAAGGCCTCGTCCCGTTTAGCTTGCCCAACTGTTGTCTTCGTAACTTCCACTTCATCATCTTCAAATAGTTCTTGATCAATTACACTCTCATCAAGTTCACTAATTTCTATCATGTCACCAAAGTCACAAGGTAATTCTTTACCATGTTTTTCTGTACGACAGAAGTCACACTTCCAGGTAGATCTACTATTATTTGGCCTTTTCTTATAGCCAAGGCATTCCAGAAGGAAGAATTTTCCGCTTTTCCATGTTGCACTATGGCATTCAATTAGCTTGTCTGATGCTTTTGCTTTCTGCCCACATTTGCATATCATTGCCATCTGGAGGGCTCTTTCTTTGATCAAGTCCTTTTCAGATTTCACTTTGTTAGTCTTTCCGTTCTTCTTGGTTTTGACCTTGGCTGTTCTGTGGCAATATGGGCACAACCATGCCTTTGGAAATTTGTCAATTTTAAGGCAGGATGGGTGATAGCTTGATATGGGACACTCGGCACCACAACATTTTACAGTTGATTCCTCTCTTTCCACTCTGCAAAAACATACTGATTCACAATTTCAGCAGGATTTATCAATCCACACTTTCTTGTGTACCATCTGCCAAGGATTTCAGGCAGAATGCAGTGTTGCCAGAAAAACTTCAGCTATGGCAGTTGCAAATTCCAGTGTTTCATGTCAGGATAAATTCTCTCATGAACATACAATATTGTACCATCCCTGGAAAAGGCACAGACAACAAAGTCACAGAAATCTGCCTTTGTGATGAATAACTGCTGCTGCACTTGAAAGTAGTATTGGTGGTCTCGCTTTAAAACTATTTGCCCATCATTCCTTGTAAGGTAGCTGCTCTTCTTTTCAAGATATCCATCAAAATTTAGACCATCAATTGAAAAGGGGCATTTAATTTCTCCACAACCCTTGCCACAGCAGTCACAAACTGACATGAAATCAGGGGTTGCAAGCAACCAAGGATTTTCTTTACTAATGTATGTTCCACATTTGCTTACTTTGTAATTCTTATGTTGTATGATCATATCTGAATGAAATGCTTTAATTGCAGCTTCCTCGTGACTCTTCCCATATTCAGTTGCTTCACTGCTAAACTGGAAGATGTTTGGATAACAAATTGATTTTATGAGGGACCTTGATGGCTGAGCAGGATTAGTATGGCAGGCAGCTTTGCTAGCAGATGCACCAATTCTGCCTGCCCTGTGCTGGAAAAAACTGTTTCCTTTTGACTAGTCCCTTGTGTCCTCCTCTATCATTTGTACATCTTGATCAGTGATTGAGATCTCAACTGAGCTGCATACTTTCAGAAGGTCATGATACTCAAGTTCTAGATAACTCTCATTAAAGAGATCAGAAATGGTTGGAATATCCCTGCTCTTTGCAACAAATGCTTTGGCATATGGTTGGACAAGACTGAGAGCAACAGGCTTCACTGTACAGTTATTCAGTGCCTTGTATAGGTCCTGCATCTCTTTTACAGTTGGGGAAGGCATGTATTGTTTACATGGTCTTTGGGGCTTTTGAGGATCATTAACTTGTGTAGCACAGTCAACAGCACTATCTAGGACCTTTCTCATTTTTTTGGCAGACATGAAATTTATGTCCCTAACAGGGGAATAAGAACTTTCTTTGACATAGGTGGGCATAATCCAGGAGCATTTTACTTGAGTGCAAGCAAGCTTTCCATTGAGCCTTGTCCAGACTTCTGTATAAAAGAGTAAACTTGCTATGTGAGAGCAACATTCCCCCAGTCCAGCCATACATCCAATACAATGTGCACACACGATTGTGCCTTCTTTTGCTGTGATGATCCAGGCTTGAACTGGTGGCTCATTCATTCTCTGAAAATGCATGACTTTCCCAATGACAACATAGTAGTTCCCTATCACTTTCCCTTGAATACTTGTAACAAATCCTGATACCATCTGATTGTAAGCTTCTGAGCTTCTGAACGCTTTGAACTGGCTTTTGGTGTAATAGCTTGTATCTAGTACGAAGTAAGATAATAAATCAGTCGCTTCCACCGGTAGCAAACATTCAGGGTCAAGTGTCTTCTCTGGTATCAGTAGTGGATCGACGCCTAAAGGTGATATTTTCTCCCTATACCGCTGCTTTACGTGTGGCTCGAGGCTTGAAGCATATTTTGACAGCGGTACGTTGCTCTTCGAATGCAAAGTACCATTCAAATTACGATCGCTTTTAGTTTCACAGTCACTTCCTTTGTTGCTCTCCGCCATGCTTGCATGAAAAGGAAAACCAACATGGCGGCGGCCTCGTTATCAACGTGCCGTGACGTCATGGTGAAAAGACTCTATTGGTAGTTTGTTCCATTCATGTAACGTGTTATGAAAATAGGAATTTGAAAAGCGATCAGTTCTGGCTCTATTTTGGGCATAGGCTTGAGGATTACGCAGATAGTATGATATCTGCCGTTCAGGAGGAATTAGAGAAAAAAGATATGCTGGGTACTGTGTCAACTTTAGCTTGAAGAAATGGCATAGCCTTCTATACCATCGTCTCTGGTACAAAGATTCCCAACCAAGTTCATCGTAAAGCTTTTGTTTACTTGTACCTCTCCATGCCCCGGTCACAGCCAAAGATGCTGCATACTGCGTTTGTTCAAGACGCTTTGTGATAACTGATGACATGTCAGGGTCATATTTGTGGTAAACTATATCACCGTAATCTAGGTGGGGGCGCACATAAAGCTTGTACATTTGATCAAGTACATCCCTTGATACGTATTGTGACAGGTGTCTTATCAACCCTATCCCCCGCCTGGCTTTCAAAATAGCTTCACTCACATGACTTTTAAAGCTCAATTTGGAGTCAAGAATCATTCCAAGATGTTTATGTTCTGTTTTACTTGTAATTTCTTCATTTCCAAGTCTCAAAGGAGGATGCACTGGGCGCAGCTTTTTAACGGAAAAAAGTAACTCTTCAGTCTTGTCAGCATTGAAGTGCATTTTCCATTGCCACGCCCACAGGGAAATTTTTTCTAGATCTCTATTCATATTTTGGGCAGAGACGGTTTCATTTTCAACCACTGTAAACAGAGAAGTATCATCAGCAAATAATTTGACGTCACACTGTAAGTTATTTGTTAAATCGTTAATGTAAATAAGAAAAAGTAGTAGACCTAATACCGAGCCCTGGGGTACACCAGCAGAAACCTCCCGCCACTCAGAGGATTGCCCATTTAAAATCACGCGCTGCTGTCGATGTGAGAGAAAGCTTCTGATTAGTTTCAGAAGATTTCCCGAGATACCATTACTTTCAAGTTTATAGAGTAGACCTGCGTGCCACACTCTGTCAAAAGCCTTGGATAAATCCAGAAATACAGCTCTCGTTTCCTTGCTTGGAATTTGATCAAAACCACTGTAGATTTTGTGGGTGATGGCCAACAATTGAATTACAGTTGAATCACCAGGACGAAACCCAGACTGATTCTCACTAAGAAGACGATTGGCATTAAGGTGTTCATATATGTCATCAAACAGGAGCTTCTCAAATATTTTCCCAAATATTGGTAACAGCGAGATTGGCCTATAGTTTTTCCTGCTTTGTCTGCTCTCCTTTTTGTGGATAGGAATGATGTTGGCTTTTTTCCATGAAGATGGGTACAGCCCTGTGCTGAGACACTTTTCAAAGATCATACAAAGTGGGTCAACAATAGAACTGTCACAGATCTTAATCATAGAAACTGATATTTCGTCACAACCATGGGCTTTTAAGTATCAAGAGTTCTGATCAATTTTAAAACTTTGTCTTTGTTTACAGCGATATCCTTTAGTTGACTCTTGATTCTGGGTAGAAAGGTTGGTAAAGAACTCGTATTTTGTATAGTGGAACATTGCTGAACAAAGTATTCATTACAAATACTAGCTTTATTCGCAGGATTAGTGATAAACAGACCATTTTCAAGGAGTGGAGGAATAGTACACGTCTTCTTACTGTTAATCAGCCTTGTAAGCGTTGACCAATATTTTTTGGGTCCTATGTTTGGATCAGAAAGCTTGCGACCTAAATTTTGGTAGTATTTGTTTTTTGCATTCACAATCATCCTAGAGGTCTCATTACGAATAGTCTTAACTTGACAACAGTCATCATGATTTTTGCCTCGCTCAATATATCTCCTGTAGACTCTATGTTTACGTTTGATGGCTACTTTCAGATGGCTAGTTATCCAAGGCGGATCCCTATCATGACATTTGATAGTTCTATTTGGAATATACGAAGAGAGAGTCTTAAAACTTGTGTCTCTAAAAACCTCGACCATCTCATCTGCCTGCAGACCCTGGAATATTGACTCCCAGTTTAATGCTGATATGGCTGCCCTGATTGAAGGAATGCTCGCCTTTTCATATTCCCAAACAGAGCGCTTGTATGGTTGTGTATTCGGCAGGGAAATATTTAGTTTACCATGTATGATTTGATGCTGACAATTGTTATCTAATGACGGATGGACTCCTGACTCAACAAACAAATTAGGTTGATCTGTAATGATCAAATCAATACAAGACATACTCTCACCATGAATATTTGTTGGCTCATTTATAAGCTGATACAAGTTATTAACTTCTATTATTTCGTCCAATGCCATGCCCTCAGGGCTTTCTGCATCCTCAGTCCACCACTGTGAGGTCCTACAGTTAAAATCCCCAGTAAAAAACAACTGAGTGAGGTCTTTCCATTTGTAAGCGATTTATCATCATCTGCACATTACTAATGAAATTTTCAAATTGTTCACTATTTTGACTTGGGCTGCGATAAACTGCGACGAAGAAAATTTTCTTACGGGAAATGTTTACCTCACATACAATAGTTTCCTGCATCAATTCAAGATCTCTCCTTTGCTTGATGGCAAGCCCGTCTCGAAAATAAATACAAACACCGCCAACTTTAGAATTACTTGGGTGATCATTACGATAGACCTCGCGACTAAAACCTTCGATATAGATATTTTCACTTCTGATTGAACTGTCAAGCATGGTTTCAGACAAAGCCATAATGTCGTAATGATGTAAAGAATTGTATGCTTCAATAAGAGGGATTTTTGCACTTCCTCTGGCACAAATACTGTTTAAGTTCCAATGGCAAAATTTTAGTAAGGCATGACTGGTAGGACCGGGATTAGATTCAATATCTCCAGCGATTAACAAAAATATGCCAGTAGAGAAGTGTTTATCCGAAAGCAATATATCAAGGAACTTGCATAGAAGCACTGCGTGCATGAAACGCTGTAATAAGCCTAGTAGTTCCTTCCGATAATCAGGGCAGCCATAGAACAATCTCTTGTTTAGAATGAATAAAGTGAAAAGCACCTGAAGTAAGAAAAACCCATAAGAAAAAGTTTGATTTTGCAAATACCAAAGAACTGGGATATTTCAGGGCTGAAGAGAGAAGAGAAAGATTGAATAATAATAGTCAATGGTAATACAACAATGGAGACGAGGATGAACAGGTACAAGTACGCACAAGCAATGCACGCCATGGGGAAAAGTTGTTATTCTTTATAGGCGTTGCTACTTTTCTTTCCCCAGATTATAGGGTCTGACGTTCTTTATGTCTATTGCGATGAGTCCGTTATCAAAACTACTTGAATAGGACGACAGGCAGTTTTCGCTCCATAAAAACCATTGCACTAGAGCCTAAACGTTACTAAGTATGGCTGTGAAGCAACCTGCCTTTTACGGCTGGTATAAGCTGCATAACGCAGGTTACATAATGCAGGTTGCAGGTCAGGTTTCAAGGCCAAGGACTGCATGGCTGTACCAAGGGGCCACCTTCTTGATGACACCAAGCTTTTTAGTTTCAGGGGTTTGGTTTCAAAGCTTAACAATGGATATAAAAAATTTATGTTCTATGATATGCTTTGTCAAAGTTTCTTGTGGAGCATGAAACAAATTTCGGTAAATACAAGTTGCTCACAAAATCCATGTTTTGAGCTTTAAGAAGGACCAACGGAAAAGGGCAGTCTTGGAAAACTCGAAAGTTTGGTCCGAGGTGGACTTGCTCCAAGTCTCGCTCTTGATCAATAATAAACTGGAGGGAAGAAGAAGAAAACGGAAGGGAAAAGGGAAGGAAATCGCTCTCCTTCCGGTTTCCCTTCCCTTTTCTTCTTCGGCTTCCCTCCTGTTTGTTTATTGGTCAAGAGCGAGACTTAGCAAGTCCAGGTCCGAGGAAGAAACTAACACAAGGGTATTTGATTGATTCCCTAAAAATGTCGTACACCTCTGGCAAAGATCCTGTTCGCTTTTGAGAAAATCCATCAAAAATCTTAAAAATCCTTTGCTCTGAAAAAATCCTGACGAATGAGTGCAGTTACCTTGAAATTCCCCTCTCTGACCAAACATAACATATTCATGACAATCTACAAGGTTATCGAGGATACCATTACAATACAATTACATCATGGTATTATGCATATTGAATACGAAAATGATGTCATTCATTGATTCCCCATTGATTTGATAACAATGGCTTGTGGTCATCAAGATCTGAGTCAGAGGCAATTAATAACTTGCAAGCAAGCGATTTAATTCATGGTATTGATTCGCTAATCCTGTAGCATGTTCTTTCCACAGGAGCAGTAGTTCTCACATACTAACAATTTCAAATCCCCCCTGACACAGCAATGTGAGCCTTCTGTGGGTGACAGCCTCTTGGTACAGCCATGCAGTCCTTGGCCATAAAACATGACCTGCAACCTGCATTATGCAGCCTGCGTTATGCAGATTACACCAGCTGTGCCTTTTATGGAAATTTAATTGGCAGTCAGAAAATAAACTTTCAATCATTCAAGCACGCGACAACCAGATTCCCATATCTGACGAGTGGTCAATAAGAAAATCTGTGCAATGGCTTTATTTCTCTTTTTTGTTGTTGTGAATGGCGCATAGTGCTTTTTCCAACTTTTTTCTTTCTCTGCAAAGTGATCCATTTGAATCAATTTCAATCTACAAAATGAGTGAAGTGCGAAATGTGATTATAAACTCTTTGAAATAATATGACCGCTGATGACGACTGGTTGAGATGGCAAAACATACCTGTGTGTGGCAAACACTCATCATACCCAGTTTCCCTTTCGTTGAATTTGATGCAAGTCTCATCCTCAGATCCTTTCATTGAATGAGATTTGCTGCTAGGGGAACCCACTCCTCGATGATTATTTGAGTACAGCATTCAATCCAAATCATTTCAAAAAGCTGTTTTCTAAGAATTTAACTGATCAGCCAAGTAGAAAAACAAAACCAGTGCTTTGATCACGGAAAAAGAAAAGATCCAAAATCTAGTACTGAAAGTCGCTTCTAGCTTTTCGTAATTTGTTGAAATTAGTAGTCTTCAGCTCTGCAGGTTTCCGATTTCCGAATAGTTTCTGATCATCCTCCTCAAAATTTTCGTAACATCTTTATCTGTTGCTAGGTAATGATACGGTGCCTTTGTAGGCACTATTTCGCTGCTCGTAAGTTTTATGCAATCACAGCAGAAGCATGCTCATTACTTTTTAAAGTTTCTCAAATATTATCCAAGTGCTCAGCCAAGGCTCTCGGCACTCGATTAGTGATCTGAGAGTTTAGTTCTTGTTAAGAGTTACTTGTAAACAAAATGCCTTGCTGTACGGATTTTTGGTTGGCCTACGGAAACACACTTAAAATTGAACAGACTTCTAATTCTTGATTGTTTGCTGTGCATACTAAGATCACTTACCTGGTTAGAATGAGTCCAGCTGGACGCCGACGGATACCTTCGTCACTGTTTGCAACAGCCAGAGCGGCCATTGAAGGATGGACAACGAAAGGTTCACTGTGACCAAATCAAACAATCGACGATCATGCCCTCGCAGATTTTTACTCGCCTTCTTCGTATCCAAACATCCTGGAAACATCGCTGCAAAACTCGATTTTCTAATAATGTAACCCTTTTGTTCGCCGGGAACAAGCTACTCTTATTGGCCAAAAACGTATGACGTCGAGAACATACTTTACTTGACATCCGTTTGAGGGAGCGCATTTTAATATTTACGTTGCTGCTGCGCAGCGTGCAAATCAAAACGAAAACGAAGGCTATCTAGCAAGTATCTGGATAGTTTTTTGCCAATCTCATCCAGCTATTTAGATAAATTGACCTATTTTGCAAACAGCTAAACACCTTCAAAGCTTGCATTGTTTTTGCTGCCTAGCAGCCTATCGCCTGACTAAAAGCAATTGATACTACTTTTAGATTCTCCCTACTTTTAGATTCTCCCTACTTTTAGATTCTCTTTTGAAGCATCTCCAAGCAGGGAAACACGTGCTGTTTTCTTGAACCTTTCGAAGGCTTTTGACCGGGTGTGGCACAATGGTCTACTCTACAAACTCGAATGCAATGGTATTTCTGGGAATGATATGATCTTGATTCGAAACTTTTTAAGAGACCGAAAACAACGTGTTTTGTTAAAGGGAAAAAGCTCACAATGGGCATCTATATATGCAGGGGTACCCCAAGGGTCAGTATTAGGTCCGTTATTTTTCTTAGTTTACATCAATGACCTCTTTGATAAAGTTGATAGCGATGTAAAAATGTTTGCCGACGACACATCACTCTTTTCTGTTGTTCGTGATGAGGCCACAACTGCGCAACAACTTTATTTATTTATTTATTTTATTTATTTTCAATTTATTTATCGTTGGATATAAAATACCATAGCTAAAATAAAAAAGTAGCTAATTAATTCCAACGTGTTAAAAAAGTGTATATACAATGTTAAACATAAGAAGATAGTAGATAAAATATTTACATGTCATCAAAATATACAATTTAAAACGGAAATCTAAAAACAATCTTCACAAATAGCCCAAGTTTGGAATGAATATGCGGCATAATCTGCAAGTACAGTTTTCTCCGAACCAATTTTTAATCTGATTTTTGAACTGACAAAGGTTTTCTGAATTCCGTATTGTTAGTGGTAACGTTTGCAACAGTTGCGGACCTTTAAATCGGACGCTTTCTGTCCCGTTGCTGACGGATCTCACTCTGGGTTGAGTAAATTCGTTATTATTTCGCAAATTGTAATGAGTTGTATTTTCACGGAAGATTTCCTGCATGAATGAAGGGTTTAGCCCATTTTTAGTTTTGTACATCTCAGTCATAAGTATTTGCAAGTTCTTTGTATGAATAGTAACTGCACAGTCCTTCTGTAATAACTCACTAAAAGTAGATTCGGTGTCCTTATAAGTAATTCTTAGAGCTCTTTCCTGTATTTTGTTGATTTTCTGGCTAAGTTGCCTGCTGTGAAACATCCAGATTAAAGGACAGTATTGAAACTGACTTGTAATAAATGCTCTCATCAAATTTCTTAGTTTTTTCTGTTCTATATACGGGGATATGCGGGCTAGTGCATAAAGTTTATTGCTGGCTTTTTGGCAAAGCTTCGACACGTGATGGTCAAAGGAGAGTTTACTATCAATATGAATTCCGAGCAATTTTTCTTCTGAACTATTAACAACATCAGTATTTCCAATCTTAACTGTAACTGGATCGTCACATCTCTGCCCAAGAACCAGAAGATGGCATTTATCTGCATTTAATTTCATAAAGTTGTCAGCAAACCATTTTAAAGCCACATTACAGTCATTTTCAAGCGTATGAGTTATGTTATCAAGGCTCCTATCGCAAGAATAGATAGTAGTGTCATCTGCATAATTGCAGATATCTGAGTTTTGAATGAAAAAGAAAAGGTCATTAATGTATATGTTAAACAAAAGAGGTCCTAAAACTGACACCTGAGGAACACCACGTGTTAGGTCTTTCCAAGAACTGAAGGAACCATTTACCTTAACTCGCTGTTGTCTGTTTGTGAGGTAATCGTTAATGAGTGCTAATGCTTCTTGAGAAAAACCATAAGCATGTAACTTTGCTATCAAGAGATCATGTCTAATACAATCAAACGCCTTGGAGAGATCCATCAATACGGCCCCTGCTTTACCACCCTCATCAAGGCTAATTTTGAACTTTTCTAAGAGCCTTACCAGAGCATGTTGTGCACTGTAACCTTGTCGAAAACCACATAGAAGTGAAGATAAAGAAGGTGTAATATAAGCAACTATCTGTTTATCCATTATCCTTTCAAACAACTTAGAGACTGTTGGCAGAACGCTAATTGGCCTAAAGTTAGTCCTAGTATTGGTTGATCCATTCTTGGGAAGAGATGAGACATCTGCACACTTAAGCTCATCAGGAAAGGTTGACTTTTCAATACAATCATTAAATATTTGTGTCAAGGGCTCCACGCATACGTCAGAATTGGATTTAAGAATTTTGGGAGGGATATTTTTGTGCGTTGTGGCTTTCTTAGGATTTAAACTTCTAACCTCCTTTTCAACGGTATCAGGGGCAACTTTTTGAAAAACGAAGGGGGCAGCATTTTGGTAGTGACCTTTGATTTTTAGAATGCTAGGATGATTTGAAAATTTTTTTACTGCCTTCTGAACAGGGTCTGTGATTCCATCTGATGCATTTTCATCATTGAAGTTTTCATCTATTCCAAGAGAGTCAGTAACGGTTACAAAAAATTCATTCATTGTCTCCGCTACTTCAACATCGTTGGAAATTATTCTTTCACCGTCGGTCAGAACAATTTTATTTTGAGATGGTGATCTGTCAGAGAAGAAAGGTTTGACGGTCTTCCAGAATTTCTTATTATCCGTGACAAGTGAAATATCTAAGCTATTGTAATAATTTCTTTTCTCTTTTCGAAATAATTTAACACAAGAATTTCGCTGTTTGCGAAAGTTGTTCCAATTTTCAGCAGTTCTATCTTCGTTGAATTTATTACGTAGTCTAGAACGCAGCATGGTCGCTTTACGCAGAGCACGGGTCATAAATGGCTTATCATTTGCGCGGACATACTTCTTCTTAATCGGAGCATGTTTGTCCAAAACTCTATCAAAGGCGGTTTCAAATGAACTGTAATTCAAATCTGATGGGTCTATCCGTTGTAACTCCTGTTGAAGATCATTTTTGAAAACATTCTCATTATACTTTTTGTAATTTCTATAGTTAATGACAGTTGGTCCTTGTTTGGGGAAGGTAGTTTTAAGGACAGTAACAACCATTTTATGAAAATCTGACAGACCAGTTTCGACAGTGGTGGTTTTTTGTACACTCCTGTTTCTGTTTGTCAATACAAGATCTATACATTTTGGAGTGTGTGATTTATAACAGGTTGGCTCTTTGACTAGATTTTTGAGACTGTATAAGTCCAGAAAATTTTTGAGCTGTTCCTCAGTTTCAGTCATGTTAAAATCCCCTATAAACATAAAATTCTCATAATTTTCACTGTAGTGGTCAAGTGCACGACCAAGATGTTCAAACAGATTTTCCTGAGAATGAGTTGGTGGTCGATACACGCTAAAAAGTACCCATTTCTTTTTCCTCAAATTCATTTCGAAACTAATGCATTCGATATCGTCAGAAAATTTAAAAGAATTTAATTGATGCGAAGGTATATCACTTCGGACATAAACTAGTAAGCCACCGCCATTTGCATTTCTGTCTAATCGAAAAGGATTTGCAAATCCCTCTATGGCAAACTGCCCCGTTGGAAAAGTAGAATCAATTTTCGTTTTTGGATAGGAACTAATGGAACTTTTGGAATGGAACTAAATAGGGATTTGGAAAGGGTGCGTTTATGGGCATGTCAATGGAAAATGGAATTCAATGCCAGCAAAACCGAAGAAGTAGTTTTTTCCGCTAAAAAGCAAAAGCCTCATCACCTCAACCTGTTCCTAGGTAACACTGAAATTGAAAGGAAATCGGAACACAAACACTTGGGACTGATATTGGACTCTAAACTTAACTTCCAAAGCCATATTCGTGAAGCAATTATGAAGGCAAGAAGGGGTATTGGCATCATAAGGTACCTTTCAAAATTTGCATCAAGGGACGTGCTTGACCAAGTTTACAAATTGTATGTAAGACCTCATCTGGACTATGGAGACATAATCTATCATTCGACCCAAATATTTGTTTGGACCTGACGAGAAAACTTGAACAAACACAGTACTCTGCGGCGCTTGCAGTGACTGGTGCTTGGAGAGGCACCAATAGGCAAAGACTTTATGAGGAACTGGGATGGGAAAACCTTTACGATAGACGGTGGTATAGACGTTTATGTCATTTTTTCAGCCTAAAAATGTCTGCGACTCCGCAGTATTCCCCCGAGCGCAATCTCTCTTACAATCTCAGACATGCACGGGCCTATGATCCAAATATTCCAAGAACTGTTCGCTTTTCAAGCACCTAATTCCACAATGCCCTTTACGAATGGAATTTTCTTGATAATGAGATCAAAAATTCGGTTTCCCTTGATGAATTTAAAAGGAAACTTTTGACCATAATTAGACCATCAAGGAATCCAATTTTCAATGTTCATGACATCATGGGCATAAAACGATTGACAAAACTTCGTGTCAAATTTAGTGATCTAAATGAGCACAAATTTCGGCACAGTTTTGACTGTTTGACCCCAATGTGCGAATGCGGAATGGCTAATGAGGATAATGAACACTTTCTCCTGCACTGCCCTTTGCATGAAAATATACGGCAAGATCTTTTTGGTCATCTCGAAAACATTCTTGAGTTCAACATTTCGGACATGGATTCCATATTGCTCTGTGATCTACTTCTTTTCGGAAAACCTGACTTAGATGTGAGTGTGAATAAAATGATTATAGAGGAAACAATTCGTTTTATCGAGAATACGAAACGATTGTAGGTTAAGTACAATTATCTGAAGTGCAGCAACATGTCTCTTGTTATTGTAGTTATAATTCTTTTATTTATGTCTTGTATTTGTCCGTCGTGTCGTAATTGTTTTCTTTTCATGTTTGTGTTTTCTTGCAAATAGAACAACTCACTTAGTAGAAGCACTTGCGTTTTTTGTAAATAGAAATCAATTCATATTGTAAATGCCATTCATAGTGGAAACTCGATGACCTTGTGTCTTTTTCTGCTATGAATGGCATAGTTGAATTCACTTGCTTTTTTTAAAGATTTGATAGAAAAAACAGATTCTCCCTTCATTTTCATAGCTGTTACCAATGCGGAGATAATCAGGGGGGGACACCCCCTCCATCCAGCTATAGAACCATTGAGATTTCCCTTAGCTAAGATAAGGTTAAGGCTCTTTTTCATTTTCAGATTTCAGATACATTTTGGTCATTCATCACCAGGGATTTTAAAGCAAATAGATTTGTGCACTTCAATTTATCATTTGTATAGGCCGATGGAAGCCATTTATAAGAATCGTGTCACCATTTACCAGAAAATATTGCTGGCTCCAGACGTTTTTTTGAACAAAAAATCAAAATAGTCTATCACTATTGAGTCTGCAAAACTTTCAATCGGCCTTATTCACGGCCACTATGACACAAAATCTAATCTGAGACTTTCAAATTTTCATTGCAAATGGTTCTACAGAAACTTCAGTTTTGCTGCATATAATTATTTTGAAGAGGAATGAAGGCAACGTTTCAATATGATTTCACTAGAAAGCAAATCTTTCGGCTGCAAAACTTTGTCGCGAGAAGAAAATTTACGTGTCAAGTGATTTGGAATTTAATAACTGCGTTAAATTTATCATTGTGGATAGTTATTTTTATCTATATTCTCAACACATTTAAAATAAATATCAATAGCAAAACGATACTAAAGAGAGCAAGGAAGTACATAGAGCCTTAAAAGCCATCAAAAATAACGTAGGGCACAAAGATTACATTAATAAGTAAACATAGCGGAGACAATTCTACACAAGAGAGTTAGAACATATGCATAAGATCCGCAAAGAAAGTAGCGCGAATGACCTATGCATCTCCCACCCAATCCAACGACCTGAACAACCACAGGCACCTCAGCAAAATTAACGTCAGTGATCCCCGACACTAAGGCCACTCCAGAAACACAATGCTTTCCTTTTTATGAGAAAAATCCACGAACAGCTTTGAAAAAGGAAATTAAATCAGTTGCAAATTGCAACTAGATAGAGGGAGAATCTGAAAGCTGGTTCAACTGTAGAAAAGCGATGTAAATCAGAAACACACCAACCATCCACATAATCCCTATCAAAAACCCAGCGCCCACGCTGCTTTCAGCAACTAATTGGAACCCTTCAGAGGCCTGAATATCGCTCAAAAACAACTTGGCCTTAGGAATGTTGAAATTTCTCTCCATATACATACCTACTGTGACACACCCTCAACGAAATGTACAACCCCTGTGTTCGACCGCATCTGAATCATCGTGACTTCATATATCACATCCCACATAATATTTAAGAACTAAGAATTAGTATTGTCTTGGCCAATCAAACTGAAAATCTGCATCAGCAATGCATACTCTACTGCATTAGCAGTAACAGGCTCTTGAAAGGGAACTCCTCGTGAGATGCTGTATGGTGAGTTTGGATGGGAATCATTACACCTCCAACAATGCAGAAGACGCCTTATCCTCTTGCATAACAATCCGACTTCAGATTACACTAGACATCCAGTTCCTCGTCTTCAAGAATCAACTTGGATCTTTGCAGAGTCGCTACAATAGGGCAAATATGTGTAAGAACGCTAGGTTTCTAATCCAGTTTATCTCGACTGCTTATCGGAATGGGAAATGCTCGACCCTGAGAATAGACAATTCAGCTCTGTAAGTATATTCAAGCAAACATTATTGTCAATTATCCGTCCACCTCCGACGTTAGTTTACCGTATTCATGACCCTAAGGCTTATCTATCCT
The DNA here is from genome assembly GCA_964019985.1 of Aurelia sp. 4 Dawson et al 2005. Classification (NCBI taxonomy): domain Eukaryota; kingdom Metazoa; phylum Cnidaria; class Scyphozoa; order Semaeostomeae; family Ulmaridae; genus Aurelia; species Aurelia sp. 4 Dawson et al 2005. The sequence continues at coordinate 8,988,954 of OZ026505.1, forward strand.
AACGCAGCTACGTGTTGGACTCGGTAAGCAAGTAAGCAAACTCTTCGCAAAGTTAAGCATAATTTGAGGGATACTTGAACCCTTTGAATCCAACAAATCATAGTGTTGAGGATACGGAACACTATTTCCTGCTCTGCCATACTCATGATGCAAGTAGACATGATCTAGGAAATGTAAATGCGACATTTTTGCCTCATGATTTGATGAATCTTTCAAACGAAAAGTTGCCAAAATCATTCGCTACAAAAATTCTCAAAGCAACGCCATCCAGGCTTTCAAGGCTTTAAAACGTTCTGAATAAGTCGGTATTGAAAACTTGTAAATCTCCTCTCTCCTTCGGCAGCTTCAACTTCCTCGTATATTTGTCAGATTTTTCTTGCGTAAAATAAGTAAAATTTTGTGAGTTGTATTTTACGTCTATGTTAAATGCCACGGAAGTGGCCATGATATTTTGCTTCTCCTAGTATCATCCTTGTTGTGCGGTACAGTATTTCGTAGTAAGTGTTTAGGTAATTCATTTCAAACCATTATATTGAATACAAAAACAAAACATGCACATGCCCCAAAGATTTGGGCCTGATCCATTGATCAGCTCAAGGAGCAGAGGTACCGACTTTTTCCGTTGTGATTTACAAAGGGGGAATTTGCAGTATCCCAACAAATGTCTGAAATTGAACATTCGCCAGTATATCGCAATTTAACCGGCTTTTACTTTTTTGCTTAGCCTTGTCCAATGCTCGGCAGAACTTCTGCCATCCCAGAAAAACCATGATTTTGTTTCGAAAGATATTTCAAAGATTGGCCTGCTGCTCCAGAGCTCAAAGCAGTGATAAGAGATGTCAACATGCTTTATGTCAACTTGTTTTTGATAGTCTTAAGGAATATCAAGTAAAAGGTTACTAACCACCTCCTAGATGGAGCAAAGCAGAATCGAATTTGAAAGAAAATAAGAAGTCCCAACCACAAGCTGAAAACTTCATGTCTCACAAACACTCAAACGCTAAAAGTTACACACTACATGCATGAGATAGTTTTGAGTGTGTTGATAGCAAAAGAATAATGTATTCCAAAGACAATAAAATTTGATCAGACACTGACGATATTTCAGCAGGAAGATTAATATGAGAGTACAACAACGACCCATCTGATAAAAACCAAGGAAGCAAGTCAGTCGGCCTTCACCTCAGGATCAAAAATTTTCGTAACAAGAACTGGTCATTATGAAATAATTACGAAAAGACTAAAAACAGGCCAACACGAACAATTGTTGCATTCTTGTCAGGAGATTACAGATTAGACAGAAATAATGAAATGACTGAAAAAATTGTTGTTTAAAGACAAAGTATTAGGTCGATTAGCTGCCTCGAGAAGATTGTTTAAATATAAATTCTTAGCATCAGACAAATACTCCGTTTAAACGGAGCAAAAAATACGGCATCGTGATACCACAAGGATCAAGATCGCGATTCGAGTTGCGTTTACACGGGCGTCAAGCGAAAACGGATGAGGGTCACGATCCAATCGCACATGCGAGTTGTGCATAGTTATGGAACCTAGAAACACTACGAAGACAATGATGCTCGTATTTACTGCGCATGCTTAAAGGATTTCGATCAGGATCGCAATCCGAGAAGCGTTTACACGGCACATTTTTTCAGGATCAGGATTTTGATCTGGATCGCGATCCACCTCTGAAGTAGGATCGAAGTTTAGGGGATGTCGATCGTGATCAATTGTTTACACGGCAAGTTTTATTCAGGATCGGGATTGCGATCGGGATCGCGATCCCGTATCTTTGCTCCGTGTAAACGGGGTAAAAGAATTTCTTCAATAGAGATCAAAGTAGAGAGGCTTCGCCCTAAATGGTCGGGTTTCGAAACAAAATTAATCTAAACGTAGGGGAATGAGCAAGGACTGAGCAAATCATGATAAAAGTGTTCACAAACTCCCAAAGCTGAACTTAAATGTAATGTCTGTCCACTTGTTTGCTCTGGTAAATTTCAAGCCAAACGCAAGTTGATCTGAACGGCCTAATCTATGGCACGGAGTCTAATTTGGACGTACCCTAAATTCTTCACGACGCCTTCGCAATTTCCTTGTTGAGCCTATCTCGTCGCAGGAAACCTTTTGCTGACACAACTAAACCAGCTTTATCTAAACCTGTTTAAATTTCAACCAATCAAATGACTGGATTTGTTGGATTGACCAATCAGAAGGCCTTATTCGAAAACCTGGTTTAGTTTAAGCTGGCTTATCTTGCAGTGTGAATAGGGCATAAGAAGGATTATTAAAGGTGAGTACTTTGGAATTTACAAGGAGGTATACATATCTTTTTTACAAATCTAACAAGGAGAGGAGTATGGAATAATATAGCTACATTTCAAAACGTTGATTGATAAAATGATGAAATTGACAACAGGCAGAAGTTAGTATAAATGAAACCTCTTACAAATGAAACCAACAATGCAATAATTGACAATAAAATCAAGATTTACTATTTTACCATTATCTAGGGGTTTATGACTTTAACCTTATGACTTCTAACAATGTTGTTGACTGGGAGATCAGTTAGAGAATTCAGGATGCATAGGCTGGCCAACAGGGGCGAAGGTAGGCCAGTCTGACTACTATTGAGAGAAAACGCTCTGGTGCTGAACCCATAACAAATTTCTGTGATGCTTCTTCGAAAATTACATCTCAAGAATTGCAGCTTCTTGTAAAAAACCGTGGTTTTACTTTACAGAAAGTACTGAGGCAACACGAAGAAAACAAAAATTGGGCTTTGAAAACAACAGCAAAGACATCAAATACTCTTGCCTTTATCCATTTCAGGTAAGTGTTCTTTAAACATTCTTTAAGACAAGGATAGGCGGTACAAAACGAAGACAACAAGGCAGAATCTCAAAAATGGCATCAGCAAATAATGTCCACTAGCTCCCAGCGAAAAATTCGGTCCGAATTCCTTTTAAAGCGAAGTTTTTACCCTGCGGTCACATATCACACAAACTGTTAGCCGACCAGTTAGGGCGCAGCCTCTCTAGTTGAGCGTGTTGTAGGTCAATTACATCAATAAAAGTATAAATTTGTCAAAACATTTGACTTTGTACGACGGCAATAAGTAAATAACAACGTTTCGAGCTTAACTCTTCACCCGATGAAGAGAAACGTCGTTATTAACTTATTATCTTCGTACAAATTCGAATATTTTGACAAATTTATACTTTAAAAGAGTTTCTTTATCTGGTTTATATCAAAATTAGAATAATTTGAATTTGTTACTAAGCGTTGTATGCTAACCTATGCATTGCATTAAAAGTTATTCTAATTGCAATTCATTGTTTACTGTGCTAATTTTCTGTTCGGTTGGAGCTTTTGCCTCACCTTTGAGGTCTCTTAAACGTATAAACTATTTTACATTTCATAAATTGGTTAAATTTGAAATAACGCAACGAATAGCAAGAAAAACTGGCTTTTAATAATGATTGCTCCAATTAAGCTACATTAAATAATTCTTGAAGACGATTTTTTGTAAGTTTATTTGATGAATTTTGACCTTTAAGAATGAAGTTTATCGTTGAAACCGGAAAGAAAGGTTACAGGGATTTAAAAATTTTACCTTATACCTTGCTTCCGTCGATATTTATGAGTTGACGGCACATTGAAATTCACCCACCAGAACAACAGACAAAATTTAATTGAAAGAAATAAAATATGCTTCAAAAAACCCAATGATACCTTTCAGCAGTTGTTTTTGCCTCATCATCATGATTCGATACTTTCCAGTTATACCTCTCTGGTGCTTCATAGCCTTGACTTCTGTTGCCATAAACTTCAATAGCCAAAGACGATTCAGAAATATATTCGAGAAAGTCGTCACTTATCTCGAAATTGAAAGTCTAAAAACGGAAGTTGAAAAGATCTCTGTCAAATTCTCAAAACAGGAAAAGCAAGAAAAAAAAAGGGGGCCCAGGAAAATTCCACAACTTTTTTAAAAACTGAACATAAGAAATGGCAGACAGAATTTCTATGATCATCAAGAGCGACGACGACTTCGGCCGAGCTTTCCACTAACAAAAGCTTTTTTATGTATTTCAAAATTCTTAAACAAAAAGCTTAAGAAAATATACCGGACGAGCCAGAACAAGTGTTTGCATTTCAAAATTCATAGCAACAGCAGAGCCGGATGGATTGGACTAAATCGGATCATCTTTAATCGCTTATTGACCAAAGAAGTTTCTAACAATTTCTCACGTTTTTAAAAGCACTGATAATGCAGGTAAATTCGATTGGACCAAAATTCTTCACTGCCAAACGCCTGAAAACAGGCCTAATATACTTGATCAATTTGCAATGAAAGCCACTGCACAAAACATGCACAAAACAGTACAGAAAGCAATAGTTCCACGGGAAAGAGACACTGTCTGCACACTTTTTGCGATAGGATTGAAAAAGTTCAGTATTCTTTTGAAAAACTATTTCACAGCAAGTTTTAAGATAGATGAAATGTTCCTGACAATTTTCCGTGTATCGAGATCCAACCAAGTGTTTTATACCCCTTTTCAAGCATTTTGCAATCAAACCCTAGCGTGAAGTCGAATTTACCAAAAATCTCAGTTCTCAAAAACCCCAGAAAATCACAAAAATAAACCTTACTTTTTAGCTTTGGCTAGAATTCGATTCGTTCTTATTCAACCAGTACTCTTGCTGCTATGAATTTTCAAAAATGGGAACTTTTTCTCGTTTTATCATTACCGGAAGCGGCAAAAAAGTACCGACGTTTGAAAAGTCGTAGTACTTTGAGACATATCTGAATGAATCGAATTTTGGTTGTTAACAGAAAGACCTAAGTATTTTTGCAATTATAATATTTGTCTCTTTGTTGGCTACAGGGTTGCTGTGTTTTTCTATGCTCCTTAAGGTATAGTTTGTAACTGCCTATTATTGTAAAATTTATAACAATATAAAAGTATGAAGTACTTACCTGGGAATGTTGAAATTGCATAGCATTTGACTTGGGAGCTCCTTCCGTTGAAAATGCAACATTTATCGGCGGAACTACCGTCAAAGGCTGGTCATATAGGTTGTATTGGCAAAAAACGTAATTACACAGAGTAGGCGGCAACCCGGTAGCTTCATTTATGGTTACCTAGAATAGAAATTAAACAAATCAATGGTACACGATATCAAGTGCAAGAAGTCTGTCTGAAATTTATCTAGTGTATTCATCTAGTACTAGAAAATTAGCTGCCAAACACAGACAACACAGTTGAGCATCTGATATGTTACGTACACGCATGTGGAAACACTGATATGATGAAATAAGATATCACATAAAAAAGACGATGCTAAACACAATGCAATACTGTTAAGCAATTGCCTAAAATGAAAACTTGTGATTCTATTTTGCAAGCACCTACGTACTGTCATTGGTTATTGCTGTATCAGATTCATTGTCCAAATTCAGGCATTAACCTCTTCCAAACTAGATGAGAATTGAGCTTTGAGCTTTCAACGTCAAGATCCGAGTAAAAGTCTAAATCGCAGACCTTCATACAGAGTAACCGAAGATACTTTATCAATTTTATTTTTTCATTTAATCATATTTAGGCACAACATCTATTCAGTTAAATACGATACCAAAAGAAAATAAATTACAATTAAAGGTTTGAAATAAATGTTTATAAGCTCAAAACACATTTCACCCGCTACTTCCCCCTGTGTACTGATCTTCCATGAATTTGAGCAAACCTATTTTCTATCAGCTCAAAGGTGAGATTTCTGATTTTTCTTTAATCGTACAACGGATTCGGTATTTCTGATGAGCTGTGGGATACTATTCCAGGCTTTTGGACCAGTGTACAAAAAACTTTTTTTCCATATGTTCTCATTTCAGTTTTTGCACGTGGAGATCCTTCATGTTCTTTGTATCATATTTTGTAAGGTAGACCTCTCTATGAACTTTTTTTAGGCCTTCACGACAAAGCTGACTGACAATCTTGAAAGTCATGACCGCAAGGTCAAATGTTTTTTTTTTTTTTTTTTATATCAATTTAAAAAATTACAATATATGCTACATTCTACTATACTCTAACTACTGTGCAACACTACAAGGACGATACCATGAGGAGCAAAAGACAATGTCTACCCCATGGCCAACACATAGAGATATAAAAATACACATAAAAAATGGTACATACGATACGATACTGATAAATACTGGAATCTGTTTCACATTGGTTGCCAGGCCAGCGACGGAGGCGCCTGATGCCAAACAATAGAAACCCCGGTTGAGAGAACAACCAACAACAGCAACAGTTGCTGCTGTTCCTGACTCCCTCCAGAGTCCCCACTGCCCAGGACATTGCGCCTTAAGTTGATCAGGGTTTATGGAATGCAATAGTGAAGATATTAAATGTTTGAAATTTTGTGTAGATGGCCTTACATCCAATGTGAAACAGACTTAAAGAACGGGAAAAACAAATAAAGGAGAAAAAGAGACTTTGCGATCGGGGGGGGGGGTGTAGCAGCTGCTTCAAACAATTTCAATTGAACCGGCCTGTGTTGTGAATGAAATTGAGGGTTAATTTGAGTACGTTTTTATTAACATCAATAGAAAGGTCTTTATCACCATACAACAAAATTTCGACCAGCGCGTTATTTGGAAGGCTGTTTATTCGAACATAAGGTCGCAATAATTCCGAAACTCCAGCGAGAAGATCTCGTCGTTGAATGTCAAATGAAGGGCAGAGCAACAAGAAGTGCTCCGTATCCTCAATGCCATCGTTCGTTGGGCACATTGGGTCAATGGTATCTCGAAAATTATGACTGAATTTGTGAAGATTTAATTTACTGAGACCGACCCTTATTTGGGTAAGATACGATAAGGTCAAATGTCATTAGTTGATTTACATTAAGGACGTTCTTATTGTAAGCAATATAAGGAAAAAATGCAAAACGAGGCTGGGAGCGAACCCTTCGCACAGGAAAAAACATGGCGGGCCGGAATAGAGCCGCCGGGTGCCAGTCTGTGCTGTGGTCTTAGCACCCGATCGGTGCTTGCGCGCCAAAGTTTGCACCTGATTCAAATCAAAATAGCCTCGTGGGGGGTTGGCGAAGCTGCCAGAGTAGAAGATCTCCAAAGATGGATCAGAGAAGCTTTAGAAAATGCATCAGTTAATGCCACCAAAAAGGTGCAGTTTTGTCCAATAACAGCGATTTATTCAAAGTGAAATAACTTCAAAACTGGTCCTGGCCCTACGATCTAACTTGATGGAATAAAACTTCAGGATACAACAAACATGGCGGACTAGGTAGGATATCTGGGAAAATTTGCAAAATGTTTGCGCATTCCTGTTACTTTGCTCAGGTTGCGATATCTCGATTTTTCTACAACAGTACCACTCCCTCATAAAATCAGCATTACTCCATCAGTTTTGGAACTAAAGGCTGAGAATAGTTTGAGAAGTCAGTGGAAAAGACCATCAATTCGATTTTGTTTCTGGATTTAATAATGTCACTCCTGTTCGGAATATTTGTAGGAAAGTAGGAAATAAACATTTCTGTGCCTGAAATTGTAGCCCCTCAACAAGCCCTGGGGAAACTGTTGTAAAAACAAATTCACTGCTGGCCCTACGGAGAAACTTACTAATTTTGCAGTAAACAAGTTGGTTAACATAGCAGTGTACTGCGATAATCCGGGAAAATTTGCAAAATGTGTTATTTTCGTTTTCGAAAAACTACGTTTCTGGCGGTAATTTCTCTAACAAACAATGGCCTATGGGCCTAGGCACTGCTGCGTTTTGAACTGAACACCTGGGCTTGTTCTGGCTTTGTTTTGTACTTCGGAGAGATGCAGAGAGGCTGTCGAAGGGGAGGAACTGATGGTCACATCATATGATATGAATAGAAAAAACGTTGTCTGCTAATTTCAAACGATTGTTTGACATAAAACAATCATTTCAATCAAACACTGATAAAATTGTTCTTGGTGAAGCTTTAAGTGCACAGCTGCACACTTTAAGTATTATATTTTGTACTTAACTTGTTTTGTCTGTAAATCAAACAACATTTATTTGAGAACCAGAGGGTACCAAGCCAGTTTTCATTCCATATTTACATAAAATATTTTATCCTGTAGGATTACTTTCATTTTTATGAATGCAATGAAGAGAAAGCTAAAATGCTACCAACATCTGTTGTTATGTCAAATTTTTCATACTGCCCCCTGATATGGCTGTTCTGTAGCAAAACTGCTAACAAAGATATAAATAGGACAAATAAACGCGCCTTGAGGGTTTTGTACGGAGATTACGACTCATCATTTGATCAGCTTTTAGCCAGAAATGGAAGCATTACAGTCCACCAAATGAACCTACAACGTCTTATGACTGAAATTTATAAGACCATGAACCATCTAAATCCTTCATTCATTTGGGAGTTCTTTGTTAAGAAGGATATACCTTACAATCTCCGCACAAAAGAGCTATGTAGGCTTCCATCAGCACAGTCATATCGATATGGACTAAATTCTCTTTCGTTTAGAGGCAGTCTCCTGTGGAACACTCTAGATGATGAATTAAAGAGAGCTGATACCTTGGGAAGTTTTAAAAGGGGGATCAAAGAAAGGGATGGCAAAGGATGTAGATGTTTGATTTGTAAATAATGTTGTGTATTGTAAATAGTTGATTTAAATTAGTTTTTAGTAACTATGTAAACACCAACTGTAAATAATGTTATGAAATGAAATGAAATGAAATGAAATGAAAAATGCAAATGAACTGAGAAAGGGAGAACCTACATCATTCACTTGAGGACATCCTCCCTAGAGGTATTTTCAGTACAGGATTTGAATTAGAAATTATTCATGAAAGCACTTTTAGTGCTCAGCGTTATGGGGACATGCATATTAAACTGTATATCTATGTGGTTTTCAGGGTTTTCATATTTTTCATTGTAGACGGCAACAAAGATATGCTGCATTCCATTCTGTTGACTGTGATGGGTGATTACATCTCATCTGTCTGTTGATAGTATGTTTAAGAATGACTGTAGCATGTGATTATAGTCAAGCTTGATCAAGCTCTAATCATACATGCAAACTGACCAAAATTGTGTCAACATACTCATTTCAAGCTCCTTCAAGCCAAAATCATGCCCCTTTCAAGTTTGTGCAAGCTTGTTGCAAGCTGAACTTTTTCTTATGGGGTGTTCTAGATTTCAAGAGTCAAACAATTCTAAATTTTCACATTTTTCTCTGGACCATGTTGGCATTTTTAACTTTTCATCGACTTAGTTAAGCATGTCTAAAGTCACAAGAAAGTGCATCTTTCAGGAAGGCAACTTGTTATTTTCACAGTATTATTGAAAAGAAGTCATATTTTGTGACATTATTTTCTTGAATGGGCACCCTCCCTCTGCATGATTGCATTCCTCCAAGGACAATGCTCTGGTATTTTTAGGATGGGATGCTCAAGTTATTTTTTGGGTCTAAAATTTGGGCCAAGGTTATTTTTCAGGTCAGTCATTTCACAATTAATTCCTAAGGTCAATTTTTTGTGCTGACAACTGTTGTTTTGTTGATTTTCTATACCCTAGCGTGCCACCCGATCCTACTTATACCAGAGCAACCCCCTGAATGCTGAGAACTGGCCGGCCCCAAAACTTCTCCACTCAGCGGACGTGCTCGCAAATGTTCGCCTTTCTTGTCGTATCATCGTTCAAAAAAGTGCGATTGCAATGAGTTGGCCTTGAAAAAGTGCTTTGCTTTGCAGTTATTTCTTCTTTGTATAGACTAACAAGTAACAAGATTCGTATTAGGCCTCTAAGACGTCCTCTCCAACTCCTTCCAACCCATTTCCAACCGTTCGCCATCTCATAAAAAGCATGATGTAGCCGGCTTGTTAGTAGGCCGTACGTTTCCGGTTTTTAAAGCCGAAGTGAGCTGACCAGTCAGCCATTATGGCCTCGCTTTCATTTTGCATTCCTTCCCTATGTTATTGTAAGCATCTTTTATCTAGGAGGATTCTATCAGATCGAAAGCTCTATCCTGATATCTTTGCAGAGTGCTAAGCTTAATATTGGAGAGGGCCCCCCAGACAACGCTTGTATACCTTAGATGGCTCTCAACAAGTGCTTGATACACATTAAGCAACCGAGATTGTGGTAAGATGATTTGCAGTTTCCTGAGAGATGCCAGGCCATCTGCTACTTTCCCTTTGATGGATTTGTACTGTTCATTCCAGCTTAGCTTGTCGTCAACAGTAAGTCCTAGGTACTTCGTTTTTTGAACCTGCTTTATTCTAATGTTATGCAGATAAAACAGTTGTTGCTCCGGTAATTTGCTATGCCTTGGAGGGTGGTCAATAACCATGAACTCGGTTTTCTCGGGGTGTATGCTTGGCTTATTTATTCTCATCCACTCAGAAATGTTTTCAGTTCAGCCTGGAAGTTCCTCGTCACATCACTCAATTCGCTCGACGAGAATGAAACTTCCGTGTCATCTGCATTGAGATTAGCCATGGAGAATTTTAGGGAAGATTCATCAGAGTCATGAAGGTACAGGATGAATAATAATGGGCATAGACAGGATCCCTGCGGTATCCGAAACGTGACTTGTTGGGAACTCGACTCGTGGCCGTTTAATGAACAAACTTGTTGACGGCAACTAAGATAAGATCTGAACCATTCTAGCTCAATACCATCAATTCCATATACTTTCAGCTTTCTGATAAGTATTTCATGATCTACTGTATCAGAAGCTTTCTTGAGGTCGAGAAACAGCGCAAAGTTGACATCTTATTGTCTGTCTTCTCATACCAGTAATTTGAAACACTTATCAGAGAGGTGATGGTCGAACGTAAGTTACGATCGGCAGATTGGCTCGTTGTCAGTTTCCTTTTAGAAAGAAGGAAATCGGATAACTGGTCATGCAAAATGTTTTTCAAATAATTTTGCAAAAACTGAGAGAAGAGCCTATAATTATTTTTCTCATTTCGAGCTCCAGTTTTGAAAATTGATGTTATTTTTGCAAGTTTCCAAACGTTTGGAACGATTCCCTTAGCCAAAGAAGCGTTGAATATCATCGACAAAGGCTTGGCAATAAATTTCGCAGCGTCTTTGACAAAATTCGTTGGGATACCATCAGAACCGGGTGCCTTGCTACTCTTTAGCATTTTCAAGGACCTAAGCATTGATTCCTCGCTCATCCCTCGCTCATCACTATCGTCATCCCTTTGAAAGTAAACTTTTGGTTAGAATCAGTTGGGTGCAGATACTTAATCGGATCATATTCAGCCTTGACCTCTAGTTTATTTGCAAGTTTTGGGCCTTTTCTCACGAAGTGTTCGTTAAGCTTTTCTGCTATCTGGTTTTGCCCTTTCACGACCGTGTCCCCATCTTTTAGTTCAGAAATTGCTGTGGTACCCGATAGTTTTCTACATTTTCTTGGGTCATTTTTGTTTTTGGTGACAAGTTCATGGTAATACTTCGTAACTGAAAGACAAATGTTATTTGTTACCTTATTGAGGAGAATCTTATATTTCAGCCATAGGTTTGGGTCCTTCGAAGCCAATTTTTTTCAATTTATCAGGTTCTTCGATGCTCTTTTTAATATCAGAAGTGATCCAAGGAGAGTACTCGTTTCTTACCTTCCTTATTTTAAGAGGGGCATGAAAACTAAGTACGTACTCAAAGATTTCATGAAACGTACTGGCAATCTCGCTCGGATTGTCACTCTTTGATTCTGAGGTAGAAGCCCAGTCCATAAGTTGCAGGTCCTGTAAGAAATCCTCCTTACAATAGTTTCTAAGAGCACGGTACTCAATCGTTTTTGGACTATTTCTTTTGAGCCTCCATGCATTTTCCTTATGTACTACATGGATCATATAATGGTCTACCATTCCCAACTGCACGACACCGGACTTTGAAATATACTTTGCTCTATTGGTAGAAAAATGGTCTATAAGTGATTTACTGGTACTGTGTTCACCAGTTTCATTTGTAACAACGGCGACCCTTGAGTAATCATTAATCATTTGTTGTAATTGATATTCAGAGTACAGTTGCCTTAGTTGTTTTTCGTTTAGATTTTTGCTGCTTTTGAAGTCATAGTTGGTATCGCCCAGAAGTCAAGACACTTTAAAACTTTCCTAAATGCTTCAAAAGAGGGGTTATCAACAGCTGACGTAGGGGGACGATACCAGGCAATTACAAAGAATGCTTAAGCATGAAGAGGAGTAAATTCAAGGCAAAGAAGTTCAAGATTACTACTCTTGAGCCTAATTTTTGGTTCTGGCAGGTCATCCATAACATAAATTGCTACATCCCCACCATTTTTATTACGATCATTACGGTAGATCTTATAACCTTGTATCGTAACTTCCTTGCCATCTATCAAAGGTTATAGAATCGTCTTATTTAAAGTCAGAATATCAATATTGTAATCAAGGCAGATTATCTCTAATATATGTTTGGGCTTCATCAGCGAAACAATGTTCAGCGACGCTAACAATAGACAATCTTTCTTACCAATTTTTATATTTTTGCTAATGTTGCTATCACTACTTTCAGCATTATCGTTCACTGTTTTACTGACACCTGATGAACTGGCACGGCCCTAGCAGTATCTTATAAAATTATTAATATTACCTCCATATTTACGTAAACCTTGGTCGTTTATAGTGAGCGTGTGGCCGAGTGGTTTAAGGCGTTTGACTCGTAAGCCAAAGGTCAGAACGGCCGTAGGTTCAAATCCCACGCTGGACAGTTTGGTCGCTGTCCGTAACACTAGCCCGGGTCGACCAGAGCCATGTGAGGGAAATCTGGTAGCCGTGGCAGGTAGCTGCGGCGGACTGATGGTAAAACATCCGTGGCCCCTGCTGGAAATAAGTCTCTCAGACTTTCGCGGGCTAGCCACGTTAAATATAAATACCTACCTACCTACCTATGTAACCCATCCTTTGAAAGATTCGAAAAATATATTTTGCTATTATCAATGACGTCAATACCATTTAAACTCAATTCTTCTTCTACCATGCAATAAACTTCTGTACCTTTTCATTATACTCCTTTCTTCTAAACACTGAGGAGTAGACAACTTGAGCTGATGGATTTTGTTTCTGTATATTTTTCAAAGTTGTCATGGTTTCGTGGACTAATGTCTCAGGAGACGAATCTTGAACGTCACCAGCGTGGACGATGATGATATTGCTGTCACATTTGCCAAGTTTCTTTGTTCCCTGCTGTATTTTCATTCCACCGAAGACGCGAATATCAACTGTATGATGATTGTTGCAGAGCTTTTCAAGATAAGGCTCAAATCCTTACTGGTTCTCAGAACACGCGGAAATCATCCAACCTCACGGAAATCAGCCAATGACATCGCCGCTTCAAACCCCCCGAGACAAAGTCGGTCGTTTGTGGTGAAGTTTCTAGCACCGTCACAAAAACTGAAGTGGATACTCAAATATTGCAGTTATTTGAAACGTTTTTTGATAAATCGGTGAAATGATTTTGATATATCGATGAAAATTTCACAGAATATGTATATTAACCTCGACAATAGCCCAGATGCATTTGCTTTCCTAACATCTCAAAATATTTTACAAATTCCAGTGATTTCCAACAGGCAAGGCAAATGGGCCTACGCTCATCCTTGGTAGAAACCAATTCTTGGGCCTGGAATCGGCCAATTAAACAACCCTGAGCAAGATAATCCACTCACCGTTGACTCCAGCACCCATTTGAGCTCATTTATCCATTAAATTGGGGTTAACATCGATAGAAAGCAAACAGTTTTGTGCAAATTCTAAGAAGCTTCCACGTTCCATGTTATGTCGACAAACGCAACAACTCTCCACTGTTGACAAACATACGAGGCAGTCTGATGTCATGGTTGAAGAATAGCATTATGTTATGGCCCTCCTGAGAATGCTTTAAAATGTCAAAATCTTTTACATTACAAAGCACTTTTTCAAAAACAATGGTATTTCATGTTTCAAACAATGTAAAAATACATCTTAAATATTCATTAGGGCAATGACATAACACTACCCTTAAGTCGTAACGCCCGGCTGTCTCGTGTGTTTGTCAACAGTGGAGAGTTGTTGCGTTTGTCGACATAACATGGAACGTGGAAGATTCTTCAAATTTGTACAAAACTGTTTGCTTTCTATCGATGTTAACCCCAATTTACTGGATAAATGAGCTCAAATGGGTGCTGGAGTCAACGGTGAGTGGATTATCTTGCTCGGGGTGGTATAATTGGCCGATTCCAGGCCCAAGAATTTGTTTCTACCAAGGATGAGCGTAGGCCCATTTGCCTTGCCTGTTGGAAATCACTGAAATTTGTCAAATATTTTGAGATCTTAGGAAAACAAATACATTTGGGTTATTGCCCATGTTTATATACATTTTCTGTGAAACTTTCATCGATACATCTCTTTTTTAGCAATTTAGATGGATTTTGGAAGAAAGGTCAAGTTTTCTTGGCTGGTAAACGCTCGTGTAGTATCATTGTTTAGCCTCACTCTATGTTTAGAGCCTCGTTTTGGTTTAGGCCGCCATCTTAGTTTTTTTACTTTTTCTGATGTCTCGTGCTTGAACTAAGTTGTTTTAAATCATGGCCTGTTTTTCCGTTTACTGTTCTTCTCGGCTCTACTATTAGGTCCAAGGATAAACACAACATGGTGTCAGGTGTTTTAAGTTACCTTCTCATTCAAGAGCAGTTCTTTTTGGAATAGAAGCTTTGACAGTTTGAAAGTATGGATAAACTGGAGCTCCCTCGCCGTTTTCATTCGATGGAAATGTTTCTCATGGTTGGAAGAAATGGAGTAAGCACTTTGATTTCTTTTTAACAGCCACAGAATCAGATACGAAGTCTGATAAAGTTAAAACTTCCATACTTTTATCATGCATTGGGCCTAAAGGTAGAGACATTTATGAAACATTTCAGTTTAGTTCTGAAGGAGACAACCTCAAACTCAAACCAGTTCTTGAAAAGTTCGATGAATACTGCAATCCTCGTAAGAACATTACTATCATTCGTCACCAATTCTTCACATATAGGCAGCAAGAAGGTCAGTCCTTTAATGATTTTGTTACTGAGCTTAAAAGACGCAGTTCTGAATGTGAATTTGATACACTTCAGGATTCATTGATTCGAGACATGATTGTTTGTGGCGTAACTGATCGTTCCTTACGTGAAAGATTACTTAGAGATGCAGAACTCACCCTAAAAAAAGCTGTTGCTGCAGGTCATGCTGCAGAAGAAACCAGACGTCATGCCAAAGAATTAAGGTCTTATCAAGACAATGTAGATGTTCATAAACTCAACCGTCGAACGGGAAAGGAACACAAGAAACACGATAAAGATAAACGTGATAAACAGAGCAAACATGAGAATGATATAATAAAGAAATGTAAATTTTGCAACTCCGCTCATCCCCGTGGGAAGTGTCCCGCATATGGTAAAAAATGCAGATCTTGCAAAAGAAAAAACCACTTTGAAATTTGTTGTCCTCGCAGAGAAGTGAAAGCAGTTGCAGAAAATCTTGATAACTCGTACTCTGAAGTTTCATCGTCCTGTGATAGTTGCGATGATGAATTTTTCATTGATTCAATTAATGAAGAAACCACCTCCAATTCAGCCAACTCCAAGAATATTTCAGCTGTAGATAATGCTAAATCTGATTGGTCAGTTGCACTAGAGATGAATGGAAACAATACGTTATTCAAAATTGACACTGGTGCACAATGCAATGTTATCTCAAAGAATCTTCTCAAGAAGTTATCTCCTCGTCCCAAACTTAAGCCAGCAACTGTGAAGCTCTCAGCATACAATGGTACTGAGATACCAGTTGCAGGAAAGTGTATTGCTTCAATCAAGCACAAGAGTGAGACTGTGAATGTTTTGTTTATCGTCGTTGAAACTGACGCAGTCCCTATCCTTGGTTTGAATACCTCTGAGAAGCTGAATTTAATCAAACAAATCTACAAAATCAGTGGTAGTTTGAAATCTGATGTTCCCATTGAAGAGCAATTTTCTGATTGTTTTGGCGAAATTGGTTGCCTAAAACGTACCCATCACATTGAAGTTAGAGATGATGTGAAACCAGTCATCGCTCCTATACGAAAAATTCCACTCGTTCTCAAGTCGAAGCTCAAAGAAGAGTTACAGCGTATGATTAAGCTTGATATCATTGAGCCTGTAGAAAAGCCTACTGACTGGGTCAACGCTCTAGTTATCGTCTCGAAGCCGAATGGCAAGTTGAGGATCTGTCTTGATCCTCGTTCACTCAATAAGGCAATTAAACGACAGCACCATAAATTGCTGACTGCTGAAGAAATCATTTCTGAAATGTCTGGTGCACAATTTTTCACCAAACTTGATGCCTCAAACGTCTACTGGCAAATCAAAGTTGACAATGAAAGTGCAGCTTTGCTGACATTTGGCACTCCATTTGGACGCTATCATTTCAAACGCTTACCTTTTGGAATTCACTCGGCAAGTGAAGTATTTCAAGTTGAAGTTGCCAATATCATTGCCGGTATTGAAGGATGTGCTAATTCGCAAGATGACATCATTGTCTGGGGCGCATCAAAGGAAGAACCTGACCAGCGCTTACGTGCATGCCTCACCCGTATTCGTGAGAGTGGTTTAAAGCTGAATCAAAGCAAGTGTATTTTTGCTTCCAAGTCACTTACATTCCTTGGACATACAGTTTCAGCTGATGGTTTAAAACCAGATCCTACCAAAATCAATGCCATCGCAGAGCTCGATGCCATCGCAGAGCTCAAACGCCTCGTCACTACTTCACCATGTCTCAAGTTTTTTGATCCAAACTTAGCAACACGACTCAAACCAGATGCTAGTTCAGAAGGTCTTGGAGCATTACTTGAACAAAACCATGGATCAGAAATCGAAGAAAAATGGCATCCCATTGCATATGCATCACGAGCCCTACAGCCTTATGAGACAAGATATGCTCAAATTGAAAAAGAAATTCTTTCAGTTGTATTTGGAACAGAACGTTTCCATGAATATCTGTATGGACGTCATTTCACTGTTTACAATGACCATCAACCACTGAAGTCGATTTTCAGCAAATCAATAATTGATTTTCCACCACGCATACAACGCTTCTTCCTCAAACTTCAGAAGTATGATTTCAACCTTGAGTATTCACCTGGAAGAACAAAGGTTGTTTCAGATGCCCTAAGCAGAGCATATTTGAATAGTCAGACAACAGAGATTCAAGAACCTGATCTCATTCATCAAGTCAACACCACCTTCCAGCTCCTCCCCATTAGCAAAACCCGCCTTGCACAGCTACAACAGGAGACTGCCTCAGATGAAGTACTACAACAATTAATCAACTTCACCCTGAATGGATGGCCTTCCAAGCATAATATTCCACAAGTAGTAAAACCGTGCTACAATGTTCGCAGTGAAATTGTATATGATGAAGGACTCCTCCTCAAAGGTCAACGGATCATAGTCCATCTGCAATACGCAGCACAATGAAAGAAATCATCCATCAAGGTCATAACGAAATGGAGAGATGCAAATATCGTGCTCGACAATCTTTGTACTGGCCAGGAATGAACGCAGAAATAGAAGAATTAGTTGCCAGATGTTCATATTGCCTAACATACAGAAATAAACAACAAAGTGAACATTTGATAGATCATGAAATACCAAATTCACCTTGGATAAAAGTAGCATCAGATGTTTTTCACCTGTTTGGACATCATTATGTCATCGTTACTGATTACTACTCGAGATACATAGAACTCGAACGAATAGCTGACACAACTAGCCCGTCTGTTATTACCAAATTAAAGAAGACTTTTGCACGCCATGGTATACCACAAGAGTTATTTTCTGACAATGGTCCAGAACATATTGCCAACGAGTTTACACGCTTTTCAAAAGAATGGGATTTTAAACATACCACTTCTAGCCCGTACTTTGCACACTCAAATGGCCTTGTCGAAAGATCTATCCAAACCATAAAACTTGCATTCAAAAAGGCAAGAGATGCAGGAGAAGATCCCTACCTCGCACTCCTAATTCTCAACACAATACTAGGTTCAGACGGAGTATCTCCAGCCATGCGTTTATTCAACCGCAAGCCGCGAACAACGTTACCATCCTTGATACAACACCCTCCACCAATGGTTGTTTCAAAAAGAGCAAAGCATCTTAGCAACAAGAATACAAAGGATCTACCATCAATCAAACCAGGTTCAGTTGTTAGAATGCGCGTCAACGGAGACAACAATTGGAGAAAGAAAGGTAAAGTCATAGAGAAATCCACAGAGCCACGTTCGTATCACGTCCTAAATGAGAAAGGCAATATAGTTCGACGTAATAGACGCCATCTTATTCCATGTCATGACAAATTCACCATACACCATGATTACGATCCGATCGAGCCAAATCACCCGTCACATCCGGTACATCCACAAGCCCCCAACCCAGATCCACATGCCCCCAATCCAGATCCACATGCCCCCAACCCAGATCCACAACCAAGATCCCAGATCCAGAGTCCGGAGACAATTCCTCCATTTCCAGCATCGTCAACACAGCCAATCATGCCCCCTGAAACATCCACCTCAGCAACACTTCTAGTTCAACTTCCAGATGAACAATCAGAGCCAGTGCAAGTTACACGTCGTGGAAGAGTCATTCGGAAGCCTCTTCGTTATCGTTGATTTTACAAACTTTGTTGAATTTAAAGAACCTTCAATTAAAGAACCTAATGAAGAAAAAGCATTTTATAACATTTAGAGTTCATTGTTGTTTAATGGACATTTATCTCGTAAGGGAGATGTAGTATCATTGTTTAGCCTCGCTCTATGTTTAGAGCCTCGTTTTGGTTTAGGCCGCCATCTTAGTTTTTTTACTTTTTCTGATGTCTCGTGCTTGAACTAAGTTGTTTTAAATCATGGCCTGTTTTTCCGTTTACTGTTCTTCTCGGCTCTACTATTAGGTCCAAGGGTAAACACAACAGCTCGTAGCTCCGGCTCCAAATAAGATATTTGCCTAAAGATGTAAACAACTCTGGACGAATTTCTCTGCAACCGATTTATCAAAAAATATTCAAAATAACTGCAATATTTGAGCATCCATTTCAGATTTTGTGAGGGTACTAGACACTTCACCAAAAACGACCGATTTCGTCTCGGGGGGTTTGAAGCGGCGATCTCATTGGCTGATTTCCGTGAGGTTGGATGATTTCCGCGTGTTCTGAGAACCAGTAAGGATTTGAGCCTTATCTTGAGCTTTTCAGGTTGTAATCTTTTCAGTCGAGAGTCACCAATTATAGCGACAGTTACTTTCGTTCGATTATCCAACGAGCTCGTTGTTGTATCAAGCATGCTCTTTTGTTTGTGTGCACTCTTCCTATCAGTTGATCGATTTTCATTTAGGTTGACATTATTTTTCTTTCGCCCGCCTCTGGGATTCGAGATTCTGCATTGCTTTTTGATCATTCAATATTTCTGGATTGCTTTCGACATCATCAATGGAAAGAGAAGCGAAGCGATTTTCGGACGATGTTTTGTTTTTGTTTTGGCTGGTCACTGGATGCTTGATTACTCGTGACTAACTTCTTTCGACTTTTAACTTTTTTGTCTTCTTTCGTACAGCTTTTTTCTGGCAGCTCCATTGTTTGAATCTTCAATTATAGACGCAGGCTCGTTCTTTGTTGTTAACTTGTTTGTTGTAACTCTCTTGCCAATTGGCTCCTTTGTTGGTGGTGCCTGAATAGTTGAAGCTTGTAACTTAGGCTCATCTAAAAGTTTCTCAATAATTGTTTGTTTATCATGACTAAACGGCGCTAATCTATTGTCATTTCAACTAAATGAATGCGAATGGACATAGGCACTTTGGTAAAAAGGATAGAGGCAGAGGTCTCTCGTGCCATGAAAGGGGTCAAAGGGGACTCCCTCGACGACCGACACAAACATTGAGTTGACCATGCGTTCATTACCTTGACAACGAAAAGGTTTATACTCAATAAGCATACTCAAAGTACAGGCCATTTTCCAGTCAGTGGAATTTTTCGACGGGGTAGAAATTCTTTTGTTTACATGGGAAAACGTCGCTTTGTCACTGAATAAAATTTAGATTTGAATGATTTTTTACTGTGTGAAATTTACCTTGCTTGAAAAATTTAAAGGATCGTGTCGGGACAAACAGTTTGTTGCTGTTATTGTTGCATCATGCCAACTAGGAATTTTACGTGGGATTTTCAATGCTCCACTCTTTCATGAAGTTTCGTGGCCCTTTTCTTTGACCAAAAATAGTTTCCAGTTCTTAGTTCGACGTGCCATATCAAGCAACAGTGCATTTTCTGGCTTTGTGAGCTCGAATTGAGTGGCAAAACGTACAAACTTTGCATGTTCCTTCGAGACCCATTGGATTCCATTTTTCAGATCTTGCTTTGAATGTCAACTCTGGGCAAAACTTTGGCTCGTCACCAAGGTAATCAACGAAACTGTGAAACCAGTTTTGTGTTGCTCATCCGGAGATCCCCCCTTCATTGCGATTATGAAGAATAAGGCCCATCATCTCTCTGGCTTTGCCTTGAACATGAACATGAAATGTTAGAGCTCACAACTCCATTTTTAGACTTCTAATTTCTTCACAAGATATGTCAAATTATAAGTTGAAGTGTCGAGCATGTCGCTAGGATGATTAGAAATCGCCAGATTCCAAGGTTTTTGCCCTGCGTTCAATCAAACGCCGGAACTTTTTGGACACCAACCAGTAACGATGGAAAGATTTTGGCGGAAAATATGCGTGATTAGAATCCATTCGTAACTTTGTTCTCTGTTTTCGGAATGAAGGAGAAAAGTTCAGTGGCTTGTGACAAAATCCTCTTAAATGAGAAATCTATGGCAAGACAGGCGAATCAATTTGTTTCGGGCAGGTAAGTGGAAAATTTACGACTATGTACAGGGAAGTACTTTCATTTGAAAAATCGCAAGCCAAACTTTGTAAAAAACGCAGAAAGAAAATAATTCAAACAATATATTTTTTTCTTAGATGTTGATTTACGGACCCTTATCCTGGTAGCTTCTGCATTGACTAGAAATATGAACCATTACATGTTTTTCGACATACACGACTGTTCTTATTCTATCAGATAATGGGGTTCATTTTGAATAATCTAATTGAAAAGTTAGAATCTGTTCAGTATTCTGCTGGGTTGGCTGTAAAAGGCACGTGGAGATGAACATCGCTTTGGATGAGACAAGCTGTGCGAAGAGCTTGACTGGGAGTCACTGGGCTCCTAAGCGATGTGCAATGTTAAGCTGTTTGCTGATGATACATCACTGTTCACTGTAGTTGAAGATCCCACTACGGCTGCGAGTGATATGAACCATGATTTGGAACGGATAAACAGTGGGCTTACGATTGGAGGATGTCCTTTAATCCTAATCCACTGAAACAAGCTGTCCAAATCACAGGGAGCCCCCTTAAAAAGTAGCGAAAACCAAACCCAATGCGTCCTCTACCCGTCCTCTACCAGTAAGGCACGTCAATCGAGCGCAGCATCTGCGAAGGAGCAATGAAGACGGAAGAACGGAGCGAGTTGACGATTGCGGAGGAGCCGTACTTCCGTCTTCATTGCTCCTTCGCAGATGCCGGGCTCGCTTGATGTGTCTCACAGGCAGAGAACGGGTTGAAGACGCATTGTGCCTGGTATTCGCAGTTTTCGCTACTCTTTAAGGGGGCTCCCTGTGGTTGAAATAAGATCTACTTGGCGAAATGATATTGATCATCCAGTGATCCTATTTAATAACACGCCCGTGAAGAAGGTAGACGAATATAAGGCAGTATTTTAATAAATAAACATCTTAAATCAGAATGTAGTTCAAGAGATATGCCTTTCATTGACAATTCGAACATTTCTACAGAATATCATTTAAATCGAAGCAGACTCCATCTGAATCCAGAAGGTACGCGTATTTTAGCGAACAATTTTCTTTTTTACTTAGGTTATTGACTAGGACCAACTTCAGACGTAGTGAACTCCTCAGAAAATTCTTGTAACATTAGTAGCTTAGATAGGCCTTCCTTATATTGGAGCGAGTTTTTTTGCAACTCCCTTTTTTGCAACTTTGCAACTTAGTATACCACCGCCATTTGCATCGAAAGGGAGTTGCAAAAAATCCTTATTTGATAAGGCAGTATTCAAATTTTCCAATCATCCTAGCATACTAAAGATCAAAGATCACTGTCAAAATATCGGTTCCTTTCATTTTCAGAAAGTTACCCCTGATGCTGTTGACACAGAGGTTAGAGATCTAAATCCTAAGAAAGCTACAACGCATAAAAACATCCCAACTAAAATTCTTAAATCTAATTCTGATGTGTGTGTAGAACCTTTGACGCAGATCTTTAATGATTGCATTGAACATTCATCTTTCCCAATGAACTCAAGTGCGCGGATGTCAAATCTCTTCAAAAGAATGGACCAAGCAATACAAGGACTAACTTTAGGCCAATTAGCGTTCTGCCTACGGTCTCAAAACTATTTGAAAGAATAATGGATAAACAAATTGTTGCTTATATTACATCCTTTTTATCGTCACTTCTATGTGGTTTTCGAAAAGGTTATAGTGCCCAGCATGCGCTTATAAGACTTTTAGAAAAATTCAAAATTAGCTTTGATGAGGGTGGTAAGGCAGGTGCTGTATTGATGGATCTCTCCAAAGCATTTGATTGTATCAGACATGATCTATTGATTGCAAAACTGCATGCCTACGGTTTTTCTCACGAAGCATTAACACTGATTAATGATTACCTTACAAATAGACAACAAAGAGTCAAAGTAAATGGGTCATTCAGTTCTTGGAAAAAAGTTACACGTGGTGTTCCCCAGGGGTCAGTTTCAGGACCTCTATTGTTTAAAATCTATATCAATGATCTTTTACTGTTTATTCAAAATGTGGATATATGCAACTATGCAGATGATACCACAATCTATACCTGCGATAAGAACCTGAGGGATATAACTCACAGGCTTGAACATGATTGCAGTGTAGCTTTGGAATGGTTTTCCAACAACTTCATGAAATTAAATGCAGATAAATGCCATCTTCTGGCTCTTGGGCAGAGTAGCGATGATCCCGTTACTGTTAGAATTGGAAATTCCGAAGTTGTAAATAGCTCTGGAGAGAAGCTTCTCGGCGTTCAAATTGATAACAAACTTTCCTTTGACAATCATGTCTCAAAATTGTGCCAAAAGGCTAGCAATAAACTTTACGCACTTGCCCGAATATCGCCATATATGGATCACAGCAAGCTAAGAACCCTCATGAGGGCATTTATCACCAGTCAGTTTCAATATTGCCCTTTAATCTGGATGTTTCATAGCAGGCAACTCAACAAAAAGATTAACAAAATACAGGAAAGGGCTCTGAGAATTACTTATACGGATGCCGAATCTACTTATAGTGAACTATTAGAGAAGGACTGTGCCGTTACTATTCACACAAAGAACTTGCAATTACTTATGACAGAGATGTATAAAACTAAAAACGGGCTTAACCCCTCATTTATGCAGGAAATATTCTGTGAAAATGCAACTCACTACAATTTACGCAATAATAACGAATTTGTACAACCCAGAGTGAAATCTGTTAGCAACGGGACAGAAAGCGTCCGATTTAAAGGTCCGCAGTTGTGGCAAATGTTACCACCAACGATACAAAATTCGGAATCGCTTTGTCAGTTTAAAACAAAGATAAAAAATTGGTACGGGGAAAACTGCCGATGCAGATTATGCCGAACTTTTATTCCGAACTTGGGCTTTATATGATAAACAATTTTAGATTTCTGTTTTTATACTGTATATTCTTAATGGCATGTAAATATCTTATCCACATTTCTCTTGTAATAATATTTGTATTTTAAAGGTTTGTTTTGTATTTTAAAGTTTTAGTGTTGGAACTAATTAGCTATCTACATTAGCTATCTTTTAGTATCCAACGATAAATAAATTAATAATAATAATAATATAAACATCTTGGAATAATTCTTGATTCAAAACTGACCTTCTCTGCGCATATTGAAAAACAAGAAAGGATATAGGTATGCTGAAATCTCTCTCTAGTTATCTGCCAAGACATACCCTAAATGAACGATATAAGCATTATGTACGACCCCACCTAGACTATAAGGATGTGATTTACCATATTCCTGAAAAAATGTGAGATTTCAGTCAGAATATCACTTTGTCAAGCTTAATGGAAAATTGGAATCTGTTCCCTATTCTGCTGCACTAGCTGTAACGGGACCATGGAGGGGATCATCGCGAGAAAAGATGTACGCTGAACTTGGGCGGGAATCATAAAATTTACGAAGGTGGAGCAGGCGTCTTATTTTGTTCTACAAGATTATGAATAATTTAATGCCGGAATATACCAGAGATCCAATACCACCTCTCCATCAGTAGCAGTACTGCTTACGCAATCAGGATGTGATTGGGCGAATAAGAGCAAGAACAGAAAAGATCGAATCCAGTTTCTATCCTAACTGCTTAAGCGAATGGGATCAGCTTCACCCTGAAATTAGACTTGCACCATCACTCTCGATCTTTAAAACAAAGCTGCTATCCACTATTCGCCCCCCTGCAAAATCAGTTTTGGCATCCATGACCCATCGGGTTTGTCTTACCTTAATCAGTTAAGAACTGGTCTGAGCAAGTTAAACTTTCATAAATCTAATCACAATTTTAGAGACACCATAAATCCTATGTGTCCTACAAACGATGGTATTGAGGATAAGGAACACTTTTTGTTGCTCTGCCCTTCGTTCGTGATGCATCGGCGAGATCTTCTCACTAGCGTCCTTGTTCTAGTGCGACCATTTGGATATATTAGCCTTTCAAATAAAGATTTAACACAACTTTTACCTTTTGGCAGCAAAGATCTCACTAACGAGCTAAATAGAAAAATAACTGAGTTGACGCTGCGTTATATCCACAACACTGGTCAATTTGATTAATATAATTGCAAATACGGTTTTTTGCAACGCAGCCACTATGTTACCCCACCGTTACCTAGTCCCTTCTCGTATATTTCCTTTCTTTGTCAGTCGTTTCTTGTAATTATATGTAGTGTTAAAGTCTATCTTAAATTGGACGTTACACGAGAAAGGGCAAGGCAAACTTGCCACAAGGGAGCAAATTTAATTGCTTCTTTTTGAAATTTATGACGCCTATTTGAGGTAGACTTTACGTTTTCTTTTGTCTTTATAAATATTTTTATCTGTTTTTCCCTATGTAAAGGCTGCGGAGTTGCCATAGATATTTGCTCTCCGTGGTATTCGTCCTTGTAGTATAGAAAAGTAGTTTGTAAGTTGCGTTAGATAAGTACCTTGTATCGTAAAATTTGATTGAATATAAAACAAATTTGACGCCCCAATCCCACCACTTCATCAATCCTAGTATTCACTTCGCAGCCAGCATGTCACTGGGCGAATAATGGCAAGAACAGAAAAATTCAAGTCTAGGCCCTTTCCCAACTGCTTATGTGAATGGAAAAAACCTTAATCAGAACTGAGAGTTGCACCATTTGTTTCTGTTTAAAAATAGCTTTTATCAATAACCCGCCCATAGCAAAATCTGTTTTTTGAAATTCAAGATCCAATAGGATCCTATCTCACTCTAATTAAGTTTGGTCTCAAAGAGTTAGACTTCCACAAATTCAGGCATAATTTTAAGAATACCGTGAACCCAATGTAGCAAAAGCGCGACAAAATCGAGGATACTGAACACTTTTTGCAGCTCTGCCTTTTTTTGATCTTCATTGACTAGATCTTCGCGCTGAAGTGGTGGAATCACTACTGCCATTTGTCAAAGTCATCAACTTTTCAAACGATGCTCTTACGCAACTGTTGTTTTACGGTGATCTACACCTTTCTGGTGACTCAAACTCGAATATACTCGAGTTGACTTCACATTTCTTCCTGAAACTGGTCATTTTGACTGCTGTCATTTCAAACTTTAGCCTAATGCCATGCAAGCACCAAGTCTCTCAACGTGAAGTTTCTTTTATTTGGAAACTCTAGCCCAAAATCTGGTTCTGCGAGACTTTGACAGCCCCTTTGAGCCTTTAAAGGGCATCATGTATAAACGAACGTACAAATACCTTATAGGTCTTTGTAAAAGCAATTAAACATTTGGCTATACGTACTTGAACTTGAATACCCCGTCCAACTTCGAATTGTTCAGTGTCTGATTCACTCTCTGCTGAAGATCCTGATTCTGAGTCACTGTCATCTAGAATCAATTAGTTTGTCTGTTAATCGAGTGATCAGTCAATCTGGCAGCCACTCAGCACACATCGTCCACCAATCAATAAATCATTCACACAAAGTTTGAAGTCTTCTCTCTCTTCTTGCAGATACCAGATTTGAAACCGTCGCATATTTAGTTCCATGTACTCCTGAATATCACCATTTGAAAAGGCAGTGAAATCGTGATATGACCACACGTGCTTTTCGACATTAAGTCAAGAAAATGCGCATTTTAAGCCAAAAAACCTTTCACTTAAGAAAAAGGCACCCAATTCAAAGGTATAAGACTGCAAACAATGTCCAAGTTTAGTCAACGTTCCTGATAATGCTCATAACTATATATCTAACGGCTCAGCCAAAATTTCCCAGTTTCGATGAATTCCTAGCATCAAGAGTACTGGATGGATTGGAATGCGTTAAATTCTACCTGACATCAGATACACTGAAGTATTTTTGAAATTTTCTCTCGTTATCAACAGCACTGGAAATACACGGAGTGAGTCAGTAAAAAGACGTGGGCGTCAGAAAATGTTTATTGATGCAATTCGTGCCGAAAGGGAGATTTTTTAAGAAATCATTACATTGCACAGAGGCTACCTTAGAGGAAATTCATTTTCTCGGATGTGCCTTTCATAACGACGAGCAATTTTAGTAAATTTTGCTTCTGAAGATTCCTAAAATTGGCATTACAACAGATTTGTGTCCATGCACATGTGAACTTCTAAAACAAAAACAAAATACTGTTTCTCAACAAATAATTGAAACAAGGCATGTACTATGTTAGAGCACAAAAGGAAACAGAGTTTCGATTCACTAAGGGGTTAATTAA
This sequence comes from Aurelia sp. 4 Dawson et al 2005, assembly GCA_964019985.1. Classification (NCBI taxonomy): domain Eukaryota; kingdom Metazoa; phylum Cnidaria; class Scyphozoa; order Semaeostomeae; family Ulmaridae; genus Aurelia; species Aurelia sp. 4 Dawson et al 2005. The sequence continues at coordinate 9,016,100 of OZ026505.1, forward strand.
TTAATTTACTGGTATTGCTACGAAGCAAAAAGTTCTAATCTAAGCGATATCTTTTCACCAAATAGCTCCGAAATCACTTAAAAATATGGGAAGAAATGGGTGATTTAATAAACTAAATTTTCTACCGGTTGAGTCAATAAAAACACCTAGCGTTTGAAAAAATCCTGCTCCCTGAATATCAAAGCAATGATGTTGAAAATAACGTTGTTTTATCCCCGATATGTCAAATTAGGTTCAGTAATTTACCCGGCTTTAATCGGCTATTCCTTCCCGTCGAAATGGGAGATTTTCCGCAGCAAGCCCCTTTCGAAAACCACCAAAAACGAGCGAAAACAGCAAGCAAAATTTCCCTTTGTTCTCCTTCCTGACTCTGGATTTTGCTCGTGTATTTCGTCCTCATGGGAGAATGGAATCCCCCTGAACAAGTTCTTCACACTAGGGGGGGGGGGGGAGACTTTTCAACCCGCCAAAATGAAAGCACGTGCTAAAGCGTGCTGTGAGGTAAACACTTAAGGGATATTGGCTTGTAATTTTAGCACGTTTTTAAGGTTTCTCAAAGGGATTCATTTTAGAAAATCGCTTTCAGAATCTGAACGGAGTGACCGATTTTGGCTAAGAAAATTTCTAAAGATAATTGAACATGTTAGCTATTTAATCAGATATTGCAGAATATCATTGCTTACATCTTCAGGGAGCAGTATCCTATCAAACGCCGGGCGCTTTTTATGACTCACCGGTGTAACTAATTCAATCTTTCTTTTGCAATTAAGAATTCCAACAAATTTTTGCTCTTCCTTTGATAGACTGAGCTCTATTTTGAATACGTAGGAGGGTTCTACTTTCGTTTTGGAGAGAGACTCCCATACAACGTTTACATATCGTAAGAGAATCTCCACAAGGGCATGGTAAATGGGATGACATCTTTTCCGTTCTTCGTGAGTGTCAAATGATCTTATATTCGGCTTTTTGTGGATTAATGCTTAGAGTCTGTTAATTTTTATCCACTCCGAAATATGCGTCACTTCCTCCCAATACTCTAAAGAAGTTCTTCCTTGCTATCTGACAATAAAGTCACATGAGTATCATCTGCGTACATACCCACTCTAGAAAGCTCAAGGTAGTTTTCAAAATCATTTAGATAAATGATAAATAAGAGAGGGCACAGACAAGTCCTTGGGCAATGCCATATATAAACACGCTTTCAGTGGATTCTTGATTACCTAAAGATCTTTTGTTTCCTATTACTCATGTAAGAGGCAAACCAGTCACCTGCAATACCTCTAACACTAATGACATTCAATTTCTTGATCATTATTTCGTGATCTAAAGTATCGAAGGCTCTCTTCCGATCAAGAAGAACCGACCAATTCAATTGCTTTATGTCAATGATTCCGCACCAGTTATCAGTGCAATTTATCATGCATGTTGTCATGGAATGTAATTTACGAAAAGCAGATGGATTCGATGTCAGGACATTGTTAATTGTTAGTAAATTATACAACTGATCATGTACAATTTTTTCAAATATCCTTGCAAAAGGAAAATTATTGAGATGGGCCTATAATTTTTTGCGTCACTTTTGTTGTCAGATTTGAACATTGGGTCACCCTTGCTAATCTGACTTATTTCCATAAAAATGTGGCCTGCTGAACTACCCAGATATTTTCTGGCACACCAGGCAGAAGGGTTGAATTTTACGGAAATTTGAAGTGAAAAAATCATAAAGAGCTTTCTCCCCCTGCAAAATAAAGTGCACTATTCAGGGTACTCGCGTTTGTTTTATCTGTTGGTGCACACAAAATGACATCATTGTTTCGCAATACTTTCATATACACGCCATGCATATTCTGAAAGTCTCCAAATTTTACATTGCAGTTCACTTCACTTGCAGAGATCAGATGTTCTTCCATGCTATGAAAAGGCAACTTGTCAAGCACAACAACCGATGAAAAATGAACAATTTGTCAATCCCGAAGATGATAAGTTATGGTTCTCAGTTAGAGCAATAACAATCAACTCAATTGAAAACATGTTGTTGTTACTATGATGACTGGGATTTGGTAGTGAGTCTAACATTGTTCATCAAAAACATTCGAATTGTTTCAATCACGGACATTTTCTCGTGACATCTAATGTAAGAAAGCTTTTGCAGTTTTTGTCTCTGTCTTTATGCAATAGCTGTGGGGTATGCTCTCCACGGTATCTTTACAGTAGTATTCTTTACATGTCGGGCAGCTTGTAACATGCATGGTAACTTTTTATTGAAACATAAAAAGATCACTAAATGTGCTACAAAATAATTGAATGTTAGATTACCTGAAACACGTCTAATATCAACCATTAACTTGCCGCAAACCTATAATAACAAATGACAAATCACATTTATATGCACGATAATATAGAGAACGTAAACCATATCAGTTGCAAAAACATTGTGATACACAGAACGACTTTTCATTGCACATAAACATACATTTAAAGTGAATATGACGCGAAGATTTTTATTGATGAAAAACGTCAATTTGAGTATGCTGATTTCGAATTTCGACATTAAACTTTCCAAAACTGAACCGTTTTTTAGTTACAGCCTTTTGAAAATCAAATTTCTTCACCAAAAAGTGTCCGGGGATCTGGGTCGAGTTTTTGGACTTGTGACGTAAAGTGTTTGGGTAGGATGACAGGAGATACTTGCATATCAAAGGATAGTACTGTAGTCACAAGGGTTTTAGGGTTTCATAGTTGCCCTACAGACAACCTCCACACTCATATGATTCAAATGCCACGGAATTTATATTCTCGCACTATTTTAGCAATTAATTGATATCTTTTGAACGCCTGAATTCCACGAATTGGCACTCAATTAACGCTTTCTTTGATGAAAGAAGTAGTATCATATTTAACCACGGGGATATTGCATTGTGACTAACAGGATGACTCAGAGAAAACAATGAAAGTACAATGGGAATGAGCTCATCCTTTCACCACAACTGCTCGCTTGGTTTCCTCACAATTTCAAGTTTCAAACCATTGCAAACAGAGTACAAACAGACAGCTTCGCTCGAAGAAGGACTTCAAACTTCAAACGTTGTTGTACAGTGTCCCAAGTGGACAGGTTGTTGGAAGGGAGGAAAAGAATTCAGGCCAAAAGTAGTTTGACTCTTGTTTGGTCAACTACAGTATGGCCATGCTGTGAACGCGAGGGTCTACGTGTTTAGGCCATGTCCATTCTGTCTGGTTGGCACTCGACTGGAATACATTTATTTCGCTGTAATCGCTGTAATTTTTCATGAGGTCCAGAGATATGCTGATACTAAAGAAACTTTGCTTTGGTAAGTGCTGATTTCTTTACTTAGCGCTATCAGACTAAATCAAGGACAAGTCTCGTAGTTTGGTGTCTGATCACTCTCTTAGGAGAATTGAGAACCGCGTAAAATCACAGATATCATAAGTCTGGTCAAGCTTCCTTCCCCAGAGTGCAGCAATTCGTCCCGTGAAATGCCACTATTCAAACAAATGTCTGAAATCTTTGCAACATAGACTATCATTTATTGTTATTTCAAACCCGTAAGTTAGATATGCAAAGGTTGCTGCAAGATGACATGGCTTTGTGACATCCAGCTTGCAAAAAAGCGTTCTTTACCACATTGACGAGAGAAAAAAATATTTGAAAACATTGTAAATTTAACAGTTGAAGTTTTCAAGAAACCAGGAGTGGAATTCCTTAGTTTTGATCGGTTAAAATGGTGAATAAGCAATCCAAACCTGGCCACTTATCAAGGTTCCTCAATGGTTTCATGTATGAAGCATTGCATGGTGTTCTCTTTCCACAAACACTTTACGTCACAGAGGCCTGGTAATCAACGGTCTGACCGCGCAGAGTTGCCGCCACTTTTCGAAGCAAAGTGGGGGTTGCTCAACCCCATTTTCTGAAGAAATAAGCGTCTGAATTAAAAAATAAAGTAAACCAGCGTGACGAGCGATGTTTAATGCATGATATTAGACAATAAAAATTTTCGCGTCATATTCACTTTAAAGTAGGTAAATTGAATTTTTTCAGATTTCAGAAAGGCATAATTGACACTAAGTTGTAAGAAGAACAATAAGACCTTCAAGCATCTTTCAAGCACATTGTTTCGCATTATCCATCGGGTGAGCAAAAAAAGAAAGAAATTCACAGCATTTGAAAACTACTGCTCCCTGCATATCGAAGCAATTATATCCAAAACTGAGTATGTCACTGCCGATGTGCTTAGTTAGGTTTAGAAACGTAACCAACTTTAATCAGTCATTCTTTCCTAGAATATGGGAGAATTCTGCACAAAGGTCTCTTTCATGAATTGCAAAACTAAGTGAAAACTGCAATCAAAATTTCCTAGGATTTCCTTCCTAACAGGAAGGGCGGGAACTCGAACTACTAATCTTCAGATTGGTAGTCAAGTGTGCTACCGCAAAGCAAACATTGCAAAATATCATGGCTGAGATATTTAGGGAGCAATAGTCGTTCAAACAACACGAATTTTTTGAGTCACTCGGCAGAAAGCACTGCATGGCAAGCCGTCGAATATTTTCCTTTTTTCGAGGCTGAAAACAACAGGTCAATAGCGTCTGATAAAATGAGTACATGAATGTGGGTAAATCAGGACTTAACTGACACTAAGATTTTTAAAGACCCATTGTCAACCGGCATGCTTAGGCCACATTAATGCCAACATGCAATTCTTGATTTTCAACTGAAAAAATAATCTTTCAAACTTTTGACTGAAAAAGCCCTGTGCAAGCAACACAAAACCTTTGAAGCTAGTTACGAATGCAAACAAAAGCCCCGATTAAAGCCTTCCTGCAACATGGCCTAACACCATTTGCTGCGACAAACTGCATCCAAATATTGCACAAAATTGAATAGCTTCAAAAAAATAACTTTCTTAGAGAGCTATTGTAACCCAGCATTCTTCGCGCACAGCGGGGAGGAAAACATAATACAACACAGCTTGCTCGCAGAGCGGGGAGAAGCGGCGGAGACGAACTGTTATGGATCGCTGGAAACTGAAAGGAACACGATGGTAAAGATCCCAAATCAAAATTAAAGTTTCTTTGAAATTCGCGAGAGGTATTTTCATCAAGCTTCAGAGCTACATAGTATTTATACAAACTAGCAATGACATTAGTCAGTGAGTGCCAGGTTTTAAGCATTAAAAAAAACTGAGCCAGCCTGTTTGCATTACAAAATGCGAAAAATCGATGCTTGATGGACAACGGCTGGTTCTTGCACCTGAATATATTTAAATCAAAAGGCCATGCGTTGCTACCCCCCCCCCCTCTTCCCAGCTGCAAATTTAATTTTACAAGAAAGCCTTTTGTTGACGACAGTTAAAAGCATTCAATTAGCGTTTTGAGGCTCAATGATAGAATGGTTCCGATGATGGATACGTTTGTCACGTCACAGTTAAGCTACTGCCACTATTGTCACAGCAAAGTCATGTGTTGCACCATTGGCAGCCATGAGCATCCCGAGGATGGAACTGATGGGAGCAGAGACAGGACTTCGATTTACGATATCAGTAGCAAATGCATTGCAAGTGTCAATGAAGCAAGTCGAATTCTGGTGCGATAGCATGAACACACTTTGGTGGATCAGAGGACACAGCAGAAGTTTCAAGCCATTTTGTTGCAACTCGTATTGGCGAGATTCAAAACAAGCCCTGAACAATGGAGATATGTTTCCATAAAAGATAATCCTGCTGATCATTTGACAAGAGGGATGGCAGCATCTGTGTTGGCCTGCAATGATCAATGGTGGACAGGACCAAAATTCTTGAAAATGGATGAAGAAGAATGGCCTCAGAATCAATTTGAAATGTCAAAAGATGCAGGAACGGAACAGAAGAAGTCTGGTCGCTCAAAAAGTGAAGTCTGCAGAAGAAAATCACGAAGAGAATCAATCATTGTTTGCTGATACAGTAAGGACAAATGAATCTACGATTGGTGAGCCAGTGGAGAATAAACTGATGAAAGCAGGTAAAAAGAATTTTTGGCATTTAGATCCTTCTCATTTTTCAAGCTGGCTTCGACTTACAAGACTTGTAGCATGGGTTTGCCGTTTCTTGCACAACTGTCGAACATCGAAAGAAGAAACAACTCAAGGAGAATTGACACATGAAGAGATCAGACATGCAGAAGTTCACATCGTCAGAGAAGTGCAACAAGATGAATGTGCAACTGAATACCAGCAACTATTGAAAAGGAAGGCAAATGAAGAGGGACAGCAAATTGGTTGCTCTACAGCCACGTATCGATGAAGATGGAATTCTACGGTGTAATGGAAGATTGATGTATGCTCACATTCTTCCATATAATGCAAGACATCCTATCATTCTACCAAAGAAGAACTGGATTACAAAGCTGATCGTAAAATTCTATCATGAAAAGGATCATCATGCATGTGGAAAAAATCAAACACTGGCAGCTATCTCAACTCGTTTTGGGATAATCTCAGCAAGAAAAGAGGTAAGAGAATGAGAAAACGGATGCAACTGGTGTAAAAGACATAAAGCGAGAGCATGCAGTCAGATCATGGCACCCATGCCAAGCATTATATTGGCAATGTCATTATGAGCCTTTGAAAGAGTAGCTGTGGCTTACGGAGGACCATTCGTCACCATGGGAGAGGTAAACGAAGACAAAAGCGATATCTATGTCTTTTCACATGCCTGGCTACAAGAGCAGTACACTTGGAAATGGCATTTGCCCTGGATACCGATTCATTATTGAATGCCTTTAATCGAATGGTGAGTGGAAATCCTGAAGAAGTTGTTTCTGATAATGGTGAAAATTTCGTAGCAGCTGACAAGGAGTTACAAGGAGTGTCCACCGAAGATCGAATGATCGCTATTCGGTTATCTGATCACTATTCGAATAGCAGCGAAGCAAAACGATTATTTGGTGCCATCCGAATAGTCCGAATAATGCGGTTATTCGGATTGAATGACCACTCGAATAGATCGATTATTCGGATAGTATGAGTCAAAGAAACCGAATAGGTCAATATAGCGAATATTGAGAATAGTGTGGCTGATCGAAAAGATAAAATTTTCTTGTCCAGACAGTGGGTAGATCGCAAGACAAAGGGCAGTGGCAGGCACATCATTATGTAAAATAACTAGTATCGTTAGCCTGTTGTAGTTCTCTGCTTTGCTTGATTGTATTGCGTTGAGGATTTTTTATAAATAAAGTCTACTGTTTGTTGTGCTACCGTAGCAGGCCATAGCACTGCAGCTGGACCAGGGGAGGTGCCTCTCCTGACAATTTGCTATACGCCGATTGATTTTTGCCATCATTTAAACCATTTAGGAGTCAGGACCACACCCTAGCCACGCTCATATTCGCCAAATAACCTAATATTCAATAAAACTAGCACCGAATATTCGAACAGTTGTAATCTTTCATTTGGACAGCCCTACAGTCTTAACATTGCTTAAAATGAACTGTTGAGCCCATTATGATCGTCAACATTATCAATACTTTGGAGGCTTGAGTAAAAAAGTAATAAAGTGCATTTCATGTGTGAAGTTGGTTGGTTTCAAATTGTGATGTTTTCAGCTACAAATTATTTCCTCCTCTCTTTCAGATGCTTTATCGCACATTCAAAGTGATTATTTCCATTCAAAACGAATTTGAATGGACTTTGTATACTCACTGGGATTTAAACTGGGTTTTGATCTCTCTGTGCTCTGGATGCAAGGCGCCACTGCCATCATCACTTGTTGACCAAACACCAGATCGCAGTTTGAATAGTGGTTGTTGTTGCGATTATCGTAAAATGTCATGATTTTCAAGTTGGTCTCTTTAAAAAGATCCTTGGTTTCCATGGCAGCTAACCTCAAAGTTTACTCGAATAAGATGACATATGGTCAAACAACGACAACAACCACTCTCAACGCAAGACAGGCTTTTGTCAACAATATGGCGACTGCATCCAGATACAATCCAGCTCAACGCAAGTGAGAAAATAGAGTAAACCGAGCCATGGCATTGACTCTGAAGTGTGAGATGTATTTGAGCCTTGGTATACGAGATCTTACATAAAGTGGATGTTGGTGCCACGATGATATGAAGTAGGCCTCCCTCGTGTCGAACTCGAAGGTCAGCCAAGTCCAAATTAAGATCCAACCTAATAGTCCAGTAAACGAAAGGCAAATTTTAGTCGAACCTAGAACAAATTGTAACAGAATTTTTTTTAATGGCAAACCATTCTACATCTGCTACTAAATAGCTTCAAAAGCCTAAGAAAATCCAAGCATGGGAAGACCATGAAATTAGATGTATTTTACAGGGCAATCCATCTCGTTCCATCTTTTACGATATAGTTCTGTAGAGAGACCAGCAAAGGCTGTAGTCGATTTCACAAATTTGTATTGAAAGTGTGTAACGTATAAAATGTGGACCATTGGAAGCTGGACTTTTGGAGTTGTTCTTCTGTAAAGATTCCAGAAAAAATTGCATTTGAACGAATATAATGTAAAGATCTCTATTGTTTGGATTGCTCTAGACGTTTGGATATCAAATAGCACTACTGAAACTATCACTTCTCTCAAATATTATTTTTATTGTAATTCTTCGTTTCAATTTCGATCTACTGGACTAAGATGGAGAAGCCACATCAAAAATTATTCAAGGCAAGGGGAAAATGCTGCTGCAAAGGCTTGGATTGATTTAATAGGGAACGGGGACGGATCCAGACTGAAGTTGAAGGAGGGGTAGCTGTCAGAGAGGGCGCCCAAATTTCAGTAGAAAGTAGGCGCCCCGAAAGCGCACGAAAGTGTCGGACTCCTCATTGAGAAAATTCAGTAGTTTCTTCTAAAGAAATGTCTTGATTTGCATTTTTGCTCCACATTCAGATCGAAACAGTTGAAAAAGATTTTCTTAGGGTCAAGAGGAGGCCCTCGATCCAAAATAAGGTTGGAAACAAATTGGGGTAACTTCCTGCCAATAAAAACGGATTTGCCTCCAGCGCTCGAAGAGCTGTTGAAGATTATTCACTGTGCTTGCAAGAAAGGCTGCAACACAAATCGCTGCTCCTGCAGAAGACACGGATTAAGTTGTTCACCAGCATGCATAGGATGCAATGGAGTAACATGTTTGAACAGTACACTTCAAGATGACGTTGGGGAATGCAGTGACACTTGGAGTAAAGTAGACTTACGATTGAGTTTCAGTACAAAATGGACGCCAACACTTTTTACCATGAAGCTTTACAGCTCGACAAGCTGCATCAGCCAATAGGTATCGATCAGAAGATCTTGATTAGCAACAATTGAAGAGCAGAGTTTGGATCTAAAGGAAGGTTTAGGTCTTTGTCGCTTGATAATTCTAGCAGTTTGATGTCAAATTGCAAACGCGTCAGTCTTACACGTATTCTGTTTCATAAGAAACAGCATGTAAGAAACAGGCCTACTTGAAAGTGAGCCCATCGAAAGTTAAGAAATAACCCTACCTGAATTTACAGAACTAAGAAACTTTTGTGATTTGCAGTTTTAATTTTCATAGGTCACTCAAAATGTTTTGACACTGTACAGCAATGGCAACTGTTTGGACGTTATTTTGAGTGCGAATTATGTAACTTACTTGTTCTGAGTTCTTACTACGTAATTTGGGAGCCTTTTCAGCAAAACTGAATGAAATTGTTGATAGCAAAATGGACAAAAAATTTAAGAAACTGCCTACCAACCCCTGTAAATGTCATCTGAAAGCGTAGCCTACGAGTAGACCCATTATTCCAAAGAAGAGAGGGTCCAAAACAAAAAGCAAAGGATTCCTAGAGCGGGTTCCAGATTTCTGGAACTTGATTTATGTGGCCTTTGCTGAGACACATTTGGCACATTATTTGAATTGGGAATTAAGATGATTTGAATTAATTACTCGGGCGACAGCATGTTTCCTCGCTATTTAAAGCCAAAAACCACTTGCTCATATAATTCGTACTTTTAACGTACCCCAACTGCAAAGGCTAACCCTAACAGAATAATATCTGAGATTTAAATTTTTTCTGAAATTTAAAGAACAGTATGTTCAATCATCCCATGTTCAAATGGTCCACACTTTATACAAAACCGGATTTGAATACCGATTTATGAAATTGACAAGTTTTGTTTCCGCCTCGCAACTGTAGTGTATAACATGGAACAGAGGGGAATATTCTTGAAAAATATGTTGAATTTAGTGGTCTTCCGATGCTCTGATTTTCTTGGACTTTTAATATGTTAACCAGCACTGTTTTAGCTATTAGATGCCGCAAAAACCATTTCCGTTGCAATTTGTTCCAGGTCAAACCCTAGATTTACTGGACGATAAGGCTACTGTGTGCACCAACCATAGCTTAATAATGACAATAAGGATTGATTCTGTTCATTTTATTCAAAGCCAGACACTGAATGGCTCACTGACGCAAAAACATTTCCGCACAATTCAGAAATTAAAAAGAACTTTTTTTGAAAAATACTGTATTTTGAAATCCCATCCAATTTTGGGGTAGAAAGTTACTAGCACACGTCATTACTTAATTTCCCAAGCCAAAGTCTTGGGTGCCACCAGCCCTTGGGTGCAAAGTAAGTTTTGGTTTCTAAGTACTTTTTGTTTTTCAAGCTCAGCTGATAAAGATATCCTCTCTTTATATTTTCTTGGTTATTAGGAAAATAGAACCCAAACTCAGAGAATTCCAAGATGAGGCTACTTTCACTTGACTTGAGGAGTTATGACACAGCACAACTTTTCAGTTGTTCTTGCAGTCAAAAGGCAAATGTTCCTCTTCTGGTTTCAACGGAAAGCAGTGATTGAAATCAATATGTTTGCGTACTTGATGGGTAAAATCTAAGCAGTTCTTTGAAGAGCAACCTTTCTAGTCTAACTGCAATATTTCTTGAGAATGATACCCATAATTCCGCAAGTTTCATCAAATGGCACCCTTATTTCCGCACAAAATTCTGAAAATGATACCCATAATTCCGCACTTTTTGGAAAAAAAGTACCCTAAATAATGGCACGTCCCCGGTATCTCAATACTATTAAGTTATCCCCCCCCCTAGTTCACAACACAGTTATGAGATATAGTAAATTTTCTTTTTTATCCATATAAAATGCTTACAATGCATGTTTACCTACTCCACATATTAATACTATACAACTGCACAACACTACAAGGACAATAACGTGAGGAGCAAAATGGCATGGCTACCCCACGTTCTTACATATAACACTACTAGGACAATACACAAAAGAAAACGAAGAATACTTGTAAACTAATCACTGTACGCTAACTACAACCTAAATCAATTACAATGAACGCTTGCGGAAAAAGGACTGTGGGAAAGGAGTTTCAGAACAATTTCCCTGCTTCCGACCGAATTATGTCAAATTTGATCGATGGATCAATTGCAGAAAGCCAGGGTTTTCCTTGGAAGATTATGCCACTGTCTTTTCCGCAACCGTTCATTTCCAGTAATTAAAATAATGCAACGTAACTACTCTAAATGACGGAAGAAACAGAAGACGAAAAAAAGTAAAGGGACTTGATGGTTACTTGGCGTATTACAAAGATTAAGATGACCTTAATCAAACCGACCGGTGTTGTGGATGAAAGCTAAAGTCAACTTGAGAATCTTTCTGTTAAGATCAGAGGGTAGGTCTTTATTGCCATATAATAAATATTGCGTCAGGACCTTATTTGAAAGGTTGTTATATCCGAATGGTCGTCATATTGCCAAAACTCCAGCGAGAAGATCTCGTTGCTGCAAATCAAACAAGGGGCAGAGCAACAAGAAGTGTTCAGTATCCTCAATGCCATCATTCGAAGGGCACATTGGATTTAAGGTATCCCTGAAATTGTGTTGGAATTTATGCAAGTTCAGTTTACTGAGACCAACCCTAAGTTAAGTAAGATGGGATGGGCCAATTGGGACGTGAATACCAAAAACGGGTTTTGCAGGGGGGCGGATTATCGAGAGTAGCTCTTTCTTAAAAGCAGCAACTGAGGGTGCAAGTCTAATCTCGGGATCCAGGTTGTTCCATTCAGTTAAGCAATTTGGATAAAAACTAGATTGAAATGTTTCTGTCCTTGCCAATATTTGTCCGAAAGAGAATATTGCGACTGCCGTAGTGGCGGGATTCGATCCTTAGTATACCCAGGAGTCAGATTATTTATGAATTTGTAAAACAGAGTAAGTCGTCTACTCCACCTTCGTAGACTTAGCGATTCCCAACCAAGCTCAGCGTATACCTTCTCTCGTGATGTCCCCCTCCATGCGCTGGATACAGCTAGAGCAGCAGAATATTGAACGGATTCTAACTTTTCCATTTGGTTCCGCAAAATGACGCTATGGGTAAATTCGCATACTTTTGCAGGACTGTGGTAAATGACATTCCCATAATCTAAATGTGGTCGAACATACAGCTTGTATAATTCGTTTGAGGTGTGCCTGGGCAGATATTTGGCGAGATACTTCAGCATGCCAATGACCTTCCTTGTTTTAGAGATAACTTCTTTGATATGAGTGGAGAACGAGAGTTTTGAGTCAAGGAACATTCCCAGATGCTTGTGTTCATCTACTACCTTCACAGGTGTGTTATTAAAGACGATTACTGGATGATGAACTGCCTTATTTTTCCTTGAAGGTATTACTTCGACAGCTTGCTTTCACGCATCAGGATTAAATGACATCCTCCAATCATGGGCCCACTTTTTTATCAACTCCAAGTCGTGATTCATATCACTGGCAGCTGTATTCGGATCTTGAACGATCGTAAAAAGCGATGTGTCATCAGCAAAAAGCTTAACATTTCACTTCAAGTCCATAGTTAGATCATTTATGTAAACAAGGAAGAACAAGGGACCTAAAATGGAACCCTGCGGCACTCCAGCTAAAATATCTCCCCAATCAGAACACTGACCATTCAGCACAGTTCGCTGTTTTCGATTCTTCAGAAAGTTTTCAACAAGGGAAAGAAGTTGCCCTGAGACACCACAACGCTTAAGTTTGTAAATTAGACCATCATGCCATACCCTGTCAAATGCCTTAGAAGATCAAGATAAACTGAACGAACATCGAGGGGGGGATTACAATCGAAGGCCTTAAAAATTTTATGCGTTATAGAGATTAATTGGCTGATAGTGGAATCAACGGGACGAAAACCTGATTGATTTGGATTCAATAATTCACAAGAAACAAGGTGAGTGTATAATGAATCGTATACTAGTTCTTCAATTATTTTCCCAAAAATTGGAAGGAGAGAAATTGGACGGTAATTCCCTTTGAAATTTTTCTCATTTTTCTTATGAACTGGCACTACATTTGCATGTTTCCATATTTCAGGGCGTAATCCATGCCTCAAGCAGTTTGTAAAGATTATTTTCAATGGTAAACTCAATGCAGCATCATTTAGCTTTATCATCCTTACAGATATTTCATCCCAGCCATGTGCTTTATTAATGTTAAGTGCTCTGATTATATTTAGTATCTTTTCCTCAGAAATGGCAAACCCATCAATCAATCAATGAAGTTGTTACTGGATCATGTTGTGGAATATGACTGCCTGTATCAATTGTAGTACAATGAAAAAATATTCATGGAATAACTGAGCCTTTTCAGTGAAATCTGTTATGAATAGCTCATTTTATAAGAGGGGCGGTATTATAGGAATTTTGGCTTTGTTAAGAACGTAATAACGTAATAGCGTAATAACATAATAAGAACGTAAGAACGTAAGATATAGTAAATTTTCTACTTGATAGTTAGGAACAATACTTGTGTTTCCTAAAAGTTGTTTGTGCGGTTCAAAAACAATAGTTGTTTACGCAAGATCGGACAAAAGGTGTTTTTGCAATACTAGTTTTTTTGCGTTAAGTTGGACAATTAGAAAGTGTTTATGATTCCTTCGAGGACACTATTAATTAGTCCCTTGCGTAATGGACAATAAAGTGAGAGACAATATTTCGTAGTTGCTTACGACGTTAGGATAGTAAAAATAGGGCTCATATTCGTAGTTTGGTGGTTGGTTTTTAGCCTTAGGGCTGATAGAGTCGAGACTCCCGGACAGTCTTCTAAACAAGACAGATGGGGCCAATGACTACTGCACTGCATATCCATATTTTCCGCTTAGGTCAAATTTGATTTCAGATAACCTGAAATTACAAAATTAAACAGATACTCTGAAATTGAAAAAGCCTGTGTGGCAGTGACAATGGTTCTTTGAATTCAGAAGAAAGATCAAGAGAACCATAATAAAGATCAGATTGTAGAATGGGGTCTTGCGTTTGAGTTGTATTAATTACATCAATGGTTTTATGCTGTTGTTGCACTGGGGCTCTTCAGCCATTAGTTTTAAAGAGTTTGTTTTCGTCTTTGACTGTCAAGAATTGCAAATGCTGGTTGACAATGGGTCTTGAATACTCAACTGAAACTACCTGCCTGCATCATTCAAACTTTCTTATAGAGTAACAGTAAATATGGGAAGATGTGTAATCGCTACAGGTTGAGCACTAATGCAGCGAAAACCATAACCCCAGAACCACGACCCACCCACGAACGAACCCCGACAATGATATGTTTTTGGACTCAAATCAAATATGGACCTTCAAGCCCCAACAAGACTGAAGAATTTCTATCTATTTCCGTGCATTCTTTACTTCATATGGAAGGACCATACATTACACTAACTCATCATCGTCCGGTATTGCCTATGATAGAAATCTTTGCTTCTAAGACTTATCTTATTTTCAGTTACATTAGAATCAGAACAGCCAAACAAAACGATCGAGCAAGGAACATCGGAATCAAGACCTGATATGAATAAGCAAGGTATTTCAGCAACTTGATCAAAGAGCTGTTGCAAGAGAAAATGCTCTTTTTCCTCCTTTCCGTAAACCACAATCACCAAGGCACCCACGAAGTCACGGTTATCTCAAATCTGTGTTCATTGGATGCACTGAACTTTAGTCACAGGCATTTTTTGAGTATTTACACCTGCAATGACATGCACATCATGAGTCGATTCCTTTGGAGATCTAAAAATAGCAAGAAGCTACCTCGGCTTGGCTTTGCAGCTGCTCCATTGGTAACGGGCAATGAACAGTTACCAAGATGGTAACTTCAGTCTGCAATTTGAAAAGTACTTCATTGCATTACCAAGGATCTTGGATGGTAACTGCGATCACGCCTATCTATTTGATCGAAAATACGTAGCATTCAGGTAGCAATTTCAATTCAATATTGTGAAAACCTACCTCTCCTTGCTGACTAATTATCGGTGCAGCATAATCCAAAGGAACATTTTCAAAAAGGCATTCTAACCAAATGGTTGCAACACCAATCAATGTGTGACATTCGACTTCATAGAATAAACCATCATCATCGAAACTGTCATTGTCCTAGAAAACAAATTACAGAGTACAAAGAAGATACATTAGGTTTGGTTTAGGCTTAGGATACGGGCAAAAAAATCAATGAGACCAAACAGAGAAGGTCTTGAGCACAAAGAAAGCCCCAACGCTACTCAATCGAAACGTGCGGATAAAAATTTATAAAGAAATCGTTCAATCAAGCCTTTCGTAGAACAGCTGATATGATCACGGAGAATTAGTGTATAAATACATGGAATAGGGAAAGTACAAAATTCTCTAAAAGTATGAAAAGAAACGCAAGACTGAAAGAATGTATATTAAACGAGATAAATTTTGGTATCTATCCTTTTTGGCGACTGAAGGAAATAAAACAATAGACCTTTTAGCTATGCTACAAAACAGCCTAGATCGAGCGTCATTTCAAACATTTTTTATACTCCAGGTTCGATTGAGTATGATATGATATGAATATGATATGATATGATATGAATAAATATTTATACACGAAAATTAAACCCTTCAGCATCTAATAATACTTATATACAATCTTAAAACCAACGAAAAATTTCCAAATGTTAATATTGCTGTTCTTCCAGGGGGTCGTGTTTTGAAGTTAAGGTTTTTGATCAGCCAGTAGGTGTGCTTTCAATTGTTTTTTAAAGCAACCGAGAGTTGGGGCCTCTCGTATATCAACAGGCGTGTCATTCCACATTTTTAGAGCCGAATATTTAAAGCCCTTTTTTGCATGTTCTGTATTTAGCCTTGGGATCTGAAGATCATGGCAGTTTCTTGTTATATAGCTTGAGTGCATTGATCTTTGCTCAAATTTGTCCCAAAGGCTTTCAGGGCTTAGTTTATTCATAATCTTATAGGTCATAACTGACCGATCAAAGGAAATAAGATTATTGACGTTCAGCCAATCACAGGACCAGTTGTCTTTTAATCTGGCATTTTCGATTATCGACTGGGCTCTATTTTGTAATCGTTGGAGAGCTTCGAGTTTTCTCGTTGGAAGACTGCCCCAGATTACATCTGCGTAGCGTAGGTGACTTTCAACAATAGCGTAATATACACTACATAGCTTCGACTGAGGGAGGATATTTTTCAGTTTCTTCAGTGAAGCAAGTCCCCCACAAATCTTGTTCTTAACAGTTTTAAATTGCTCGTCCCATTTCAGATTTTCATCAACCATTACTCCTAACGATTTGGTTTTGGAAACTCGTTTGATTTCAGAGTCATTCAACTTTAACCCATTCGGTATATTTACATCTTTTGTTTTCCGAGGGTGGCCTATAATCAAGTACTCTGTTTTTGAGGGGTTAGGACTAAGCTTATTTACTCTCAGCCATTCAGAAATGTTAAGTAACTCCTCTTGCGCATCCGCTACTAGTGAAGTTAGAGCTTGAGCTAATGCAGCGAAATATTATTCAATTCTGATTCTTTTCAGAATATCGAAAAGGTCTACTGGCAAAGGAAAGCACAAGACTAATACATAAGACCGCGGGAGATTTTCCTCTCTTTCCGGTGCACATGTTTTTGAAACACCTCGTAGAAAAAGACAACTTGAGTTTTCAGAGCACTTACGCAGAAAAAAAGGTTTAGAACATGCACTGTTATGTTAGCGGGAAAAACTGAAGGTAAAAGAGACAGACGAAGATAAAGAACAACGCACAATTATTTAAAAAGCTGACGAGGGGGAAAAATGGAAGGCCATCGACGTATACGTCTGTAATTAGATACGATATAACAAGTGAATTGAATCTGAAGCTAGAATTAATGATAGCTTAGGAACGAATTTTGAGCAGTCAGAGATCTCCTGTGGGAAACAAGATCAATTTTGCTGCAGAAAAGTCGACTTCACTAAATAGGTCATTGGGTGTTATAGGTGTGGGCAATTGACTCACCTTCAGCTTCAACGCAATTACCAGGGGCGGGCAACTACTGTAAAATATTTGACCCCATGTTTGTCCAAAGGAATTGGAAAAAATAACCGTCTCTTTTATGACACAGTATGACTTTCCTCCCAAAAACAACCGGTTTTTGGGACAAAGGTCAAATTTTAAAATCAGTCATCTTTGTCCATTATGTCCGCCTAGTTTAAGCTGAGAAAACCAGTATTTCAAATTTCTACATAAGCGGTTCTACCTTTGTCCACGAAAATTTACAAAAAAAAAGACCAGGAATTCAATTCTTTGCACCAAAGTGGTTCTACCTTTGTCCGTCAAATGAAGATAAAAAGACCGGTTTTGGGACAGACCAGGAGAGATAACGACAATTTTTTTAGAACCTAGGGATCACCTCGGCATTGCTGCTTGAAAACTACCAGTTTTGGGACACTGCTTCTCTATGGATACAATTACGGTGGTAGTGATGCCTGCAGGATAAACACTCATTTCGGTGCCAATGATATGGAATTTTGGTGAGCAAGAAAAACCGGTTTAGGGACACTTGTGCCTCCAAGGCTACGGGTACCACTGTCTTTTGAGAAAAGGTATTTGGCCGAAACTACCGGTTTTCGGGACAAAAATCGCAAGTGACTAGATTGTCCATCAAGTCGAAGAAAAATAACAACGTAAATGTGTCATCAAAAAAGACCAGTTTTTGGGACAAAGATGGTGAAAAATTCTTTCGTGAACTACCGGTTTTCGGACAAAGGTAGGACCATCGTCCTCAGTGGGACATGCCCGCCCTTAAATTACACAGCGGAACATCATGGACAATTCAAAGGAAACTCTATGCGAATGCTGGATTCTAATTTGGCAGTTGCTCCTAATCGTGTAAAATTCTACCTTTTATGTCTCACCTATATAAATATCAAATCAGGACGAGGAAATACGCACCTGGCTGCCACTTGACAATACGGTCTGCTGATATAAGTCTCTCATTCCGTACAGCTTATTCTTTAATTTTTCCACTGACCAAACTGAAGAGGGAAGAAAAATCGGATTTACTTCTTCAACATCCTCCTCTTTTCACCTGCCTAGAAATGCGCTGTGTATGTGAATAAATTTTTGGCGTATGTGCACATGCTGCTCACAATGCAAAAGTTTCTAGCTTATCTTGATAGTGAGGTACCACATGCTCCGAAATGACTTGTGCGCCATTCGAAGGAGCTAAAAATTCAGTCGTCCAAGTCCTTTATGTTGAGGTATGGGAAAGGCCTCGATTCAATGATCGCAACCTCATTTGGGAAATTGGAGAAGTGATTGCAGCATTATGGCAGGAGAAAATCGCAACAAGGAATGTTTTCGACTATGTTTTATTGTAAAATGTTTACATTAAATTTATATGAAAATATATCTGACGCTTCTAGAAATGAACATATTCGGGGAAGCTACATGCAATGTCATTTTTAATCTGCAAAGTAATCTCTTGGTTAATATCTGAAAATGGCTAAAAAATGGGATGCTTTGGTTCGAGGCAACCTCTGACTCGACCTTGTTACATCATCAAGTTGCAGTTCAAGTGTTACTGGGAACAGCAACAATTCTGAGGAAGTCTGAGGATACTCGTTGTAACTTGATATTCAAGCTTGACTCTAATACATAGAAACTGTATATTTTGCAAAATTTCAATAAAAATAATAATAAGTTTTTCAAACTCCATCTCGTCACTTTAAAGTTCCACTATACACACAATAAAAAAGCAAAGATATCAGGAAACAATTAAGAACTACTATACCACTCACTATAAGGCAAGGTATGTAGACGGTAAAAGTCACAAGCAGTCTACCAACTCATTAGTTCTGGATCTGTCCACTCTTTGTCACTCATACAGAAAATGTAATACGTACTGCGGATGCATACATTTATCACCCGTTTCACTAGAAAGTCAATGGACATTGAGTCAAGAGATAAAATCAAAAGTGCTGAATACAATTCAGAGCTATCTCTACCAATAATTCCTAATGCACCCATGGTTAAATTGACAAAAATTACTTCTTCATACTCTTGTCTCATTGTGCCCATTAAGTCTGTATACTTTTCTCTTTTCATTCGTCCATTCCTTTCAATGTTTGTCTCAAAACCAACGGTCAGTTTAACAATAAGAAGCAGCTCATCTTTGACTAAAACAATGTCTGGCCTGTAAGTATCTCCCATGATTACTGATGGGTTTGAGAATCTAACATCTTTATCCTCAATATCAGCATATTCTTTAAGCCTGACTGATTTTGGAATAAGCTTCATAATGTTCAGCAAGACTGAGTCGTGTCTCCAATGATATCTCCTTTCATCTAGATGTATGGGACAACCAGCAACAAGATGTCCCAACGTCCGCTGCATGTCACAGGCTTTGCATGAAGCACTCTCTGTTGTTGTCCACCGTGCTGTATTGCTTGCAATTGGTAGAACATTGTTGGGATAACGAATGCAAAAGTCATAGATGTTGGCAGCTTTTCCAGTACATTGAACCAGCACGATCTTGTTCTTGGAAGGATGCTGTTCCATATAGCTGTAATGACAAACTTTTGAGTTGTTAATAACGCTACTATGCGTTTTTCCTTCCCGTCTCTGATGGCTTTAAGGGCGTCTCTAGTCGATTGATGCTGGTTGTACTGAATGTTGGTATGAAAGCTTGTTTTATTGTGTATTGTGCGAATGTCTTTATTTCTGGACTCGCTCAGACATTTCCTGTTGGTAACTTGACATTGGGCAAATCTTGCAGAAACAGGTTTAACCCTAACTTTGCTCTACTAAAAGCTATAATGTCAAGATTACCCGAAATCGGAATTTCTAACCATTTACGAATGCAGCTAGCGACAACATTGACTAAATTCTGCTTTATCCAAGTCTAGCTAATTTGTGACACAGTTAAATAACAGCTGATCTGAGAGAGAACGAATCTTGAATAAATAAGCAGCTTATATTTCGGATGCAATGGAAGGCTATCAATGATTTCTAACATTTCTCTTACTTTAGACAGGAGCTCTAATGGAATTAAACGAAAATGGAATTACTAAAGAAAAGTGTTTGCGTGCGTATGTTCTAAAATAAGATTTTTAAACAAAATTTTGCCGAAATTTTGTCGTTGTACTTCCAACACATTTCTTGTTGCAAGACTCACACTGCAACAAGTAAACAACATGATCAGAGTTGCAGTCGGACCGTCCCGAGAAATTGTGAAAAGATCTGGTTGAATTAAAATCTGGAAAGTATCTCCCTCCCTCATCAAAGGGCAAATCTGATAACTTCTTCTGCCATTGCATCTGAAAGTACCCTTTTCCATCAACTCCTCATCGATACTTGGCAGCTTAGCCCTCACAAGTATATCGTTAAAATTATTTGCCCTTCTGAACGTTACAAATATTTTGTCCTTAAAAAGTGCCTCGTGCCCCTTGTCTACCAGCAAAGGAGCGCATTTGGAACCAATTGCTATACCTCTAAGCTGCCGATTGAAATCATCCTTAAATTCGAAAACATTGTCCTTAAGAACGACGTGAGCTAATTCAAGAAGGGTATCTGTGGAAATGGTTTTATGTTCCCGTTGTTCAAGTAACCCTTTTAACGCCTCCAATCACTCCTCGTGCAGAATACTTGTATAAAGCCTCACTACATCCACTGCACATAGAATAGCACCATCAGGGAGGCCATTTACATCCATGATATTTTTAAGAAAGTGATTTGTGTCTTTTATACATGACTGCACCTTCTTCGCTAAAGGCTGCAAATGGTGGTCCAAAAATGCCGAAATGTTTCGGTAAAAAACCACAGTGGGGAATAACGGGTCTCCCTGCTACGCTATTCAATCTTTTGTGGATTTTTGGGAGGAGCTAAAACAATCCTAATCCTAGGGCTATTTACCATTAGGTAGTCTAATCACAGGAAGCCCAATCGCAAATTTACTGGTGGGGCCTAGCCTCAACTGAGGCAATTTATGCTGTTTTGTTTTGCTAACTGCAAAATAGGTAACACTGCTTGTTCTTTGAATTGAAGAAAATGAAATTCATACCGTTAAATGGTTGACTGCTTATCTCTGTGTCTTTTTCTTGCTTCACTATTATTGCTACATCCTGCCGGCATGACAGCATCGGTCCTGTTGCTGTTGTTGTACTGCAATGACGTGACATGATTGCCCTTGATTGTTGCGTTGTATCGTAAGTATAATAATAAACAAGGAATGAAGCTTGTTTACCGGCAACAATCTAACAACAGTTTTGTTGTTAGTTTTGTTTTAGTTCAGTTTAGTTAGTTAGTTAGTCTAACAACAGTTTGTGGTGACTCCTGACATCATGCAAATGCCCAAACCTTGTCAATGTGCTAATACTAAGTGTACCCCTTATGAAGAATTTATTTGCTTCAGAAACAAGTGGAAACCCTGCAAAAGGCATATAGGAGTAGCCATGGAAACAACACAACCAAACAATTTGAAAAAGAAAAAGAATCAAAAGAAGAGATATCGTCATTGAAGAAAGAAAATGAATCGCTGAAAAATGAAATGAGAAGAAAAGATCTTCTGATCAATAGTATGGAGAAAACGGAGGAACCACAGATCCGCGAATTCCAATTCCCAGCGAGAAAGAAAGTAGCAAAGATTGATCCTTCGATTTGCCCATGGGACTACATTTCAACGAATAACAACAGGTTTGCACCCATAGCCCCGCCAATTGAAGATATGTCTCAGAAAACTGAATTTCCAAAACGAGGCAATGCAGCTCATCCAAAGGAAAATGCAGCGAAAAGTGCAACTGGGTTAAGCAAAATCACAACATCAGCAAATCACCACGAATCCACTCGAAGTTCCATTGATAAATGGAAGAAAATGAGATCCTGGATGAGGCCACCAGTGCCCAATTCCACGGAAATCATCGGAGACTCAATAATAAAGCGCATTCAAGGCTACAAGATGAGTGAAGCAACGAATGGCCAGGAAAAGATCTTTGTTAGGGCGTTTCATGGGGCAAAACTGGATGCCAACAACGAAGAAAAACCCAAAAAGAATCGTACTACACTGCGGTAGAAACGATGTGAGCAGTGGCACAGCACCAAATGAAGCTGCCCTAGAAATTGTGGATTTAGCAACGAATCTCAAAAGCCACGAAAATGAGATATTGGTATCAAGTTTAATTGCTAGAGGAGACAGATGGAATGAACATGTAAGTCAAGTGAATAAAAATTTGAAGGCTAGGTGTCACAGAGAAAGATTTCCATTTATCGATAATCCAATATAGATCCAGCTTATCACTTAAATCGTAGTGACTTGCATTTAAATTCTGAAGGAACACGCATGCTTGCTAATAATTTTTTGAAAGCTCTAGGTCATTATTGACTATCAAATAGAGAAGGAAGAGAGCAGACTCCAAATAATGTAAATAAAGTAGGTAATAATTCAGCAAATAAGGGGCCAGGTATCTCAGGGGTAGAAACGTCAACGCCGGATACCTCCGCAGATAGAGCCTTAGATGCAAAGTCCCCGTTGAAATTGTTGAGATTAAGAAACATGGATAGGGTGATAGTTGGATATCTTAATATATATTCAGTTAGAAATAAATTTGATGCGCTCAGGAAAAATTGCTTCACAAAATCTAGACATACTTATAATTGCTGAGACAAAGATTGATGCCTCCTTTCCAACAGGGCAATTTGCAATAGAAGAATTTGCGACTCCATTTCGTTTAGACAGAAATGCTAATGGCGGTGGCTTACTGGTTTATGTAAGAAGTGATATACCTTCACATCGGTTACATTCTTTCAAATTTTCCGATGGCATCGAATGCATTAGTTTCGCAATAAATTTAAGGAAAAAGAAATGGGTACTGTTAAGTGTTTACTGGCCACCAACGCAGTCGCAAGAGTATTTACTTGAAAATTTAGGTCGTGCACTCGACCACTACAGTGAAAATTACGAAAACTTTATGATTTTAGGAGATTTTAATATGACTGAAACTGAGGAACAGTTGAAAAACTTTCTGGACTTATATGGTCTTAAAATCTCGTGCATGAGCCAACGTGTTACAAATCTGAGACAGCAAGATGCATAGATCTTGCACTGACAAAACCGAAACAGGAGCGTAAAGCAAACTACTACAGTGGAAACTGGCTTGCCAGATTTCAATAAAATCGTTGTTACTGTCCTTAAAACCACTTTCCCCAAACAAGGAGCAACTGTAATTAACAATAGAAACTACAAAAATTTTAACGAACTTGCTTTTAGGAATGATCTCCGAGAGGAATCAGGGAGAATAGAACCATCAGATTTGAGTTACAGTTCATTCGAAACTACTTTCGACAAAGTTCTAGACAAACATGCTCCATTTAAAAAGAAATATGTGCGGAAAATGAAAAACCATTTATGACTCGTGCTCTACGCAAAGCGGTCATGTTACGCTCCAGACTGCGTAATAGATATAATAAAAATCAAACTGTGGAGAATTGGAACAAATTTCGAAAACAACGAAATTCCTGCGTTAAGTTATTTCGAAGGGAAAAAAGAAATTATTACAACAACCTAGAAATCTCACTTGTGACTGACAATAAGAAATTCTGGAAGATTGTGAAGCCTTATTTCTCTGACAAATTGCAATCTAAGAGCAAAATAGTTTTGATTGAAGATGAAACCATCATTTCCAACGATGTAGAGGTAACAGAAACAATGAATGAATTTTTCATCACTGTTATGAATTCCCTTGGCATAAATGAAATCGCTAATTACGAAAATCGTACTGAAGGAATCATACATCCTGTTGATAAAGCTATAAACAAATTTTCGAATCACCCCAGCATTCTTAAAATTACAGATCACTATCAAAATGCTGATTCCTTTAATTTTCAGATAGTTACTCCTGATGCTGTGGACAAAGGAGTTAGGAACCTAAATCCTAAGAAAGCTACAACGCACAAAAATATTCCTCCTAAAATTCTTAAATCCAATTCTGATGTATGTGTAGAACCATTGACGAAAATATTTAATGACTGCATAGAAAATTCATCCTTTCCTGATGAACTAAAGTGCGCGGATGCCACATCACTTCCCAAGAATGGAGCAACCAACTCTAGGACTAACTTTAGGCCAATTAGCGTTCTGCTTACGGTCTCAAAGCTTTTTGAACGATTAATGGACAAGCAGGTACTTTCTTATATTACACCCTTCTTATTGTCACTTCTCTGTGGATTTCGAAGAGGTTAAAGTGCCCAGCATGCTCTCGTAAGGCTCTTAGAAAAATTCAAAATTAGTCTTTTTACAATAATACAACAAAATAAGTAAAACAAGTCAACAAAATTACAAAGTTCATAAAATCTATGTGTGCAATCTAAAAGAGGTGTAAAACTACAAAAAACCGAGCTGAGGTATGCATTGTTTGCAGAGTCTACAGTCACAGTCTACATATTTCCAAAATTTTATTCTATTCTTGAATTGTTGCATAGAACTTGCATCTTTTATTTCCTGTGGAAGAGTATGCCAAATGCGCTGTCCTCTATAACGGACTGTTTCAGTACCATATTTAACAGTATGTACGATAGGAACTGTGAATGTATTTGAATTTCTCAAATTATAAGCAGCATTTCTTTGAGGAAAGATTTCATTCATGAATGTGGGAGGTTGATTATTTATTGTTTTGAACATTTCAGTCATAAGCAATTGCAGATTTTTCTCATGTATCGTTACGGATCTATCTTTTTCCAATAATGCTGCAAAACTGGAACAAAAGTCTTTATATGCTATTCTGATGGCTCTCTCGTGCAGCCTATTGATTTTGCTGTTCATTTTTCTGCTATGAAACATCCAAACCAATGGACAATATTGGAACTGACTAGTAACAAATGCTCTCATCAAAAGTCTCAATTTATCAGTACCTAGATATGCAGACATTCGTGACAAAGCAAATAGTTTATTGCCAGCCTTTTGACAAATATTGCTGATGTGCTTTTCAAAGCTAAGATTTGCGTCAATTAAAATGCCTTGCAGATTCTCCTCCTTTGAATTATTGACGGCACAGCTGCCCTTATTTATGCTCACCTCTTGATTTGTTCTTTCACCAAATATCTAACCTTAGATGTTTATAGCTGCTGAAAGAACCATTGATTTTTACTCGTTGTTGCCGATTTTCCAAATAGCTGTAAACAAGCAATAAAGCTTCATGGCTGAATCCGTATGCGTGCAACTTTGCAATCAGTAAGTCATGTCGAATACAGTCAAAGGCCTTCGAAAGGTCCATGAAGATAGCCCCTATTTTCCCACCGTTGTCCAGGCAAGCTTTCCATCTTTCAATTGGCGCATCAATGCATGTTGGGCATTGTAGCCCTTGCGAAAACCACAAAGCAGCCATGGAGCCATGTGTGAAGAAATCTGAGTATCCATGAGACTTTCAAATACCTTTGATACTTTAGGGAGAACATTAATTGGTCTGTAATTACCCTTGAAAGTTTTGACTTCTTTTTTAAAAAGTGAGGACACATCTGCTAACTTCAATTCATCCGGAAAGGGAGATCGTTCTATTGAGTTATTAAAAATGATTTGCAAAGGTGTAGAGACTAGATCGGACTCATTTTTCAACAGTTTTGGAGGAATACTCCTGAAAGTGGTTGACTTGGAGGGGTTTAGTCCATCAACTTCATTTTTCACATTTTGAAGTGACACCTTTTCAAATGAGAAGGAACCAATGTTCACTTTCAAGGAACGAATTTTTTTGATACTTGGATGCCTTGAGAACCTACATAAAGTTTCAGCTACTTCTGACTTGTTCGACATAATTTTTCCATCTTCGATCAATGTTATGCGAGATTTTGAAGAGCTCTTATCCGATATAAAAGGTTTGACAGTCTTCCAAAATTTTTTGTTGTCTGTAACTTCAGAAATATCAAGTTGATTATAAAAATCTCTCTTCACCTTAAGGGATAATTTAACGCAAAAATTACGCTGTCTACGGAAAGCGTCCCAGTTACCAGCCGATCTATTCTTAGCGGGGTGAGTGACCGAGTGGCTTATACAGTCTTCGTCAGGTGACTGAAGTTAAGCTTGGTCGAGTGAGGTCAGATTTCGGATGGGTGACCTCTGAGGTCTGACCTCGCAACTCACCTCGTCGTCCTTCGGAAGGGACGTTAAACTAGGGGTCCCATGCCTGGATGCGGCATGCACAGTGGGCCTAAATTAGCTTTCAGTAGCTAGAAATCCTGACAAGCCCACTCAAAACAAATTGAAACAAACATAATAATTGATCAATAGGATCGCTAATATCTTCAGAAGGAAGAACAATATCTTCGTTTTCAACAATTCCCAGACAATCGGTAATAGTGACAAAAAAGTTATTAAAAGTTTCAGCTACTTCTGACTCGTTCGACATAATTTTTCCATCTTCGATCAATGTTATGCGAGATTTTGAAGAGCTCTTATCCGATATAAAAGGTTTGACAGTCTTCCAAAATTTTTTGTTGTCTGTAACTTCAGAAATATCAAGTTGATTATAAAAATCTCTCTTCACCTTAAGGGATAATTTAACGCAAAAATTACGCTGTCTACGGAAAGCGTCCCAGTTACCAGCCGATCTATTCTTATTATATCTATTTTTCAGCCTTGTGCGTAGCATGAACGCCTTGCGGAGAGTACGGTTCATAAATGAACTATCATTAGCACGAATGTACCTCTTTTTCATTGGCGCATGTTTATCTAGAACACGTAGAAAGGTATCCTGAAAAGACGCGTAAGTCAAACATTGTACATCAAGGTCAGCAAGTTCAGTTTGAAGCTCCTGTCGAAATGTTTCTGCCCGAAAGTTTTTATAGTCCCTGTAATTAACAACGTTTGGCTTTTGCTTGTCAAAGGAAGCTTTCAAAACTGTAACGAACATTTTGTGAAAATCAGATAGACCAGTTTCAATCGCCGTTGTTTGTTGGAAGTTCCTTCCTCTATTCGTCAATATCAAATCAATGCACCTAGGGTTACCGGACTTAAAACACGTAGGTTCTCTTACCAAGTTCTTAAAAGCGAAAAGATCCACGAAGTCACCTATCTCCTGGTCTCCTGTTACCTACTCTCGAGTACCGAATAATCGTCCCCCCCGCTTATTGATTTTTGAAAAATTTTCCAACCCCCCTGCTCTTATTCCAACCCCCCCTTTTATTAATTTTTGGAAAAATGAAATGATATTAGACATAAGTTCTGAATAAACGCAAGAAAAAGTCTCAAGAAGTTCCTTTAGTAGAACCAGAGTTCTAAAGTATATGTATCAGTAACATCACTGTTCACATAAATATATAACAGATAGGTGTTTACCTAAGAAAAGGGCTGTTTTCTATTTCTCCAAGTAGCCCCCCCCCCGATTATTCCAACCC
The DNA here is from genome assembly GCA_964019985.1 of Aurelia sp. 4 Dawson et al 2005. NCBI lineage: Eukaryota > Metazoa > Cnidaria > Scyphozoa > Semaeostomeae > Ulmaridae > Aurelia > Aurelia sp. 4 Dawson et al 2005. The sequence continues at coordinate 9,043,754 of OZ026505.1, forward strand.
CCCGATTATTGTTATCTCGAACCATTTCCAACCCCCCCGATTATTCCCATCCCCCCGTTTATTCGGTACTTGAGAGTATCTCCTGAAGTCTTGATGAAGGTGGAAAAGCAGGGGCTGTATTGATGGATCTCTCCAAGGCATTTGACTGTATCAGGCATGATCTTTTAATTGCAAAATTGCATGCCTACGGTTTCTCTCGTGAAGCATCTCACAAATAGGCAACAAAGAGTCAAAGTAAATGGGTCATTCAGTTCTTGGAAAAGCGTCACACGTGTTCCTCAGGGGCCAGTATTAGGGCCTCTGCTATTCAACATCTACATAAATGATCTTTTACTCTTTATCCAAAACTCGGATATATGTAATTATGCAGATGATGCTACAATCTATGCCTGCGATAAGAACCTAGACAATATTTCTCATAGGCTTGAAACTGACTGTAGTGTAGCCTTAGGATGGTTTGCCGACAACTTCATGAAATTGAATGCAGATAAATGCCATCTTTTGGTTCTTGGGCAGAAGTGTGATGATCCCGTTACTGTTGGGATTGGAAATGCTGATGCTGTAAATAGCTCTGAAGAGAAGCTACTTGGAGTTCAAATTGATAGCAAACTTTCCTTCGATAATCATGTTTCCAAACTGTGCCAAAAAGCTAGCAATAAAATGTATGCACTCGCTCGCATATCGCCATATATAGATCAGAGCAAACTAAGAGCCCTCATGAGGGCATTCATTACCAGTCAGTTTCAATACTGTCCTTTAATTTGGATGTTTCAAAGCAGACAGCTCAACCAAAAAATCAACAAAATACAGGAAAGGGCATTAAGAAATACTTACAAGGATACTGAATCTACTTTTAGTGAGCTATTACAGAAGGACAGTGCAGTTACTATTTATTCAATGAATTTGCAAATACTTATGACTGAGATATACAAAACTAGAAATGGTCTGAACCCTTCATTTATGCAGGAAATATTCTGTGATAATACAACTTACTACAATTTGCGTAACAATAACGAATTTTTTCAACCAAGAGTGAGATCTGTCAAAAACGGGACAGAAAACGTCTGATTCAAAGGTCCACAGCTATGGCAAATGTTACCACCAACGATACGAAATTCACAAGCCCTTTGCCAGTTTAAAACAAAGATACAAAGATAGAACGGAGAAAATTGTCCATGCACATTATGCCGCGTATTTATTCCGAACTTGGGCTTTTCGTAATACATATTTTTAGACATTGATTTTATCCTGTACAAATTTTGATGACTTGTAAATATTTTATCCACTATTTTTCTTATGTAATATTTGTATTTTGTATTTTTAACGTTGGAATTAATTAGCTTATTACTTTTAGCTATATTTTTAATGTGATCCAACGATAAAGAAATTGATAATAATAATAAATAATGATGATAAAGTCCTCGCTCTATCTCGGCGAATTTTGCATCAAACGCACAGTTCTTTGCATCAGAATGTTCTCCAGATTTTAAACTTTCTACTCAATGCATTTGCTCTTACTTTCCGCCGTGAAATGATATGAAACAAACACGAAATAAAACATATCTCTACGGTAGTTTGAAATCTAACGAAGCTCGACCTCGGTAACCTGTCCAAGTCAAAGAGCGCCGACGCTCGATATTCGTCAGATTTTCCGTGAAAATCACGACGGTCATCCCCCGGCTTCGGTAGCGCCACGCAAACAAGACGCAGCAATATCCAGGGGACTTTTCATGGAAAATCAGACGAATATAGAACGTCGGATTTGTTCTGACGAATATCGAACCTCCATAAAAATGACATCCAGGCTCGATTTGCCTTCAGAACGACTAGAACTTCTCTGTGTTGAGATATCTCCACCCAAAAGCAAACCCTTTCTTGTTGTTGCTTGGTATAGACCACCAAATGACCCAGTTGATTCCTTTAATAAGCTGGAAAAAGCACTTGCTTTCCTTGACAAGGAGGGCAAAGAAATCATTCTCCTCGGAGACACAAATTTTGATCTTGCCAAGAAATCAACTGATCAGGAACTGGATAACAATGCAAAACACATTTCTAGTTTGTATGAGCTTTTCAGCTCCAAACAGCTCATAGAGGAACCAACAAGGGTCACTCTTGACACTGCAACAGTCATTGATCATGTTGCTACAACATGTCCCAGAAACATAATCAAATCAGGAGTGCTTGAGGTTTCCTTGAGTGATCACTATATGGTTTACTGCATTCGGAAATTCAATGGAACAGTAGAAAAAGGTCACAAAAAGATTAAGACTCGCAAAATGAAAAATTTTAATGAGGAAGCATTCCTTGCCGATGTTTCTGCGATATGTTGGGAACAAATGCTTACTGAAACTGATGATATCAATTTGCTCGTCAACTACTGGTCTGAAATGTTTTTCTCTGATTATTGAAAAACATGTGCCTTTGATTGAAATGCGGGTTTCTGAGAAATATTGCCCCTGGATTGACAAGGATCTTAGGGATTTGATGCGGACGAAGGACAAACTTAAAAATCAGCAGTCAAAGGTAAATCCCCAATCCTTATGGACTCTTACAGACAGATCCGTAAAAAGATCAATGCAATTAATGTTCAGTTGAAGAAACAGCATTATACCAATAGGATCTCTGCATGCAAAGGTAATATGAAAGAATCTTGGAAGCAATGAATGAACTCCTCAACAAGAGATCAAAGTCAAGTAGCATTGATTTTCTCAAAGAATTTGGTACTGAAACTCGGAACAAAAAGGATGTTTCTAAGGCAATGGACAATTTCTTTTGCACAATAGGTAGGGATCTAGCAAATAAAATACAACTTGCCGCTAACCCCCTTCTATCTGGCGAATATGAAGTTAACAAAAATAAGGCCAAGTTTAACTTCAAGACCATTGAGTTGAAAGATATCAGGGATGCATTTGCCAAGGTTAAAACAACAAAGAGCTTTGGGGTTGATAATATCTCTAGTTACTTTTTGAAGCTTGCTTTGCCCTATATTGAAAACTCTCTGGCTTTCCTGTTTAACATATCCATTGAAACTAGCCAGTTCCCAGATTCATGGAAAGTAGCTAGAATTACTTCGATTTTCAAAGAGGGAGATAAGACTGAAAAATCCAACTATCGTCCCATATCAGTCTTGCCTGTCATCTCAAAGCTCTTCGAAAAGCTCGTTTTCAACCAGCTGTACCACTATATGAAAGAAAATGGTCTCTTTACATCTGACCAATCAGGCTTTTTGCGGCTACATTCCACACTAACTTGTTTGCTTAAAATGAGTGATGACTGGTACAACGGGCTTGATCTCGGTAAGCTCGTGGGATTGGTATTTATTGGCCTAAAAAGGCATTTGATACGGTCGACCATGATATTCTCTGCAAAAAGCTCGAACTATATGGAGTTCAACAGCGAGAGTTGTCTTGGTTAAGGTCTTACCAATCCAACTGCAAACAATTCTGTAGCGTAAATAGTGTTGATTCAAACGTTGCGGAAATAGAAGTGGGAGTCCCACAGGGTTCATTGGCCCTCTTTTATTCCTCATTTATATCAATGACCTTCCCCAGGCCATCCAAGATTCGTCTGTGACTATGTATGCCGATGACACCAGTCTTTGTCATCAGTCTAACGATTTGACTCAGCTGAATGAGGCTATTAATAGCGATCTCAAGAAACTGGAGACGTGGCTGAATGGCAATAAGCTTTCATTGAATGAGGCAAAAACTCACTCAATGCTTATATCCACCAAGCAGGAAGGCAGCTCTCTTAGAAGTCGAAATGAAGCTTTGGAACTGAAGATACGCGAAAATGAGCTCGAAGTAGTTCAAAAAGACAAATTACCTTGGAGTGCAGATCGATTGCAATTTAGATTGGAAAGAGCAAATCAAGGCTGTTTCTACCAAGGTCTCCAGGGCGATCGGCTTTCTAAGACATGCTAAATCCTTTCTGCCTATGGCAAGTTTGAAAACTCTTTACACAGGTATTGTCGAGCCCCACTTTCGATATTGTTGTTCTGTCTGGGGTTTTGCTGGGTCGAGCTCATTTTCTTACCATCTTCTTATTTGCTGGGTCGAGCTCATTTACTACTTCGAGCTCATTTTCGCGTATCTTCAGTTCCAAAGCTTCATTTCGACTTCTAAGAGAGCTGCCTTCCTGCTTGGTGGATATGAGCATTGAACGAGTTTTCGCTGGTTCTTAAGGATGTTAAAGCCGGGGGTGGTTGTAGGGATAAGCTCCTACTACCTAAAAAATGCTCCCACTGGCATGCGTCTCTAATAGCCTCTGACATCCAAAGCCCAACTCCTGGCCTTCACGTGTGGCTTAGCTTTTTAAGCCCGGCAGAACTGTTTCAACTGACGAGGAGAAGGGGCGAAGGCGAGAGTCTGGCGCCTCAAAACCAGTTGCTTGTGGGCTGGTGGAGTTCATAGCCTGGTTAAGGCACTCCATCTGGAGAAGGAAACTCCGAAACCAAATCCATGGCGGTTCTGTCTAGTCAACCTGGCAGCAGTTCTGGCTCCTGGAAGTTCTGTTTGTTAACTCAACAGCAGTCCTGGCAAGCAAAGCACTGAGTGGTCTCTTCAACTGTGTCAGCTTACTGTCCCGTTGGTAAAGGGGGGTCACTCGCCAAGGGACACTTCCTTGCACCGGCTAGTGTCTTCATCTTATGGTGCAGCCTAACATTTTATGAGATGAGTTTTTCGGAAAGTTCGACGAATGTTACTGCGTACCAGGTAACCGACGCCCCATACTTCATGGCAATGGCGGAAAATATGCGAAGTCCATGTAATAATTCTACCGCATCCGGGGTAACCGATGGTCTTAATGCTACCGCATTTGGGGTAACCGATGAAAACCGAGGAAACATCAGAAACTCAAAAAAGAAAAAGTATATCCTGAAACTGGCAGCCTGGAATGTCCGCACAACTAATGATAGTGATAGTAACATCAGACCAGAAAGAGTAACTGCTATCATATGTAGAGAACTTGAAAGCACGGGTATAGATATCTGCGCCTTAAGTGAGGTACGGCGTCCGGGTTCGGGTAACGTTATAGAAAGAAGTCACACTATCTTTTGGAGCGATGGTGAAGACAAAACTGCTGGTGTCGGGTTTGCTATTTCTAATAGATTTGATATTATAGGTCCAGTTCCAATAAACAACAGATTGATGACGGCTCGTATTCCGCTTCAAGACAATACTCACCTGACTGTAATCAGCGTTTATGCGCCTACGATGCAGCGTTCTGAAGTAGAGAAAGAGATGTTTTATGAGCAGCTCGGTGATTGTATCACCAAAGCAAAAGGAGACAGTATTATTGTTTTAGGTGACTTTAACGCCCGTGTAGGGAAGGATTGGCAATCTTGGCCTTCAGTCATCGGAAAGCATGGAGTTGGCAGAATGAATTCAAACGGTCTTCTTCTATTAGAATTCTGTACTCGTTTTCAACTTTACGTTATGGGTACCATGTTCCAACTCAAAAGTTACTTAAAGAATACCTGGCAACATCTTCGCTCAAAGCATTGGCATCAGTTAGATCATGTGTTGGCCGATAAAAAAGCCAGACAATTCATCAATATTACAAAGATCAACCCTACTGCTGATTGTTATACAGATCATAAACTCCTATTATGTAAGTGTTGCATCGTAATTAAAAAGAAAAGGAAAAAGTCAAGGCGTTCACCTAAATTAGATACTATCATGAATGAAGAAAGAAGAGAGAAGCTGGAAAATCTCCTCAATGAACAGCTTCCTGATTGCAAAGAATCTTGGAAAATCTAAAAAGTCATCCTTCGGCGTGCTGCAAAGCATGTATTTGATAAGAGGATAAGATAAGGTACCGATTGGTTTTACGACCAAGAGGAGAGCATACGAAATCTGTTGAAAGATAAGAAACTAAATGGCGACAGATAAGCACTTAGAAATGAAATCAGAAAACGCAAGAATGAATGGTTCCAACAAAAAGCAGAAGACGCAGAAAGGTACTCGAATGAGAAGCATCATAGAGAGTTCTATGCAACTCTAAAGGCTGTCTATGGCCCCAAATCTAAAAATCTCCATGCAGTAAGAGCAAAAGACGGCGTACTTCTCTCATCTACAGAAGACATAAAGAAAAGATGGATAGAGCATTTTAGTGAGCTTCTTAATCAACCGACTGATGTTGATCTGAGCATTCTCGATGATATAGAGCAGTACCCAATCATTGAAAAATTGGATGATCCTATCACCATCGAAGAAGTGGAATAAGCAATCAACAACACAAAAGTCAAAAAGAGCTCCGGACCTGACGGTATCATACCAGAAGTGCTCGTTTACGGCGGCCATGTCTTACGTTCATTCCTTTCAGCAATCTTCAATCAAATCTGGCACACAGAACTTATGCCATCCGATTTCACCGATGCCAAAATTTGCATCCTCTTTAAGAAAGGAAACAGAAACCTGTGTGGGAGCTATCGAGGCATATCTCTTCTCAGTGTTGTAGGAAAGCTAATTGCGGATGTCTTACTACAAAGACTTCAATGTATAGCGGAAGCGGTTTACCCTGAATCTCAATCAGGTTATAGAGAGGGCAGAAGCACAATTGATGAGATATTTACTCTGAGGCAAATAATGGAAAAATGTAGAGAGCAGAGAAGGAACCTGCACATTGTGTTCATTGATTTCACGAAGGCTTTTGACAGTGTAAATCGTGATATGCTTTTCAAGATCTTGGGAAAGCTTGGTTGCCCTCCTAAATTTACTCGCATCATCAAAAAATTGCATTCTGATACCTATGCGAGAGTCATTATTGATGGGGAACTTTCCGATCCCATAGCATACAACAGTGGAGTAAAACAGGGTTGCAAGCTCGCTCCGACCCTCTTTGGAATCTACGCTGCAGTATTATTGTACCTTGCCTTTAAAAACATCAACCACTCGTACAGCATTGAAATTCGCCTTAGATATGATGGTGACTTATTCGACCTCCGTCGTTTAAAATCAAAATCGAAAACATTTAACAAGTACATTCGGGAAGCCCAGTATGCAGATGACATTGCAATCATCTGTAATGATGCTATAGGACTGCAACTTCTTTTATCTGCGTATGATATGCTGTCCAAAAAAGTGGGTCTCCGAGTCAATATCGAAAAGACAAAACGATAAGTTTGGGTGAGCAAGCAGATTTCTTCATAGATGGAAAAGTATTAGAAAGAGTAGATCCCTTCAAATATCTCGGCAGCTGGGTAACCAATGACTGCAAGTTAGATGTTGAAATTACGGCTCGTATTCAAGCTGCGTCGTGTGCAGTAGGAAGGCTCAAAGACAGAGTCTTTAAATGCAGGGACCTAACAACTGAAACCAAGCTAAAAGTTTACAATCAATGTGTTATTCCTATTATCATGTATGGAAGCGAAACTTGGACTCTCTATCGCCACCATATCAAGAAGCTCAGAACGCTCCAACAACGACATCTCAGATTCATTCTCAATATTAAATGGACCGATTATGTTACAAATGATGAAGTATTAGAAAGTGCCAAGACTGAAGACATTGAAAACATTCTCATCAGAAACAGACTTTGCTGGCTTGGTCACGTTGTTCGCATGCCAGACGAGCGACCAGTCAAAAACCTGTTATACAGTGAACTCGCTGAAGGTACAAGAAAAGTTGGTCGTCCTTTTTTGAGGTTCAAAGACACAATGAAAGATATACTGAAAAGAGGTGGGGTCCTTGATATATGGAAAAGCGTTGCAACAGACAGGCTAGAGTGGCGGTGGTTAATCAGCAATACGTGTCAAAAGATAGACAATGAGAGGAAAGAAGAAAATAAAAAGAGAAGACAAAAAAGACATCAAAGACAAAAGAGGAACTGACTATTAATACATTTGTTTTGGACTTTAACTTTTTGAACTTTTTCATCCTCATATTTGTGTTATGCCCGTGTCGGGTTTTAGGCGTGTGTGTGTGTGTGTTTGCTGGGTCTACAGACATCAACCAGTTGCAAAAACTTCAAAATCGTGCTGCTAGGATCATAACAAATAGCAGCTTTGATACCCCAAGCAGACCACTTATTACAGAGTTGGGCTGGAAGACCGTTGAAGAACTCATTGGCAATGAGTCCAAAATAATGGTCTTCAAGTCGCTCAATGATTTGGCTCCTCAATACTTGTGTAATCTCTTTACCAAAAATTCAGCATGCTCCTCCCGCAGTCTCCGGAACACTGAGACTGATTTGAGGTTGCCTAAGAAAAGATCAGCAAATGGACAAAAAATGCTTTTCTTTCCGGGGAGCTAAACTATGGAATGGCCTTCCTGCTGAGTCTAAGACGGCATCCTCCCTGGGTGGTTTCAAAAAAACAATACAGGGTTGCTTTTTCCTTTTTTATTGTAAATATTATATAGTTGTAAATAGGATTTTAATATTATGGTTTCTTATTTTCTAGCATTTTAATTGTATATATTGTAATTAGCTTTTATTGGAGGGCCCCTTGAAAAAAAACTTCAGTTGAAGGGCAGCCCTCCCTAAAGAACTCAAATAAAAAATAAAATAAATAAAAAAAAGTCGGCGCTCATTGACTTGGACAGGTTACCGATGTCGAGCTTCGTTAGATTTCAAACTGCCATGGAGATATGTTTTATTTCGCGTCTGTTTCATATCATTTCACGGCGGAAAGTAAGAGCAAATGCATTGAGTACAAAGTTTAAAAGCTGGAGAACATTTTAATGCAAAGAACTGTGCGTTTGATGCAAAATTCGCCGAGATAGAGCGAGGACAAAACTGTTGTTAGTTTTTTGCCGGTAAACAAGCTTCATTCCTTGTTTATTATTATACTTACGATACAACGCAACAATCAAGGGCAATAATGTCGCGTCATTGCAGCACAACAACAGCAACAGGACCGATGTTGCCATGCCGGCAGGATGTTGCAATAATAGTGAGGCAAGAAAAAGACATAGAGATAAACAGTCAACCATTTGACGGTATGAATTTCATTTTCTTCAACTCAAAGAACAAGCAGTGTTACCTATTTTGCAGTTAGGAAAACAAAACAGCATAAATTGCCTCAGTTGAAGCTAGGCCCCACCACTATATTCGCGATTGGACTTCCTGGTGGTCTAATTTGGCTTGATCCAAATCTCTTCTATTGTTGATAGTTTTGAGAGTGTCCGAAATGATTTGGTGAAGCCGCTCCGAAGGATTGTTGTCAAGCTTGCTATCCACTTCAGAGTCACTGAGTTGACTCTCTGCTTTCATGACACAACCATCTCTATCTCAAACCACTACACCCGAACCATTGTCGGCCTCCTTGACAACGATTGTTCGGTCCGACTTAGAACTGTTAATTGCTTCACCCTCCCCTCCTCCCTATTAAAATTTCTGTACTTATTTCCTTTAGCCGATGTATTCATAAGCTGCTCCTCTAATTCACTCAAATACAGCTCAATTGCCACATCTTTATGTCGTGGATTATGTTGCATCATTTGGTTAGTGAATGTAGTAAATTGGCACAACGGGAATATAAGCGAAGACATGATGACGTGGCACGCTATATACATTGGCAATTATGTGAAAAGGGGGATTCGAAAGAGCTAGTGAATGGTATGATCAGAACCCAGAAGGAGTGCTTGAGAATGAAAACTGTATACTATTGTGGGATTCCACCATACAATGTGATCGAATGGTTAAGGCACGACGACCAGACATCGTATTTATGGATAAGAAGAAGACAGAGATTAAGATTCTGGACATGGCAGTACCGGGTGATGGAAGGGTTAAAGATAAAGAACTCGAGAAGATTGAAAAGTATCAGGCGTTGAAGGAAGAGGTAGGAAGGATTTGGGGAACGAAGAAACTCAAAGAGATACTTATAGTGATTGGTGCACTAGTAGCAATCTCAGATGAGTTTGATAAGCATACAGAAGAAATTGGAGTTAAGATCACGATACAAGAGATGCAAAGAACGGCACTTTTAGGCACAGCAAGGATATTGTGGAATGAGTGTAAATGGGTAACAAGATTCTTTCAAGTGACGGCGTCAATGAGACTGGAGCTGAATATGAAAATCTCTCGCCCGGCAGGTGCTACTTGGCACAGTAGCATGGGCCCGGTCGTCATCAAGTTACTGCTACAATAACGAGACGAAGGAAGTGGATCCAAGAAGATAATATAATGGTTATGAAATGTTATTATGAAAGTGTCCCATCTAAGAATGGATACCGAAAAAGGATGTTGCAATTATGGCTTCAAATGGACAAGTTGTTTGTTACTGAGCAAAGACTCGTTGACCAGGCTAACCAGATTCGAAAGAAAAAATGACTGAGTAACTTGGAACTGGAAGAGATCAAAAGAATGACAGAAGAGGGGGAACCAGTGAATGAGGTGGTGATAGTGAGTGAGTACCAGGAGATGGAACTGCTAGATGAAATCAATAGTGATGCGCAAATGCATACATAAGATACGGTCAGATTGCATGGAAAACTGCACTTACTGGATGGAAGTATCGTGTCACCAAAAGAGGTAGAAATTATTTAGAAGATGGAGGAGATTTTGAAAAAAGAAAAAATTAGAGTTCCATCATTGAGAGGTATTGAAAGAAGCAAGCTGAGAAATGCTGTACAAACAGTAAAAGTTATGTTAGGCAATATTGTAACAACAGATATCACTGCAACAAACGACCTTATTTATGCTGGTTCTGTAATTGTGAACGAAATGGTGGGAGTAAAACGGAAAGAAAACTACACAAGGAAGCAGCCCTGGTGGAAAAGAAGGCTGGAGCAGCAAGCTCCTGATTTGAATCGGGATCTTGGAAGAGTGAATGCAATGATCCTGGGGAAAAAGATTAAAGGCAGTCTGTCACGTAGCTGATTGGCCTCTACAATCAGAGCTCAACACAACGGATTTCTTTGTGAATCTGTGTATTTGAAACAAAGGAGGGCTAATCTTCTTGACTTTCTACGGCCGTAGAAAGTCAGAGGATCATCAGCCATTCAAATTTCCTATTCTTTGTATTGTCATTATCACCCAATCAAACGCGTGACAGACTGCCTTTAAACAGAAGCATACACATGATCTGCAGAATCGTTATAAGACAAAACAGAAAGGACTGGGTGCCGCTAGGGGAGAGATCAAGCAGAGAATAGCTGCAAAGACTGCCAAAATTAAACGGTGCAGTGATCGAATAAGCCAATACCAGCAAAACAGAATGTTTCAAAATAACCAGAAACGATTCTATCAGAATGTTGACTGTGGTGAAAAACAAAAGGAGAGCCAAGCACCTCAGGCGGAGCAAAGAAGGAACTTCTGCTCCTCACTCTGGAGCAAGAAAGTGGATCATAATAAGGAGGCAAAATGGCTGCAAGATCTTAAGAAAGAGACGGAAATGAAGAACAACAAGGAATGATTGAAATTACTAAAGAGAAAATGAAAATCTTTTTATAAAGGATGCTGAATCGGAAAGCACCCAAACCAGATATGGCTCAAGGATACTGGCTCGAATACTTCACGAGTGGTCACAACAGCTTGAAGGACAACCTTGTAGATTGCTTAAAAGCAGGAAAAGTGCCAGAGTGGATAGCAAAAGGAAAGACAGTTTGATACAAAAGGATCCAGCTAAAGGAAATGATTCAAGCAACTACAGGCCGATAACATGCTTGCCATTGGTATGGAAAATGCTTACTGGAATGATTGCAGAAGAGACATACACTTTTCTTGAACAAAGATCTTTACCACCAGAAGAGCGACAGGGCTGCTGACAGGGATCCCGATGAAATGTGGATTTGTTATACATCGATAGAACGCTGCTGCAGGAGGTTAAGAGAAGAAATAAGAATCTGGCAATGGCATGGATCGACTATCGAAAGGCCTATGACTTAGTTCCCAGTTAGAGTGTATGGAAAATCTAGGTGTGAATGAAGAGATGAAATTCTGGAAGTTGAGCTAACAGATGGTAATGACGTGCTTGGTAAACTGAAGATTGAAAGAGGGATATTCCAGGGAGATCTGCAGGACGAGAGATAAACTGAAGATCGCTGCAGTGAAAGCTAACTCCGAGCTTTTAATGAGTGCCTACAAGCATATGAGATGCAAAGCAAATAATCTAAACCAATCGCTGAAAACGCAATATTTCACAAATAAGCTTCGTTCCTGTGAAGGCAACATCAAAGAAACCCGGAGAACTATGAACCAAGTAATTAATAAGAGATCAAAAACCACGAACATTAAGGCTCTCAAAGAAGGTGATGATACCATTACTGACAATAAATCCATTGCCGATACTATGAACAGTTTCTTTAGCAACGTAGGGAAAAAAGGTTATCTGAAAAGATCGCCCCAAACCTAATCCCCTTCTTAATGGAGAGTTTGGAGATCCACCCAGCAGCAAGCCTTGTTTGTTTTCCCCTATAAACGAGGAGACTTTGATTAGGGTTTGTGGCGGTATCAAAACTTCCAATGGGTCGGGTGTTGACTCTATATCTAGTTTTTTCTTAAAAACTGGTATTTCAGTATTGGCACCTTCTCTCGTGCAGCTGTTCAACTTATCTATTTCTCTCGGCGTTTCTCGGACAGTTGGAAAATTGCGAGGGTAGCACCTATCTTTAAAGATGGAGCCACCGATGACAAATCAAACTATAGGCCTATATCTGTGCTCCCCGTTATTTCTCGACTTTTCGAGAAGCTAATCTTCGATCAGCTCTACGACTATCTTAAACGGAATCAGCTCATCTTTCTCCTACAATCGGCGTTCAGGAAACTACATTCAGTCCTAACGTGTCTACTTAAAAGCACTAATGACTGGTATTTAAACACTGACAAGGGGAAGTATACTGCAGCAGTCTTTATCGATCTTAAAAAAGCTTTCGATACTGTAGATCATGAAAGGCTTTTGAACAAACTGAACTACTATGGCGTCAGGGGTAAAGAACTGAGCTGGTTTAGGTCGTATCTTTTCAATAGGAAGCAGTTTTGTAGAGTCAATGGTCCAAGGGGTAGATTGTGGAGCTCCTCAGGGCTCCTGCCTAGAACCCCTACTCTTTCTAGTTTACGTAAAGGACCTCCCCCACTGTTTAAAGACTTCTGATGTAGCAATGTATGCCGACGACATCCACTATCTATTGCTCCTCTCCTTCTATGAACGATATCAATACTGCAATAAATGCAGACCTTGAAGCCCTTCGAGGTTGGCTTGAGGGCAACAAGCTATCGCTTAATGTCGTAAAGACTCAAGGGATGATAATAGGTAGCAGGTGCAAGCTTCTTAGTATAGACTTGCCTAGCTCTTCCAAACCTGACCTTAACATCGGTAGCGAGGAGATCACCATGGTTAACAACACCAAGTATTTAGGTCTGCAGGTTGACGATCAACTGAAATGGTCTACCTACTTGTCCTCAACAATCAAGAAGGTCTCTAGAGGTATCGGCATGTTGAAGATACCTATTCAAAAAGATACCTAGCAAAGGAAAGCCTCATTATGCTGTATAGAAGTTTCGTTGAGCCCTACTTTAGGTATTTCTGCCCTGTTTGGGGATCTTGCGGAGCGTCAGCCCTCGATAAGTTGCAGAAACTGCAAAATCGAGCTGCTAGGATTGTCCCAAACAGCCCCTATGACGCCTCAGCTTTGCCCTTGATAGGGATTCTCGGCTGACTGACAATTAGAGAACTGATCGACTTTGAGACGAGCAAAATGGTCTATAAATCTCAGAATGCCCACGCCCCAGATTACTTGCGAAACATAATTCAAAAGGTATCTGAAGCTACAAACCGTCAGCTGAGGAACTCTAAAACTGACCTTAGATTACCACTATTGAGAACATCTACTGGTCAGAAATCATTTGCTTACAGAGGGGCTAAGGTCTGGAGTGACCTAGATAGTGTTGTCAAAGCGTCCTCATCATTCTGCTCCTTTCGAAGAAATTTTTAAGCCAAACTATGACTCATCTCGTTTTCCTTTCCTTTTTTTGTCTTAGATTATTGAAAACGGGGTTTGTATATTTTAGTTATTATTAGGTTTTTGTTTTGCATGGCTCCCTGTAAAACAGTGCATAACTGAGTGGATTACCATGGATAAAAAAGTTAAAATGAAAAATATGAAAAAATTGTTGCATCTGTTGTTCGTAATCGCACTCATACCACTAACCAATATATTTAGCATTCTTCGGCAGCATGCACCAAATACAAAGGCGTTTATCGTGAAACTTGCCTGCTCTACTGTGCTTGCTTAGATGATCATGTTATATAAATCATGATCTTAGCTTAGCTTAGACATATAGTCATCTTACTTACTTTTGGATTTCACATGAACGCTGCCTTACTTAGAGTACGAATAAAAACTAAACATTGATTATGATTGCGAATCGATTGTACACCATCCTTATGAGCTTATCTTTTGCAAATAAAATCACTGACTAGTTCTAAAAATAGAGCAGGATGAAATTTATAAGTTTCATGAAGTAAATAGCATTTACTTCAGTAGTAGTACAAGTCAAAAAGTATTTACTTTTAACAGGCCACGATATATCATACATTACTGGATCGATTTTGAAGATTTATAACCTACGCCCTCGCAAACAACCCGAATTAGATCCTAGAATGTTTTGTAAACTATTTCGTGGTTTTATAGAGCTTTTAGCGAGTTTATTAAATGTTAGTTTTCGAAGGCACTGAAAACGATCGAAAGAAATCGATGAAGTTTTATAAAGGCTTGGCATGAAAGGGCAAAGAGAAAACTTTATCACGGTAATTTGGGATCTCGAAATCGATTTAATACAATCTACTGCACGAGGGTTGGTTCTATGTTGGGAGAAGTGAAAAGTTGTCTTTAATGATAGAAAGAAGTTTACTTCCCCTTGCAATTTCATTATTGCTGTGGTGCTTGTTGCGTTCCAGTATTAAGGGGTGGGCTTGAAAAGACAAACAGAGGAGCGTCATAAGGCCAGGCAACCATGGAGTTTTGTTGAATCTGAGATCTACAACCAATATAGGATTTCGCAACAGGCCAGTTCATAAACTAACGCTGGTGCAGCAGCTTGCACTTAAATGTTTCTAAATCCCTCATCACAACGAAAAATTTTTCTCTTGTCCATTCATGCCAAGATTTCAAATAATTTGATCTATGTCTTTAATCGGGTTTAGTGCCCTCGAAAATGAAAAGTGCAAGGAACTAGCTTATAGCTCTCAAACAGAAAACAAAGAAAAACTGCTAAAAATCCTAGATTCCAATTCAGCCCTTTTGCTAAAGATTAAGTCATCAACCATCAAAATTGGTCAAGTGTAAGACTGATTGTGGCCTGCCAAAAGTAAAGGGTTTTTCTGGTGTACTCGGTAAATATGCATGTTTGTGAAAGGCACGATTTTCAGTGAAAAATTGGTAGCCATTATGAAAAAGAGGCCCTTTTGCCACGCTCGGACTTTTGATAGGATTTCTCAGGTAGTTTTGATCAGCAGGTTTAACTGACCTAGAAAATACTGCTTTCAAAATAAGTTGCCCAAACATGATTCCCTGCTTGAAAGGTCACGGCTCCCTGGATATCAAGACGATGATATTGCCAAATGATTAATTTAACTGTATACATATTCTAACTCACTTTATAATTTACATATGACTGAAATCAGCCTCTCTGTTCTCAAGTCGTGAGAGAATATTATAAAGGCAAGGGATTTCAAGGGATGACACATTGATGCCTCCGAAGAGATAAGACGCATGAACACATATAAAAGCCATTGCTGCAGGACAGAAAATTTGTCACGACTTTTGGCCCATTCTCAAGGTTTCTTGAAGGGCATTTCTCACGAGGTTCCCTGTCTATTGCAGAATAAAGCGGCCAAATTCAGTCAGGTAGATTTAAAATGGATTAGAACATGTCCAACATTAAATGGTGTACACATGCCATCATCATTGCATTGCTATCCTGGGAGCAGCGGCCTTTCAAACGGGTATTGTTTTTAGCACATCACAGTTTAAGAACAGGGCGGAATAATCTTCTGATTGGCTGAAATTACCGGAAGTGGCGCCCTGTTGATTTTATGCAAATTAGCCTCGCGCCATAAGAAGTCAATGGAGAAAGCTGCGGCTGAGGGGAGCAGGGCTAATTCCCATTGGGGCATTCATGTGGTACATTCTGCAACCGATGTGAAAGTTGAAATCTTCGAAGTGAAAGCCAATCTACAAATCTGTGGCCTGGATTTTTGATTCAGCTTCCTGATTTCAAGAAATTCAATATTTTCTGAAGGTATTGATTTTGGCCTAGTCAATAGCTGACTTATGGGAGAACCACAATCGCTGGAATGTCACTATTTACTGCAAATGATGGCTGATTTTTCGCGTTGGAACTGAAGCAACAATATTGTGGCCTAAAGTCACAAGCCAGAAGTTTTGCGAGTTAAACAAGGTTTAGAAATGGTAGTTTGAACAATCTAGATCAGCCTAGATACCTTCGAGATCAAGGACAGATTGTGCAAACTATTCTTATCTTGTGGCAATCCAATCAGATGCAAATATTTTCTGGATTGGATCGCATGAAACTTTTCATAGTCTAGTTTACAATGCAAAGTGGACAGTTACAAAATCAGTGAACAAACTGGAGCCAGACTGAGCTCAGTTCCCTCTGATCAAGTGCAAAACAAAATAAACAAGATTTCAATAGCAGCCAAATCATGGTGCATTCCATTTCGCAAGTAAACCTTTTGGAAGCAGAACTGCGGGATAATAGAAAATTGTAACTTCACAATGGAATGCCTGATGCCAAATGTAATGGAAAGGCAACCTAGCAGCATAACAGTTCTGAAATCTTTTTGAAATTTCCAGAGTTAGCACAAGGATTCCTGCCAAATGAGAGTTCTGGGGACTGTGCTTGTCAGCGTCAAGTGTCCAAGAAACTGAATTTTTGTACTATTGGCCATTGAGATACTAAGGTTTTGCTGAAAAGCAATCACATAGCTATATGAAAGCCTCAGAGAAATGTCTCCACAGTCAAAACAACTTCCTTTTTTACGAAATGCACACTGTACTTTGCTCAAGAAAACCAGGTTTATCAGGAGGTTTACGTGGAAGGCTATGCTCCTTCAAGAAACACCAAAGAGAACATAGTAAACAATTAGACCATTTCGACAATTAAAATTGGAGACTGGGGAGAGCGGTTTGTTCTGGTAAATGGCGGATGCAGTTCTGGTAAATGGCTGCCGCGTAGTTGGGCCGTTGAAGTAAATATTGAGTTTTGCAAGCTGTGGAGACGATCGTTACAGCATCGGTGCTGTTTTAGAATTTCAGTTTTGAAATATCAGTTTTGACGTACGTTCAACCGTCAGATTAAGAAAATTCGAATTATGTTCGAACTTTTTCCTCACGTCAATTTTAATCGAATTCAACGAGGATATTCGAAGTTAAAAACTTCAGTTAATTCCATTCACATGAAAATCAAAGTCAGAGTAAGCTGTCTTATTCTAAATACTTCAAATATATAATGTATTTCGTCAAGTTATGCGGAAAGGGCCTAAACTCGAAGCAAGCATTGCTGTTTGCAGCACTGAAATAAAGGCTGAAAAGGAAATCAGTTGCGAATAGAGGTAAACATTACACGTTTGTTTGTATTTTGCATGGACAGCTATTTGGCTAAATCATAAGGCATCTCCATGACTGCGTTTTTATGAAGTAGCGATTGCCATGTTTACATTATTCACTTCAACGGGCTCACTCCGTGGCAGCCATTTACCAGAACTGTATCCGCCATTTACCAGAACAAGCTGCTCTCCCCAGTCTCCGACTTTAATTGTCGAAATGGTCTATTGTAACAATGAGTGTAATTCGCAAGCTCATATGTTGTAATATCGAAAAGAATGGAATGTATACAAATTATACATTTTGTTACAAGAAACTAAGAGTATGGTATCAGATTTTCAGTACCCAGCTTCATGTTCACTACCTGACTGTGTCTTGGTAAACATTTCAAAACAATGTTTTTAGTAGCCTTTCCAATGTTTAGAGGTTACTGAAGTGCCTTCTGAGTAATACAATACAGGAAACAAGTGAAAATAAAGGTATAGGTGAATGATTTCCTCTGTCAGTATATAAATAGATTCATGTTCTATTTTCCAAGTACCAGAATTTCTTAATTTTCTTCAAGAATTGTCTCCTCAAAGTTGGCAATCTGAGAGTTGAGCTTCTTAAAGGTAGTTTCTTACCAAAGTGCGTACTGATGCATCCTTCAAGATCAGAAGTTGACAATTTGAATTTCTTGGCAAATATAAATTATATTCAAAATTTGTTGTCTGATGTGGAATTGTCAGCATACAGTTTCGTGGTTTCTTAATTATGGCTGGTTACTGCATTTGGTAATAGAACTTTTAGCTATTCTAAAAAAGAACCTGAATTGAGTGACATTCTTATACATTTTAAAGAACTTTCAGATGCGCACAGCAGTGATAGAAGCACTACCTCTGCTCCATCACACAGCTTGCATGAAAATGTATCATATTTAATTAAGATTTTGGAGGAGTAGCTAAACGGTTTATGGAAGTCCAGTTTTGTTAAGCATGAGTGAAAGTGCTGGCAAACCAAAATATATTCAATAAATGAAATATTTCAAGATTTATATACTTTTTCTTCAGGAAAATTCCCACAAATCAACTTCTATTTTCCAGTGATTTTCATTCCTGCACTGTGTGAGTAGAAATTCCAACTGTAATTCATGGATTCCTGTTACATCCAAGGAAAACCAAAAAGTGAATAACCTACATTAGGAGATGAAATCTCATGGGCTTAAATTTAGCCTGCATTGTATCTGACAATCCAGTGCATGAGCAAAAAAGGAAAGTCAAAGAAGACAATGCCATGTTCTGGTCAGGTAATTCACTTTTATGATATTTTCATTTTGAAAGTGTGACATCATCATGTTGACCAGGACAATCAATGACAAAAGGAAAACACTTTCATTTTGTTAGGGCATGATAACAATTCTGAACATAAATTTGAACATAAATACTGTAACAGGTTGTGACAGCCAGGGACACAAGAGTTAGGTAGGCCAGGGGGGCCAACAAAAGGGCAGTAAAGACTGATATTTGGTCTTGTCTCATAGAAATTATGTTAACTGAAGATAATGGAATGACAAATTTAAGTAACAAAATGATGATTTTGCTTTATAGTTACATTAATGATTTTGGTTGTATCCTAGTTGATGTTTTCAAAGAAAAATATAGTTTTATTGAAAAAAGGATTGTTGCCCTTTGACCCCCACAGTCCACACCCTGGCACACCTTGTGTTCCTGGTGGTGGGGGCTGACACCCTTTGGGATAGAATGAAGGAACACTTACAAACAAAGTGTCTCTCGAAGCTTCTAGTCATAAGCGTACGGGGCGGGGGGGGCGGGGGGGCGGTAGCCCCCCAACTTTGGAGAAATCTTCAAGAATCAGCCTTTTCGGGCAAATTTTTGCCCTTAGTCGGGCAGAAATGCTTGCTAACAATGGGCTTTGTGTCGGGCCGCCCCCCTAGATTTTTTGGTCCCGTACGCTTATGCTTCTAGTAAAGAATTCCAAGAAGAATGCACAGTTATTTTTGCACCAGATCATTTTCAATTATTCAAAAATCAGTTGCACTTTGAAATACAGGGCCTAATAGTCTTCTTTTGGCTTAATAGTTGTCTGTATGAGTTTCCTTCCATGGTTGGATCTTTAATACCTCTGAAGATCTTCCATCGATAGAGCTCTAAAATGCTTGTCAATCTTTAATGGTACGACAAAGTTAGGAAACTGACGCGTTACAACTGAGCTCAGTCTGGCTCCAGTTTGTTCACTGATTGTGTAACTGTCCACTCTGCATTGTAAACTAGACTATGAAAAGTTTCATGTGATCCAATCCAGAAAATATTTGCATCTGATTTGATTGCCACAAGATAAGAATAGTTTGCACAATCTGCCCTTGATCTCGAGGGTATCTAAGCTGATCTATACTGTTCAAGCTACCACTTCTAAACCCTTGTTTAACTCGCAAAAGTAAATGCTTGTGAATTTAGGCCACCATTTTGTTGGTTCAGCTCCAACGCGAAAAATCAGCCATCATTTGCAGTAAATAGTGACATTCCAGCGATCATGGTTCTCCCGTAAGGTAGCTGTTGATTAGGCCAAAATCAATACCTTTAGAAAATATTGAATTTCTTGAAATCAGGAAGCTGAATCAAAAATCCAGGCCACAGATTTGTAGATTGGCTTTCACTTCGAAGATTTCAACTTCAAAATCGGTTGCAGAATGTACCACATGAATGCCCCAATGGGAATTAGCCCTGCACCCCTCTGCCGCAGCTTTCTCCATAGACTTCTTATGGCGCGAGGCTAATTTCCATAAAATCAACAGGGTACCACTTCCGGGGTAATTTCAGCCAATCAGAAGATTATTCCGCCCTGCTCAGTTTAAGCAGCAACTATCTTTCTTTGCTTTCAAGTAATAACTTACCTTGCGTCCCCCGCTTACTATGCTTTACAACGACAGCAACTTCACTTGTTAGGGGCGCCCTGTTTCGTCCAAGACTAAGACTCGAAGTTGGAATCTACAAAGGGTAATAACATAAATGAAAAACTTCCATGCAAACTATGCAGCTTCATGGGATAAAAATAGAAAGAACAAATGAAAAGACAGGGAAACGTGTCATATTGATGACGGATCTTGCAACAGGAGAAACGTAACATATGCCAGTGAATGTGCCAAACATAAGCTAATGTACGTTGGATCTACCTTTAAGACATTGATTCAGAGATTTAACAAGCACCGGAGTGATGCAAAAAATGATCCGAATGCCACGGAGCTGGGCAAACATTTTCATGAAAGCGATTCATGCAGTATTGATAAAGAATTAAAGGTACGCTGGAACACTATGAAAACTTTGGGGTATCGCGAGTAGGCTGCAAAGAACCAAATGGCCTAAACACCAGCTTTAATGAGCTCAGAAAGACATTTTACAAATCATGCAAACACAATGAGCGGTTTGATCTAATTGCGTCACATTAGCCGTATCTGGACCGGTGGGGGGGGGGGCTAAAATAGCCCCCTCCCACTTTTGCCTAAGTAACTTTTCTTGCTAATTCGCAGGCTACTTATTTTTTGTGACTTTTCCTAACTATCATTTTCACATCTTCTCTCCAAATTTCATCACGATATCTTATCTATTTCTGGAAACTAGCAATAACATTAGTCAGTGAGTGCCGCGTTTTACGCATTGAGACATACTGAGCCAACTAGTTTGCATTAAAAAATGCGAAAAATTGATGCAAGATGGGCAACAGCTGGTTCTTGCAGTCGCATTTGTTTAAATCAAAAGGCCATGCATTGCTCTCCCTATCTAAGCTGCAAATTCAATTACACACGAGGATGTGGAGAAATTTGACAAGAAAGTCTTCCGCTGCAAGGCTGCAGCAGGGGTAATCATTGAGCCTCAAATCGCAATCGAATGTTTTCAACTGTGGTCAATTTCAATTCGCAATCGGTCAAACAGGTTGCAGCAAGCCGCATTTTTCTTTCAAGTTTAAGTCATTTCCTTCAAATGCGCTTAAAATTTGGTTTCCTTCCAACTGCAGAAATTTCCTTGCAAATTCTTACAAGCCATTAGGTACAGCATGTAGCCCAGGGAGACAGCAATAGTTTACTTTATGTATGACTGCACATGCGCAGAAGCATAAATTGGGACTTAACAAAAACTCGCGATATTCCTGGGCCGCCTTTGGCTCACCTCTGAGGGCACTGTTACCAATGGACTATTGCACATAATTTCTTAAGGACCACATGGATTTTCTTGATGGAACTAGTGCAGATTTACCAAGATTTTACACATTTTCGGTCTAAACGACTGTCTGTGACTGGCATTGGACAGCCTGTTGCTCTGTATGATGTATGATAATGCTTCAAAGCATTGCAATTGAACAGTCAGCCAGCATTCATAGATTGTGCTAAATTTGAAAGATAGAACAACTTCAGCATAGGTACACAAAAGATCATAAATAGAATCATATGTTATTTGATGCTTTTTAGCTCATTTTCGTTCTATGGACGTGCCCGTAAATCAGTTTGTCAGTAAATAAATTGTTGGTACCAGTGCTCCAAAACATTGTGTTTTATTGTTCACTGACCAGAAAATCTAATATTTGTCATTTGTTTCGGCAATTAATTTTAGTTTTACTTTATGCTGAAGTAGTCTCAATGTTTCTGCATGGATGAATGCCCGATAAATGAGGCCGATTTTTTTAAGTTAAAGAGTTCATTGAAAAGGGATTCCTTGCATTCCTTGGCAGTTGGCAATCAGTATTGTTTTTGTTTCAAAGACGAACGAAGGAAGACATCATAAAACTGTCAAAGGCTACAGTGTCGTGGATATTGTACTTTCAGGAACATTCCAGAACATTCGACTACATGATACCTTTGTTTACTAATCCTTTTATTCTTTGTCGCTTCGGCGCCAACGTCATGCTTAATTGGATTATTAGCTTTACATCATCGGCTGTAACTTGTACCTAAAAGTTGGGCCTGTTTACATCGAGAAAATTCCGTGTAGCCTCGTATACAACAATTAACCTCAATCTGAGTATGTAGAGCATTTTTAGCGGGAGCTGGAACATTCGAAGTAGAACAAGAACATTCTAGGGGTACTTAATTTAGAAAATTATTCATTGCTGCCTGTAGATGATATCATTGCTTAGTACTAATGACAAATGCTTCTAGAATATAGTACACACGTATGTATAGCCAAAATGTAACCCAGTGATCAGTTGCAAATTGAAAGTAAACATCAACAAGCTGTGAGTTGCGAGCATCTACGAAGAATCACAATCGAGAGCTGTAGTTACATACACTGCGTGAGTTTGTGCGTATCACCTACTACGATTTCATCAGATTTCATCTGAACTGCAGGATAATGAGAACTACGGTGCTTTCGATACTGTGGTTACTGATACACTAAATAGACATGCGCCTCTTAAGACAAAATATTTGCGTGCAAACGACAGCCCCTTTATGACTAAGGCCCTGAGAAAAAACGATGATGCATTGCAAAAAACTTCGCAATCGATACATTAAGAGAAGAACTGAATAGAACCTTAAAGCCTTCAAAAAACAAAGAAATTTTTGTGTCAAACTCCTGCGCAAGACGAAATCTGATTACTATAGGAACCTCAACCTTGGAGACCTTACGGATAATCGTAAATTTTGGAAGACTGTCAAACCAGTATTTTCGAATGAGATACAAACAAGTTCTTCTGTGACTCTGATTGAAGATGGAAAGATGATAACTGACGATGCAAAAATTGCGGAGATCTTTAATCATCATTTTGCAAATATAACAGAGAGTCTAGGAATCTCCGAAGACCAGTCACTCCTATCAGAAACAACTGGGATAAATGACCCAGTAGAAAAAGCTATCAAGAAATATATAAAAATCATCCTAGTATCAAGATGATTAAAGAGTGTTTCGAACTGAGCCAATTTGAATTTAAGCCAGTGACTGTCAATGAGATACTTTTACAGATTCAAAAATTGAATACAAAAAAATCATCTCCCTTAAACAGCATCCCGGCTAAGATTCTTAAACAAAATGCAGACATTTTTGTCATCCTCCTCCAAAAAATCCTCAATTCTAACTTGTCAGAGTGCTATTTTCCAAAGGATTTGAAAGCTGGTGAAATCTCATCTCTTTTCAAAAGTCTTGATGCTTTTATCAAAAAGAACTATAGACCTATAACGGTTTTATAGTCTGTGTCCAAAATTTACGAAAGGGTATTAGAGAATCAAATAAAATCGCATGCCCTTAGCTTTCTTTCTCCCCTTCTGTGTGGATTTCGAGAGGGCTATGGAACCCAACATGCACTGTTGCGACTCATAGAAACCATGTAAGAAAACCTTAGATAAAGGGGGTTTTGCTGGAGCACTACTCATGGATCTTTCAAAGGCGTTTGATTGTTTAAATCACGAGCTTTGATTGCAAAATTAAGTGCTTACGGTTTCAGTACGAGTGCATTGTGGTTGATTCATAGCTATCTCAGTGAGAGAAAGCAGAGGGTAAAGATAAATGGGTCATTCAGTACTTGGAGAGAGACAATGATAGGTGTACCACAAGGTTCAATCCTGAGGCCCCTCTCGTTTAATATATACCTCAATGATCTCTTCATGTTCGTGAAAGATGCTCAAATATGTAACTATGCAGATGACACAATGATCTACGCTTGCGATAGCAATATTGAAGGTGTTATCGCAACACTAGAAAGCGATGCCCTTAAATTGCAGAATGGTTTCCAAACAATTGTATGAAGCTGAATGAGGACAAGTGCCACCTAATGGTATTTGGAGACAAAAGCAATGATGTGTCATTAAATATCGGAAGGATAACGATAAAAGAGAGTACAGAAGAAAAGTTGCTAGGAGTGATTCTTGACAAAAGATTGTGCTTCGAACAGCAAATAAAGTCCATCTGCAAAAAGGCTGGTCAAAAGCTACATGCCCTCTCAAGAATTTCGTACTTTCTTGATATTGATCAACTAAAACGAATAATGAAGGCATTTATCTTGTCCCAGTTCAACTACTGTCCTCTTGTTTGGATGTTCTGTGACAGAACACTGAACAATAAAATTAACCGTATTCACGAGCGGGCATTACGGATAACCTACAAAGATATGACATCAGATTATGATACAATGTTACTCAGAGACAATGCGGTCCCAATCCACATAAGGAATTTACAATTGCTGATGACTGAGGTCTATAAAACAAAATGGGAGCTTAATCCTAGTTTCATGAAGGAGATCTTCGTTGAAAAACGCAGTCCTTATGGGCTAAGAAGCTGCCATGATCTACTATTGCCTAAAGTGCGCACTACGTACAATGGCTTGGATACGATATCGTTTCGCGGGTGTAGATTATGGCAGGCACTTCCCAATGACATAAAGCAGCCAGAAACCCTTTCCAGCTTTAAAAGGAGAATCAAAGTTTGGAAAGGAGTAGAATGTAATTGTAGATTATGTAGACCTTTCGTGGCTCAGGTTGGGTTCTTGAACTGATCTAAATTTACTGCCTTGTAAATACCGGGGAAAAAAGAACACTGTAAATATGGAAACATTGTAAATATCTCTAAACTTATGTATTTGTAGATAATTATTCTCTATTCAATTTCTTTTTTTTACAAATTTTACTTTTTTAGATAGTAGGCCTGAATTAGCTCTTATTTTATAGCTATTTTTGTATGCTGCCTACTCAAAATGAATAAATAATAATAATAATAATAATACGAGAGTTATTGTCGCGGAGAACCATAACCAAATTCCCGACAACAGGTTGTCAAACATCCCTGCAAACAACCTATAATCTCTTCAGTTCCTTCAGTGAGTTTGTCTAAGTTTCAATTTATGCTTCTGCTCATGCCTGTGTTATCATACATAAAGTACACTTTTGTTTTCTTGTTGGGCTACGCGCTGTACCTAATGGCTTGTCCAATTCCTTCGCTGCACAATTTAGTAATGGTCTCTGTTTCGCACCAAACCTCTGCAGAAGATCAGTGCCCCGCAACCGCTGTGCAGCTTCGCAGTACGTGAAATCCGATGTACGTGAAAATATAATCTCACTCAAACTGGACACAATAAACAACGGTAATATCATGAATGAACAACTTGGTCGCAGAGGGCTCCACTTAAATAGTAGACGTCCTATCTTATTTTATAAGTTCATAAGTAGCCTCGCCCCCAAATATACTACGGACCCAATACCACCACTGCGGCAGTCGCGATACGCTCTTCGCAAGCAGGATGCCATCGGACGAATACGGACAAGGACAGAAAAATTTTAATCCACCTTTTATCCTCACTGCTTATCAGAATGGAATAAGCTTGATCCAGAAATTAGACTTGCTCCTACTATTGCTGCATTTAAGACCAAACTGTTTTCCAAAATCTGCCCTTTCTGGCTGTAAGTAAATTTTACAATGTGTTTTGCCACATAAAAATATCCCAAGCACACGATTTCGCGTTTGAGATATGCTTTCATATGTGAATTTTGCATTTGTGACGAACGATGTGAGGTTTGGCGGTTGTCGTAAAGCAAAGATTAGCTTTGTGTCTTTAAATTTTGTTTTCGTGTCCGGATCTTGTATTGACTTTAGAAGATTTGATATTGTTTTCATTGCGTTGTCATAACTCAGACTTGTGATAGCATGTAGTAACCAGTGGAATAATGTCTTTATTTTGTTTCGGCGCTCGTCCTTAGAGTCTGGCTTTTTGAAAGCTTTATTAAGCAGACGGAGTGGATAGTCACAGTTTATGAGCCATTGCTTGAGTTCATCTGGTCATTTTTTCGTGGTATCTTCATCGGTAACGAAAACGATAATTCGTTTTGCTAATTTGAACGGTATAGTGTCTTTTATGTGATTAGGATGTGCACTCTGAAAATTCAGGTAATCGTGCAGATTTGTCTCTTTGTGATAAATATCGGTACTAGCGAATTTTCCATTATAAAGAATAACTTCAATATCTACGAAATTTAATGATTCCGTAGTGTCAGATTTCATTTTTTCTGTTTCCACCTTAATTTAATGTTAGGGTGCACATCATTTAAGGCGTTTTTTAACGAAATAGCGTCGATGCTCTGTGCTAAAGCAATGAATCCATCATCCGTACAGCTAAAAAAAGTTATCTTCTATTTTCAAGCAAATTGAATCCGTGAAATAGTTCTTTGTTAATGAAATGCATGATAAAGAGCCTTTAGCAAAGAAGTAAAACAATGCCATATAGCTTATATCATCAATCATGGAATATCTGCCTTTGAGAGTTGGCCCTGCTAACTCGTAATAATAGATTCTGGTGAGGAACTCATTAGCTCGTTTTTAGAATATATTCATTTTATAAGAAGTTGTACAGCATGAGCCAAAAAAATCGAGTTTCTTATATGCGGCTTTCACTGTAGAAACTTCGGGGGAAACACGTGAATTTGTGAAAGAATAGTTATTCCATATTCCATATTCCATATTCCGTATTCCATATTTCGTATTCCGTATTCCATATTCCGTATTCCGTGCTTTAAAGATAGCCATAGAAATATACTTCTTTCAACTTTACGTTTTATCCACAGAACTAGCCGGCTTGATAAGGAAGTCGTTAGCTCATTTATAAGTCACACAACTACCATAATCTTATTCATTTTCTTTTCTTTTTTTTCTGGTAGTTTTTTTGCGGCTTTATGCTATTTTCGTTCTTTTGTTTGATGCTTTATGTTAATTGTCATTTCGGTAGACATAATTTTTCGCTCCTAGAGGTATTATCTTAGTAGTAGGGTACTGTATCATGTAAGTAGTGTAGTCAGTAAGATGTTTGTAACTTTTTAATGGAATGTAAAAAAACGGAAATTACCCATAGAAAGTGCTCAGAAGTTGGCAGCATCGGAATTGCTTTACGTCCAACAGTAAATGTCTACATACTTTTGCGCGAAAAGGTCTCAATTTCTTCAAGTAACAGTTGCTCGATGCGCCATAATAAAGTGAATCAATTTCCTTACTTACACTAATAGTTTATTTCAAAGGTATAAGAATGAGAAAATAATGGAATCAGAATAAAATGGGTACCTGTAACGTGACAGCATATTCAACTTTTTTACCCATTTCCTGGCTCAGTTGGTTGGCCTCCCTGAAAAGCGAATCGAAATGGTTTTCAATGTTAGTTGAATTATGGCTTTTGAAATGGTCTTCAATCAACTTTGTGACAGTACAAACTTTAATCAATTGCGAGCAAAATTAGACGTAACTACTTTTGCAGTGATGTAAATACTCAACTCCAAACAACAAGGCACTGATGTGAATTTGCTAATAGGTAAAAATCACCATATAACCAAAATCATTATCGGAGGTGTTCAACATAAGCTTCCATACCTTAGTGGTCAATATCAATACCCTAAAACTGACTTCCACACCTAACATTCTTTTCAAATTCAAAGCGATATTTTTTGTCGTAGAAAATAAACTTCCAGTCCGGTTAGAAAATTCAACAGAGTGAAAATCAGCCTTTAAAGTTACGGATTCCTTTTATGACCTGAAAAAGTCAGTTTTAAACCTTTCCGAATGACATTATTCTGCCACACAGTTATGATGTATTTTTCCATTGGAAGTTTTGTTTCGACTTTGTTAAAGCGAATGAATGGAGTTAAATAGAGGTAATCTATTAGTAGGAAAAGGTGCCTACACACGCCTTATGAACAACAGTGTGCGTAGGCGCTTTTGTCCCTCTACAATGACCTATGAGCTTTGACCTAAACAATGTCCACGCACGTGTCAGAATAATCTACCATGAGACTTTGATCTCTCTCCAAAATATTGGCCTAAAAACTTTACATCGTTCTCCCTAAAATCCCCTTTTCTCGGAAATAGGACTTTGTTAAGCACAAGCTAAAAAGAGATCTCACTTGTACCTTACGTCTGGCCTTGCTATTCGTGCTAATCGGTAAAAATCACCATATAACCAAAATCATTATCGGAGGTGTTCAACATAAGCTTCCATACCTTAGTGGTCAATATCAATACCCTAAAACTGACTTCCACACCTAACATTCTTTTCAAATTCAAAGCGATATTTTTTGTCGTAGAAAATAAACTTCCAGTCCGGTTAGAAAATTCAACAGAGTGAAAATCAGCCTTTAAAGTTACGGATTCCTTTTATGACCTGAAAAAGTCAGTTTTAAACCTTTCCGAATGACATTATTCTGCCACACAGTTATGATGTATTTTTCCATTGGAAGTTTTTGTTTCGACTTTGTTAAAGCGAATGAATGGAGTTAAATAGAGGTAATCTATTAGTAGGAAAAGGTGCCTACACACGCCTTATGAAAAACAGTGTGCGTAGGCGCTTTTGTCCCTCTACAATGACCTATGAGCTTTGACCTAAACAATGTCCACGCACGTGTCAGAATAATCTACCATGAGACTTTGATCTCTCTCCAAAATATTGGCCTAAAAACTTTACATCGTTCTCCCTAAAATCCCCTTTTCTCGGAAATAGGACTTTGTTAAGCACAAGCTAAAAAGAGATCTCACTTGTACCTTACGTCTGGCCTTGCTATTCGTGCTAATCGGTAAAAATCACCATATAACCAAAATCATTATCGGAGGTGTTCAACATAAGCTTCCATACCTTAGTGGTCAATATCAATACCCTAAAACTGACTTCCACACCTAACATTCTTTTCAAATTCAAAGCGATATTTTTTGTCGTAGAAAATAAACTTCCAGTCCGGTTAGAAAATTCAACAGAGTGAAAATCAGCCTTTAAAGTTACGGATTCCTTTTATGACCTGAAAAAGTCAGTTTTAAACCTTTCCGAATGACATTATTCTGCCACACAGTTATGATGTATTTTTCCATTGGAAGTTTTTGTTTCGACTTTGTTAAAGCGAATGAATGGAGTTAAATAGAGGTAATCTATTAGTAGGAAAAGGTGCCTACACACGCCTTATGAAAAACAGTGTGCGTAGGCGCTTTTGTCCCTCTACAATGACCTATGAGCTTTGACCTAAACAATGTCCACGCACGTGTCAGAATAATCTACCATGAGACTTTGATCTCTCTCCAAAATATTGGCCTAAAAACTTTACATCGTTCTCCCTAAAATCCCCTTTTCTCGGAAATAGGACTTTGTTAAGCACAAGCTAAAAAGAGATCTCACTTGTACCTTACGTCTGGCCTTGCTATTCGTGCTAATCGGTAAAAATCACCATATAACCAAAATCATTATCGGAGGTGTTCAACATAAACTTTCATACCTTAGTGGTTAATATCAATACCCTAAAACTGATTTCGACACCTAACATTCTTTTCAAATTCAAAGCGATATTTTTTGTCGTAGAAAATAAACTTCCAGTCCGGTTAGAAAAATTCAACAGAGTGAAAATCAGCCTTTAAGGTTACGGATTCCCTTTATGACCTGAAAAAGTCAGTTTTAAACCTTTCCGAATGAAATTATTCTGCCACACAGTTATGATGTATTTTTCCATTGGATACATTTAACATAAACAATTTTAAACGTAAAGATTCTCGGCCACTGCACATGTCCGAAAAATAGCAGTGTACCAAAGGAGTAGAAATATTTTGTAGGAACTCAAAATCACACGAAAGCATAGTTCACAATTCAAGAATGCAAAAAGAACCACTTTGCATAGGAAATAAATGTGTTGAAAGAGCTACCTTGTAAAACATCATCACATTTTTACATAAAAATTCACTTTAGCAATGATTCCCATCATTCCCAGCTATAATTTCTGAGTTAAAAATTCGGCACGTATTATCATAAAAATACCAAAGAAAACTGTAAATCGCCTAATAATTTGAAAAACTCCGAAAGACCCTGCCCATACACAAAAAATATCTTGCACCTCTGCAAATGAACATATCCTAACTCCATGAAATTCTTGATACTGCCGCATGAAATGGCTCTATAGAAAAGTTGTGTGATGCAAGACTTTTGTGAAGCAACGTCTAAGTTCACTGCTTGTTGTTTGAAGCAAAGAGAGAGTGCAAGAGAAAGTATGAACCTAAGGAAAGCTTTTGCAATTCCGAGACCCTATCAAGCCTGGGGTGGGGACTGAATCAGTCCCACTAGCGGAAGTGCCCTTACAGCGCTGGAACTTTCTGACTTTTAGTTTTTATCCTTTTCACGATCTGAAATGAATAAATCAAGTTCATTCCCAGGGGTAAACGCGATAAGTATTCAAGAGATGTAAATGTAAAATTCTGAATAATTCATAATAAAATCTACAGCTGATAAAATCTACAAATCTACAGTCGAACAATATTTCTTCACTAGTGGTGGATGAGGAATGCTTGACAAAAAGCAGTGAAATTGCAGATTCTATGAATGACTATTTTTGCAACATTGGTAGCAAACTTAGTTCGAAGATACCAAACTTAGGAAACCCACTTCTGAATGGTGATTATTCAATAAACGAGAAACATGCGCGCTTCCACTTCCAAACGATTCGCCCTGATGAACTAAGCAAAATAATGAATAAGTTCAAAACTTCTCAAAGTTCTGGCATTGACGGTATATCATGCTCTTTTCTCAAAATTGCGATGCCTGTTCTTGCACCATCATTATGTAGTATATTCAATATGTCCATTTCACGAGGTTGCTTTCCAGGAAACTGGAAGATTGCGAGGGTCTCTCCTATCTACAAAGATGGCTCCACCGAAGATAGATCTAACTATAGACCTATTTCTGTGCTTCCTGTAGTCTCACGATTATTTGAAAAGATAGTCTTCGATCAGGTATATACTTATTTTACTGAGAATGAATTTTTCTACTCAGACCAGTCGGGTTTCAGATTATTTCACTCCGTATTGACATGCTTACTGAAGTGTACCAATAACTGGTATCTAAGTTTTGACAAGGGACTCTTTTCTGGAGTCACTTTCATCGACTTGAAGAAAGCCTTTGACACAGTGGATCACGATATTCTCATAGCTAAGCTGCGTTTCTATGGAGCTGAAGGCGTGGAGCTCGACTGATTCATATCATACCTAAGTAATAGGAAGCAATACTGTAAGGTAAATGGCAAAACTTCTGAAATACAAGACATCCAGTGTGGAGTTCCTCAGGGCTCTTGCCTTGGTCCACTCTTATTTTTGATCTATATCAATGACTTGCCGTTTGCCTTACAAAGAACTAAGGTCACAATGTATGCAGATGATACAAGCATTTCCTATTCCTCGATATCTGTCTCTGACCTGTGCAATGCCATCAACTCAGATCTTCAGAATCTTAGTTCATGGCTTCAGGGGAATAAATTGTCTCTTAATGTGGCTAAAACTCAAAGCATGATCCTTGGTACTGTACCAAACCTCAGAAGACTAGATAGCAATGATTCAAACAGTTTCCCCTCTTTCAAATAAATGGCGATGAGATCGAATCCACTGGAAACATGAAATATCTTGGGGCTCAAATCGATCCGCCATTAAACTGGAAAGAGCAAATCAACGTTGCTATCGGTAAGATTTCAAGAGGAATTGGAATGCTCAAGTATGCTAAGAGATATCTTTCACTGCAAACCATACAAAGGATGTACTTCAGCATAGTGGAGTCGCACTTTAGATACTGCTGCTCTGTCTGGGGTTGTGCTGGTGATACCGCTCTAAGAAAATTGCAAAAGCTACAAAATCGGGCAGCTCGTGTCGTGACAAACAGTCCCTTTGACCATGCATCGCTGCCATTAATATCAAAACTAGGATGGTTAACAGTTAACGAGATGATTGACTTCGAGACAGCCTGCATGGTATATAAAGCCTTGCATGGGCTTGCACCTCCCTATATGAAGTCGATGTTTCAAAAATTGTCCGAATCTTGCAATCGGACTTTACGTAATACTAGCACTGACCTCAGGATTCCTTTTTGTAAAACCTCAAATGGGCAGCGAAGCTTTTCGTATCGAGGGGTTACTGTTTGGAATCAATTAAGCCTTGCAATAAAAACTGCTCCTTCGCTAGCTGCTTTCAAGACGAGATTAAAATCTTTTTTGAAAGATCTAAGAAGTTGATGATCGAAATTAACATCAGCCACATTTTTGACTCCAGAGTCACCTGTCTTTTTATACTTTTCTTTCTTATATACTGGATCTTAATCTTAATTAATTCATGTAATTAAGTAAGTTAGGGTTTTAAAGCAGGGCACATTGTAAAACAGTAGATACCATAGTTACTTAATGTATTTACCCTGTGAAAATAAATGAAAATGAAATGAAATGAAATGAAAATGATGTGACGAAATATAATGAAATTGGACTGATATCCTTGATGCTTTTCATTTCTCACAATCAACGATTGAAAATTTTTGGTACTGAACCCCATTGACCTTGACAATTGGATAATGTGTCGTCATGGAAAGGTCACGTGACACATTTAAAATAGATTTAATGTCTTGGTTCACCATGTGTTATATACACATGCAAAGTTTCAAGGCTTTGGGTTGTCCAGAACAGAAATATATTAAGGGGGATGAATCAGCCCCCTTGTCTTCCCAGAGCATGAAATACCTGGGCCTGATAGGGTTAGAAATTGTTTGTTTTTTATACAATTTTGCTGCATTACAAATAGCAAACGAAGTCAGACTGATGCCTGAGTCATTAATAAATGAATTATTGGGCTCAAGAAATTTGCTAGAACTTTTTCAGCGCAATGGAACGGCTTCTATGCGAGGAAAAGCTTCGGCCCAAATGATGTCTCTGCCACAAATCATCAAAAATTGCCTCCAAATTTTCGAGTTATTGCTCACGTCAGTATGCATAATCACTGAAATTCTTATCTCTTTAGATCATTTGTAGCGATTCAACGAAGGTCAATATTCTTTGACCGGAAAATGAACGCAGCTCCGACTCCAAACAAGCTATGTGCCTAAACATGTAGAAAACTTTGGAAGACATCCCCACAATTGATTTATAAAAAAAATCAAATAGCCGAAGTAACGTAGCATCGAAATCAGAATTTGTGACGTTGCAAGGAACTGCCCCTCAAACAACAGATTTTTCTTGATTTGTCAGAGAGCGGCGACCTCACTGCCTGATGAGCGTCAAATTGGATCATTTCCGCAAGCACTGGCAGCCAGCAAGAAATTTGAGCCTTGTGTTGTCCTTTTAAGATATTTGGCTCCTCGTCTACTTACGAGAAAATGATTTTAGCATAGATATTTAAGAAAAAATGTGTTCGTGAGATGTTGAATGACACCTTGTTGATTCCTAGAAGATTAAAAGTCTATCGCACGATTGAAAAGCTTCGCTATGAAAATGGCCAACTTGAAATGGTAAAAATTCATTTTGGCTTGCAAGCTTTGTTCCTTTACACACAAACCACAGAAGCACCGATTCTTGAACAGTAGAAATTGTGGCCGAAAGATACGAGTAAGAACTGAAATAGAAGATTTTCGACGAATCTGGGCTGTTCTTACAGCAATCTCTATTATTAATGTCGTTATCTCTAGGCCAGAATTTCTACTGTTCAAGATTTAGTGCCTCTGCTGTTCATGGGTGACTTAGAGACGCAATAACTCTTTGAAATTGTGGGATATTCAAACGGATATTTAAAAAACATACCCTGGAGAGTAGATTTCTAAAGAAAAATTCTGGAATATTTTTGTCCTGGATGCACTTTATGATGATTAGAGGGAAATTCCAATCAGAGTTAGAGCCTGACTCATTCTAGGTCGTTTGGGTCGTTAAGGTCGTGAAAACAGACCCAAAACGCACAGGACCGAAATTCTTAGTCTTCGTTTTTTGGTTCTTTCGCACGACCCTAACGACGCAAACGACTTAGAGCGACTTGAAAAACCATTGGTTTTGACTCTCTGGAGATGAAATGTCTTTTATCATTTACATGTTAATTGATAGTCGTACATGTGACATGGTTTCTTCTGTGAAAACGTAGTGCGACTTCTTTTCGTCAGCAAATCATTATCAGTCTCATGTTAAATCATTTGGAAAGGTGCTAAAAGCTATTCAGAATTTCTTTGCAAATGGGTAGATTTTATTTCGATTATTTTGCAAGGTGGGGTAATTTGGGTCTACTGGGATTTTGCTATGATTTTCGTCGACTAGCGCTGTGCAAGAATTGGCAATGGCTTCCAAATCAAAGCAAAACTGGAAATAATATTTTAAGAAAATGGAGGTATACATCGAAAGCAGCATAAGGCACACTTTTCCTTTCATCTTTTAGTAGTTTAAATTCAAGACTTAAGGATTCACTTCTTTGACGTTATTTCCAAGGAAAGTTTGTTTACATTTCCGTTGGCAGGAAAATTTTAAAAATTCAATCACAGTTATCCACAAAGCATTCTAAAATTTCATCTTATTCAATTTACCATGCTACTGATAAACTAGATACTGCTTTTATCAAATAGACTCAAATTTCCCGCCGACTGGTTGAAATTACACGCGAAAGTGAGAATTGCAAGAAATGAAAAAAAAATTATTCAAACTTCAAATTAAACAAAGTCACCAAGTTTCCAGGGACGACAAAAAATTCAATGTAGGTAAAGCGAAAAACGATCTTCAATATGTCCAACAAGTTTGTGAGGGTGCTCTATTCATTTCGCAAAATGCCCATTTTAGACCAAAATTACCCCCACAATTACCCCAAATCAGATTTGAGAATTTAGTAAATTTTGCACACTAGTGCTGAGTGAATGCAAATCACAATCTCCCATCCACTCTCCTCTTTCACATTTTTCATGTTGAATCATCTTTCTTTTGCAGATTCATCTGGAAAGTTTTTTCCAACATGTGAGATGGGACTACCTGTGGCGGGAACAATTGCTTATCTTCCTTGCAACCCCACCTTCGAGAGGGTTGTTTCCTTTTTCGGGAGATGAGCTAGTTCCCTCAAAGGCCGAACTTGCCCTTATGATGAGAAAATGCAACACTGTACTTGCCTGGGAAAGATTTACGAAAATTTTTAATTATACCTGAAGGGCAGCCAAGCTGCAGCAGCCTTGCACCTATTTCTGTGAGTGCAGCTTTAAATGTTAAACTGGGAAGCATAAAACAAGACACCCCATAAAAGACTCGGCAGCAACGATCAATAAAGCAGCTCAAATACTTGAGGCATGCACAGTTAAAGATTCAAGGTTACGATTGCAAAGATACATTTGCAAAGATATGATTGAGGATGAAATGTCTACAGATACGAGAGATTCTTCTGTTTTCTTTCATTTATTCTCACATTCAAAGGCATAAAGGCTCAACCCAACAATCAATCACTCTGTATAAAAATGAACGACAAATTAATCAAATGAACCCACTTGGGTGACTCAGAGCTCTTTTGCTGTAACGTCATATTTCTATGCTCTACGAAATGGAGAGACATTGCATCACCTCTCCTTATTTACTTTTGCAAACATGTATTTTGACACTTTTCCTTCTGTACGCACAGTTCGGACCTTTCCATCATTTGCGTTGTTTACGCTTGTTGAAGGAGAACGCTGCTTGTCTTGCAGTTAGTTGTGCTAGCAAATTTCTATTTCCAATGGCATATATTCACTAACAACGCGGAAATTTCCGGGAAGGGCTAATTGGATAAATGCTAAAATGCTGGTTTTTAAAATAAGAAATTGGTTGAAGATAAACTAGTACCAAGATGGCTAAAACTTCGAGAAACACTAGTAACATCTTTAAGAATAGCTAAGAAATATTTAGTCCACAAAGATCATGACAAAATTGTTGTCCAGCTTTTGTTCTTGACTAATAATTCCAGCGATTTGATTTTCTGAGACCAATACAACTCGTTTCCTTAATCAGTTCAGTTCAAATCATTTCATCTTAAAATTCCACTACATACAAATGCCATTAAAATAATTACAGCATACTACAAAGCAACAGACTATAATAAGAAATATAAACTAACAAAATAACAAAAGTTAATAAGGGAATTAGTATGCAGGAAATTTCTCAAAAAGGAGGAGCTCTCTCAATAGGTAAACTAATCGAGGAGAGAGCACCCCCCTGGCTAAAAACAAAATTTTGGAGTTTGATTGATTATAAATAAAGATTCTATTGATTCAACAATGTCATATTGTCAAATGAGACTGCTTGTGTTGGGTGGTTGTTTGAAATTCTAGGACTTGTATTTGGTTGCGAAGAAATGGAGCTTAAGTTGATGCCGGAAACCCATTACTGTCGGAGCTTGTTTCACTACATGCGAAATGCTGTTCCAAGATTTTGCACCTGCATATCTTATGGATTTCAAACCATATTGCAACGTGTTTTTGCGTGTCAGAAGAAAGTCACCTTTACGTGCCTGCCTGGTATCATGCTGATGAACTTGCGAAAGCACATAAAACAACTCATGAAAACCAGATGGGGATCAACAGCTTCGTAATCGAATGTCAGTAGTTTCATGTCAAAAAGATCCTGCAGCTTGAGAAGTCGAAGAGTGAGAAAATTGGAGCAGAAGGTGCAGTAAAATTGTTAAAAGTAATGGCTCGCACAACTTTCTTTTGAAGGATGAATATTGGTTTGAAGTAAGTATCATAAGTAAGTTCCCAAATAACAATTCCATATTGAAGAAACGAGGCAAATAAAGAGTAATACAAAAGAGACCAATGCATCTGTAGGAAGAAGATGTCTAACCTTAAAGAATATACCACATGTTCTTGCTAACTTTTTTGACAGTTCACTTAATTGATGCTTCCAAGACAGATTTTCATCCAAAAGGAGGCCAAGGAATTTGACATACTTACCCTTTGTCACATGTTGCTTACCAAACTTTATTGTAATATTCTCGTAAAGAGGTTTTTGTGGTGAATGAAAAATGACAAAATTGGTTTTGTCAACATTCAAAGCAAGTTTATTAGCATCAAGCCACTTTTTGATATGCTTGAGCTCAGAATTAACTACCTTTTGGAGTTGCTCTAAATTTCCTGATTCAAAGTAGATACTGGTGTCATCAGCAAAGAGGTAACATGCAAATTTAGAAGATGAACCGGGTGTCCCAGAAAAAAGGT
Organism: Aurelia sp. 4 Dawson et al 2005; assembly: GCA_964019985.1. Classification (NCBI taxonomy): domain Eukaryota; kingdom Metazoa; phylum Cnidaria; class Scyphozoa; order Semaeostomeae; family Ulmaridae; genus Aurelia; species Aurelia sp. 4 Dawson et al 2005. The sequence continues at coordinate 9,081,193 of OZ026505.1, forward strand.
AACAGATTTGATCATGGCTAGCGCGAAAGATTTAGCTTGAATCGATCGGAAATAATCTTTAAACTATTGCTCGATAGTCAACTTGAAGATAGACACCTTGTTTGCTGATATTGGAGCATTGAAAGAAGAAATTTTTATCATGAAAGTCAAGATTTGCCTCCTTCCTTAAACCAGAGCTTTTAGGTTTTGACCTAAGTTGTGGACGCACTTGTTGTGGAGTCTCCTGAATCAGAGCAAAGTACAAGCAAGAAACCTCGTGCTTCGGAAAAATTCTTGATGGAAATCCAAATCGAACTTGAAATCAAATTCACGAATTTTTTTTCCCAAAGAGACATCTCCTTTCATTCAACAAAACCTTTGAATTACACCTGCCGAATGAAAGTTATCCATCAGCGAAATACTTCCCATGGGTGTGAAAAGATCTTCCTAGTTTGAATAAACTGCATTATTGTTATCATTGGAATTATTACGAAACAAGCAATCGCGTATACCCAAAGGATAAAAACTAACAAGGATAAGATCCTTGAAAGTGCTCACTTGTGCATTAATTGTTTCTATTCTGTAAATTCATCTTGACTGAAGAAAGATATTCCTTGGTGATTATATTCATTGATAAGTTTGTCAGTCTTTAGTTTTTACATTTCCATTCAAATGTGTACCTAAGCACACTGATCCTTGTTTAGAATTTCTACGCTATGTCTGTCCTCGAGGAGATTCCCCGAAACAGCGCGTTTCGTGGTTTAGGCCAAAACCTGAAAGCTCTGGTTTCGAGATGCAGGCAAATCTGTGCTTTCAAGATAAAAATATCTTCTCTCAACGTTCTAATATCAACAAATAAGGTATCTATCTTCAAGTTAACTATCAAGGAATGGTTCCAAGATGATTTCCGATTGATTCGAGCTCAATTCCTTACACTAGCCTTGATCAAATCTGTTACCTATTTTGTGGGACACCCGTTATTTGGAATATCATTTATATAAATAAGAAAAAGGAGCGGACCAAGAACAGATACCTGTGGGACACCGCATGTAACATTAAGATTTTTTGAATTGTAACCATTCACTGATACGTACTGTTCCCTATTGCTAAGATAAGAACGAAACCAGGTTAATGCTATTCCTCTAATTCCATAATGTTCAAGTTTGTTGAGGAGTATTTCATGATTTACAGTATCAAAAGCCTTTTGTAAATCAAGGAAAATACCACATCCAAATCTCTTATTGTCTACAGTGCTTTTTATCATTTCAGTTAAACTAATCAGTGCATGATTTATGGAATGAGAAGCACGGAAACCAAATTGAAAATTGTACAGGATATTATGTAGTTCCAAGAAATCATAAAGACGCTTGTACATTACTTTCTCTATAATTTTAATAAACACAGACAAAAGGGAAATTGGTCTGTAATTGGAAGCAGTTAGAGAACAACCCTTTTTGAACAAAGGAATGACTTTTGCTAGCTGCAATTTTTCAGGAAACGTCCCGGACTGGAATGAGTTGTTGATGATAGCTGACAATGGAGAGCATATATGCAATGAAAGAATTTTCAATAACTTTATTGGAAAACTATCAGGACCTATAGATTTTCCAGTGTTTAGTAAACTTTTTACGTCTGATACTTCCATAGGAATAACTGGGGTCATAAAAAATGAATGCTCATTCCTAGCACCAAGATAGTCCATAGGAGATTTTCTTGTCCTTGGTATACCCTTAGCAACATTTCCAGCTACATCTACAAAAAAATCATTGAAGGTGTTAGCTATCACTGCTGGATCATTTGTTAGATTTCCATGAACATCATTGAGTTTACTGATAATGTTCACTTTTGAGTTCTTATTGCTAATGATTGATTCTAAGCCTGACCAAAGAAGTTTCATACTATTACCATTTGTATGGAAGAAATTATGGAAGTAGTTAGCTTTACTTTCTTTCAATGACAAAGCAACACGATTTCTAAATTTCTTATAAAGAGCCTTTGTTGCATCATCATTCCGTTTCTTAAGTTTACTTAATACTTTGTCTCTTATGCGAATCATTGTTTTTTTAATTTCATTGTTTATCCATGGCTTGTCCCTGAACTTGATATCCTTCTTTGTGAGCTTTTTCAAAGGTGCATCCTTATTGACTTGGTCATTCAGATTGGCCAAAAATCTGTTGAACTTGTCATTTACATCTAAGGTGCTATCACTCAGATACTCTAAACTGGTGGCATTAAAGTCGCAAATAAAATTTTCCTGATTGAACGTAGCATAGTCATGTTGGTAATATGACAGAGACATTGCTGTGATACCAGCTTTTTTGACAATGATGAATGGAGGAAAATGATCTGAAATTTGCGTTAATATATTACCACTGATAGTGTCAAAATTGCAGGCATTTGAGAAGATGTTATCTATAATAGTTGCAGACTGATCAGAGACCCTTGTGGGATGAACAATATAAGGAAGAAAGTGCTGAGAGAGAAAAAGATTGACAAAGTTGCCAGTAGATATATGAGAATCATAGTTAAGTCCACAAATGAAGGAATATCAATGTCAGAAGATTTGATAATACCTCATTGTCACCTGCACCAAAAGGAAACATCAAAGCGCGATCATAACACCATTGGATTGATCATTCAGCAGTTTCTCATATTCCAAAACAGAGTTTAATAAACTTGTGCTGTTTGTCAAGAAACCTGCAGGTGCCAATGGTAGAAATTTAATAGCAATTCGTGCATCCAAAGATCAGAAACAAATCAAGAAACTTTTAGCAGTATAGGACGATCCAAGTTTGTGATAAAAGAAAAAAATGAGTTAGCGACAAATGTAGAATGACGCGTAAATTCGAGAGAAAGGTCCCTTGGAAAAGTTTCTTGTTTACTGAGGGAACTTTTTGGCGTCCAAATGTAGCTGGGATCATTCCTACTTTTTTGTGCAACAATTTTTGAGTAGTGGAAGGACTGCTTTAGGCAATTCTAATGTGAAGTCTTCGTTACTTGGGCCAGGCCAAAACAAACTCGTCTCTGCCTCCGCATGACAAATGAAATATATGGAGCAAACTTCTTAATCATGGTCTTTCAAACCAGAATGGAGTATACAAAGATTAAACAAGAATGTGCAATCTTAACTTCAGATTTAAGTCAAATTACTCTATTTAAACTTTTGTTGTGATCAAAAGACTTAAATTACAGCAACAGTGCCATCTCTGGGCCATATCAGAAACAAAATGCACCGAATTGATAAACAATTTTGCAAAAAAGATTTCATTTGGTCGAACGAAGAGAGGAAACAAAAATTCGCATTGTTCAAATCTTTGCAATGAATACAGTTGTGTCTGTCAATCAATTGTTAACTCCCGACAAGCTTCTATTTCTCGTGTCTGTGAGATCTGACTCAGTAAAATGGAAGGTAAAATCAATACTTACTGAAACCAAAACTCGACATAACGAGACAATTCTTTGTGAAAGGATGCTCAATGTAGATGAGTCATACTTCCATTGACTGTATACTGAATGAATTCTGGTAGAGTCCAAAGAATGCTGGCAATGCTGGTAAATATTGCTAAATTGATGGGCCATTGAGCTATTTTAAGATATCTATGCCACAAGTGCATTCTTCCTGAAAGGAAGCAATTTTGCAACGCATTGTACAAGCTTTGTCCGTCATAAAAAAATCAAAAGAAAATCATTCCTGCTCAGCTTGGAATTCTCTAACTCATAAACAGTTGCAGGACGAATGAGAAAAAATGCATCCTCCTCATGCATGGCATCCGTAGGAAATGACCACGAGAGACAGGAGACTTTCCACCTATCTTATAGAATTCATAGTGTACTTTGCACTCAGTGAGTGAAAGGGGTATTGAAATATTATTAAAGCTGAGCAACTCAATTCTGATGTACTTACCTAACAAAAGAGTTGGCTCGGAGAACCTCTTCTCTAAGTATCCGCAGACTATCTTCGAATGACAGATCCCTGCTATGTAAAACAATCGCTAAGAATCACCTTCAATTTAGCTTGTAGTATAAATATGATGACCCGTACTACTTCAAGAATTCCCAAATCAACAAACAAATTTGCTAGTTTATTTCCAAGCTGCACCTTGCTTGTAACTTGAGAACAATATAACTGAATCACAGCACACAAAAAGCTAATTTCAACTGAAAATGGTGAATCTGAGAGCAAATTAATCTTAGTTAAACTTGCATGGACCTTTGCACAAAATCCTAATACCAAATAAAGTAACTATCAACGAAATAATAGAAGCTGGCTCATAGATCATTTGAAGAGCATTTCACAGCATATTCAGAAATACGAAATATTTATTGTATGAAAAATCTTTCACGAGTAGTCAGGAGCCTACTAACATGTGTAATGATTTCTGTGGAAAATGTAAGTAGACTTTGCTTTAAATATATCAATTGAGCAAAGTTGCACTTTTTCACAGACAATCTATGTTTTCAGAAAAGTATCCGATGCTCTTTGAAATATATATATATATTTAAGCTAAAACAAATATTACAAAATTCTGAGAAGTTTTGCCGCTTGTTTGATACTTTCATGATGCTGAATAACTATCATAGTTCATGACCTCCTAGACAATTTTGCCTGACCTCTGATGCATTAGTAGTAGAAATTTATGAATTGTTAGCACTTTGAGTAATCATATCTTATCTAATGCTTGTAATAGACCAATTTACAGTTAATCGAGCAGGGCATTCGAATCGAGTTTTCGAGACTATGAAGCAAGAAATTTTTCATTTCAACATATTTTTGTTACCGCTACAGTTTGCAATATCTCCCTGCATTACAGTAGTGCCCCGCATATAAGAAACACAAATTTAACAAAACCTGGTCTTGATTCTCAAAACAGTGCCCCACAATGAGGAAAACAGATGGAAATATGGCCAAAATAAATCTCTTTCAAAAATGAAATTTTATACATGCAAAGAAAGCGGCGATTCTGGGCTTTCGGAAGCTTTTTAAATTTTTTGTTGATCTATTTTCAGCAAAGAGTTACATTATTTTGAAAATGAACAAATTTGTCATGAATGGCAAACATAGGAAAATAAGGGAAATTTCTCAAACATGCTAAACAAGCTTTCAACCACGTAAAATTTACTTGCAGTCATGCAGTGTATTAAAGTTTAGAGAATATAAAACCAGACTATCATGAAATGTGTTCTGCTGTTCATTATCATGAAGATTTTTCTTCAAAATCATGAAAATAGCCACAAAACGGCCGATTTTCCAACATGTTTATGGTCATTTTCTCGCCTTAAACGTGAAATATATCAAAAACCATGAACGGACAAATTGCAAACCATATACTTTTCTGAAAGTATAGATCACCTGGGGTAAGGTGCTAACTGGTTCCTTATTAGTCCATTCATATTTTTAAAATAAAGTTAATTTGCATTTTACCGTTAGAAATCATTATTCAAGTCTGTTGGCCAAAGTCCCTTGAAAATTTACGAAGCTGCAAAAGTTTTGCATTTCTGAATTCACCTTGAATTACGCTTCAAATGAGCTATAAACAAGCGTCTGATTTCTTTTCATTCTTAAATCTTAGCGGATACCCAGATTTCTTTGCGAAATGCCCAAATATGGTACATCTGTTCTAATCTGGTTCTAGGCCCACAATTTTCTCTCAAATTAACTTTTTGAGGTCTGCACATCCATGTTGCAATATCCTTCAAGCCATACAAGTAGGAAATCAGCTTTCTATCCCTCCGCAAAATATCATGAAATTTCCAAAAGTTGGCATTCTGGGCACACTGGGCCCCCCACCCCGTTGAAACGAAACAGGCCTAGGTGTGAAAAAGGTTTGTTTCTTATTCAACGATTATTGACACAAGAATGGTTTATATTTTCAGCATTCCAAAAGAGTCACACTGTCTTTATTCAAAATGAAAACAAGAGTTTTGAATGCAAATGAAGCAAAAAGCACCTTCCAGGAATAATTGTTGCCTTCCTTGGAAGTGAAACTTACAAATACAAATCAAAATAGTGTGCTTTGCATTACCATCATAGAGCTGTTGTCAGAGTACTTTAATGATGATATATGATTTTTGTGATAGGAAACTTAACCATATCAACACTGGGCTTTTCGGAGCATTCTCGGGCGGTGGGGGGGGCAACTCCGAACTGATAAGGGCTAGAAAGATGAAACTTGGCTGTCTAGTATAATTTGATGTGAGAAGTACGAATATCTAATTCATTTTACTGTAATCATTTTACTGTAATTTTTGTACTTTCGATGACGTAATCAATTTTCTTTGTTTCTGGTCAAAAGCAGTAGTCTTACTGATTTGACTGTAAAAACTTACTCAAAGCAAATGTTGCTCTTGTTTTAAGTCTAATTAACAGATAAAGCATCAAATTATTAAAAAACCATAACTGTTTGAAAAAATGACGAAATTTATTATCTTATATTTATTTCTTAAATTCATTAGACATACAACGTAATGAATTACGTCATCAATAAGAAAATGAGAAAATTGAGTATTCTCCATATTCTCTTATTAACTGAGAGTCGTACAGAAAATTTCATTAAGTTATCTTCATTCTGTCAAGAATTATCTTAGCTTTGAAGTTATAAAGGGTTTGACCGTAAAACAAACAAAAACTTAAAACTTATCTCTCAAAAAATCATTGTATTTCCAGAAATAAATAAGATACAGTAAAGTCCCGCCTTTAAGAAGCTCAGTACACAAAGACAGCCTAATTGGCTTCTTATGTCAAGAAATACTTCTTCAAAACAGGGTGTGTATACCATGATATAAGAAATACCTTTATACTCCATACAGCTGTCAAAATTGGCAAGAAAACGTTTTCAAATATGCACTCTTGTGCAATGGTCCAGTGGCTTGAGCCAGTACTGGCGGTTTCTTGAAATTAAAACAATTCAGGCTTGAAAACTTCATTCTTGTTTCTAAAGAATTGAGACCTATTGGAGCCACATTCAAATACACACCTTATAATATTGCTATGTACCATTGTATAAGAAACTGAACAGGAATCAGCCCGGACAGTTTCTTGTAAAGAGGCATGTTATTCAGCGAAATTAGGCCTGAGTTTCTTAAAATGCAGTTTCTTAAAGGTGAGACTTTTACTGTTTCACGACGAAATTTGAAGAGAAGATGTGAAAAAGATAGTTAAAAATAGTCACGAAAAAGAAATAGCCTACGAATTAGAGAAAAAATGTTACCCAGACGAAGCTGGGAGGGGGGCTATCTTAGTCCCTCCCGGTTCAGATAGGGTTAATAAACTTTAACCCGACTTAAAGCTTATATCTCATTTTATAAGAAACATATTAGACCTGAAATTGAAAATTTTCTTTCTTGTATGTCGGACACTACTATAAAGTATTGGAACGCGATAAAAATTGAACGGGACTTACCAGAGAGTCTGAGAAACTAATCGTTTGTTTCTGCACTTTCTAAACTTTCTCAGTAATGACGAGGAAACTTTGCAAATATCGACCACTCCTTGCTTCTTTCACAAAACCACCGCCTAGGCCCAGCCACCGCCCCGAACCCTGTCAGTCACAAATTCTGTGCAGAGGTAACGGGGTAATGGGGTTAGTGGCCTAGGAGTGGCTTAAACTGTTGTGGTCAGGTGACTGAAGCTAAGCTCGATTGAGTGAGGTAAAACTCCGGATGGGTAAACTGCGTGCATCCCCTACTGTTCCTTTAGAGTTGAAACTTCCCGTTGAATTTAATTCATTTTCTGACGTCAGAAAATGAATTCAATTCAATGGGAAATTTCAACTCTATGGAAACAGAAGGGGATGCACGCAGGCTAGACCTTGGAGGCCTGGCCTCACAACTCATCTCTTCGTCCTTCGGAAGGGACGTTAACATAGGGGTCCAATGCCTGGATGCGGCATGCAGAGTGTGCTTAATTAGCTTTAAGTAGCTAGAAATCCTGACAAGCCCACTCAAAACACATTGAGAAGCCCACTCAAAACAAAGAAAGGTAGACTCTAACTCGATTTCCAAAATGAAAGAGTCTTAAAACATCTTTGGCGATCCTCTGAAATTTCCATATTTCGTTCTCTTGTCGTTTTTGAAAAATTTCCCCTTGATTTCACTCTTGCCATGTTTCCTAGTAGGCTTACGGCCAGAATCCGATGACAGAGAAGTTGGCTTATCGTAGCAAGGGTTGGCAAACCCTTTCAATAGCGACGGGGGGACCCGAACAGGGGTGAATACGTAACTCGACGAATCAGCTAATAATTTTCCGCCCAATTTAAACTCGTGCTTATGTTTTGGAAGGATCGGAAAGACACAGTGTTGCACTTTCAGTGCACTTTTTAAAATAACGAAACTAAGGATTTGAGCCAGCATTGAAGCTTTTAAGAATTTGAGACATCACAGTCGTGGTCAAAGTTTAAGACAACGTCTTCGTCGGCAACATTTCTTGGCGTAACGAAATAGAATCTACAAGAGTTAATTTTGGTCAACTTTGAATGTAGATTTTCGAATTTCGATGTCGTTTTTTGAATTTCTGCGTTATCTTGCTATGATATCGCAATGAAATCTATAGAAATTCTTGGAAATTGTAGTGGTTCTGCCGACATGGGGAGTGACCCGCAAATTGTGTTACTCAGCTGGATTTTACATCAATCAATGCTTAATTCATTTTTATGATTTGTTCGCAAAACATCGAAACTGCTCGAAAAATATTATTTCAAAGAAAATCGTAGTGGAGGGCCTCCAGTCCACAGCTTTGGTCATAAGTTTAAGTTTAAGTTTAAGACCACCACCACTTTGTTTTTAGTTTGAAGCAACAAATTGCATAGTCAAACTAACTATTCGAAGTATCTTTCCACAATTCCTTTATTATTCGAATTATCGAATATCAAAGGCTCTTACATCATCATCACAGAATTTTTCACTCTTTCCAAGGGTGGTCTGAAACTTTTGGCCAAAGCTCTGTACCGAAGATTCTCCACTACAGTTTTCCCTGAAGCAATAATGTTCGTAAGGTTTCGATATTTTGCAAACCAATCAGAGAAATGAATTGTGCGTAGATTGATGTACAATGCAGCTGAGTAACACAATTTTCGGGTCACGCCCTTTGTCAGCAGAACCATTACAATTTGCAAAAAATTTCTATAGATTTCATCGTGACGTCATAGCAAATTGGTGCAGACATTCAAAAAACAACATTGAAAATCGAAATCTAACCAGAGTGCCAGAGTTGTACAGAATGGCAGAATACGGAAAGAAACTTAGTAAGCATTCAGAGAATCCAACGGAACTCCCGATGCAGGGTCGACTAGTAGATAACAAAAGTGCAGATAATTTGATGTCACAGAATATTTTTCGAAATTGGATTGATTTGACGCTCACGGAAGAATTGATTTATTTGGCATAATATAGGCATAATGTTCTTCCGTTTTGCTACACATTATCCTTATGGTATCCAAATCAGCCAACTACTTATGTCCTCGATGGATATCATATCGAAAGCACTGCACACGTTTTAAATGGGTCCCAGAAATTAAAGAACAATTATTCAAAGGGACACGACCGCATTGTAGAAAAACTAGGAATGACATCAAATCGAATGAGAACACAGTCATTATTAACAAAATAGTTAGAACAGCGCTGCAAGAATCAGGAATGGAATTTGAAGATGACGACGAAGAAGTGCTGAACCTGAAGCCAGATATTATGATAAAAGAAGAAAATAGGATGATCATTCTGGATCTAGCTTGTCCATATGATCTTTATCTGGCAGAACTTTATGAAATGAAATTAAACAAATACTGAGATTTTCAAAGATATATCACAGAAAAATCTATATCATGCAAGGCTGATGCAGTAGTTTTGGATCTCTTGGCACAGTGCACACAAATTCACTGAAAGTTCCGTTGGACACAGGAATGTCTAAAACAAAAGCGAAATGACTACTGAAGTGGAGCTCCACATCATGTATTATCGGATCACGGCAAATTTGGAACATCACATGCAAGCTGGTTAAGGAAAATTGAAAATGAAACTGAACAGTAGAACAGATAATCCTGAATTTAGTAGAGCAGAACAGAAAAGACGTGCTATTTCTACTTGAAAGGCCTTGTTCTATTTGGACACATTAAACGAACAGAATAGTCTAGAGCTTTCAAAGTTTGATAAGTATAACACGATGCATTATTTGTCACATAAAAATATTTACAAGTTATCATGATAAATATAGAAAATAGATACAACACAATGCCTTAATGTTAAAAACGTAAAAGGAAAACACCCCTAATTACAGTGGCATGGATAGCATTAAAGGGTCAAGCTTCCTTATTTCCATAATGTTCCTCTTAGAGGTGCTGGTATAACAGAAAAAGATGAAAAAAAGAAAACAGGAAATTGTTATCGGTACAAAACACGGTTTGCGCGACAAAAACATGGTTGGGAGAGACGAGGAAGGGTCTTAGTAGAAGACGTATGTGTCATCTTCCTCTTTTGTATTTTTGGAATAAAATTATTTTTGATCTTATTTTTGAATGTATTCGGATTGTTAGCTGATTTTAAGTCACATGGAAGACTATTCCATATTTTCGGCCCGAGGTAAGATAAGCATTTTTGTCCAGAAGTATTTTTGCGAAATGGAAATTCTAATTCAAATTTAGATCTTCGCGTTATTCGGCCTTGGTTGGCTGGATGGAATATCTCAGCATTGTAAGCTTGGGCAGTTCCATTAAAAAACTTCATTACGTTAACACAAACACATTGATCCATCCTATTCTTTGTGGGGAGAACTCTGTGCCTTGAATTCTGTGGCGCCGATATTGTTCTGAGCAGTTTGGATTTTTTGGACAGCCTCTTATTCAACATTGGGTACCACGAGGAGCATGCATAATCAAATTAGGCTTGAATAAGGGTATTCAAAAGCAACCTTCGAAGGGAGCTTTCTAGGAAGCTCTGTTTTCTGTACAGAAATTTTAGCTTGCCATTTATCTTTCCAAGCATCCTAGTTGCCATTGACTCACCAGAGAGATTTTCATCCAGAATACACCCCAGATATGTGACCGTTGAATGTTGTTTGATCACTATGTCACCTCTCATGATATCTAGTTTTTTAAGGTTCTTACAATTTTTGGGCCCAGAGAGAATGGACTTCGTTTTGTCTTCTCAAAAATGAATACTCAGCTTGTTTTCTAAAAGCCAATCGCACAGTGTGTTGAAATTTCTATTCAAATTTATTTCTATTTGCTCGATGCTTTTGTCTTTAAATATCAAGCAAGAATCATCTGCGTACAAATGCAGGTCACAGTCAACTGCCCGTGCCATGCCATTCACGCAAAGAAGAAATATGAGTGGACCAAGAGTTGACCCCTGAGGAACCCCACATAACAGATTTCCATGATTTGAATATTCCTTTCGTATGTTGACAGTAACTGATCGGTCCTGAAGGTAAGATTTAAACAATAACATGGTTGAATTACTAAAGCCAAGGCAAGCCATTTTATCCAGGAAAATTTCGTGGTCAACTGTATCAAATGCCTTTGAAGGTCAATTAAGACCATGCCTGTAAACATCTCAGCTTCAAATGCTTGAAGGATCTTATCACTCCAGTAAGAAAGGCAGGTGTCTGTTGAGTGATGAGCGCGAAAGCCAGATGGGTATCTATACATTATTTTCATTCGTGTAGGTACTTCTGTACTTGACCATGGAAGATTTTTTCAATACGTTTTGAGGGTTGTGAAGCCAAAGACACTGGTCGATAGTTGTTAGGATCATCTTTAGATCCTTTTTTTAAAGTGGTTTTAGATTTGCTTGTTTGCAATCGTAAGGAAATTTTGATCGTAGGATTGAGAGATTACATAATTCGGTTATCGGCTCGGCTAGGGCGGTTGCACCGTCTTTGAGGAACTTCCGCGCAATATTATCCAAACCTGTCACTTTTGAGAGGTTAACCTTTCTATGAGTTTGAGGACATTGTCAGTGGATGTGGGAAGCAGTGAAAAGGGCTCAGTAAGGTTCAAGTGCTGACAATACTTTCGCATACTGTCTAGTCTATGTGGTGATGGGTTAAGTTTCTTTACTAAATCTGAGGCTAGATTTGAAAAAAAAGTCGTTAAACATTCTCAGCATTTGTGTTTTGATCGAAAGATGGTTCACCTTTATCATTTTAAACAAATTTTCGAGGGCGAGTTGCTTCCTGACGACAATCCGAGAGATTTTAAACACTTCCATAAATCTTCAGGTTGCCTTATGGTCTCATTTAGTTTTCCGACAACAAAGGATTTTTTCTTCGTTTTGATCAAGTTTTGGAGAGAATTACGGGCTTTGTTGAAATTTACATAATCAACGTGAGTTTTAGATGACCTAAATTTTGTCAGTAATCTGTCATGAATTCTAATCCCCTCAAGGACTTCCTGGTCCATCCACTCTTGTGTGTCCTTTCTGACACGAATCTCCCTCAAGGAGGCAATTTCATCAATGATATTTGTGATCAGTTCAACAAAATGGGAGTAGGCAAAATTAATGTTATTAAAAATCCATGTATTTTGGGAATATTACCTGACTTACCTTATCAAGAAAGAGCTGTTTTGTGTAATTCTTTAATGTACGGATATTGATACAAGTATGTCCATGTAGTTTGGTGCGGGTAGTCTTTCTTGTGCAATAAATCAGTTGATGATCGGACAAACCCAAATCAAGGACCCCTTGCTGAGAAATTTTAGGAAATGAGTTTGTAAGTATGTGATCAGGGAGGGAGGACGATCTGTCGGTGGTACGAGTAGGTGTCTTAGTTATTTGCTTCAAACCATGGAGGGAGCAAAACTCTTTATAACTTTAATTCTCTTTGATAAATCATTCTTGTTGTTCAAATTGATATTTAGGTCTCCTAGAATGTATACCTCTGGGTTGTCGAAGCTATTTGTTTTAGAAATTGCCAGCGTTAGTTTTTCTAAAAAACGACTAGTTGTTGGAGGCCTATAGCCAACTCCAACAAGGATTGGTTTTGATTTTGGTAGCTGGATAGTTGGTCGGAGTTTGCGAAGTTTCTTCGTCATTTCTGAGACATTTTAGAACGAGCAGAAACAAAAGATTAGTTGTTCAGACTCTCAGGTAGGTCCCATTAAGTTTCGATCGCGTTGCAATACGTTAATGCAGAGAAATCCTGCGAACTGTAACGATAGAATGATAACATAAAAATGTTAAAATGTAAAATTTCAACGCACATGGTCTCGAAAACCCGATTCGAATCCCCTGTTCAATTTTCTGTGAATGGGTCTATTGATGATAAATTTGCACATTTCAAATTTTTCTTGTGAGCTAAACACATAATTCAAGAAGTATCCAAAAGCTGAGAATCAGCTCCTATATATGTATAGCACTCTAGGACTTGAAATATTTCATGTGGCCAAGCTTCTACCGATGGGCTCAAAGTGTAAATTTAGTAAATAGAGTTTCAAAATCTCAGCTGACATGTTGGCTACATAACTAAATTCATTTTGAAGGAATCTGATGAATCGATAGTAAATACAGGTATGAAACGTTTCTTTCCTCCTTCCATACTTCTCCGGTATGGAACCTACCTTTCAAAGACATCTTGATTTCTTTCCTCAATCAGGTTGAAGTTGGATCCTTCTCGATCAGACATTCTTGATCCATAACCAGATGTTGTGAGACTGAGTCTACCATCAACACTCTGAGCTGCATCAGATAGGGTATCAACAGGTGTGCTCCTTCGTAGCCTCTCAATTTCCTCTTCGTATTGTTTTCGTTGCTCTTCCAATGCACCTTTGAGATATAATATGAAACTTAAGAAAACTTAATCAAAACTTTCCAGGTATATCAGACATGACAAAATTGCATGACGTTTCCCCTGTTTGATGAAATAGTGAAAACCTTCAAGAAAAGTACCATCTACAGGGGGATCCCCTGTTTTAGAACATTCTAAATTGTTTTCCATTTATTCTGAATTTATTTTGAATTTCTAAATTGGTCAAACATTTCTGCTGAACGAAACAATCTTAAGAAAGGAATTTAGCATGAATACCTTCATAAACTCTGCCCTGTTGTTGATCTACAATACATTGGCCATTGGCCATTGGCGAAATCGTCGATTGGAGCCAGCTGCTCGAAAAGACAGCGATCAAGAAGGCCTAAGTTTCTGACGTCGCCTTAGTCGAGGGTATCCAAAACTTTCACTTGTTTTAGGTAGATTAAAACAAATTGATATTGAAATTATCGGCAGATCATCAAGTAAAGAGTTTGGGATGTTATCAAACATTTCCGCTAGTGCTTCCTGCCTTTCGTTAATTTAAGGTAACTCTGCTTTCCACTCCAGTGAGCAGCGAGTTGCCGTTTTGCAAAACCACTCTCCTCAGAAAACAGTTAATTTCTCCAATACTATTTCGTAGATCGAAAATCGATAAAAAAAAGCACTGTTCTACATAGTCTTGGCAATCGAAAGATATGCAAATCAGAATTGTCCCGTTAAGGTAGGCTTTGTGAATTATTTTTCAAAACTTTTTGTTGATTTCAGAAAGTTGGACTTATCTCCAAAACTAGTCGAAAAGTTGTCGGTTTTCTTTCGCTATGTCGTTAGCTAGATTGTTGATCTACAACTCTACCAATTCTGGTGGAAAAAGCAAGGCTACATTTCTCGCAATCGAATTATATGCTTCTGTTTACTTTGTGACTACGAAGGTTAGAAACCTTGGTCAACCGATTAGGACATGATAAAGAGTTGAACCCTTTTGTAAAAAGTTTAGTTTCAGATCTCTGTTCATCGTAGATAATAGAAAATTTTGAAGATCAGTAAAACCCCTCTTCAATGACAAGGTTAAAACTTCTTCAACAATTGTTTTGATGGAAAACGATGAGATTGTTTCGGAAGACCAAGCAGTTGCAACTATCTTGAATGACTATTTCAGTAATATCACAAAATCCTTGAATATTGCAGACAATAATGAAAATGTAGCAACCGTTGATAAAATTCCAGATCCAGTTACTGCTGCCATCGAAGAATACCGCTCTCATCCTGGTGTAATGTCGATAAAAAGCCATTATGAAAATGTTGAGGTTTTCAACTTCAGAAGGGCCTCAATTACAGAGGTTCTTGAGCAAGTTAATAACCTCGATACTAAGAAGGCCTCGCCAATTGGTTGTATTCCCGCCAGGATTATTAAAGATGATGCTGACATAGTTGCCTCCCACCTGCTAGACCTCTTCAATAAAAGCGTGGATGGAAATTTTTTTCCAGATGAAATGAAAGACGGTGATGTTAGCGCGCTTTTCAAAAACAGTGACTCGTTTCACAAAAAAAAATTATTGACCAAGAACAGTATTATCGTCTGTCTCCAAAGTTTTCGAGAGATTTTTGGCTAATCAAATGTTACCTTCTGTGAAAAAATTTCTCTCACCTAAAATTTGTGGCCATCGGTAGGGGTACAATACCCAGCATGCTTTGCTAAAATTTGTAGAGACTTGTAAGAAGACCTTAGACAACAAAGGCTTTGTCGGAGCAGTCTTAATGGACTTATCCAAGGCCTTTGATTGTCTCAAGCACGAACTCTTGCTTTCTAAATTGAATGCATACGGCTTTAGTACAGATGCCATACAAATGGTGCATAGCTATCTAACAGGTAGAAGGCAACGAGTCAAAGTAAATGGCTCATTTAGCTCTTGGAAAGAAATGAAATTAGGTGTCCCTCAAGGATCAGTTCTGGGGCCTCTCTTGTTTAATATATTTATCAATGATATTTTCCTTCTGTTGAATGAGACTGAAATCCGTAGTTATGCAGACGATACGACAATTACTGTTCTCATATGGAGTTACAGGAGGTTACCTTAAGGCTAGAAAATGATACTGTTGAATTAAGCAATTGGTTTGCAGGAAATTTTATGAAATTGAATGAAGAAAAATGCCACCTCCTAGTATTTGGTGAAAAAGACACAGAAATTTCAATAAATGTTGGCCCCTCTGTGATCAAAGAGAGCAAAGAAAAAAATTGTTATGCGTTGTAATTGACCGAAAACTAAATTTCAAACAACATTTAAATACGGTTTGCATGAAGGCAGGTCGGAACCTACATGCTCTTGCAAGGGACTCGACGTATATGCCCAAAGAATAAACTAGAATGGTCATGAGAGCCTTTATAATGTCTCAGTTTAGCTACTGTCCGTTGATATGGATGTTTCACGATAGACGTGTTAACGCAAAAATTAACCACGTTCACGAAAGAGCACTGCGAATAGCGTATCAAGATTGGACTTCTAGTTTTGAAGAACTGTTTATTACAGATAATTCAGTCTCCATTCATCAACGGAATCTGCAGTTGCTTGTCACAGAATTTACCGAACAAGGATGAATCTAAATCCACCATTTATGAAAGAAATTTTCGTGGAAAGAGAAATACGTTATAACTCAAGAGTTACATGAGCAACATATATTTATTTGATATTTGATATTTGAGTTGTTTAAGGAGGGTTAAAAATAATCATGTCTGCTACAGCCTATTGTTGATGATAGTATGACATGCTGTAGTTGATCTACAGTATTATAATGCTTGCTGCTGTATATCATTTGCAGACTTTTATGTACTATTTTTGTGCACAATGTTATTTTCATAAGAATTCTCTTTTTTGAAGTAATAGTAAATTTTCAATGAGTCTATTCTCTGACACAAAATTGTTTGTTGCCATTATACAGTACCTTATAGGACTGGTGGGGCCAAGAAGTCTGAATCTAAACTTGTTTCTTTTGAAAGAGATTTCTGAAGAAAAATGCTCTGAAAAGAAATTGGTTAAGTCTGCAAACAGGCTAGGCTAGACGAACATGAAAATAGTACAGGCATTTTCCAAACAATCCAAACTGGTATGATTTTTATTTGAATGACAAAATGTTTGCAAATTATAACTATAGACAGGCACGACCACCCGACACTCAATCAACAGAACTCTTCTACACCGTTGTATCCTTTTTAATCTCCCTGGACTTTCTTATTTAGTTTAATATCAATAGACTTTCCTTATTTAGATATCGTATGATTGCTAATTTATTACGCATTTTTCTCTCGAATAATCATCATTGTAAAACCTCACACGTGTAACTTTATTTAGCTGCAGATGAGACAAGCTCGTCTACAAACGTTCATTCATAATCATGGCCTAGTCTAATACTTTACAACATTACAACTGGATTTGTTTTAACTAGTTGGAAATGTCGATTTAACTACGATATTGGTTTGTCTTCTCTAAAATGATCCTCAAAATAATGTTCGTCGTGGTCCTAATATTACGATATATAATAAAGCTGTGCTTTCCAACCAAAACTTGTTTATACTCGAATTTCCATTGTTTGGTATTAATTCCATGATTTCTACAGAGCTGGTCACAGTCCTTTTAAGATTAAAGGCTCCCATTAGCCATGTTTGAAGAATGAGATCATGTATGTAGCTTGCTGTAGTATCTTCTAGACCATGACATTTGTGTTGTTTACGAAACAGACTCGTGCCCAGGACACTGAAGAAAGACATGCTTTGTTATTGTAAAAATGAGTTGTTGATTTTGTGATTTGCGCGTATGAGTAAACATGTTTCTTCGCTCAATATTCTACGTTTTTGATTAAACTACGGATAAACTACGGAGACACTAAACTTGCTTCATAAGGAAATATATATTTATCTGCAATTTCAACTGATTGATGTAGGATTTAGCATATTTCGCGATGGCAATAGCCTAACTAGTCCACTTGAAGGAGACCAGAATTCTTGATAAGCATAAGAAATATTACATCGGACGTACCGATAATAAGGATGGCACATGATACCGACAAATTCTTTACGTTAGCCAGACAAGATTTGCCACTTTAATAGTGCCACACCTGTTTCTTGATAGTATTATATGGGTTGGTTGGTTTCCCTGACAACAGTTATCCGTATGAAGATTTCAAGCAGTAAGGGAACTTTGCCAGGTTAAACTTTGAAAATTGCATTTTAATGACTTTGCAACTTTGTTGACGATTTCATTAACAGCGAAGATTGGTTAGGAACACTCTAGTAATTAGCCTTAATTGTTTTGAAATTATCACGGGGGCAAACATAGTAATCAACATGAAGATTGTTATTGAGGAATTAAGAAAGTCGTAAGAAACTCTGTGTACTCAAAATCCGATAATTTCAAGAAACTTTCAGTGCTGCTCCAAATCCTTAGTATCTTATACGGATACATGTAGATGTTTCAGTGCTACTCCAAATACCTGGTTTCTTACCAAAAATGCGTGTAGATGTAGAGAATAAGGGATGTCGGACAATACTGTCGAATTTTTACTTTAGCCAGAAACCAGCTGCTACCTAAACAGTGCAACACTTTTTCCTTGATAGCTTAGTATGAGTTGCTTGCCCCTTGACAACAGTCGTCCATGTTGAAGATTTCATACAGTAAGGGAACTTTGCCAGGTCACAGAGGTCAGATCTTGGAAAATTGCTTTTTAATGCGTTGGCAGCTCAGTTGATGGATTCATTAACAGCCATAAATTTGGAAAATTACCTTTTAATGAGTTGGCAGCTCAACTGATGAATTCATTAACAGCCAGAGTTTGGCACCTCACCTGAATTTGATTGTTGGCCCAAATATCTCTGAATTGTTTTGATTGTGTAAATCAACAATGTCTATGAATACCTCAAATGCTTCATCGATTGTTTTCATTGTGTGAATGAATAATGCCTATTGTTACAACATTCCTGATTCCTTCCACTATGGGTAGGTAGGTAGGTAGGTAGGTAGGTAGGTAGGTAGGTAGGTAGGTAGGTAGGTATGTAGGTAGGTAGGTAGGTAGGTATATAGGTGTATTCCTTCCGGTTGGAGAAAATCCCCTCTATAATGTTTTCATTCTTCAAACATAATTAAAGGCTCCCATTAGCCAAGTTTGAAGAATGAGATCATGTGCATCTTGCTTCATAACGAAATAAATATTTATCTGCAATTTCAACTGATTGATGTAGGATTTAGTATATTTTGCGATGGCAATAGCCTAACTAGTCCACTTGAAGGAGGCTAGAATTCTAGATAAGCATAAGAAATATTAAATCGGACGTACCGATAATAAGGATGGCACATGATACCGACAAATTCTTTACGTTAGCGAGACAAGATTTGCCACTTTAATAGTGCCACACCTGTTTCTTGATAGTATTATATGGGTTGGTTGGTTTCCTTGACAACAGTCATCCGTATGAAGATTTCAAGCAGTAAGGGAACTTTGCCAGGTTAAACTTTGCGAGGATTTGTTAGGAACACCTAGTAATTAGCCTTAATTGTTTTGAAATGAGCACGAGGGCAAACATAGTAATCAACATCAAGATTGTTATGGAAGATTTAAGAAAGTCGTAAAGTCGTAAGAAACTCTGTGTACTCAAAATCCGATAATTTTAAGAAACTTTCAGTGCTGCTCCAAATCCTTAGTATCTTATACGAATACGTGTAGATGTTTCAGTGCAACTCCAAATCCCTAGTTTCTTACCAAAAATGCGTGTAGATGTAGGGAATAAGGGATGTCTGACTGACAATACTGACAAATTTTTACTTTCGCCAGAAACCAGCTGCTACCTGAACAGTGCAGCACCAGTGGCGGCCTGGCTGGGGGGCCAGGGGGCCGTGCCCCCCCCCCAGCAGACTTTTGAAGGGGCGCCAAAGTTTAAGGGCGCCAAAAACTTAATGAAGCTTCATGGTTCGATCGCGTTTCTTCCAGCACCACGTGGCTGGTCACACGGGCGGTCAATACAGATGCATCTGATGCAAATGTATCAGTCATTATCATGGACAAATGATTTCGGGTCCATGTAAAGTTTAGTAAAACTTGGAAATGTTATTCCAGTAGCCACAGTTCATGTGAAAAGAAAACTTAGCACAGGTAAGAAACTCGGAGATCACGGAGCAAGTTTCTCCAACATTTCTTGATCCCTACTTTTTTACTTAGCCCCATGTGCTCTGCTAGATGTCGCAGATGTCTTATCTGGGAAAAATTATGATTCAATTCCAGTCTTTTTTCAGAAAGAAAGGTATGCATTACATCTAAAAAATTAGCTTCTGTCTCTTTTTTCAATGGTAAGCCATCGCCCATCTTTGCTCATTATGTATATTTTGCTTTATAGAAAGCCAGGTTTTGCATCCTCTTTAAAATTTGAGAACGATCAAATATCTTTCAAGTAGTAATACGATAAAAGATACTTGTGAAAAATAAAGTAAAATATGCTATGAACTGCCTGAAAATTCTCTATCTTTGGTGAGCTAGCTGAGTGTTGTGTCTTTATATATCTTTTTAAAACACTTGAACTTGTACGTTTTATCAAAATGATTTTGATCCTTGAATTGATGTTTTGCTGTATTTTGGCCAACCAAGCAGCAGAATCTTACGAATTTTTTACAGATCGGACATCTCCAACTTCTTCAAAAGACCTTGTGGAACCAAGTAAAATATTCGGAGTTGAGAATTGTTGGAGAAGACTGAAGAGAAACTTACTCGGATATCTCCGACATTTCAGAACTTTTTAACTGGCCTAGAAAACCACACTGTACTATATAATCCTGGTTATCCTATCTCGCTAAACATTAGCGATGATTTTCCCACTGTTGCCAATGATCCTAAGTAGCATCCTTGTAAACTTAAACTCTTATGCAAAAGCCATAGCCGAGAACTAGACCCAATTTATCTAAGAGAATACTACAGTGTCCATGAAACAACTACGGTCGGAGAAGATGCTTGCTGAAGATCTTTTCATAGATCTTATCTTTAGAACATAAGGTATACAATCTTCGAAGGAAGGTCTTCCTGTACCAGAAAATGTCTGAAAGGGCAAAGCTCCTGTTTTCCAAGAGTTTGAAGAACATGGTCACGAAAAATTCTTTTGGGGGCTTCACCCCCAGACCCCCTCACTTACCTCAGTCATTCAAATGTATATATCCAGCCCTGGACCAGTTCAAGGTGTCAAAGAATATGAGTAGGAAAATCGGGAAATTTACAACTAGACTACCAATCTCTTCAGAAACTTTATATCGATGTTTGATTTGAAGGGGCGCCAGTTTGCTGCTGCCCCCCCCCTGACGAAAAAAGCCAGACCGCCACTGTGCAGCACTTCTTCCTTGATAGCTTAGAATGAGTTGCTTGCCCCTTGACAACACTCCTCCATCTTGAAGATTTCAAACAGTAAGGGAACTTTGCCAGGTCAAACAGTAAGGGAACTTTGACAGGTCACAGGGGTCAGATCTTGGAAAATTGCTGTTTAATGAGTTGGCAGCTCAGTTGATGGATTCATTAACAGCCATGATTTGGCAGCTCACCTAAATTTGATTGTTGGCCCAAATATCTCTGAATTGTTTGATTGTGTACATTAATAATGTCTATAAATACCTCAAATGCTTCATCGATTGTTTCGATTGTGTGAATGAATAATGCCTATTGTTACAACATTCCTGATTCCTTCCACTATAGGTAGGTAGGTAGGTAGGTAGGTAGGTAGGTAGGTAGGTAGGTAGGTAGGTAGGTAGGTAGGTAGGTAGGTAGGTATATGGATCTCCTACTTCCGGTTGGAGAAAAGCCCCTCCATAATGCTTTCATTCTTCAAACATAAAAATGCCCAAACCAATACGCCCAAAGTGAGCCGTATGAAAGGGTTTAGGTTTAAACGAAAGAGTCGATAATGAATGAAGCAAGCAAGAAAGTTCACGGGGCTAGTCCCAAGAAGCGTCCTTCTACGATAAATAAAGTCAGCGAAAAGAATCAGGTGAACTGACACAGGGCGACACAGAGGCAGCAAGTCAAATTTGGCTTGTCGATGTTGATAACAAAGAAAAGGTAACGTTTATAACGGCCAATGACATTGCTGTCCTGCGAAACGATGAAACACTCACATCTAAGAACGGCTACCACGCAGGCCAGGTACATTGCTATATTTGGTAATCTTCAACTTGAGTGCACGTACCTTACTTTTTAAAATCGTTTACCTAACACTGAAGAAAAGAATTCACAAATTCAAAATTTAAAGTGAACCTGAATTCAGCGGTTTTCAACAGGGGCATAGCCACGATTTGATACCACGGTCAGTCTGCAACAGAACCTTCAAATTTGATCAAACAGAAAATTATAGTATGAAGAAGCTTTGGAAAATGCCAATGATATCAAATCATTGCTTGGTCATTTTTCACAATCTCCTGCTTCAGGAGCACTCTAAATTTTTTACTTCAAAAACTCGTATCTACGATGTTGTTTTCGTGCTTCAAGAGCTCGCATCTAAGATCTGTAATGAGCTGTGCACGTAAATTAATCGCAACCCTGACCATACATCTGATGTAGGACGGAATCTAGTATTGTAATAGCATCCATTAGATGCTAAATAGTCCGTAGTGTTTGTTGTATTTAGGTTAACATTGCGTGTCTTTTCGTATTGGCCATGGGGTAGTCATGGTCTTTCTCTCCCCATGATATCGTCCCTGCAGTGTTGCATAGTAATTAGAACCGTATAGAGGAATATACGATTTGTTGTAATATCTTTAATGAATTGAAAAAATGTTTTTTTTGGCACAATTTCTGAATGGAAGGTACGTGCATTCAATTTCAGATTGATCATCTTAGCTGTGGACTCGTAAAGTCGCTATATCATATCGTTTTGTACTTTTTTCGGGAAAAAGAGGGCATTTTCTCATGAGGATCCCAATGTATAAAGCATCCCTTTTTCCTTCTAGAATCGACAGGTTTTGGTCAAATAATACCTACCCTAGTATTGTCATTTTTACTCCTTTTCAGTGTTACTAATGGCCCCAGTTTGGCTTTGAGCTCAACAGTGAACAAAATCTCGTTGCAGACCTTGCATTTAGTTATCGGAGAGGGAAGATATCATATGTTACTTCCTGGTTGTGAAATTGATGGCAAATTTGAGCCTTCCACAGCAGTATCATAAAGAAAGTCTGCAAAAATTCTAAGACCGTAAAAGAAGTTTGTAAACGGTCTCGTTCTGGGAAATGATACATCCATCGCTAGTGGGAACACCTTGAAGCTATGGTAGCTGCACAGTAACTTAAAGCCAAACAGTGGAAATTTCCATACCTTGCTTTTCCTTCTCATGATGTTGCTCTAATTGCTTGATTATGTCTTTAATTGGCTCTGTAAAAAGATATACCGCCATCAAATTTCCGGATACGGTTTCTGCTTCAGTCAAAATATAAACTCAAGTCCCTCCACATAATACTGTCAATGTCTACATTCATTTAACATACACAAAAGAAGATGTTTCTCATTCTGTTAATCAAATCTTGCATCTAAAGGATTACATATCACAGTGCAGGCACTTATTGGAAATAATCGATGTTTTTAAAAAGCTGTATGCTTGAAGTTTTGCTTGGCAAGATTAAAGATATTATATGACAGCTAGATTTTAGAATGCAGATTACTGCACGAGTCCTTTGCATATTAGAACACTGCAGAATATATATTAAAACACTGCTTTAAAGCTTCGTAATAAGATTTACTGCCTGCCGTGGATCTTTACTGTGGCTTTACCTTCAAGTGTAAATAAAGTTTGCCCTAGTACAATGAAAAATAGACTCATGCCCGGTACACAAACAGTTAAGAAATAAGTGTTGAAGAGGAATAGTTTGGTTTCGGCACCGATTTCACATGATCTACCAGAATTTTCATCAACTCTGTTTATAATCGTGGCATACCTTTTTGGGTAAGCAGACTTCTCTGTCATTATTTTAGTCATACATGTGATGCACTTATCAGTAAGAAGAGTACATTAAAGATATCTTCAAGGAGTTAATTTTGATTAAGCTGCATACCCTTGCTAATCAAAGTGAAATTCTTGCTTTTGTTAACGGCCATGGCAGGCCCTACGGTAATGAAAGATAATTGAGTGCAATTTACAAACGTTTACTTACACTAGTTCATGTAACTATTTGGAATCGTGAATCAAAATAATTACACAATGATAATGGAATTCATTAAACTATCGTTTGTTATTACTTTCTTTAATTTGACACCATAAAAGATAAATCATACTTTGTTTTATTGCACACCTTCTTCATTTTTAACCTCATTAACAATCAACAACAAAAGCCCACTGCACAATTTTCGATGAAGCTACTTCAGTAGTTTTGCTAACATTTTACTCTGACGCGAAGCTTAGCGTAGAGATCAGGGGAATTTGGACGAAATTATCTGCAGCTTTGCCATGAGACAATCGTCACATAATGTTTCAACGACAAATCTGAGGCACAATCATTTAGCTATACCTATTGGCTGATCAAAAAACGGTAACTTCTAAACATGACCCCTTGGAAGCAATATGAGCAACTTAGTAACTACATTGTCTTTGATATCATTTGTTTTGCTCGTCTATAAGATTGTATATTATTAGGCATTATTAGATGCTGAAGGGCTTATTTTCGTGTATGAATGTTTATTCATATGATATGATATATGATATCATATCATATAGAATACAAATTATAGGATACAATTATCCGCTGGACATTGCATTGATCGAATATTATGGGCTATTCCTTTATATGCTAGGGGGGACGCCACAATTTAAAAACTTCTATCTGGCTATACGTTGCCATTGTGAAATAAAGCAGACATTTGGGCTCGAATTATGACATGCAAAATGAAGGAAATGCCCAGCGATAGCTACCCTTTCCCAGGGAAGCTCTTTACATTAATATTATCGTGAATGTAACCGACAATACTACGGACTACGAATAATACTACATCTGCTATCTTTTCAAAGTCAGTGAAACTGAAGTCCGTACTTTACGAAAGAACGGTAACAAATAAGGCTGTTAATCTTGTATAGATACTTGCAAGAGCTATACCACAATTACTTCTAACGAACTTCTGGACATGCTGCTTTTGCTGTAATGAAACTTTTTTCTATTCATATAATTCTATTACAATACAAAGCTTACATTCTACTTTACTAACCTAATTACTTTACTACACTACGAGGACGACACCATGAGGACCGAAAGACAATGACTACCCCATGACCAATACATAAAGACTGACAATATTAAACAAAGATAGAAAGAATGCACCTAAACAAAGTAAACTAATTACGAATACAAAGTAACCGACAAAAAGTAGGTGCTAATGTATGGGAGTTTGCAGCAATGGAGCATCTGAAAGCGTTCTGAAGCATGAATGAATTTGAAAGTTGCCTCAAGTAGCTTCTCATTGGTGTCGACGGTTAACGGCTCGTCACCATACAAAATGAACTTGAGTAAAACTTCATTTGAAAGAGAAGAAAAACCATGAGGGAGCAATATTGCATTCACACTATTGAGAAAATCAGATCTAAGTTCATCATACGAATGACAAAGCACACAGTGATCCAGAATGGCAAAATAATGTAATAAATGCCGAAAAATGAAAGTTCTCAGAATTAATCAAACTATAGCTCATTTGAAAGAGCAATGATTGACAATCAATATAAAAGAAGAATTATCAAAATCGGATCGTTGGAGCCAAGAAACCGATTTTTGAAGTTTCAAGATATCACGAGTTTACAAATTGCACACCAAAAAGGCAATGAACAGTCAATTTAGGCTAACTTTAAAATTCAGTTTCTCTGCCTACACTAATCCGATTCTTGAGATTCTTTTTTTATTTTGATTGTATACATCTCAGTATCATTTCTGATTGATACAATCGAGAAAAAAATGATAAATTTCACGGATTTCGTGAATTACGAGATAGTACTATACTAGAGGATAAAAACCGATATTTTGATAAATACAGTTGAAAATCTAAAAGACGGGGTCAAACGGTGTCTTAGCAAAAAATATAATAATTAATTAGAACATGTCTCAAGTGCATCTGCCTAAGGATATGTTCAGGAACCTTCTGCGAAAAATTTCATGACCGTTTTAGAATGTGTGGTCATTTTCTTGAAAACGACATGTGGTCGCATGTGAAACCAGTATTGTTTATGTTGACCGAATTACAGATTTAAATAATACCTCAAACTCATTTCAAATCAAAGCAAAGTGAATCACCTGAGTTGTAAAAATTCGCAATAGTCGGAAAAATTGAAAATCAAGATACTTTAACGTGCATTGGATTGAAGGAACAACACTTCTTCTTTCTCGTTATGATGTCTGAATTACATCAAGTCGTATCAACGAATTCTGTTCTGTAGCACAACGTTCTGTCTTATCACTATTACGACTATAAAAGCTTGACTTAATACCTCCCTTTGAGTTTCAGTGTCATTATAGTCAGACTTGAGCAGTGCTTTTTCAGAATGTGGCTCGCTTTTGCTACAGCTGGGCAGACACTACACGTTTTTTTATAAGAAACTAGGATCAGGCCATAGTACTAAAAGTTTCTTAATTTCACACGAAATTTTGTCCATTTTAGTACTAAAAGTTTCTTAATTGGTTGCTTATTTTTCGAATGCAGAATTATCAATGTGGTCGCTAACACTGCGGCAGATATGATTCTTGACATTTAAATATCATAAAGGAATAAACAGTGTTCTGTTATGTCGAAAACACAAATGTTTAGATAATATTGCTCAAGAATAAAGCTTCAACAATCTATTTGCTATAATATCCATGCTTTTAACTTTGAAAAGTTTCTTTGTACTTCTCAGACATAGTACTAGAGTTTCTTAAAATTTTGGCCATCTTAGTACTAGTTTCTTATAAACCAGTTTCTTACAAAAAAAATCGTGTATGAGCATTCTGACGACAATTCATACATAAATTGTGTTGCACAGACGTTTGTCTTGCTCTTCATGCTAAGCCCGCTGCAAACATTTTAGTCTCAGGCGTCTGGACTACTTTCAAACCGATCAGCTATCGGAGAGCCTGTTTGAGAACTTAATGAGAACTCCAAACAGCTCCTAATTATGGGCGAGCATTTGGTGTACAGACGAAAATCTTTACGCAGGGAAAATTGATTACTAAGTGCAACATAAAGGATCATAAAGCACGTTAATTGCTTCAGTTCATTAACGTTGACAGTTAAGTATTGTTTAAATTTTTGGAACTGTGAGGCAAACATCAAAGTAGCACAACAGACTAAAAGATTTTGCCTGGTCCTTAAAGTCATCATCAGATCAATGACCATCTGTTCTTGTGCTGAAAAGAGAATGGTCAACAACAGTCAACAAGGCTACTAAAGCTCAAGAGCAAGCAATAAGTTAAATTTCATACTCTTAATGGTGATGAGAAAGAACTTTGCGGTACAGAACTGAACTTGATATATGATTTGATGTAATATTCACTTCAGACATCATAACGAGAAAGAAGAAGTGTTGTTCCTTCAATCCAATGCACGTTAAAGTATCTTGATTTTCAATTTTTCCGACTATTGCGAGTTTTTACAACTCAGATGATTGACTTTGTTTTGATTTGAAATGAGTTTGAGGTATTATTTAAATCTGGAATTCGGTCAACATAAACAATACTGGTTTCACATGCGACCACATGTCGTTTTCAAGAGAGTTTCAGTTTCAGTTTCAGTTTCATTTGATTTAAATTCCACTACATACAATTTATAGTCCTAAATATACAAACGAATAACTAACAACAAAGATTGACCACACATTCTAAAACGGTCATAAGATTTTTCGCAGAAGGTTCCTGAACATATCCTTTGGCAGATGCACTTGAGACATGTTCTTATTAATTATTATATTTTTTGCTAAGACACCGTTTGACCCCGTCTTTTAGACTTTCAACTGTATTTATCAAAATATCGGTTTTTATCCTCTAGTATAGTACTATCTCGTAATTCGCGAAATCCGTGAAATTTATCATTTTTTCTCGATTGTATCAATCAGAAATGATACTGAGATGTATACAATCAAAATGAAAAAAGAATTTCAAGAATCGGATTTGTGTAGGCAGAGAAACTGAATTTTGAAGCTAGCCTAAATTGACTGTTTATTGCCTTTTTGGTGTGCAACTTGTAAACTTGTGATATCTTGAGACTTCAAAAATCGGTTTCTTGGCTCTCACCGATCCGATGTTGATAATTCCTCTTTTATGTTGATTGTCAATCATTGCTCTTTCAAATGAGCCATAGTTTGATCAATTCTGAAAACTTTCATTTTTCGGCATTTATTACATTTGCTGGATCACTGTGAAGCAGCAGGAAATGTTCCGTGTCCTCTACCCCATCATTTCCTGGACACAAAGGGTTGACTGTATCTCTAAAGTTATGCCTAAATTTATGAAAATTGAGTTTGCTCAGTCCAACCGTAGCTGAGTGAGAATAGCTAGACCTTTTGGATCATGAATACCATGTACTAATTTAGGAGTGGGTCGGATAAGTTTCGATAATTTTGTTTTAAAAGTACTCAGTGAGGGTGATAACCGAATTTCTTGGTCAAGCGTGTTCCATTCAGAGAGACAATCAGGATAAAAGCTGGCCTTGAATCTTGTCGTTCTTGCCCTTATCTGCCCAATTACGTCTGCATTACGAAAAGAATACATAGCTTGTGGTAATTGCGGAATGGGGTATTCTGTGTAATCAGGGGTAATGTCATTGACAATCTTGTAAAAAGGAAGAAGGCGTCTGCTCCAACGTCGTAGGCTTAGGGATTCCCAAACCAAGTTCCTCGTAGAGTTTTTTCACGGGATGGTCCTTTCTATGCCCCAGTCACTGCTAGTGCAGCAGAATATTGAACTGATTCGAGCTTTTCCATATGATTATTCAGCGTGGTATCTTGACTGAAATCGCTTTTTTTGGGTGGAATGTGGTAAATGACATCACCGTAATGTAAATGTGGCCGTACATACAGTTTGTATAATTCAGTTAAAGTGTTGAAGGGCAAATACCCCGAAAGAAACTTTATCATTCCTATTCCGCGTCTACACCTTAGTATAATTGACTGAATGTGAGTGGCAAAGGACAATTTAGAATAAAGTATGATGTCAAGATGTTTATGTTCATTCATCTTAAAGTGAATATGACGCGAAAATTTTTATTGATGAAAAACGTCAATTTGAGTATGCTGATTTCGAATTTCGACATTAAACTTTCCAAAACTGAACCGTTTTTTAGTTACAGCCTTTTGAAAATCAAATTTCTTCACTAAAAAGTGTCCGGGGATCTGGGTCGAGTTTTTGGACTTGCGACGTAAAGTGTTTGGGTAGGATGACAGGAGATACTTGCATATCAAAGGATAGTACTGTAGTCACAAGGGTTTTAGGGTTTCATAGTTGCCCTACAGAAAACCTCCACACTCATGTGATTCAAATGCCACGGAATTTATATTCTCGCACTATTTTAGCAATTAATTGATATCTTTTGAACACCTGAATTCCACGAATTGGCACTCAATTAACGCTTTCTTTGATGAAAGAAGTGGTATCATATTTAACCACGGGGATATTGCATTGTGACTAACAGGATGACTCAGAGAAAACAATGAAAGTACAATGGGAATGAGCTCATCCTTTCATCACAACTGCTCGCTTGGTTTCCTCACAATTTCAAGTTTCAAACCATTGCAAACAGAGTACAAACAGACAGCTTCGCTCGAAGAAGGACTTCAAACTTCAAACATTGTTGTACAGTGTCCCAAGTGGACAGGTTGTTGGAAGGGAGGAAAAGAATTCAGGCCAAAAGTAGTTTGACTCTTGTTTGGTCAACTATGGCCATGCTGTGAACGCGAGGGTCTACGTGTTTAGGCCATGTCCATTCTGTCTGGTTGCCACTCGACTGGAATACATTTATTTCGCTGTAATCGCTGTAATTTTTCATGAGGTCCAGAGATATGCTGATACTAAAGAAACTTTGCTTTGGTAAGTGCTGATTTCTTTACTTAGCGCTATCAGACTAAATCAAGGACAAGTCTCGTAGTTTGGTGTCTGATCACTCTCTTAGGAGAATTGAGAACCGCGTAAAACCACAGATATCATATGTCTGGTCAAGCTTCCTTCCCCAGAGTGCAGAACTTCGTCCCGTGAAATGCCACTATTCAAACAAATGTCTGAAATCTTTGCAACATAGACTATCATTTATTGTTATTTCAAACCCGTGAGTTAGATATGCAAAGGTTGCTGCAAGATGACATGGTTTTGTGACATACAGCTTGCAAAAAAGCGTTCTTTACCACATTGACGAGAGAAAAAAATATTTGAAAACATTGTAAATTTAACAGTTGAAGTTTTCAAGAAACCAGGAGTGGAATTCCTTAGTTTTGATCGGTTAAAATGGTGAATAAACAATCCAAACCTGGCCACTTATCAAGGTTTCGTAATGGTTTCATGTATGAAGCATTGCATGGTGTTCTCTTTCCACAAACACTTTACGTCACAGAGGCCTGGTAATCAACGGTCTGACCGCGCAGAGTTGCCGCCACTTTTCGAAGCAAAGTGGGGGTTGCTCAACCCCATTTTCTGAAGAAATAAGCGTCTGAATTAAAAAATAAAGTACACCAGCGTGACGAGCGATGTTAAATGCATGATATTAGACCATAAAAATTTTCGCGTCATATTCACTTTAATGTCTGGGATGTTATTGAATAGAACTGGTGGATGATGAGCTGAAATTTTCTTTCTTGAAAAAGTCACTTCAACTGCTTGTTTTGTTGGATCTGGATTAAACAACATTCGGCATTTATGTGCCCAAATTTGATGATATCAAGATCGTGATTCATGTCTGAAGCAGCTTGATCAGTATTATGAACAATGGTGAAGAGTGAGGTATCATCACCAAAGAGTTTAACATTACACTTTAGATTATCTGTCAAGTCGTTGATGTACACAAGGAAGAAAAGTGGGCCTAGGATGGAGCCTTGAGGGACGCCGGCGGTAATTGAACCCCATTCCGATGTTTTACCATTCAGAACTGTGCGCTGTTTTCAATTTGCAAGGAAGTCTTTGATGAGTGAAAGTAAGTTTCCTGAAATACCACACCGACGAAGTTTATACAGAAGACCTTCATGTCAAACCCTGTCAAAAGCTTTGGACATGTCGAGATAGACGGATCGAACATCTAGGGGTGGATTACAGTCAAAGGCAGTAAATATTGTGTGAACAATTGACAGCAGTTGGTTTATCGTAGAGTCATTTGGACTTTGTGAGTTCTAAAAGTGTATAAAGCATAATTTTGCTACAGCAGTAAAGTTGGGTAAATAAAGGCAAGAAACAAGAAGTCGGGTAAGGGTAACAAGGGAAATGTGTTATAACCTGAATAATCATCGTTAGCGGTAGCAGTGGTATGGAAATTGCGATAAAGATGCAGCAGAACAAATACATTTTCAGCACAAGAGAAACTATTTTGAAGGGCTTCATCTTTTTAACGACTTTCTGATAACAACCTAGGGAGGAACGGAAAATGCCTATGGCTGCTCGCCATTGATTGATATCAACCAGCATCAAACACTTGGGATCTTCTCACGAGTGCAACGCAAATTTTGCTAGTTTTGACAAACAGGATGCTGGATATCCCATACATTAGCATGCACATGAGTATACAAAACAAATTTAACATAATAGACAACAGAAGAATAGAAAATTGACAGATACATTTGAAAACGCAAATCGCCAAGAAGTCCATGAGAATGCGTTGAGGGAGTTGCCTTTTTGCTGTTTGTGCTGTAAAGGTTTTTTTCTACTAGCCTTTGCTTTTGCTTCAACGAAAAGAAAAAGACAACTTGATTGGGAGAGAGATGTTAATAATGGAATGTCCCTTGTGGCCAAAAATAGGATGTCTGGATCTCAAATTTGAATGTTCCCATTTCAATGTTTTTCAATAATTCACGTTACTTTCAAATGTAAAAACTGCAAAAAGAATAATAAAGGGGGCTGAAAAGTTTCTTTTTGTGAAGGCGAATGAAACGAAAAGAGAAAATGTAAACAAACAACAGTGGCCTAAAATTTTGGTTCTCAAAGAAGAAACGTTTAACCCGATGTAATGAAACTGCTCTTACCTAACCAGTTTAGGGGATAATTTTATGGCAGCTTTTTTAATTATCGGATAAAGAATGGTCTACAGGGTGTGCCAAAACAATTGTTCGATATTTGATTATTATTAGAAGGCAGCAAGAGGCAGATTTGGCTCGATACCGCTGACCACGCGAACATTGCGTTTGCACAGCAACCCAATGTTTTGGAGCGCGGCTACGGGCCTGAAATTGGGGGGTTCCGGGTTTTTGCCCGGATCGCACTCAATTCTTCTCTATCCTTCCAAACATCACGTGGGCTTTTATTTTCAACGACTTTGCACGTGCCACGATGGTGAAGAAGAAAATTTTTCATAGACACCAGTGCCTGGAAATAACTTTCTACGGGAACTTTCTAGTGCCTGTATCTACGGGATTTGTGCAGGAAAATATGGAAATCTGAATTTCTAGAAAATGAAACCATGCCTCACTATTAATTTTTTCTGGAGTTGCAGCCCAGCATTTGGTCAACATGGGGGAGTTGGTGAGTTGTTTTGCAAAGATTGCATCTGATTGCTCTTCCATCCAAAAAGTACTCAACTCCTAGCTGAGCAAAATTGTGCTAACATTTGCGGGTAGAAACTATCCGACCATCAGAGGTTCAAATGAATCTGAAGTTTCCTTGAAGCTTCATCATGCTGATTGTATGGTTTCATGACGATGGGATTCGCTATGCATTATTACCTTGCTAGATGGTCATTTTCTGACCTTCGGTGAAAGTTTGACAAAAACACTAAGCCCAAAATACCGTCAGTTCCACAAAAATTTAAGGAAAAATTCGGGACCATGCCTCGTCACGAAATTTTATCCATTTGTTTGTAACAAATTGATGATAAAGAATATTTCGTTGTTATGTTTCGGAAAAATTGCGTCCAAACAGGATAATCAATTTCTTCAGATGCTAAAACATTGTTCTCTTCACTGCTCAGGGCCTAGCCATAGGCCACACCTCAATGGTCGAATGCTAGCGCGGTCAGTGTCTGCATCAAGATTAAGAGCCCACTTTGGAATATCTAAATATGAACCAACTATTTTACGATCACTTCAAGAAAAAAACAGTTCATTTACCCCTAAAAACATAGATGCAACAATCCAGACTTTTGAAATAGCAGTTAAAGAAGACATCAAAAACCACGAAAAACGACATTTACCATACGACAACCTGACAAAGAAGCAGCGTGAAGAAACTCACAGAAAGAGACGATATAGTCATAACCAGAGCCGATAAAGGTGGAGCAATAGTCATCTGGGGTATCGAAGGGTACCTCATAGAGGCCAATAAGCAATTAAACAACACATAATTTTACCAAGAACTCACAGTTAATCCATTCGAAGATCACCAGAGAATAATAATGAACTCCCTTAACGAAATGCTTTCAAATGGTATCATTGACAAAGAAACATGTGATATACTAAAACCAATAAATGTTAAACCTGCCCGCTTCTATTTACTTCCAAAAATACACAAAAAGAACAACTCTGGAAGACCAGTAATTTCCTCAGTTAACTGCCACACCACTAAACTATTAAAATACGTTGACCACTTCATACAGCCCCTTGCTAAGAAAGTTAAATCTTATATACGTGATACAACAGACCTCTTAAACAAAACACATCAAAAGAATACCACATAATGCAATTCTAGTCACAATGGACTTACGATCTCTATACTCAAACATAAAGCACAACGATGGAATGTCTGCATTAAGAGAATCCCTTGAAAACAGAGTATCAAAACAACCCCCCTACAGAGGTAATAACAACCCTAATGAACCACATACTAACACTAAACAACTTTAACTTTAATGGAAGACACTTTCTCCAAATAAAAGGTTGTGCCATGGGCACTGTAGCAGCCCCATCATATGCCACCATTTACATGGGACAGTTTGAAGAAACCCACATCTACCCAAAAATTAACAATGATTGTCTCCTTTACGCCAGGTACATAGAAGACATCTTCTTTCTATACACAGGCCAAGAAACTCAACTCGAAGAATTCCTGACAAACCTCAACATCAAACACGATTCTATTAAATTTGACCATGAAAAATCAACACAATCAGTCACATTTTTAGACACTTTAATGTACATCGATGAAAAGAGACAGCTACAAACAACGCTTTACACGAAACCAACAGATACCCATAACTATCTACACTTTAAATCTTCCCACCCTAAACATCTTAAAGAAAGCTTACCCTACTCCCAGGCACTAAGACTAAGAAGGATCTGCTCTGATAATAACGAACTTAGTAAACACAATTACAAATTAAAACAACAATTTATAGCACGTGGTTACTCCCAATAAAGCAGCTGGAGAAGATGGCATAGCGAACGAGATGATAAAATATGGCCCAGAAGAACTACACCAAGAGATAGCAAATATACTGAATGAAATATTCGAAACCCATAAAAATGAACTTAACACAGGTGAATCAGTCCTTCTACCAATACCAAAGCCAAACAAACAGAAGGGTCCTTTGAACAACTTACGACCAATCAATTTGCTAAATACAATAAGGAAACTACTATCGAATATAACACTTGGCAGGATACAGGAAAAGGTTGACACTTATATATCTCCCAGTCAATCAGCCTACAGGAGAGGTCGATCTACATCTGATGCTGTTTGGACGCATAGATTTATAGCTGCCAAAGCGCAATTATATAAAGATCTACAGGTTAATATCATTGGAATCGATATGAGCAGTGCCTTTGATACCATACAACGAAAGCCTTTGATGAACATTCTTGAAACAATTCTAAACGAAGACGAACAAAGGATGAGTCGTATATTATTGAGTAACACATCAATCTCGATAAAGTTTGGAAAACATAGGAGAGAAAATGTGAAGACAAATATAGGATCCCCACAAGGCGATGGAATTTTGGGAATATTTTTCAACATAGCTCTAGAGAATGCTTTGCGAACATTACGAGTAGATTTGAATGAAAAAAACCAAGTAGAAAGATCAAGCTTACCAACAGAAATAATTTACGCTGATGATAGTGATTTCTTAAGTGAAGACAACTCCCGCTCTGATGTATTGAAAGAAATTGTAAAAGACTGCTTTGGAAGATTTAACTTGAAAGTAAATGAAGAAAAAACAGAAGAAACTGCTATCAAACGAGAACAAGGTAAAGCAGAAAAGTGGAGATGGACAAAAAAACTAGGAAGTTTACTTGGTGATTACCAAGATATGAAAAGGCGGGAGCAACTCTCAATTATAGCCCAAGCATCGGCAAAGAAATTATGGATGAACAAGAAAGTCAATATTCAAACGAAACTAAAGATCTACAAATCAATCGTAAAGCCAGTACTAACTTACAATTTTGCAACACTAGCACTTACAAAAAATGAAAGTAAAGAACTAGACTGCATCCATCGAAAACAACTTCGTCAAGTATGGAATGATAAGAGAATACACAACAAGCAACTATACGAGAAGAGCAGAGAAAAACCACTGAGCGCTGAAATGAAGGAAGCAAGATGAAGAACATTTGGTCATATATTGCGATTACCAACAAGCACACCATGTCAACAGTCGATGAATTACTACTTTGAATGTCCACCTAAAGCAAAGAAATTCCGTGGAAGGAAAAGAATCACCCTGCCTGTATTGCTTGACAACGACATCGTAGAAGCAGCAAAATACCATCAACGGTTGCAAATAAGACAGTTTAAGACCAGAAAAGACCTTGACATCTTGAGACATCTCGCGGACGATCGTAATGGATGGAAAAACTTGACTAATTTAATTTGTAGTGTCGCGCAAGGTGAACAATGATACAGTTGTGAGCCGAATGCGCAGTGAGAGAGAGAGAGAGGTTACTCCCAAACTTTAGTAGACAACCAGATAAAAAAAACTGTCGCTATACCAAGAGAAGATACCTTAAAGCTAACGACAAAAGAGCGGACTAATCGCATACCTCTTGTAACAACATTTAACAATACCCTCCCTCCAATTGCCAAGATTATCCGAGACGGCTGGGATATTTTAAAACTAAAACCAAACTTAAAAGATGCTTTTGAAGAACATGGTATGCTAGCCTATCGTAGGCCAAAGAACCTTAAAGAAATGCTAGGAAGCAACAACATTTTAAATAACAAAGTCATCCGTAGGACACCCACAATAAAAATTTTGTAAACAATGTAATGTTAAAAACAGTCTATGCTGTAATCACCTTAAATCTACCGACTCATTCACTAGTTTTGTAACTAAGAATACATATAAAATCTACCACGAATCTAACTGTGAAAGCAAAAATGTGATATATCTGTTAGAATGTACACGGTGCTCAAAGCAATATGTCGGAAAGTCCGAATGGCGGTTCAATTGTAGACTCAACAACTATAGGCATAGAATCAAATCAACAGACTATGATAAATTGCTCCCCGTGGAACAACACTTTCGCTTAGCAAACCATAACTTCTTTACAGATGCAAAATTTACCATCATAGAAAAGATTGAACAAAATGTATCAGATGAAATAACTTTTATTTTAGAATCACATGAGAATAACTGGATATAACGTCTTAAAACTCTATCCCCAAATGCCCTAAACAGCAAACTAAACCACCCAGAAAACATAAGATTATAGTTCCTTAACAAATGGATAAGCCACAGAATCACGTTCACTTTTTTGTCATTACATTATTCCCCTGTGGTTTGTCATTTCTTAATCATTCGTAATTTCAAACAATTAATTTAGCGTCATATTTGTAAACGTAGATTGTAAAAGCAGTTGCATTAGAAAATATAAACTCAAAAAATACAACTTGGTAAACGTTTCGGCCAAAGCCTTCATCAGTAATGACTGTTCAAAATCAGACGGAGCGTACATAAAGATATCGAAATTACAAAGGATACAAAACAATAGCCTAAGCGGGTCCTACCTATTACAATGCGTAATTAAAATGTGTTAAAGCAGCCGGTAATTACAAAGGTGGCGGGAGAAAGATCAAAGAAAGCGCAGAGTAAAGAACTGCTAAAGTCGGTGGCTGTGTCTGTCTCGCCGGCTATTACTAAAATAGGGAATCGGGGAATCGGGGAATCGGGGAATCAGGGAATCGGGGAATCGGGGAATCGGGGAATATGGAAACGGTAAGAGATATCGGTATGCAGTTTGTGGTATAATAACTAACTACCAAATACAAGTCTATTCCCAAAAAATCAAGGGAATCCCCCATGGGATCTAGCCACAATACTCAGTCAAAAGTTCAGTTTCTGAAAAATTACTAAAATGGGGAATATGGAGACTAAAAGCTTTACAGAGGATAGAAGCATATCAATCGATAGCTCTTGGCCTCCAGGTTTCAAAAATTCAACAATCTAACTCATATGTTAAACATGGATTCCACAATCGGGCAACAAAGTCGGGGAATCGGGGAATCGGGGAATATGGAAACTACATAAGCTATGAGAAAATTTTGAAAGACAGCATGCAGTTCTCCTTGAAATTAAGTCAATTTCCAAGTTTCGTATTTATATCTTGGATAGTTTAGCCGTAGCAGAGCTCTGAAGTTTGCATTTTTTGTCATTTGGGAACATGAAGCTATTCAATTTATTTCTGCGCGGCACGACTTGGTGTCATGTCCTCGCGCAGCTTAGCTGACGGTTTTAATAGCATCTCTCTTGGGCTATGTTGAACAATGTTCAAGCCATTGAAAACTTCTTTTGTCCATGGCTATTGAAATCTATGGGTTCCTATTGTACATTCATTCAAGCCTGTTGGGGCACTGGTTTTGTCAGCTTCACGGGGGCTACATCGATTCTAAATCAATCGCTTCAATGTTGCATGTACATGAAACCCTAAAGCCTATACTTTGACAAAAGTTATCGAAACTGAGTGCATTTGGAATGGTATCATGCATTCAGAAAATAGGAAACAAATTAAGAAATAGTGAGTATTAAAATACAAGAACTCTCATGTTGAATTAAAAACCTTTTAGCAGTACACCTTTCTTATTGAAGCGAGAAAGCGTACGAAAGTTTTTGAAAGAATAGGATTTCAGAGGTTTTTGAAGATTTTTCTTGAAAACAAAGGCTTGTCGCCAAAAGTTGTGTGAGACTTTTTGATTTTTGTTGGCGTTTTGGAGTGCGAAATGCCCCTCAAAATAAACGGTTCAGTTAACATTATTCAAGGCCCAGGATTTGCTAAGCATTTTTTGCAGTTCTTCAGCAGCTCCTCGCGCCACGAGTCCTTCGCAGTTTCTTACGCAGCTTTTATCTCAAAGTTTCGCAAATGCCTCGCAGTTTCCTATGCAGCTCCTATTCCAGAAAATACACCTTTTCTTTTTATAAGAAACTAGGATCAGGCCATGGTGCAAAAAGTTTCTTAAGTTCGCATGAAATTTTGTCCATTTTCGTACTAAAAGTTTCTTAATAGGTGTCTTATTTTTTGAATGCAGAATTAGCAATTTGGTCGCTAACACTGAGGCAGATATGTTTCTTGACATTTACAACATCATAAAGGAATAATCAGTGTTCTGTTATGTTGAAAACACCCATGGTTAGATAATATTGCTCAAGAATAAAGGTTCAACGATCTATTCGCTATAATATTTATGCTTTTAACTTTGAAAAGTTTCTTAGTACTTCTCAGACATAGTACTAGAGTTTCTTAAAATTTTGGCCACCTTAGTACCAGTTTCTTATAAACCAGTTTCTTATAAAAAACGCGTATATTTTTTTGAATTTCCCCATTATTATGAGGCTCCCTATGGACATTTTTGCATGATATACTTGCCTTTAACTTATAAAAGTTTCTTAGTATGTGCTCCTCAGACACACTCCAACTTTTTGTATCTTAATATTCACAATTTCTTAATTTGTTTCCTATTTTCAGAATGATGAATTCCATTCTAAATGCACTCAGTTTCGATAACTTTTGTCAAAGTATAGGCTTCATGTACATGCAACATTGAAGCGATTGATTTAGAATCGATGTAGCCCCCGTGAAGCTGACGAAACCAGTGCCCCAACAGGCTTGAATGAATGTACAATAGGAACCCATAGATTTCAATAGCCATGGACAAAAGAAGTTTTCAATGGCTTGAACATTGTTCAACATAGCCCAAGAGAGATGCTATTAAAACCGTCAGCTAAGCTGCGCGAGGACATGACACCAAGTCGTGCCACGCAGAAATAAATTGAATAGCTTCATGTTCCCAAATGACAAAAAATGCAAACTTCAGAGCTCTGCTACGGCTAAACTATCCAAGATATAAATACGAAACTTGGAAATTGACTTAATTTCCAGGAGAACTGCATGCTGTCGTCCAAAATTTTCTCATAGCTAATGTAGTTTCCATATTCCCCGATTCCCCCGAATTTGTTGCCCAATTGTGGAATCCATGTTTAACATATGAGTTAGATTGTTGAATTTTTGAAACCTGGAGGCCAAGAGCTATCGATTGATATGCTTCTATCCTCTGTAAAGCTTTTAGTCTCCATATTCCCCATTTTAGTAATTTTTCAGAAACTGAACTTTTGACTGAGTATTGTGGCTAGATCCCATGGGGGATTCCCTTGATTTTTTGGGAATAGACTTGTATTTGGTAGTTAGTTATTATACCACAAACTGCATACCGATATCTCTTACCGTTTCCATATTCCCCGATTCCCCGATTCCCCGATTCCCCGATTCCCCGATTCCCCGATTCCCTATTTTAGTAATAGACTGTCTCGCCGAAGCTGAAAAAGATCGCATGTTACTACAAAATAAACAATAGAAAGATCCGAGAGAGGATTGGCAGAACAGAAAACCCTAAAAAAACAGCGTATGTCCCTAACGAAAAGCTCAGCGCCAAAATTAAAACAACACAACAACCAAAATGTAAAAAATAATGAAATCTATGTATCAACGTGCCTAGTGTTTAAACCCTTAGGGGCAAAGCAATCCAGCCGATATTGCCAGAAGCAATCCCTCATCCTATTTTCCCCCGTTAGCCTATAGATTATATAAATATATATATATATATATATATATATATATATATATATATATATATATATATATATATATATATATATATATATATATATATATATATATATATATATATATATATATATATATATATATATATATATATATATATATATATACATATATATTTATATATATATATATATTTTTGATACTAAGAATTTATATAACCATTTATTTCATACTAAAATGTTCGACAAATGGAGAAAATGGAAAAATTGAGGTGAGACCGAGGATTGAACTCGGGACCTTCTGCTATCTAGGCAGACGCTCTCCCAGTTGAGCTATCTCACCACACTATTGCTAGCGCAGTTCATTGATATCCATACTGGGGTAGTGACGACACTCCTGAGTGCTTTGCCGGCATGATTTTTCAGATGTTAAATGTGTAGGCTTGGCGCACTGCCCTCGACTTGTCTGACCCACGCCCCAAACGTAGGCTGGCACACTGCCCTTGACTTGTCTAGCCTACTTGCCCTGAAACTCTGGAGATGACGACACTTTAACAACTCAATTTTTCCTCTCCATTGTCTTTACCCATATTTTTGATACTAAGAATTTATATAACCATTTATTTCATACTAAAATGTTCGACAAATGGAGAAAATGGAAAAATTGAGGTGAGACCGAGGATTGAACTCGGGACCTTCTGCTATCTAGGCAGACGCAGCTATCTCACCACACTATTGCTAGCACAGTTCATTGATATCCATACTGGGGTAGTGACGACACTCCTGAGTGTTTTGCCGGCATGATTTTTCAGATGTTAAATGTGTAGGCTTGGCGCACTGCCCTCGACTTGTCTGACCCACGCCCCAAACGTAGGCTGGCACACTGCCCTTGTAGGCTGGCACACTGCCCCAAACGTAGGCTAGACAAGTCAAGGGCAGTGTGCCAGCCTACGTTTGGGGCGTGGGTCAGACAAGTCGAGGGCAGTGCGCCAAGCCTACACATTTAACATCTGAAAAATCATGCCGGCAAAACACTCATGAGTGTCGTCACTACCCCAGTATGGATATCAATGAACTGCGCTAGCAATGGTGTGGTGAGATAGCTCAACTGGGAGAGCCTCTACCTAGATAGCAGAAGGTCCCGAGTTCAATCCTCGGTCTCACCTCAATTTTTCCATTTTCTCCATTTGTCGAATATTTTAGTATGAAATATATAATATATATATATATATAATATATATATATATATATATATATATATATATATATATATATATATATATATATATATATATAATATATATATATATATATATATATATATATATATATAAAATATATATATATATATATATATATATATATATATATATATATATATATATATATAATATATATATATATATATATATGTATGTATATATATATATATTATATATATATATATATATATATGAACTCAGAAAAAACACATTCTTGTAAACGTTTCGGCCGAAGCCTTCATCAGTATGACTTTTCAAAATTAGCAGGAGCATACATATAGATTACGAATTCCAAAAACAATACAAGACAAAACAATAGCCTAAGCGGGATCCTACTCATTACAATGCGTATAAAAATGTGTTAAATAGCCGGCAATACAAAGGTGGCGGGAGAAAGATCAAAGAAAGCGCAGAGTTAAGAACTGCTGAAGCCGGTGGCTGTGTCTGTCTCGCCGAAGCTGAAAGGATCGCATATTACAACAAAACAAACAATAGAAAGATCCGAGAGTGGATAGGCAGAACAGAAAAAGCCTAAAAAACAGCGTGTGTCCCTAACGAAAAGCTCAGTGCTAAAACCAAAACAACACAACAACCAAAAATATAACAAAAATGAAATCTATGTATCAACCTGCCTAGTGTTTAAACCCTTAGGGTAAAGCAATCCAGCCGATATTGCCAGAAGCTTTCCCGCATCCTATTTCCCCCCGTTAGCCTATCGTCCTATTTCCCCCCGTTAGCCTATCGATTATCTTAACGCTAATATCCTTCAGAAACCCCTGGTGGCCTTCTTCAGTAAAATGTCTGAAGAATTCCGCCTGGGGTACTGAGGCCCCCGAATTAAACTTACGGCTACACGCCTTGTAATTATTAAACCTAAGCCTAAAAGGCGTGCAGGTGCTACCAACATATTGTACACCACAAACAGTACATTCCAACAAATACACAACATTTGACGAGTCACAATTAGACGAATAGTTTATCCTATATTCCCTGCTATCTATGTTTGAATGAAAATGTTCACTATTACTCATAACGTTACACACTTGACAACGAGATTTACCACAACGAGAACATCCCTTCTTATCAGTCCCCCCATTTCCCTCATTACTCAGCCTAGCCCTAACAAGTATATCCTTAAGGTTCTTACATCTCCTAAAAGCTATTAAAGGTGGCTCAGGAAACACCCTCCCATGCTCCTCCGAATTCGTGAGCATTGGATGGAGTCTCCTGGCAACCTTCCCCAAACTATTGAGCGCTGGATGATATGTCGCAACAAGCGGAACCCTTTCCCCCCTTCCTTGGTCATTGGTCCTATTTCCCGCATTTGCTAGAAGAGCCGTCCTATCTAACCTACGTACCCTATCTATTTGCTCATTAACTAAAGACTCTTCGTAGCCCCTGTCCTTAAGCCATCCAGCTAACTCGCCTACTCTCTCCTGAAACTGGCGATCCTCCGAGCATATCCTACGAAACCTAAGTGCCTGACCATAGGGGATCGCCTTTTTGGTGTGCCAGGGGTGACAAGACTTCTTGTGCAAGTACTGATGTGTATCAGTAGGCTTGCAAAACAAGTCTGTCGAAAGGATTCCCCCCTCCCCCACGCTAACCTGAACATCTAAAAAGCTAATCCTATCCCGTGATTGTTCGCTAGTAAATTTAATGGTTTCGTGACTACTGTTGAGATGATT